>OY757018.1:57477755-58227755 GCA_963580285.1 Lucinisca nassula | reverse complement strand
AGATAGATAGATAGATAGATAGATAGATAGATAGATAGATAGATAGATAGATCAGGCTTGACTTTCGTTTTAATGTTTATATTTCTTGAAAGATATATAGGATTTGTAAAACTCGATCGATTTGCAGATAGGATGGATTTTCGACTTAATGTCTATCTTTTTTTCTGATGAAAGATATATAGAATCTTGATTTTCGACTTAATGTTTATTTTTCTTGATGAAAGACCTATAGGATCTGTTGGGAGACAACGAACAACTCGGTAGGATTGATTTTCGACTTAATGTTTATCTTTTTCTGATGAAAGATATATAGGATCTGCTCTTTGCAGGTAGATAGGAACGTAGGTAGGTATGACAATATTCGGATAGATAGATAGATATATAGATAGTAGATATATAGACAGATAGATAGATAGATCAGGCTTGACTTTCGTCTTAATGTATATTTTTTCTTGATGAAACATATAAGCATATGTTGATAGACAACACATAGCTCTATGGATTTGAAGATAGATAGATAGATAGATAGATAGATAGATAGATAGATAGATAGATAGATAGATAGATAGATAGATAGATATGAGATAGATAGATAGATCAGGCTTGACTTTCGACTTAATGTATATTTTTTCTTGATTAAAGATATAAACCTATGTTGATAGACAACAGAAAACTCTATGGATATGCAGATAGATAGATAGATAGATAGATAGATAGATAGATAGATAGATAGATAGATAGATAGATAGATAGATAGATAGATAGATAGATCAGGCTTGACTTTCGACTTAATGTTTATTTTTCTTGATGAAAGATATATAGGATCTGTTGGGAGACAACAAAAACTCGGGTAGGATTGATTTTCGACGTAATGTTTAGGATCTGCTCTTTGCAGGTAGATGGGAACTTAGGTAGGTATGAAAATATTCGGATAGATAGATAGATAGATAGATAGATAGATAGATAGATATATAGATAGATAGATAGATAGATAGATAGATAGATAGATCAGGCTTGACTTTCGACTTAATGTATATTTTTTCTTGATTAAAGATATAAGCATATGTTGATAGACAACACATAGCTCTATCGATTTGAAGAATGATAGATAGATAGATAGATAGATAGATAGATAGATAGATAGATAGATAGATCAGGCTTGACTTTCGACTTAACGTTTATTTTTCTTGATGAAAGATATATAGGATCTGTTGGGAGACACCAAAATCTCGGTAGGATTGATTTTCGACTTAATGTTTATCTTTTTCTGATGAAAGATATATAGGATCTGCTCTTTGCAGGTAGATAGGAACGTAGGTAGGTATGAAAATATTCGGATAGATAGATAGAAAGATAGATAGATAGATAGATAGATAGATAGATAGATAGATAGATAGATAGATAGATAGATAGATAGATAGATAGATAGATAGATAGATAGATAGATAGATAGATAGATAGATAGATAGATAGATTGTTCAGGATTGACTTTCGACATAAATGTATATTTTTCTTGATGAAAGATATAAACCTATGTTGATAGACAACACAAAACTCTATCATTGATAGATAGATAGATAGATAGATAGATAGATAGATAGATAGATAGATAGATAGATAGATAGATAGATAGATAGAAGATTAGGCTTGAGTTTCGATTTAATGTTTATTTTTCTTGAAAGATATATCGGATCTGTAAAACTCGATCGATTTGCAGATAGGATTGATTTTCGACTTAATGTCTATCTTTTTTCTGATGAAAGATATATAGGATCTGCTCTTGGGTAGGTACGTAGGTAGGTATGAAAATATTCAGATAGATAGATAGATATATCAGGCTTGATTTTCGACTTAATGTATATTTTTAGCTCCCCTGAGCCAAGGGCTGCGGGGGAGCTTATAGAATTAGTCTCCAGCGCCCGTCGTCCGTCGTCGTCCGCAAACATTTTCAAAGGACTTCCCCTCTGAAACTACTGGGCCAGTTTCACTTAGATACATAGATAGATGGACAGATATATATGGATATACTTTCGAGTTTGTCTATTGTATATACTGAAAGATAAAGATAGATAGATAGATAGATAGATAGATAGATAGATAGATAGATAGATAGATAGATAGATAGATAGATAGATAGATAGATAGATAGATAGATAGATAGATAGAATGATTGATAGTTCAGGCTTAATGTAACTCAGGTAACTAACTGTCCTTTTGGCTTTCCGCTATCGATGTTTCCATTAGAGTCTTATTACTTCATGTTTGTGTTTCTTTCCCTTTGGTGTAACTGATAGGAGCTGTGGGTTAATTGTATCGATTCCTGATCATTGCCTTCACTTCTATTTTGACTTTCGACTTAATGTATATTTTGTCTTGACGAAACATATAAGCATATGTTGATAGACAACACATAACTCTATCGATTTGCAGATAGATAGATAGATAGATAGATAGATAGATAGATAGATAGATAGATAGATAGATAAATGGATAGATAGATAGATAGATAGATAGATAGATAGATAGATAGATAGATAGATAGATAGATAGATAGATAGATAGATAGATAGATAGATAGATAGATAGATAGATAGATAGATAGATAGATAGATCAGGCTTGACTTTCGACTTAATGTTTATTTTTTCTTGATGAAAGATATATAGGATCTGTTGGGAGACAACACAAAACTCGGTAGGATTGTTTTTCGACTTAATGTCTATCTTTTTTCTGATGAAAGATATATAGGATCTGCTCTTTGCAGGTAGGTAGGTACGTAGGTAGGTATGACAATATTCGGATAGATAGATAGATAGATAGATAGATAGATAGATAGATAGATAGATAGATAGATAGATAGATAGATAGATAGATAGATAGATAGATAGATAGATAGATAGATAGATAGATAGATAGATTGATAGTTCAGTCTTGCCTTCCGACTTAATGTATAATTTTTCTTCATGAAAGATATAAGCCTATGTTGAGACAATACATAACTCTATCGATTTTCAGAAAGATAGATAGATAGATAGATAGATAGATAGATAGATATATATATAGATAGATAGATAGATAGATAGATAGATAGATAGATAGATAGATAGATAGATAGATAGATAGATAGATAGATAGATAGATAGATAGATAGGCTTGACTTTCGACTTAATGTTGAAAGATATATAGGATCTGTTAGGAGACAACACAAAGCTCGATTCATTTGCAGATAGGATTTATTTTCGACTTAATGTTTATCTTTTTTCTGATGAAAGATATATAGGATCTGCTCTTTGCTGATAGGTAGGTACGTAGGTATGAAAATATTCAAATAGATAGATAGATAGATAGATCAGGCCTGAATTTCGATTTAATGTTTATTTTTTCTTGGTGAAAGATATATAGGATCTTTAAACCTCGATCGATTTGCAGATACAATTTATTTTCGACTTAATGTCTATCTTTTTGCTGATGAAAGATATATAGGATCAGCTCTTAGGTAGATATGTATGTAGGTATCAAAATATTCAGATAGATAGATAGATAGATAGTTAGATAGATAGATAGATAGATAGATAGATAGATAGATAGATAGATAGATAGATAGATAGATAGATAGATAGATAGATAAATAGTTCAGGCTTGACTTTAGACTTAATGCATATTTTTTCTTGATGAAAGATATAAGCCTATGTTGATAGACAACACAAAACTCTATCGATTTGCAGGTAGATAGATAGATAGATAGATAAATAGATAGATAGATCAGGCTTGACGTTCGACTTTCGACCTAATGTTGAAAGATTAACAGGATCTGTTAAAAGACAACATAAAACTCGATACATTTGCAGATAGGATTGAACTCGACTTAATAATTATCTTTTTTTCTGATAGATAGATAGTTAGATAGATAGATAGATAGATTGATAGATAGATAGATAGATAGATAGATTGATTTGGCTTGATTTTCGACATAATAGATAGATAGATAGATAGATAGATAGATAGATAGATAGATAGATTTATTAATAAATCAGGCTTGACTATCGATTTAATGTTTTCCTAATAAAAGATATATATATATTGTTCATGGGTAGGTTGGTAGGTAGGTATGAAAATAGATAGATAGATAGACAGATAGATAGATAGATAGATAGATAGATAGATAGATAGATAGATAGATAGATAGATAGATAGATAGATAGATAGATAGATAGATAGATAGATAGATAGATAGATCTTTCAAGTGTCCATTTGAAATATTTAATTAAATTTCAGCATAGTTTCCTATTGGTTTTCTTCACCACATTTTAACATGGTTACTGAAGCGGCTTTAGCAGCCTAAACTTTGTAGTCTGTCCCACTTCAGGTTTTTAGAATGTGTGCATTGTTCATAGGATACTCTTTTTTATTCTTTATTGATAGATAGATTGATAGATAGATAAATGGATAGATAGTTCAGGCTTGACTTTCGACTTAATGCATATTTTTTCTTGATGAAAGATATAAGCCTATGTTGATAGACAACACAAAACTCTATCGATTTGCAGGTAGATAGATAGATAGATAGATAAATAGATAGATAGATCAGGCTTGACTTTCGACTTAATGTTGAAAGATTAACAGGATCTGTTAAAAGACAACATAAAACTCGATTCATTTGCAGATAGGATTGAATTCGACTTAATAATTATCTTTTTTTCTGATGAAAGATATATAGGATCTGTTCTTTGCAGATAGGTAGGTACGTAGGTCGGTATGGAAATATTCAGATAGATAGATAGATAAGACAGATAGATAGATAGATAGATATATAGATAAGATAGATAAATAGATAATTCAGGCTTGACTTTCGCTTTAATATATAATTTTCCTGATAAAAGATATATAGGATCTGTTTTTCATAGGTAGGTTGGTAGGTAGCTATTAAAATGGTTAGATAAATAGACAGATAGTTCAGGCTTGACTTCGACTTAATGTATATTTTTCTTGATGAAAGATATAAACTTATGTTGATAGACAACACAAAACTCTATCGATTTGCAGATAGATAGATAGATAGATAGATAGATAGATAGATAGATAGATAGATAGATAGATAGATAGATAGATAGATAGATAGATAGATAGATAGATAGATAGATAGAAGATCAGGCTTGAGTTTCGATTTAATGTTTATTTTTCTTGAAAGATATATAGGATCTGTAAAACTCGATCGATTTGCAGATAGGATTGATTTTCTACTTAATGTCTATCTTCTTTTCTGATGAAAAATATATAGGAACTGCTCTTGGGTAGGTACGTAAGTAGGTATGAAAATATTCAGATAGATAGATAGATAGATAGATAGATAGATAGATAGATAGATAGATAGATAGATAGATAGATAGATAGATTTTCGACTTTATGTATATTTGTCTTGATGAAATAATTTAGTATCTGTTGATAGACAACACAAAACTCGATCGATTTGCAGATAGAGAGATAGAGAGATAGATAGATAGATAGATAGATAGATAGATAGATAGATAGATAGATAGATACATACATACATACATAGATAGATAGAAAGATAGATAGATAGATAGATAGATACATAGATAGATAGATACATAGACAGATAGATAGAAAGACGGAGAGACTGTCGACTTAATGTCTATTTTATTAACTGAAAGATATACAGATTATAGGTAGATATATAGATAACTATATAGATCATGCTTGAATTTCGACTTAATGTATATTTTTCTTGATGAAAGATATAAAGCATCTAGTTATAGACAACACAAAACTCTATCGATTTGGATATAGATAGATAGACAGGTAGATAGGTAGATAGGTATATGATAGTGCAGATTTTATACTCCGTTTTTGTCTTTTGAGAACTTTATGCATGTTCTGAGAACTAACAAATTTATGGTTTATGTCTATTTTTTTCTAAAAGTAAGATTGACTTGTTGAAAATAATGTATTTTAGCAGGTTTCGAGTCTATTTTAGGCTTATTTTGCTTTCTGTATGTCTTGCTGCTTGCTAAGTCATACACATCATACGTTTTCTTTCAAACCTTTTGGAGTTTAGCCACATTGATGAAGTTTAAATAACAGAAAAAGCCTCTGTGGCACTATATTTTGTATACCAAGTCTGGTCAAAACCGGTTTAAACCCCCCAGTATTTTGTTACTGACAGTCCCAAGGCGGTACTTTCGTTGCGGTTTCATTTGTTTTATGGTCTGCGCTATTATATTTCGATATGTTTTCATTTTAGCACTTATGTGTGTCTAAATTATTTAGTTCAGTAAAGGTAACTGAGTTACCACCTGCTTGGGAAAGAGCTGCTAACTCGGCTTGTCCTCTGTGGTTTTATTCTTTGTTAAGATGTTGTTGTGTTAGTCGATCTTTCCCTTTGATGTTTGGGATAGGCTTTATGTTCTGATTCAATCAGTTCCTGAGCTACTTTTACTCATTAATTTTTATGTTGTGAGAATGTGTTCATTGTTTTTAGAGGATACACAATTTATTCGTTATTGCCTTTGGACTGAAGAATTTTTGGAATTTTAATATTATATATATTGATATATCTGTTGCACAAGATACATAGATAGATAGATAGATAGATAGATAGATAGATAGATAGATAGATAGATAGATAGATAGATAGATAGATAGATAGATAGATAGATAGATAGATATACAGGCCAGACACATATATGACTATACTTTCGATTTTGTTTATTGTATATACTGAAAGATAAAGATAGATAGATAGATAGATAGATAGATAGATAGATATAGATAGATAGATAGATAGATAGATAGATAGATAGATAGATAGATAGATAGATAGATATAGATAGATAGATAGATAGATAGATAGATAGATAAGATGATAGATAGATAGATAGATAGATAGATAGATAGATAGATAGATAGATAGATAGATAGATAGATAGATAGATAGATAGATAGATAGATCAGGCTTGTCTTTAGGCTTAATGTATATTTTGTCATGATGAAACATATAAGCTTATGTTGATAGACAACACATAACTCTATCGATTTGCAGAAAGATAGATAGATAGAAAGATAGATAGATAGATAGATAGATCAGGCTTGACATTCGTCTCAATGTTTATTTTTTCTCGATGAAAGATAAAAAGGATCTGTTGGGAGACAACACAAGATAGATAGATAGATAGATAGATAGATAGATAGATAGATAGATAAATAGATAGATAGATAGATAGATAGATAGATAGATAGATAGATAGATAGATAGATAGATAGATAGATAGATAGATAGATAGATCAGGCTTGACTTTCGACTTAATGTTTATTTTTCTTGATGAAAGATATATAGGATCTATTGGGAGACAAAACAAAACTCGGTAGGATTGATTTTCGACTTAATGTTTAACATTCGTCTTTATGTTTATTTGTTCTCGATGAAAGATAGATAGGATCTGTTGGGAGACAACACAAGATAGATAGATAGATAGATAGATAGATAGATAGATAGATAGATAGATAGATAGATAGATAGATAGATAGATAGATAGATAGATAGATAGATAGATAGATAGATAGATAGGCAGATAGATAGGCAGATAGATCAGGCTTGACTTTCGACTTAATGTTTATTTTGTTTTGATGAAAAATATATAGGATCTGTAATATTTGATCGAATTGCAGATAGGATTGATTTTCGACTTAATGTCTATCTTTTTTCTGATGAAAGATTTATAGGATCTGCTCTTTCAAGTAGGTAGGTACGTAGGTAGGTATGAAAATATTCAGATAGATAGATAGATAGATAGATAGATAGATAGATAGATAGATAGATAGATAGATAGATAGATAGATCAGGCTTGGCTTTCGACTTAATGTTTATTTTTCTTGATGAAAGATATATAGGATCTGTTGGGAGACAACAAAAAACTCGGTAGGATTGATTTTCGACTTAATGTTTATCTTTTTTCTGATGAAAGATATATAGGATCTGCTCTTTGCAGGTAGATAGGTACGTAGGTAGGTATGACAATATTCGGATAGATAGATAGATAGATAGATAGATAGATAGATAGATAGATAGATCAGGCTTGACTTTCGACTTAATGTTTATTTTTCTTGATGAAAGATATATAGGATCTTTTGGGAGACAAAAAAAAACTCGGTAGGATTGATTTTCGACTTAATGTGTATTTTTTTTCTGATGAAAGATATATAGGATCTGCTTTTTGCAGGTATGTAGGTACGTAGGTAGTTATGAAAATATTCAGATATATGGACAGATAGATAGATAGATAGATAGAGAGATAGATAGATAGATAGAAAGATAAATAGATAGATAGATAGATAGTTAGATACATAGATAGATAGATAGATAGATAGATGGATAGATAGATAGATAGATAGATAGATAGATAGATAGATAGATAGATAGATAGATAGATAGATAGATAGATAGATAGATAGATAGATAGATAGATAGATAGATAGATAGATAGATAGATAGATCAGGCTTGACTTTCGTTTTAATGTTTATATTTCTTGAAAGATATATAGGATTTGTAAAACTCGATCGATTTGCAGATAGGATGGATTTTCGACTTAATGTCTATCTTTTTTTCTGATGAAAGATATATAGAATCTTGATTTTTCGACTTAATGTTTATTTTTCTTGATGAAAGACCTATAGGATCTGTTGGGAGACAACGAACAACTCGGTAGGATTGATTTTCGACTTAATGTTTATCTTTTTCTGATGAAAGATATATAGGATCTGCTTTTGCAGGTAGATAGGAACGTAGGTAGGTATGACAATATTCGGATAGATAGATAGATATATAGATAGGTAGATATATATACAGATAGATAGATAGATCAGGCTTGACTTTCGTCTTAATGTATATTTTTTCTTGATGAAACATATAAGCATATGTTGATAGACAACACATAGCTCTATGGATTTGAAGATAGATAGATAGATAGATAGATAGATAGATAGATAGATAGATAGATAGATAGATAGATAGATAGGAAGATAGATAGATAGATAGATAGATAGATAGATAGATAGATAGATAGATAGATAGATAGATAGATAGATAGATAGATAGATAGATAGATAGATAGATAGATAGATAGATATGAGATAGATAGATAGATCAGGCCTGACTTTCGACTTAATGTATATTTTTTCTTGATTAAAGATATAAGCATATGTTGATAGACAACACATAGCTCTATCGATTTGAAGAATGATAGATAGATAGATAGATAGATAGATAGATAGATAGATAGATAGATAGATAGATAGATAGATAGATAGATAGATAGATAGATAGATAGATCAGGCTTGACTTTCGACTTAATGTTTATTTTTCTTGATGAAAGATATATAGGATCTGTTGGGAGACACCAAAATCTCGGTTGGATTGATTTTCGACTTAATGTTTATCTTTTTCTGATGAAAGATATATAGGATCTGCTCTTTTCAGGTAGATAGGAACGTAGGTAGGTATGAAAATATTCGGATAGATAGATAGATAGAAAGATAGAAAGATAGATAGATAGATAGATAGATAGATAGATAGATAGATAGATAGATAGATAGATAGATAGATAGAAAGATAGATAGATAGATCAGGCTTGACTTTCGTCTTAATGCATATTTTTCTTGATGAAAGACATAAGCATATGTTGATAGACAACACATAGCTCTATCGATTAGAAGAATGATAGATAGATAGATAGATAGATAGATAGATAGATAGATAGATAGATAGATAGATAGATAGATAGATAGATAGATAGGTAGATAGATAGATAGATAGATAGATAGATAGATAGATAGTTCAGGATTGACTTTCGACATAAATGTATATTTTTTCTTGATGAAAGATATAAACCTATGTTGGTAGACAACACAAAACTCTATCGATATGCAAATAGATTGATAGATTGATAGATAGATAGATAGATAGATAGATAGATAGATAGATAGATAGATAGATAGATAGATAGATAGATAGATAGATAGATAGATTAGGCTTGAGTTTCGATTTAATGTTTATTTTTCTTGAAAGATATATAGGATCTGTAAAACTCGATCGATTTGCAGATAGGATTGATTTTCGACTTAATGTCTATCTTTTTTCTGATGAAAGATATATAGGATCTGCTCTTGGGTAGGTACGTAGGTAGGTATGAAAATATTCAGATAGATAGATAGATATATCAGGCTTGATTTTCGACTTAATGTATATTTTTAGCTCCCCTGATCCAAGGGCTGCGGGGGAGTTTATAGAATTAGTCTCCAGCGCCCGTCGTCCGTCGTCGTCCGTAAACATTTTCAAAGGACTTCCCCTCTGAAACTACTGGGCCAGTTTCACTTAGATACATAGATAGATGGACAGATATATATGGATATACTTTCGAGTTTGTCTATTGTATATACTGAAAGATAAAGATAGACAGATAGCTAGATAGATAGATAGATAGATAGATAGATAGATAGATAGATAGATAGATAGATAGATAGATAGATAGATAGATAGATAGAATGATTGATAGTTCAGGCTTAATGTAACTCAGGTAACTAACTGTCCTTTTGGCTTTCCGCTATCGATGTTTCCATTAGAGTCTTGTTACTTCATGTTTGTGTTTCTTTCCCTTTGGTGTAACTGATAGGAGCTGTGGGTTAATTGTATCGATTCCTGATCATTGCCTTCACTTCTATTTTGACTTTCGACTTAATGTATATTTTGTCTTGACGAAACATATAAGCATATGTTGATAGACAACACATAACTCTATCGATTTGCAGATAGATAGATAGATAGATAGATAGATAGATAGATAGATAGATAGATAGATAGATAGATAGATAGATAGATAGATAGATAAAAGGATAGATAGATAGATAGATAGATAGATAGATAGATAGATAGATAGATAGATAGATAGATAGATAGATAGATAGATAGATAGATAGATAGATAGATAGATAGATAGATCAGGCTTGACTTTCGACTTAATGTTTATTTTTTCTTGATGAAAGATATATAGGATCTGTTGGGAGACAACACAAAACTCGGTAGGATTGTTTTTCGACTTAATGTTTATCTTTTTTCTGATGAAAGATATATAGGATCTGCTCTTTGCAGGTAGGTAGGTACATAGGTAGGTATGACAATATTCGGATAGACAGATAGATAGATAGATAGATAGATAGATAGATAGATAGATAGATAGATAGATAGATATATAGATAGATAGATAGATAGATAGATAGATAGATTGATAGTTCAGTCTTGCCTTCCGACTTAATGTATAATTTTTCTTCATGAAAGATATAAGCCTATGTTGAGACAACACATAACTCTATCGATTTTCAGAAAGATAGATAGATAGATAGATAGATAGATAGATAGATAGATAGATAGATAGATAGATAGATAGATAGATAGATAGATAGATAGGCTTGACTTTCGACTTAATGTTGAAAGATATATAGGATCTGTTAGGAGACAACACAAAACTCGAGTCATTTGCAGATAGGATTTATTTTCGACTTAATGTTTATCTTTTTTCTGATGAAAGATATATAGGATCTGCTCTTTGCTGATAGGTAGGTACGTAGGTAGGTATGAAAATATTCAAATAGATAGATAGATAGATCAGGCCTGACTTTCGATTTAATGTTTATTTTTTCTTGGTGAAAGATATATAGGATCTTTAAACCTCGATCGATTTGCAGATACAATTTATTTTCGACTTAATGTCTATCTTTTTTGCTGATGAAAGATATATAGGATCAGCTCTTATGTAGATATGTATGTAGGTATCAAAATATTCAGATAGATAGATAGATAGATAGGTAAGATAGATAGATAGATAGATAGATAGATAGATAGATAGATAGATAGATAGATAGATAGATAGATAGATAGATAGATAGATAGATAGATAGATAGATAGATAGATAGTTCAGGCTTGACTTTCGACTTAATGCATATTTTTTCTTGATGAAAGATATAAGCCTATGTTGATAGACAACACAAAACTCTATCGATTTGCAGGTAGATAGATAGATAGATAGATAGATAGATAGATAGATAGATAGATAGATAGATAGATAGATAGATAGATAGATAGATAGATAGATAGATAGATAGATAGATAGATAGATAAATAGATAGATAGATCAGGCTTGACTTTCGACTTTCGTCTTAATGTTGAAAGATTAACAGGATCTGTTAAAAGACAACATAAAACTCGATACATTTGCAGTTAGGATTGAATTCGACTTAATAATTATCTTTTTTTCTGATAGATAGATAGATAGATAGATAGATAGATAGAAAGATAGATAGATAGATAGATAGATAGATAGATAGATAGATAGATTGATTTGGCTTGATTTTCGACATAATAGATAGATAGATAGATAGATAGATAGATAGATAGATAGATAGATAGATAGATTTATTAATAAATCAGGCTTGACTATCGATTTAATGTTTTCCTAATAAAAGATATATATATATATTGTTCATGGGTAGGTTGGTAGGTAGGTATGAAAATAGATAGATAGATAGACAGATAGATAGATAGATAGATAGATAGATAGATAGATAGATAGATAGATAGATAGATAGATAGATAGATAGATAGATAGATAGATAGATAGATAGATAGATAGATAGATCTTTCAAGTGTCCATTTGAAATATTTAATTAAATTTCAGCATAGTTTCCTATTGGTTTTCTTCACCAAATTTTAACATGGTTACTAAAGCGGCTTTAGCAGCCTAAACTTTGTAGTCTGTCCCACTTCAGGTTTTTAGAATGTGTGCATTGTTCATAGGATACTCTTTTTTATTCTTTATTGATAGATAGATTGATAGATAGATAAATGGATAGATAGTTCAGGCTTGACTTTCGACTTAATGCATATTTTTTCTTGATGAAAGATATAAGCCTATGTTGATAGACAACACAAAACTCTATCGATTTGCAGGTAGATAGATAGATAGATAGATAAATAGATAGATAGATCAGGCTTGACTTTCGACTTAATGTTGAAAGATTAACAGGATCTGTTAAAAGACAACATAAAACTCGATTCATTTGCAGATAGGATTGAATTCGACTTAATAATTATCTTTTTTTCTGATGAAAGATATATAGGATCTGTTCTTTGCAGATAGGTAGGTACGTGGGTCGGTATGGAAATATTCAGATAGTTAGATAGATAAGACAGATAGATAGATATATAGATAAGATAGATAAATAGATAATTCAGGCTTGACTTTCGCTTTAATATATAATTTTCCTGATAAAAGATATATAGGATCTGTTTTTCATAGGTAGGTTGGTAGGTAGCTATTAAAATGGTTAGATAAATAGACAGATAGTTCAGGCTTGACTTCGACTTAATGTATATTTTTCTTGATGAAAGATATAAACTTATGTTGATAGACAACACAAAACTCTATCGATTTGCAGATAGATAGATAGATAGATAGATAGATAGATAGATAGATAGATAGATAGATAGATAGATAGATAGATAGATAGATAGATAGATAGATAGATAGAAGATCAGGCTTGAGTTTCGATTTAATGTTTATTTTTCTTGAAAGATATATAGGATCTGTAAAACTTGATCGATTTGCAGATAGGATTGATTTTCTACTTAATGTCTATCTTCTTTTCTGATGAAAAATATATAGGAACTGCTCTTGGGTAGGTACGTAGGTAGGTATGAAAATATTCAGATAGATAGATAGATAGATAGATAGATAGATAGATAGATAGATTTTCGACTTAATGTATATTTTTCTTGATGAAATAATTTAGTATCTGTTGATAGACAACACAAAACTCGATCGATTTGCAGATAGAGAGATAGATAGATAGATAGATACATACATAGATAGATAGATAGATAGATAGATAGATAGATAGATAGATAGATAGATAGATAGATAGATAGATAGATAGATTGATACATAGATAGATAGATACATAGATAGATAGATAGAAAGACGGAGAGGCTGTCGACTTAATGTCTATTTTATTAACTGAAAGATATACAGAATATAGGTAGATATACAGATATATAGATAACTATATAGATCATGCTTGAATTTCGACTTAATGTATATTTTTCTTGATGAAAGATATAAAGCATCTAGTTATAGACAACACAAAACTATATCGATTTGGATATAGATAGATAGACAGGTAGATAGGTAGATAGGTATATGATAGTGCAGATTTTATACTCCGTTTTTGTCTTTTGAGAACTTTATGCATGTTCTGAGAACTAACAAATTTATGGTTTATGTCTATTTTTTTCTAAAAGTAAGATTGACTTGTTGAAAATAATGTATTTTAGCAGGTTTCGAGTCTATTTTAGGCTTATTTTGCTTTCTGTATGTCTTGCTGCTTGCTAAGTCATACACATCATACGTTTTCTTTCAAACCTTTTGGAGTTTAGCCACATTGATGAAGTTTAAATAACAGAAAAAGCCTCTGTGGCACTATATTTTGTATACCAAGTCTGGTCAAAACCGGTTTAAACCCCCAAGTATTTTGTTACTGACAGTCCCAAGGCGGTACTTTCGTTGCGGTTTCATTTGTTTTATGGTCTGTGCTATTATATTTCGATATGTTTTCATTTTAGCACTTATGTGTGTCTAAATTATTTAGTTCAGTAAAGGTAACTGAGTTACCACCTGCTTGGGAAAGAGCTGCTAACTCGGCTTGTCCTCTGTGGTTTTATTCTTTGTTAAGATGTTGTTGTGTTAGTCGATCTTTCCCTTTGATGTTTGGGATAGGCTTTGGGTTCTGATTCAATCAGTTCCTGAGCTACTTTTACTCATTAATTTTTATGTTGTGAGAATGTGTTCATTGTTCTTAGAGGATACACAATTTATTCGTTATTGCCTTTGGACTGAAGAATTTTTGGAATTTTAATATTATATATATTGATATATCTGTTGCACAAGATAGATAGATAGATAGATAGATAGATAGATAGATAGATAGATAGATAGATAGATAGATAGATAGATAGATAGATAGATAGACGGACAGACACATATATGACTATACTTTCGATTTTGTTCATTGTATATACTGAAAGATAAAGATAGATAGATAGATAGATAGATAGATAGATAGATATAGATAGATAGATAGATAGATAGATAAGATGATAGATAGATAGATAGATAGATAGATAGATAGATAGATAGATAGATAGATAGATAGATAGATAGATAGATAGATAGATAGATAGATAGATAGATAGATAGATAGATAGATAGATAGATAGATAGATAGATAGATAGATAGATAGATCAGGCTTGTCTTTAGGCTTAATGTATATTTTGTCATGATGAAACATATAAGCTTATGTTGATAGACAACACATAACTCTATCGATTTGCAGAAAGATAGATAGATAGATAGATAGATAGATAGATAGATAGATAGATAGATAGATAGATAGATAGATAGATAGATAGATAGATAGATAGATAGATAGATAGATAGATAGATAGATAGATAGATAGATAGATAAACAGCCACCAGAAAATCTTTGCCAAACCAGTTTTTGGCAAACTTACCTTGTAATTCCGCGGCACTTAGACACCTGAAACAACTTGTTTTATATAGAACTGGATGTAGTGAATAATTTCTATAGGATTTTGGCGCAAAAAAAATTAGCAATTAGAAAATATGTTGGGGTAAAGGTCGAAATCCCCATGGGATTTTTGAAATCCCCATGGGAAAAACGTTTTCCCATGGGGATTTTTTCCATCCCCATGGGGATTTTTCCCCCATGGGAAAAAATCCCCATGGGAAAAATTAGAAAACGAAATAATGAGTGTTTTTGAAGAAAAAACGAATGGTAAGTGTGAAACTAACATGAAATATCAATATTTACGCATTATTGGAAAAAAATATTTTTTCCCATGGGGATTTTTTCCCATGGGATTTTTTATGACTGAAATCCCCATGGGGATTTTGAAAAAAAAACAAAAGCACGTTTTTCTAACAATTTTTAGCATAAAAGTGTTCCTTGATTCAAAATAAATCTTCTCCATTAATTTTTAACTAATTTTTAAGCATTCGAAAAAATCCCATGGGAAAATATCCCCATGGGGTTTTCTTCCCATGGGGAAAATATCCCATGGGAAAAAATAAAAATAATCAATTTCCATAATATTTCAAAATTTTATATCTATTCAGATCTAATAAATCCTATAATGCATTGAAAAGTCATTTTTGTAACGAGATCATTTATTTTCTAATGAAACAATATTGTTTTATGCATTGACGGCCCAAGTCGCTCAACTTTTCCTTGGCAGGCTTAGGTATTGTGCGTTGGTACCTGACGCTCAAGCCTTACTGTTTACGCCTTACTGTAGATTTTGTCATGCGCTGGCTCAAATATTAAAAATCTAAGCACTAAAAATGAATGGTTTTGGTAAAAAATGTTCTGATAATTTTCATACTTATGCCTAATAAAAGATTGTGGGTACTCGATAGAACCGCCTCGGCAGGGCGATTCTAATGAATACCCACAAGCCCAAACCAGATTATATACATTACGAAAACACGTCTATACAAATGTATTGAGAAGTGTACCACCAAATAAATGAACCTTTTCTTTTAAAGCTAAAACCTTTCTTATTGCTGCTCAAAAGGCTCGATAGAACCGCCTAAACGAGGCGGTTCTATCGAGTACCCACAATCTATTGTTTTTAGCAGAAATAAAAAAAACAATGAATACCCTTTTAACCTACTATATAAAAAGTGGGGGTTTAAGGGGGTCGAATTTATATAGACGTGTTTTCGTTATAAAAGTGCTATGAATACCCAAAAGCCCACCACATTGATTGTGGGTATTCGTTAGAAGCACCTCTAGAGGGCTGATCTGACGAATACCCACAATCTATATTTTAGAGCAGGAATATGAAAAATAATGTACACCCCTATTGACCTCATTTTTACTGTTTTCCCATTGATGATCGACTCGTATTAATAAAATTACTCTTGAAAGGGATTTAGAACCAAAACAACAACTAACACAACATATCATAAAAACTTTGAACCCCTAAAACCCAACTTTTGTACAAGAAAACTGGGTTTTACTGGGGTCCAATGCGGGTATACATTATTTTTTCTTCTTTCTGCTGAAAAACAGAGATTATGGGTACACGTTAGAACGAGGCGGTTCTGGTGAGTTCCCGTAATCTATGTTTGGAACGCAAATATGAAAATGTAGCAGAATGATCTATCTACACATTTACTATGTTTTGAGATAAAATTCGTCAGTATGACTGAATATGTGTGTTTTTGTAATGAAAAACACTTCATGGCGTGAGTATTTGACCCCGGTGGGTGTGAGACGCCAAGTTCTGCAACGGAAGGTCAGGTGGTTTTTCTCCGGGTACTCCTGTTTTCGCCCACCTATGATTAACGATCGGCTCGATATGAGTGAACTAATCTTGAAAGGGCCGTAAAACCCAAACCAAAAAAAAAAAATTGACCCCGGTGGTGCTACTCGATCCCTGGCTTCTCTAGACTTTCTTATGAGTCTTTACACCAAGGTCCCGTCTCTGTATGACCTTAGCTGTTGGTAGGACGTAAAACTAAAACTCAATCAATCAATTGACCACATTTGAGCCGCTCTAGGGAAAGGGTTTTTATGACCATGTTCATTTTTGCGAAAACGCAAATAAGTCTGCGCATACGTGCAGTCTGATCACCTTCATCGACAAAACCACTATATGGATGCCTTCGTGAACTAGACTTTCACCATGAATGTTGTATTCAATTTGAATTCAGAATCTTTGCGTAGCGTATGAACTCAAAGGCACCTTTTCTCTTGGTTGTCATTGACAAAACTATTGCTATAATACAGTATTGTTTTAAACAAACACGCGTCTCTGTTTGTTTGTTTGATTGATTTGAGGTTTAACGTCCCCGTCAACACAATTTATGTCATTTTGGAGACGTTGCTTCCACTTTTGTAGGACTTTTACCCGACATTGAGATGAAATGACTTCTCAATCCCTGGCGCCTAATAAAACCAATAGGGTTTATATGTCTGGACGGGCTGACTCGCAGCAGTTTTCCTGGGCAGGCTTAGACCTTCTAATCAGATTACCAGTACTCATGTGCGGTCGGTATCAACTCTGCGTGAAAGCATCGTGCAACCCATCAATTTTCTCAAGCCCCGATGGGCGGGGGCTGGCACGTTTGATCATCAGCATTAAGCAACGGATCAGTGTGCTCGTTCGCTATTGAGATATCTACATCAGTGCAATTTAATCAGAATGTTCGCTGCGCTCTATTTTTAAGTTAGATGCATGTCTCTGCACAGTTTGATCAGACTTCGCTGTGCACTATTTAGATGTCTACATCCCCGCAGTCGGAACAGACGGTACGATGTTCGCCATTTATATGCCTGCTGCCACACATTCTGATCAGGGTGTTTCATGCAGTTTGATCAGAGTACGCGCTGTGCTATATTTAGATACCTGCATCCGCATAGTTTAATCGGAGTATTCGGAGTGCATGATTTAGATATTTACTTCCGAACAGTTTGATCAGAGTATTGGCTGTGCTATATTTAGATGCTTGCTTCTGCGCAGTTTGATCAGAGTATTTGCTATTCGTTATTTAAATATTTGCTTCTGCGCAGTTGATCAAAGTATTACCTGTGCTATATTTAGATGACTGCTTGTGCACAGTTCGATCAGAGTGTTCGCCGTGAGCTTTTCAGATCATAGTGTCTGCTTTCGCGCAGTTCATCACAGTGTTGTGTGCTATTTTGATGTCTACTTGCGCGCAGTCTAAACAGAATGTGCTTTTGTTCGTAGGCATGGGTTACTGCGTTCCTTTTTGATGCCTGCATTCCTTCTGTTTCTCTAATGAATCAATTATTAAAACTTGCCTATGCAAATACATTGTCAATATTTTTGGCCTAAAATGTACATTTCAAGATGAAAAAAGATATATTTTTCTTATTTTTGCTCATACATAGATAGTGGGGACTCGATAGCATGGCCTCGATGAGTACCCACAATCTATGTTTTGAGCATCCCCTCGATGAGGCGGTTCTACCGAGGACCCACAATCTATGTTTTGAGCATAGAGTCGATTCTATCGAGTCCCCACTGTCTATGTTTTGAGCAGAAATAAGGGAAATAGTGTTTACCCCCCCCCCCCCTTAAACCCGTTTACTATATAAAATGGGGTTTACGGGGGGTCATATTTTTATAGGCGTGCATTCGTGTTCTCGAGACCATTGTGCAAGTAATGGCAAAGACAGCAACGGTAATATAAGTATACATTTTCTTGCAAAACATAAGTTCAAGAGACTGACATATGGACGAACCGGCTGAATAATGAACGAGCGTACGACCGAATGAATGAATGAATGAATGAATGAAGTATTCTAGTAAATATGGTCTTTCTTTAGATGTAATTGAACATGACTTATTGACAAGTATTATAGACCAGGATGCGAACGCAGCGTCTGATCTGAGTCTGCACTGTTTGCTCAAAGTACTTACGCTTGTAATTGAAAATTGACCACTCGATCACGAAAACATGTCGTTATAATTTTGACCCCATCAAACCCCACTTTGATATAGTACAACTGGGGTTTACAAGGATAGACATATTTTTCTTATATCTGCTAAG
Source organism: Lucinisca nassula (assembly GCA_963580285.1). Classification (NCBI taxonomy): domain Eukaryota; kingdom Metazoa; phylum Mollusca; class Bivalvia; order Lucinida; family Lucinidae; genus Lucinisca; species Lucinisca nassula. The sequence goes on along the minus strand of OY757018.1, from coordinate 58,208,030 downwards.
AAATAAGATAACATCCGCAAATATTTCATCTAGAATTTTTCATTGCTTTGGCGTAAACTTGACAATGTATTTGTGTATAGGCAAGTTTCGTAACGCAAATTTATTAGGTCATCATGAATACACGCCTGTATAATTCTGACGCCCTTAAACCCCAATTTTATATAGTAAACTGGGATTTAAGGGGGTATATAATTTCCTTATTTCTGCTCATCGAGGCGGTTCTACCAAGTCCCCACAATCTATGTTTAGAGTCAAAAATAAAAGAAAGAAAGAAATATATCCCAATTTTTCATCTTAAACTTTTCTTGTTTTGGCCAACAAATTGACAATGTACTTGTATAGGCGTGTTTTCGTAATGAAAAGATGCCTCTATCATATTTGGGTCAATATGTTCCCCAGGGGGAATGGGTACTCTGAACTTTCGCTAAGTACACTAGGCAAGGACTATTTGGGGGGGGGGGGGGGGGTCAAAATTCTAAGTTTTGTTTGTTTGTTTTTTGGAGGTTTGGGGGGGGGGGGGGGGGGTAGGAAAAAGCTGGTATTTTTATGGGTCTGGCAATTCATTTTCGCATACGCGATCATCAATATCCCCTGGACCCCTCAAACTGTCCCAGACGCTTTATCAATAAAAACTGGGGGCTAGAGTAATGGCGACAGTAAGCAGTTGAATAGAATCCCATCAAAATCGGTTTACGAATCGGGCCTAAAATTTATTGCTCCTCGGATAGGAAATTATGATTCTTTTAAATTTTAGACTGTAGCAAATGGCGCTGTGACAAGAAAAAAAGAGTCTTTTCATATGTTATTCCACATTGAGACGACAAGCAGGGATAGACATGACGCAAACAAACCTATATAATGTTGACACCTTAAACCCCACTTTTATATGGTAAAACTTGGATTTCTGCTCAAATCATACAGTTCTGTCGAGTCCCCGCAATCTATGTTTTGAGCATAAAAAACACACAATTTTTCATCTTAAAATTTCCATTTTGGGCCGAAAATTTGACAATGTATTTGTATACTAGACTTCTGTAGGGACACCTTTTATTTCATCTTGTGGACCTCTATCAACATTGTTCAAATTATAGCCCACGGGCCAAAAATGGTCTCGACTGGGGCCCACATGATATACTATGGATCAGGTGAGCGAACCTGTTATTTTTATTAGTGTAGCTCTGACTCAGTCACAACTAACACTGTAACCCGAGCCAGGCATTGTACTGCAAATGAATGGACAGAATAGTTTTGGTAACCAGTGTAGACCCAGATCAGCCGCGTTTTAGCTATTCTTACTACAGTTGTAACATGTCTATATTTTTAACTTGAAGTCCGTGATTGCAGTTTAAATGTACATGTATGCCCAAACTGCTGGGTATTTTGCGGTCAAACACTGATACTTTTATACACACCACTGTCACTTAACCCTTAGACTGCTGAATAAATAATAGGTCTGGGCCGTTTGGGGGGGTACCCCAACTTAGGAGGTCATTACTTCCTTCAGTTTGCATCGATGTTTTTGATACTCCTACACATTGTTCATCTATTAAGGCGCCGCCATTTTACCGGAAGAAGACTGTGTCTCTTGACTTCCAAATATAGACATCACGTGATAAACCGGCAACCATTTAAGACTGTTATAAAAAGAAGTTCCAAGAGATCAGAGATTTTTGTATGGTATACAGAAAAGAACTGTTATGGAACTAGTATGGATTTAGTGATCCAAAGAAAAAATGGAATGTGTTAGTCCAATGAAATTAACCGGTCCCGATAGCTCAGTTGGTAGAGTGTCCGACCGGGGAACGGGGGGTCACGGGTTCGATCCCGGGCCGCGACATACCAAAGTCGTTAAAAATGGCACTAGCTGCTCCTCGCTTGGCACTCAGATTTACGGGGTAAAGCTAGGACTGGTCGACCCAGTGTCAGGATAATGTGACTGGGTGTGGTATCATGTAATGTGTCTGGGACATGATACTTCAGTGAGGCAGCACTATAAAAGTGAGCATTGAGCTCCCTGTCGCAACCAGACACCGTCGTGATATGACTGAAAAATTGTTGAAAGCGACGTTAAACCCGAATTCACACACACACACGAATTAAATTAAATGAATTAAAATGCATAGATTACATGGAGGAGAGACCATATCACTTTCCTTATAATTTTTATTCATCTTAATTGAGGTCGTGGTATTTGAGTTTAATGGCCCAGTCAACGAAATTTAGGGCCATTTCTTCAAAATATCCTTCATTAATAAGGGTATGGATTTTATAGATTTGCCCAGTATCTTCCGTGAGAGATCGGTGCTTTCTTCCATTCCTGCTTATTTTCAAAATACTGAAACACATATAATTTGCTATAAATATAACAAACCTGTTAGATCTATCATTTTTAATTTCAATAAACTTGTTTCAGATCTTGATATTGATACTAATTCTCCTGATTTATGTGATTGTAAAAACTCAGTGTATTGCTATCCTGCTGCTGGTCATGTAATTACTGGCAATTTGAAAATTATTCCTGATTCTAGGATAAGGAATATAATTTCAAAAGGACCGAAATATCGGTTTCCTTCTAAAATTGATTTCAGTAAATGTAGAGAAGAAATCGCTGCTTCCTTGAATGAATTCGGTAATTGATGGTGTAAGCGAGAGTATGTTGAGCATAAAGCCCTTAAGGACTGGAAACTCAGCATTTCAAAACTAGTGAATAAACGCATTTCTTTCTATTCTCAAAGTAGAACTGTCAGAGGATCTGACTATAGCCCCGCTATAGCCCTGTCAGAGGAGAAAGACTCTTGAATTAAAGGTAAAGACTTGTGAGAGGGTTAAATCCCTAACAAGGTACCTACGCCTTATAGACTTTTCGCGTTATTAGATCTGAAAAACAGTCTAAGTTAAAAAATAAGTTTTGGATAATGAAAAAAGCACATGCACATCTTCAGACCTATATGAAAACACCTATTAAGTTTCAAAAGGATTGACCTAGAACTGTAAGAGGAGTTGCGATCACAAGGTAGCTACTCCCTATTCATTTTAACATTAGTAGATCTCAAAAATTGTCTAAGTTAAAAAAGGTGAAATAAGTGAAAAAAATTATTTAAGGATAATGAAAAAAGAATATTCACATCTTCAGACCTATATAAAAACACCTGTAAAGTTTCAAAAGGATTGACCTAGAACTGTAAGAGGAGTTGTGGTCACAAGGTAGTTACTCCCTATACATTTTAACATTAGTAGATCTCAAAAATTGTCTAAGTTAAAAAAGGTGAAATAAGTGAAAAAAATTATTTAAGGATAATGAAAAAAGAATATGCACATCTTCAGACCTATATGAAAACACCTGTAAAGTTTCAAAAGGATTGACCTAGAACTGTAAGAGGAGTTGTGCTAACAAGGTAGCTACTCCCTATACATTTTAACATTAGTAGATCTAAAAAATTATCTAAGTTAAAAAGGTGAAATAAGTGAAAAAAATTATTTAAGGATAATGAAAAAAAGAATATGCATATCTTCAGACCTATATGAAAACACCTGTAAAGTTTGAAAAGGATTGACCTTGAACTGTAAGAGGAGTTGCGGTAACAAGGTAGCTACCCCTATACATTTTAACATTAGTAGATCTCAAAAATTGTCTAAGTAAAAAAAGATATAATAAGTAAAAAAAATTATTTAAGGATAATGAAAAAAGAATATGCACATCTTCAGACCTATAAGAAAACACCTGTAAAGTTTCAAAAGGATTGACCTAGAACTGTAAGAGGATTTGCGGTGCGGTAACAAGGTAGCTACTCCCTATACATTTCAACATTAGTAGATCTCAAAAATTGTCTAAGTTAAAAAGGTGAAATAAGTGAAAAAAAAATATTTAAGGAATATGAAAAAAGAATATGCACATCTTCAGACCTATATGAAAACACCTGTAAAGTTTCAAAAGGATTGACCTAGAACTGTAAGAGGAGTTGCGTTATACAGTACTTACGTATCACAATGGTTACACCCCTTCAACTTACCGCAGACAGACTTTGATTTTGTGCTGTCGTTGGGACAACTGTCATCCACCCTGAGGAGTGCCGTTAAAGCCAGTATCCCTGGACATATAGAGTCGAGAAAGGTGTGTGCAATAAAGAACAGAGTCTGGAATGAGGAGATCTCCGACGCAGTAAAGAACTGTAAAAGAGCCTGGTGGGAATGGAAAACAGCAGGAGCCCCAGAGGACAACAGCCACCCACTCTCAATCCAGATGAAAAGGCGTAAAAGGCTTCTTCGGAAGATTCAAAGAAAGACTGAAGCCAAGCGGAGAGTAGAAAATTCTGAGCGCATAATGGCATCTTCAGGAAATGACAAAGAGTTCTTCCGTTTAATCAAGCAACAAAGAAAAACCCATGATTCCGCTCTTCCATATTTGACTGTCGACAACAAGGTTCTGGATACCTCAGAGGATATCTGTGAAGGCTGGGCGATCTACTTTCAAAACCTTTCAACTCCCAGTAATAATGAGAATTTTGATGAAGAAGCAAAAGACAACTACACCAAAGACACGGAACATATCTTGAATATATGTTCGAAGATGAACCAGAACATCCCCCGGCATCTCTGGACGAAGTACATCATGCTATCCATCGTCTGAAATCAAACAAAGCTGCGGATTATATGGATCTGACCAGCAAACATCTGAAGTATGGAGGCCTCCCAGTTGAGAATTATCTGCTGGACCTTGTGAACTACATCTTTGCAGCGAAGAGGGTTCCCTCTGTCCTCAAGAGTGGATGTATTACCCCAATTTTCAAAAAAGGGGAGAAGACGAACCCTGCTAACTACAGAGGGATCACTGTCACTTCAATTTTGCTGAAGGTTGTGGAGCATATACTCAACAAAAGGCATAACTCTCACCTGGAGAGGTCACAATCTGCCTTCAAAAAGGTTTTACATCCGGCTCGTCATCGATCGACGCTGCGCTCATCCTATCAGAGTGTATATCCGAAGCAAAGAATATGAAAAAAACTCTCATCTTGGCCCCCCTTGATGCCCAGAAGGCATTCGATGTGGTGGACCACTGTATCCTGCTACATAAGCTGTTTGTTGACGGAATCAAAGGTGAGAAATGTTGATATTATTTCTCAAATATTGAAGGATACGGCATACCGATAGCCTCCGTCAATGTGCTTTGGGTTATGGAAAGTTCATTAACCCTTTCGACCCCGTAGACATGATTAATAATTTTGCAAACATTGTAGGCTGATAATGTGCTGTCTCATCAGGATCTACACTGTTTGCAGTTCTTTATCAATTTCATACCTCAAAGCCCTTTTTGCAACAAAAGAAGTTCGTTCCCAGTTTTACTGATGGAACAGTCCAGTATGGAAACTTAGGGATGTAAACGTTTATGAGCAGATACGCCTGTTATACATTTTACGGTTAATTCAATGATTGCATTATCATGCGTCCACCGAAAATTCGTCTTGCTTCTGTACGGAAGTCTTAATCCGAAGGTTTTAGTGTTTGATAAGCAAGTTTTCTACTTATGTTGCAGACATATTAGCAAAAGATACACGATATGTCTGATTGTGTAACATGCTTCTCACTTGGCTTCAATCACCGAGGTTCAATGTTTGTTTTAAATGGGCCTCCGTGATCTGATGGTTATGAGGTTCTTCTGTCGCGGTTTATTTTTTTTATGGTGTGTCTTTTGTGTGTGTGTATCGCTTACATTATTTTATTTTGGATAGCCAATTGGCCATTTTGTGGGAAAGTGACTGTCCTTTTGGCTTTCCGCTATTGATGTTTCCATTAGAGTCTAGTTATTTCATGTTTGTGTTTCTTTCCCTTTGGTGTCAGTGATAGGAGCTGTGGGTTAATTGTATCGGTTCCTGATCGTTGCCTTCACTTCTATTTTACTCTTAATCGTTAGGTCTCTCACCGAGGTGATTCGCGCCTCGCTCGGGACACATATGGGATGGTCAGCTTACGGATGGTCAGTTAGTTTTTCTACGGGTTCTCCGATTTTCACCCACCTTTGATGAGCGATCGGCTTGAAAGGGAATATGCTTGAAAGGGCCGTTAAACCAACAATCAAAAATCATTTTTTTTTGTTTTCCCTACGCGTGCATGCGTGTGTGTATGTGTATGCGCGCTCGCGTTTCTCTTTGTAGTTGTTCGCTTGTTTACACGTGAACTTTTTCCTTCTGTTCTCGTTGTTGATTTAGTTTTGACACGTCACCAATAATCAGTTCTGATTCGAATACTACCTACATGCTATTACATCTTTCGAATAATAGATCAATAAACAAACAAATTAATTAATTTAAAAATCAACCAATAAATGGGAAAATACATAAATGAAACAAGATAAAACTTGGTTGTTTGCAAATTTGTAAACCTATATGACTGAGGTGATTCGAAGTACAACATGTCTAAAATTTTGACACTTTATAAGCACAAAAAAGGTCAAAATTTTATCTAGCACCTGAGTGATATTGTTGGTCATGTTGCTTCACCATTTTGTATGTTATCGGAGAATTTGAGCAACATAAAACCATATTACGTTCGTCTAGATACTTTTGAATTAACCCATGTTAAAATTTCACGACCTTGCACGTAGCAATTTGCACATGGCCTTGTCTTTGCTGGCAAGCCTTATATTGATGACGTTACTTGAAAACACGCGGGAAAACAATCGAAATAATTAGAAGACGGTAGGTCTCAGTTCGCCCATTAGTATTTTCCTCTACTTTCGTTCAGCAAATCTAAGGCTCGGGGCGCGTTTAAGAATATTTTTTTCTTTTGAAAAATGCCAAATACTAACATCTTTCTTCTTCTGATAAACTCGTCGGTTTAAAATGGGCTCATAACCTTAATACTGACCTGGAAATTTTTTCCAGTTGGTGTCTTGAAAACGGTATGAAAATCAACGTTTCAAAGACCAAAGCTATGTTTATTTCACAAAACAAACAGTAAATACACTAATGGCTAATCCTCCGAGTTGGTGGTTATGGAGGAACAAATCCACATCTCAGATAATGAAAAACTCCTGGGGGTTCACATATTCTTTATACATGAAGAGTAAGACCATTAGTGTTTGCTCGGTGTGTGTGTGTTTGTGTTGTGTTTGTGTGTGTGTGTGTGTGTGTGGTCAAATGTAAGTGACACAGTATTTGAAAAAAAAAACTATAAGCGTGTGTGTGTGCGTGCGTGCACTATTATGCGTGCACGCGCGTGTGCATAGTTTCGGTTTCGGTTTGACAAAGATATATATATGTAGTTTATTTAACAAACGGAGTTTTGTACCAGTATTCCGTTGTTTTCCGTTAGAAAACCGTTGGTCTCTTGCTGTGTGGCCAAAATTATATAAAGTTACATTATAAAATTAAAAAGCAAACAAACAAGAAACATGCAATTATTGACATAGACCTGCAGTTATGCAAAAATAAAACAAAAGTTAATAGATTCAAGTAAAACGGTAAAAGGTGTGTCCGTCGATATCACGGTAAGTTCAAAATCTCGCGCGCTAGATAACATCTGGAATGAGTGTTCGAGAGCGATTTAAATAAGCTTAAAGCTTTCTTCGCAATCGAACTAAAATAAATTAGTATAAACTAAAATTCCAGCCCATCTGTAATTACGCTTTCTTAGGTTTCATATCGTACCATTTTTTACCTTTATTATGTAGCGTTTCGTTTGATAAAAGTTTTGAACGTCAACGTCGCCAGGAATAATAAACAAGACTTGTTACGCTGGCATTTTGGCACTCTCCGGAAAACGTTCTGCGTCTCATTAGTTCACGAAATATATGCACACTAAAAATAGGCCGTTCTACAATTTCTTCGATTATGCACTAGTCGTTGTTATTATAGACCTATTGAGAACTTAACAAAGGAATTGATGACATTTTGGAAAGTTTAAAATATCGTAAATGGGTTATTTCGCTTTCTTAGATAACTTGCAATATTGATGCATAAACACTTTTTCGCTGCACATATTCGTCAGTCACCCTTATAAGTCCCGCCCAAAATCTTAATTTGGTGCGGTTTTCTTTAGTCATTCATTTTACAGGTGTTGATTATTTGCTTGACTGGCAAAATGCCTTAGTTTAATCTTACTTGAGATACTCTTGGACCACAGTACTTAGGCAAGGAAGAACCTAGATTCTGGCGGTTTGTTTATTTCATTTCATTGCGAAATTGTTGTTTTACCTTGCCATTAAGACCACATGTATATTATTGATATTGTCAAGTTGCAAGAACAGATCAAGGCAAAATATCGCCAGATAGGAGGGTAAACAACTCTACAAAACAGCATCGAGCAGTATACAAAATATCACAAGTCAGGTCTTGTGTTGATTTTGGAAAAATGAATCGTGAAACTACGGGACGCAACGTTAAAAATGCGAAGGTTGCCTGATCTAGTTTTACTACGTCTTAACGCCCGAAGTCCCGGGTTTTAATTTGTGATCTCGTACGGTGTTAAGGTCGATTTTCGAATGTTTACTGGTTCCAAGCAGTGAAACGGGAAACCATAAAATGCAATCGCTTTAAATGGTGGCGTATATATGATATATATAGAATTCAGAAACTTCAAACATATATAGATTATTGATCTTTCATAGATATTTTTGATATTTTGCACTCCGATTCAGAAAAAGGATGAAATCTATCAATTGGTATAAATTTGTGAATATTTATCGAAGAATAAATTAAATGTGGCACTTTAAAGAAAAAATCGACTTATTACAACATGTTTGACAACAATATATATATGAACATATATACTGGAGTTAAGAAAAGTCCTCAGAATTTTTTTAATTGACGGATTTTTTCCCACTAAAAAGCGTACTTTTACAGAAAATATGCCCTTTTAACACATATATGTGCCTCAATGGCCAAAGCCGTGCGGAAGACGTTACTCTGAAGCCTTGAAAATTAAGTCGAACCAAAAAAATCGACTTGATATTCGGTTCGACTTAATACAGTTTTTTTTTTTCTAAAAAATCGACTTAACGAAACTGCTTCGGGTATATATATATATATATATATATATATATATATATATATATATATATACCATGCATCATTTAAGTCCCTTACACCTGTCATTTTCATTATTGAAATTAAACATTGGGTATGTATTCAGTGGAAGCAAGCCTGGTATTTAGAACTTATCACTTTTCACTTTTTAAAATAGAGTCCTTTCGGAAACGAATCACCTCAATACTATTTTTTTATCACGACCGTGGATCTCATATTTTGCAAAGGATCTCCTGTTTTCCAAACCAGCCTTTTATTTAAACAAACGTTTTGCGGCCTCCCGTGTCTGTAGGGAATAAATATACAGGTCACTTTCCTGCTGTAGTGAATGGGGATGAAATTTCCTGTTGAAACAGGAGCCACTTAATGCCTGAGAAATAGCCGAATCTATCTGTTTACAGCCTTTTGAAATGAATACAATAATTGAAACATATTACGGATGAGAAAATTATCGGGATATTGCAGCGGGCTGTTTCGGAGAGACAGGTTTGAAGTTTTGCTTTGGTTTGCGACATTGTCCTAGTGCCATGAAACCTTACTCTTATATTCCAGATGAAGTAGATTCTTTCTTGTACTTCTTGTGTTTCTGCAAATGCACTTACTGCACGTTTTCTTTCTAAACACATCAATAAAAATAATTCACATGGCTTTAAGGTACATCCCCCTCCCAAGAACATAGATCAAAGGCAAAAACTTATCAAATACACCCAGTTAGACCTAAACTCGCACTACCATCACATTTCTACATTATCCATTGCAAAGGGCATGCCATTAAGATACATTTTATAAAACAGAATTGGATAGAACTACAAATGTGTGGAAATAGTATGTAACGACTGAAAAAAAGGACAGTGCTGCTGACATATCTATCTTCGTTACTGGGCGCTTAACACTAAATATTTCCATAGGCGACTTACCTGCGCCCACAAAAACTACACATACAACACTTTTCAATCGTTGCTTTTTATAGAACCTTCCAAGCCCAACAAGTTAATGAGAAACAAATCCACATATTGAACTACTCCTTTTCAAGTTACAGTCAACCATATTTGTTTACAGAGAGGACGAAGTAAATAAAACAAAAACATTTTCAAGGATTTTCCATGTAAAATCAGCAATACTTTCTTTGAGCTTGCAGATATATTTATATATCATGTATCATTTAAGTCCCTTACACCTGTCATTTTCAATATTAAAATTAAACATGGGGTATGTATTCAGTTGAAGCAAGTCTTGTATTTAGAACGCAACTAAACGCTATGTCCAGAAGTGATAAATTCCGGCATCTCCCAGTATCAAGTGCAATGCTACCAATACCGAATCCTTTTTTCCTTTATGACGTAACAAAAACATTGCCAAATAGAAATATAGGTCATATATGATAATTTACTCATGCATAATAAAAGCTCAGTCACAAAGAATATTTTAAGTTTGCGAAAAAGTTTTCGCTTCCAGATTCAACTATGAAAGCCGAGCAAACCATATGTTTTTAAAAGTGCAAAGTTTACCTCTTTCATGAATGGAACCCAGACACAGGCTTCCTTCAGCATTTCCTCTCCAATGCATTTTGAACAATTTTATTCTAAAATGCACAGCATTATGCTTAAATAGATGCAATACTCATTTTATGGCTATTTTCTGTGGCAGTTGGGTAAATGCCTCCAATATACAGAACTATGTACCGTGTATGTGTCACGTTTTCAGGCTCCACGTTTTCCTTCTAAAATTGATTTCAGTAAATGTAGAGATGAAATCGCTGCTTCCTTGAATGAATTCGGTAATCGATGGTGTAAGCGAGAGTATGTTGAGTGTAAAGCCCTAAAGGACTGGAAACTTAGCATTTTAAGACTAGTGAATAAACGCATTTCTTTCTATTCTCAAAATACTAACTTATTACCTCCTAAGCCCAAGACGTCTTTACGTCATCTTAAACTAGGTATTCAAGAATTTCATAAGAAGTTTGTTTTGGCCCCTGCAGACAAGGCCGCTAACAACGTCGTCGTTGTGTGACGGCTCCACTATGTTAACACGCTTAAGCAGGAGCTTGGTGGTACTAAGGCCTATGAACTTCAGCCTTTGGCTGAAGAGAGAGCTATAGTAGATAAACATGTTTGTCTTTCAGCTACCAAGTTTGCTGTGTGTGTTAACGAAGGCCAAGACAAGCTTCCTACGCTATACTGGTTACCAAAACTTCATAAAAAACCTTACAAAGCACGGTTTATTGCAAATTCTAGTTCTTGCACTACCACTGAACTTTCTAAATTATTAACTTCCTGTCTTACTGCTATTAAAACGCAGGTAATTAAATATTGTGATAAAGTCTTTGAAAGATCAGGAAGAAATCTGTTTTGGTCTATAAAAAATTCGAATGAGGTTTTAAATAAATTGAAATCTAGACAGTTTCGTGCTTCTAGTCTGTCTACCTACGATTTTTCCACTCTTTACACTACACTTCCTCATAATCTTATAAAAGAAAAGCTTAATGATTTAATTGAATGGGCTTTTCACAGAGAAGATTCTCTCTATCTTGCATGTAATGTCAGAAATGCATTTTTCACTTCTAAAGAGCATAAGAATTATACACTTTGGTCATGTCAGAAAGTGTGTGATGCCCTCACCTTTCTACTTGACAATATTTATATTAGATTCGGTACTAAGTTATTTAGACAAATTGTGGGTATTCCGATGGGTACTAATTGCGCACCTCTTGTGGCTGATTTGTTCTTGTATTGTTATGAAAGAGACTTCATTTTGTCGCTTTCCATTGATAACCAATCTGAAATTATTGAAGCTTTTAGCTCTACTTCTAGATATTTAGATGATTTATTAAATATTGATAATACCTATTTTGATGGTTTGATCAGTCAGATTTACCCCCAAGAACTTCAGTTAAATAAAGCAAATTCTTCTGATACCGAGGCCCCGTTTTTAGATTTACATCTATCTATTGTAGATGGATTTGTTTCGTGCAAAATTTATGATAAACGCGATGACTTTGATTTTGAGATTGTAAATTTTCCTTTTTTGGATGGTGATGTTCCTCGTGCGCCATCCTATGGCGTTTATATTTCGCAATTAATTCGATTTGCTAGAGTGTGTAGTCATGTAACTGACTTCAACACTCGTAATAAATTATTAACGGCTAAACTCCTTAATCAGGGTTATCGGTACCATAAACTACGCAAAGCCTTTTCAAAATTTTATAGACGCCATTCTGATTTAATTTCAAAATTCAATATTGGACTTAAATCTCTTCTGCAACAAGGTCTATCGGAACCCGAATTTATGGTGACTTAGTATATAAATTCAGAAAAATATATAACCGCAATGACTTCAGCACCCAATTTCGTAAAATCATTCTTCGATATAAAAAGATTGGGTACAACATGGATATTATACGACAGACTGCATGCATGGTAGTTAACCCAATCACGGTTGGCAACTTTGCTTCCCTCTTTAATTGCACGCCGGTGGGTCAGGCCTCAGATTCTATGACGGCTCCAACGTAAAGGCTTATTGAAAATTAAAGAGATAATGTCGGTTGGTGCCTGATGCTCTGTCTCTGGTCGGGCTCATCGGAGTCTAACTGTTGGTTTTCTTTTGCTCCTGCATTTCAGTGGTTTCTTGCTGTCGAGTCCTCACCGTTGTCTCACCTCTGTGGTTCTTTGATTTCTGTGTTCACGGAGATGTTGCACTGATGAGTTAGGAGGCCTTCATGCGGACTGAACAAATTATTTGTCTAAATCGCGACGGAAGTAAGGGCGAGGATTGTGGCCACGTAAAATCGATTTAAGCCCCCCAGTGGAAATCTTCCACTGACCGTTCCAAGGCGGCTCTTCCGTGGCGATTTATTTATGTTGTTGTTTGTTACTTACTGTGTTTATCACTTGTGTCTTTTAATTTTGGATGGCCATATGGCCATTTTGTGGGAAAGTAACTGTCCATATGGCCTTCCTTTGTTTAGGTTTCAATTATGGTCTGGTCGCTTGGTGTTTGTGTTTCTTTCCCTTTGGTGTCTTTTATGGATGGAGTAAGTTAATTGTATCAATTCCTGATCTTTGTTTTACTTCTACTTTCCATCACTCTGCACATCAAAGAATGAAAGATGCATTATATATACGTTGTTAGACTAGAAACTTGTCATTTCATGTGACTCCAGAGTTTACAGAATTGACCACTTATCACTTTTGAAATGTACGTTATCGTCTAACAGTTTATTTCTTTTGTAGTATATAAAATATTGTTTTGTCGGAAACGAATCACCTCAATACATTTTTTAATCACGATCTTGGTTCTCATATTTTGCAAAGGATCTCCTGTTTTCCAAACCAGCCTTTTATTTAAACAAACGTATTCTGCCTCCCGTGTCTGTAGGGAATAAATATACAGGCCACTTTCCTGCTGTATTGAATGGGGATAAAATTCCCTGTTGAAACAGGAGCCACTTAATGCCATAAGAAATAGCTGAATATACTTGTTCACAGCCTTTTGACATGAATACAATAATTAAAACATATTACGGATGAAAAAAATTATCGGGATATTGCAGCGGGCTGTTTCGGAGAGACAAATTTGAAGTTTTGCTTTGCTTTGAGACATTGTCCTAGAGCCATGAAACCTTACTCTTATATTCCAGATGAAGTAGATTCTTTCTGGTATTGCTTGTGTTTCTGCAAATGCACTTACTGCACGTTTTCTTTCTAAACACATCAATAAAAAATAGAAATGTGATGGTAGTGCTAATTTAGGTCTAACTGGGTGTATCTAATGAGTTTTTGCCTCTGATCTATGTTCTTGGGAGGACAGGGTACATTAAAGCCATGTAAGTTAATTTTTGTTGATGTGCTTAGAAAGAAGACTTGCAGTAATTGCATTTGCAGAAACACAAGAAACACAAGAAAGAATCTACTTCATCTGGAATATAAGAGTAAGGTTTCATGGCTCTAGGACAATGTCTCAAACCAAAGCAAAATTTAAAATGTGTCTCTCCGAAACTGGCCGCTGCAATATTCCGATAGGTTTTTTCATCCGTTATATGTTTTAATTATGATATTCATGTCAAAAGGTTGTGAAAAGATATTTTCAACTAATTCTCACGGCATTATTTGTTTTTTTGTTTGTTTGATTTGAGGTTTAACGTCCCCGTCAACACTGTAAAGGTCATTTTGGAGACGTTGCTTCCAATTTTGTGGGACTTTTACCCGACATTGAGATGAAATGACATCTCAAGCCCTGTCGCCCAATGAAACCAATAGGGTTTATTAGCATGGACGGTCCGCCTCGCACCGCGGTTCCTGGACAGGCTAAGAACCTCTAAGCGGTTTACCAGTACTAGTGTGCGGGCCGGATTCAGCTCTGCGTGGAAGCATCATGCAGCCCATATATTTCTTCAAGCCCCTATGGGCTCTCACGGCATTAAGTGGCTCCTGTTTCATCAGGGAATTTCATCCCCATTCACTTCAGCAGGAAAGTGACTTGTATATTTATTCCCTACAGACACGGGAGGCCGAAAACGTTTGTTTAAAAAAAAGGTTGGTTTGGAAAACAGGAGATCCTTTGCAAACTATGAGATCCAATATCGTGATAAAAAGTAGTATTGAGGTGATTCGTTTCCGAAAGAACAAGATTTTATAATCTACTAAAGAAATCAACTGTTAGATGATAACGTACACTTCAAACTAAGTCATAAGTGTCCTATTCTATGAACTCTGAAGTCACAAGAAATGACATGTTACTAGTCTAATAACGTATACATAATGCATCTTTCATTCTTTGATGTGCTGAGTGATGGAGTATGAAAACGTGACACATACACGGTACAAATATATATGTTTGACACAAATGAGGTTATCTTACGTCCAGTGTGCGGCCCAACAGCGCAGGATGATACACGTACAAATGTAGCACGGTAGTAACTTGTGATAGGAAAGGTTTTAAAGTATAGATCTCGAGAAATGAATTTTGTAATAAAAACGAAATATAATTTTTGTAAAATGCATTTGAACATATGTATTCACAAAATAATACCGGTTGAACGGACGATTGTTCTGTATGTTGCAGGCATTTATCCAACTGCCACAGAAAATAGCCATAAAATGAGTATTGCTGCTATTTAAGCATAATTCTGTGCATTTTAGAATAAAATTGTTCAAAATGCATTGGAGAGGAAATACTGATGGAAGCCTGTGTCTGGGTTCCATTCATGAAAGAGGTAAACTTTGCACTTTTCAAAAACATATGGTTTGCTCGGCTTTCATAGTTGAATCTGGAAGCGAAAACTTTTTCGCAAACTTTAAATATTCTTTGTGACTGAACTTTTATTATGCATGAGTAAATGATCATATATGACCTAATTTCTATTTGGCAATATTTTTGTTACGTCAAAAAGAAAAAAGGGTTCGGTGTTGGTAGTGGTAGCATTGCACTTGATACTGGGAGATGCCGGAATTTATCACTTCTGGACAGAGCGTTTAGTTGCGTTCTAAATACCAGACTTGCTTCCACTGAATACATGCCCCATGTTTAATTTCAATAATGAAAATGACAGGTGTAAGGGACTTAAATGATGCATGATATATAAATATATCTGCAAGCTCAAAGAAAGTATTGCTGATTTTACATGGTCACCCCTCCTTGAAAAATGTTTTTTTTAATTTACTTCGTTCTAGTCTGTAAACAAACATTGTTGACTGTGACTTAAAAAGGAGTAGATCAACATGTGGATTTTTTTTCATTAACATGTTTGGCTAGGATGGTTCTATAATAAAAGGAAGGTTTGAAAACATTTGTATGTGTAGTTTTTGTGGGCGCAGGTAGGTAACCTATTGAAAAATGTAGTGTTAAGCGCCCAGTAACAAAGATCGAAATGTCAGCAGCACTTCCTTTTTCAGTCATCACAAACTTTTTCACACATTTGTAGTTCTATCCAATTCTGTTTTATAAAATGTATCTTCGTGGCATGCATTTGCAATGGATAATGTAGGAATGTGATGGTAGTGCGAATTAAGGTCTAACTGGGTGTATTTGATGAGTTTTTACCTCTGATCTATGTTCTTGAGAGGGGGTGTATCTTAAAGCTATGTAAATTAATTTTTATTCTACATCTACATCTACATCTCTACGTTGGTCCGTCAATCTTGACTATTACTCAACGGATATGACTTCATTATGGTTAGCGCTAGAAAGATGAAAAGCAAGGGAATATAGTCCGCAAGAAATAGTATTTAGTCTTAAATTAGCGTAAATTTAACAAGAAAATAGGACTAAAAAATAATATAATATATAAGCACAGAGGTACAACATAAATAAAAGAGAAGGAAGAAAGTTATCCCAGCCACTTTTGGCTCAACAAGTAAAGACCTCTCTGCCTTCCGTGGCGGTACCAGGGCCCATACGTCCCCGACAGCACAGCTCCCCCTTGCAGAGTTATTAGGTGACTGGGCCCCTTAACTTGCTTTGAATGAGAGGGTGGATAGCTCCATCCTAAATGATGCCAGTGATGGAGCCTCAGCTACAGAAGCTGGTACAGAATTCCACAAAGGTACGGTACGAGGGAAAAAGCTAAACTTAAAAGAATCAGACGATGTTGAAAACAGTCTGAACTTCCTGGAGTGTGAAGCTCTGGTCCTTGCTGTGATTGGGGTCAAGTAATCAGAGGCAGGTATATCAACAAGGTCCTGAACCACTTTGTATAGTAGGGTGAGCGGAGTCTTTGACCGTCTGGTTGCCAGGGGTTCCTACTGTAGGTGAGCGAGCATGGATGATACTTTTGGACCGAGCCTTTAGTTGCGTTCTAAATACCAGACTTGTTTCCACTGGGTATGTATTCCATGTTTTATTTCAATGTGAGAAAATGACACGGTAATTTCGAAGAGATTTTCTATTCCCCAAAAGCAGTTTGCCATAATATTTACTACCGATTTGGTCGAAGTCAAAATTTTTGGCCGAAAACTTGAACCGGCGCCATTAAAATGTGTTGTCAATCACCAACGGTCACGTAAATTCCTAAGTTTGACAGTACAAAAGTCTTACAAATGAGTTGATAAATGAAAGGAATTTTAAATCGTGATAAAACCTTTATGATGTCTACGCTGTCTAATGCCGAGCAATCTAATGAAGGACCCGGGTCTGGCCCTGGGGGGATAGTTAGATCGGTGAACTTTACTCCTGTTGCTGAGCAATCCAGCCAAGGACCCGTCTCCGGGGGGATAACTGGATCAGCAAGGAAAGGGGTGAAGAGAAAATTAGACAACAAGTCGCTGGATTTGAAATACGAAGTGCTGGTGGAGGTTGAGAAGGGGCTTCGATCCAAGAAACAGATCGCCGACCACTATGGACTGGCCCAGAGCACCTTATCTACATGGGTGAAGAATGCTGACAACATAAAGAATGCCTTCCTGAATGGTGAATTCACGTTTTTCCGTGTCGCAAACGAACATGTACATTGTAGTTATGCTGATTCTACATGGGTTCCCAGTGTCTACATGTATATTGATGACGTCACGATTTGCCTATCTCGAACTTCGGATCACTCGAAGTAGTATCTGCAGTCCCTGAGAATTTGACATTAAGGGGTTCGCCTGTATTTATAAAACATGCATTATATTAGTCCCTTTCACCTGTCATTTTCTCACATTGAAATAAAACATGGAATACATATCCAGTGGAAACAAGTCTGGTATTTAGAACGCAACTAAAGGCTCGGTCCAAAAGTATCATCCATGCTCGCTCACCTACAGTAGGAACCCCTGGCAACCAGACGGTCAAAGACTCAGCTCACCCTACTATGCAAAGTGGTTCAGGACCTTGTTGATATACCTGTTACCGGCCCCGATAGCTCAGTTGGTAGAGTGTCCGCTCCGGGGAACGGGAGGTCTCGGGTTCGATCCCGGGCCGCGACATACCAAAGTCGTTAAAAATGGTACTAGCTGCTCCTCGTTTGGCACTCAGATTTACGGGGTAGAGCTAGGACTGGTCGATCCAGTGTCAGGATAATGTGACTGGGTGTGGTATCATGTAATGTGTCTGGGACATGACACTTCAGTGAGGCAGCACTATAAACGTGAGCATTGAGCTCCCTGTCGCAACCAGACACCGTCGTGATATGACTGAAAAATTGTTGAAAGCGACGTTAAACCCGAATTCACACACACATATACCTGTCGCTGATTACTTGACCCCAATCACAGCAAGGACCAGAGCTTCACACTCCAGGAAGTTCAGACTGTTTTCAACATCATCTGATTCTTTTAAGTTTAGCTTTTCCCCTCGTTCCGTACCTTTGTGGAATTCTGTACCAGCTTCTGTAGCTGAGGCTCCATCACTGGCATCATTTAGGATGGAGCTATCCACCCTCTCATTCTAAGCAAGTTAAGGGTCACCTAATAACTCTGCAAGGGGGAGCTGTGCTGTCGGGGACGTATGGGCCCTTGTACCGCCACGGAAGGCAGAGAGGTCTTTACTTGTTGAGCCAAAAGTGGCTGGGAGAACTTTCTTCCTTCTCTTTTATTGATGTTGTACCTCTGTGTTTATATATTATATTATTTTTATACCCCCGCAAACGAAGTTTGAAGGGGGTATATAGGAGTCAGCTTGTCGTCTGTCGTCGTCGTCGGTCCGTTACAAAAAACTTTAACATTGCTCATAACTTCCTTATTCTTTGACCGATTTCTTTAATATTCACACACCAGACACCTTGCCACTAGTACTTAAGATTGATATACACACCCCTGACCTTGACCTTTACGTTGACCTTCCTCAAGGTCAAATACTTGTAAAAATTTGTCTAACAACGCATGCGGGGGTATAATTGGCGCCCGTTAGGCGGCAGCTCTAGTTTAGTCCTATTTTCCGGTTAATTTTACGGTAATTTAAGACTAAATACTACTTCTTGCGGACTATATTCTCTTGCTTTTCATCTTTCTAGCGCTAACCATAATGAAGTCATATCCGTTGAGTAATAGTCAAGATTGACGGACCAACGTAGAGATGTAGATGTAGATGTAGATGTAGAATAAAAATTAATTTACATGGCTTTAAGATACACCCCCTCTCAAGAACATAGATCAGAGGCAAAAACTCATCAAATACACCCAGTTAGACCTTAATTCGCACTACCATCACATTTCTACATTATCCATTGCAAATGCATGCCACGAAGATACATTTTATAAAACAGAATTGGATAGAACTACAAATGTGTGGAAATAGTATGTAATGACTGAAAAAGGAAGTGCTGCTGACATTTCGATCTTTGTTACTGGGAGCTTAACACTACATTTTTCAATAGGTTACCTACCTGCGCCCACAAAAACTACACATACAAATGTTTTCAAACCTTCCTTTTATTATAGAACCATCCTAGCCAAACAAGTTAATGAAAAAAAAATCCACATGTTGATCTACTCCTTTTTAAGTCACAGTCTACCATGTTTGTTTACAGACTAGAACGAAGTAAATAAAAACAAAATTTTGAAGGAGGGGTGGCCATGTAAAATCAGCAATACTTTCTTTGCGCTTGCAGAAATATTTATATATCATGCACCATTTAAGTCCCTTACACCCGCCCCATTCATTATTGAAATTAAACATGGGGTATGTATTCAGTGGAAGCAAGTCTGGTATTTAGAACGCAACTAAACGCTCGGTCCAGAAGTGATAAATTCCGGCATCTCCCAGTATCAAGTGCAATGCTACCAATACCGAACCCTTTTTTTTCTTTTTGACGTAACAAAAATATTGCCAAATATGATCATTTACTCATGCTTAATAAAAGTTCAGTCACAAAGAATATTTAAAGTTTGCGAAAAAGTTTTCGCTTCCAGATTCAATTATAAAAGCCGAGCAAACCATATCTTTTTTAAAAGTGCAAAGTTGACCTCTTTCATGAATGGAACCCAGACACAGGCTTCCATCAGTATTTCCTCTCCAATGCATTTTGAACAATTTTATTCTAAAATGCACATACTTATGCTTAAATAGCAGCAATACTCATTTTATGGCAATTTTCTGTGGCAGTTGGATAAATGCCTCCAACATACAGAACAATCGTCCGTTCAACCGGTATTATTTTGTGAATACATTTGTTCAAATGCATTTTACAAAATTATATTTCTTTTTTATTACAAAATTCATTACTCGAGATCTATCCTTTAAAACCTTTCCTATCACAAGTTACTACCGTGCTACATTTTGTACGTGTATCATCCTGCGCTGTTGGGCCGCACAAGGTACGTAAGATAACCTCATCTGTGTCAAATATATATATTTGTACCGTGTATGTGTCACGTTTTCATACTCCATCACTCAGCACATCAAAGAATGAAAGATGCATTATATATACGTTATTAGACTAGTAACATGTCATTTAATGTGACTCCAGAGTTCATAGAATAGGACACTTATGACTTAGTTTGAAGTGTACGTTATCATCTAACAGTTGATTTCTTTAGTAGATTATAAAATCTTGTTCTCTCGGAAACGAATCACCTCTATACTACTTTTTATCACGATATTGGATCTCATATTTTGCAAAGGATCTCCTGTTTTCCAAACCAACCTTTTTTTTAAACAAACGTTTTCGGCCTCCCGTGTCTGTAGGGAATAAATATACAAGTCACTTTCCTGCTGAAGTGAATGGGGATGAAATTCCCTGATGAAACAGGAGGCACTTAATGCCGTGAGAAATAGCTGAAAATATCTTTTCACAACCTTTTGACATGAATTTCATAATTAAAACATATAACGGATGAAAAAACTTATCGGAATATTGCAGCGGCCAGTTTCGGAGAGACACATTTTAAATTTTGCTTTTGTTTGAGACATTGTCCTAGAGCCATGAAACCTTACTCTTATATTCCAGATGAAGTAGATTCTTTCTTGTGTTTCTTGTGTTTCTGCAAATGCAATTACTGCAAATAAAAATCAAAAATGTGTTCCTTTAAGAGCAATGAAAACATTCATAAGAAAGAAGATGGGTCATACTACGTAGTTTCGGCTAATAAAGCCTCATCAGTGACCCTGTAATGATCCGGCAAAGAAAGCCAGAGGAAACATACTGCAATTTTGCGAATTTCGAACAAGCAGTCGATTCAAAGACTGAAATAAATCAAAACTGGGTCCAAACAACCAAAAACCCGTCCAGAACACGAGTCCAAACCAACAACCCACCTCCGACCTCCCAGAATATTCACGCTGATCCCAAAGGACCAAAAGCAAAACACAAACCGCACTACGGCCGACGCACGGGGAGACATCTCACGGCCGCCACACGGCACAACACCAGCCGCAGCGAAGGCAAATAAAAATCAAAAAGGTGTTCCCTTAAGAGCGATGAAAACATTCATAAGAAAGAAGATGGGTCATACTACGTAGTTTCGGCTAATAAAGCCTCATCAGTGACCCTGTAATGATCCGGCAAAGAAAGCCAGAGGAAACATACTGCAATTTTGCGAATTTCGAATAGGCAGTCGATTCAAAGACTGAAATAAATCAAAATTGGGTCCAAATAATTAAAAACCTGTCTAGAATATGAGTCTAAACCAATAATTTATTTCCGATTTCTCAGAATATTCACGCTGATCTCAAAGGACCAAAAGTAAAATATAAACTGCACTATGGTTGATGTACGGGGAGACGTTTTACAGCCGCCACACGGCACAACACCAGCTGCAGTGAAGGCAAATAAAAATCAAAAATGTGTTCCTTTAAGAGCAATGAAAACATTCATAAGAAAGAAGATGGGTCATACTACGTAGTTTCGGCTAATAAAGCCTCATCAGTGACCCTGTAATGATCCGGCAAAGAAAGCCAGAGTCTTCTTTCTAAGCACATCAACAAAAATTAATTTACATGGCTCCAGAGGCAAAAACTCATTAGATACACCCAGTTAGACCTAAATTAGCACTACCATCACATTTTTACATTATCCATTTTTTTTTTTTTTCTTTTTGGTTTGGGTTTAACGGCCCTTACATTATCCATTGCAGAATGCATGCCGTGAAGATACATTTTATAAAACAGAATTGGATAGAACTAGAAATGTGTGGAAATAGTATGTAATGGCTGAAAAAGGGACAGTGCTGCTGACATTTCTATCTTTGTTACTGGGAGCTTAACACTAAATATTTCCATAGGCGACTTACCTGCGCCCACACAAACTACACATACAAAACTTTTCAAACCTTGCTTGTTTATAGAAACATCCTAGCTCAACAAGTTAATGAGAAAAATCCACATGTTGATCTGCTTCTTTTCAAGTTACAGTCAACCATGTTTGTTTACGGACTAGCACGGAGTAAATACAACCAACATTTTTGAAGGAGGGGTGACAATATTTAACCAGCAATAATTTCTTTGAGCTGGCATCATTTTAGTTCCGTACACCTGTCATTTTCTCACAATGAAATAAAACCTGGGATATATATTCAATGGAAGCAGGTATGGTATTTAGTACGCAACTAAAAACTCGGTCCAAAAGTGATAAAACACGGCACCTCCCAGTATCTAGTGCAATGCTACCAAAAACCGAACCCTAATTTTCTTTATGACGTATGAAAATAATTGCCGAATAGAAATTAAGTCGTATCTGATACTTTACTGATGCATAAAAAGTTCAGTCACAAAGAATATTTTAAGTTTGCACAAAAGTTATCGCTTCAAGATTCAACTATGAATGCAGAGCAAACCGTTTGTTTTTGAAAATGTAAAGTTTACCTCTTTCTGGAATGGAACCCAGACACTCGCTTGCATCAGTATTTCCACTCCAATGTCTTTGAAACAATTGTATCCTAAAATGCACAGATATATACCTAAATAGCACCAATACTCATTGTTATGGCTATTTTCTGTGGCAGTTGGGTAAAAGCCTCCAACATACAGAACGATCGTCCGTTCATCCGGTATTATTTTTCCAATAAATTTGTTCAAATGTATCTTTCAAACTTACATTTCATTTTCATTACAAAATTCATAACTCGAGATCTGTCCTTTTAAACCCTTCCTGTCTCGTGTTACTACCATGCTACGTTTGTACGTGTATCATCCTGCGCTGGTGGGCCGCACACTGGACGGAAGATAACCTCATCTGTGTCTAACATATGTGTTTGTACTGTGTATGTGTCGTGGAGATTGATCATGAAATCTTTTCTACGGTCATTCTCTCCCTTCCTCTGATTCAAGAAGGGCAGTTGTCAGTTTCTGGCGAAAGAATGTGCACTGCACTGGTTAACCGCTTACGTATAAGCCTGCCCAGGAAAGTGTTGATAGGTAAACTGACCGGCTCAAAAATGACCTAAATAGTGTTGACTGGGCCGTTAAACTCCAATACAAACAAACAAACAAACTGTGTATGTGTCACTTTTTCATGCTCCATCACTATGCACATCAAAGAATGAAAGAATCATTATATATACGTTAGTAGACTAATAACTTGTCATTTCATGTGGCTCCAGAGTCTACAGAATTGGACACATCACTTCGTTTGGAAGTGTACGTTATCATCTGACAGTTTATATCTTTAGTAGTTTATAAAATCTTGTTCTTTCGGAAACGAATGACCTCAATACTATTTTTTTTATCACAAGCGTGGATCTCATTTTTTGCAAGTGATCTCCTGTTTTCCAAACCAACCTTTTATTAAACAAACGTTTTCGACCTCCCTTGTCTGTAGGGAATAAAATATACCGGTCACCTTCCTTCTTTCGTGAATGGGGATGAAATTCCCTGTTGAAACACGAGCCACTTAATGCCAGGAGATATAGCTGAATATATATATGTACACATCCTTCAGACATGAATACAATAAATTAGAACATATAACGGATGAGAAAACTTATCGGGATATTGCAGCGGGCTGTTTCGGAGAGACAATTTTTAAGATTTGCTTTGGTTGTTGACATAGTCCTAGTGCCATGAAACCATACTCTTATATTCCAGATGAAGTAGATTCTTTCTTGTATTTCTGCAAATAGAATTACTGCAAGTCTTCTTTCGAAACATATCAATAAAAAATATTTAAATGGCTTTAAAGTATCCACCCTGCAAAGAACTTAGATCAGAGGCAAAAACTCATAGAATACACCCAGTTAGATCTAAATTCGGACTTACATCACATTTTTGCATTATCCATGGCAAAATACATGCCATGAAGATACATTTTATGAAACAAAATTGGATAGAACTATAAATGTGTGGAAATAGTATGTATTGACTGAAAACAAGACAGTGCAGTTGACATTTTACCTTTGCTATTGTGAGCTTAACAAGAAATATTTCCATAGGCGACTTACCTGCGCCCACAAAATCTACACAAACAAAACTTTTCAAACCTCGCTTGTTTATAGAACCATCCTAGCCCAATAAGTTATTGAGAAAAAATCCACATGTGTATCTACTCCTTTTCAGGTTACTGTCCACCATGTTTGTTTACAAAATAGAACGGAGTAAATACAAACCAACACTTTTAAAGGAGGGTGACCATATCAAATCAGCAACAATTTCTATCGGCTTGCAGATATATTTATAAAACATACATCATTTTAGTCCCTTACACCTGTCATTTTCTTACATTGAAATGAAACATGGGATATATATCCAATGGAAGCAGGTCTGGTATTTAGAACGTAACTAAAAGTTCGGTCCAAAAGTGAATAAAATATACAGGTCATTTTCCTGCTGTACTGAAAGGGGATGGAATTCCCTGTTGAAACAGGAGCCACTTAATGCCATGAGAAATAGCTGAATATATCGGTTAACAACGTTTTGACATGAATACAATAATTAAAACATATAACGGATGCGAAAACTTATCGGGATATTGCAGCGGGCTGTTTCGGAGAGACAAATTTTAAGTTTTTCATTGGTTTTAGACATTGTCCTAGCGCCAAGAAACCTTACTCTTGTATTCCAGATGAAGTAGATTCTTTCTTGTGTTTCTTGTGTTTCTGCAAATTCAATTACTGCAAGTCTTCTTTCTAAACACATCAATCAAAATTAATTTTCATGGCTTTAAGGTACACCCCCTCCCAAGAACATGGATCAGCGGCAAAACCTCATCAAATACACCCAGTTAGACCTATATTAGTACTACCATCACATTTCTACATTATCCACTGCAAAATGCATGCCATGAAGATACATTTTATAAAACAGAATTGGATAGAACTACAAATGTGTGGAAATAGTATGTAATGACTGAAAAAAGGACAGTGCTGCTGACATTTCTATCTTTGTTACTGGGAGATTAACTCTAAATATTTCCTTAGGCGACTTACCACCTCCTCCCACAAAACCTACACATAATTTTTTTCAAACCTTGTTTTTTTTAAAGAACCATCCTAGCCCAACAAGTTAATGAGAAAAAAAATCCACATATTGATCTGCTCCTTTTCAAGTTACAGTCAACCATGTTTGTTTATCATCTAGAACGGAGTAAATACAAACCAACAATTTTTAAAGGAGGGGTGACCATATTAAATCAGCAACAATTTCTTTGAGCTTGCAGATATATTTTTGAAACATGCATCATATAAGTCCCGTACACCTGTCCTTTTCTCACAATGAAATAAAACATTGGTTATATATTAAATGGAAGCAGGTCTGGTATTTAGAACGCAACAAAAAGCTCGGTCCAAAAGTGATAAAACCTGGCACCTCCCAGTATCTAGTGCAATGCTACCAAAACCGAACCCTAATTTTCTTTATGACGTATGAAAAGAATTGCTAAATAGAAATTAGGTCATATCTGATAATTTACTGATGCATAATATAAGTTCAGTCACCAAGAATATTTTAAGTTTGCGAAAAAGTTATCGTTTCAAGATCCAACTATGAATGCAGAGCAAACCGTATGTTTTTGAAATGCAAACGTTTAACTCTTTCTGGAATGGAACTCAGACACCGGCTTGTATTCGTATTTCCTCTCCAATGTCTTTGGAACAATTCTATCCTAAAATGCACAGATATATGCCCAGCACCAATACTCATTTTTATGGCTATTTTCTGTGGCATTGGGGTAAAAGCCTCCAACATACAGAACAAACGTCCGTTCATCCCTTATTATTTTGCCAATAAATTTGTTCAAATGTATCTTTCAAAATTACATTTTTTTTTTCTTTACAAAATTCACCGCACCCAAAAACTACACATGCAAATCTTTTCAAACCTTGCTTGTTTATAGAACCATCCTACCCTAACAAGTTAATGAGAAAAAATCCACATGCTGATCGGCTCCTTTTCAGGTTACAGTGGGCCGCACATTGGACGGAAGATAACCTCATCTGTGTCTAACATAAGTGTTTGTACTGTGTATGTGTCACTTTTTCATGCTCCATCACTCTGCACACCAACGAATGAAAGATGCATTATATATCCGTTATTACTAGTTACTTGTCATTTCATGTGACTTCAGAGTTTGCAGAATTGGACACTTATCACTTAGTTTTGAAGTGATTGTTATCATCTAACAGTTTATTTCTTTAGTAGTTTATAAAATCTTGTTCCTTCGGAAACGAATCACCTCAATTCTTATTTTTTTATCACAATCGTGGATCTCATATTTTGCAAGTGATCTGTTTTCCAAACCAACCTTTTATTTAAACAATAATTTTCGGCCTCCCTTGTCTGTAGGGAATAAAATATACAGGTCATCTTCCTTCTATAGTGAATGCTGATAAAATTCCCTTGTGAAACACAAGCCACTTAATGTCATTAGATATATATATATCACATCTTTTTGACATGAATACAATAAATTAGAACATATAACGGATGAGAAAACGTATCGAGATATTGCAGCGGGCTGTTTCGGAGAGACAATTTTTAAGATTTGCTTTGATTTAAATTGCTTTAAAGTTACCCTCCCCCCTGCAAAGAACTAAGATCTGAGGCAAATAAACAAACTCAAAGAACACACCCAGTTAGACCTAAATTCGCACTACCATCATATTTTTGCATTATCCATGGCAAAATACATGCCATGAAGATACATTTTATGAAACAGAATTGGATAGAACTACAAATGTGTGGAAATAGAATGTAATGACTGAAAACAGAACAGTGCTGTTGACATTTTTACCTTTGCTATTGGGAGCTTAACAATATATATTTCCATAGGCGACTTACCTGCGCCCACAAAATATACACAAACAAAACTTTTCAAACCTCGCTTGTTTATAGAACCATCCTAGCCCAATAAGTTATTGAGAAAAAATCCACATCTGTATCTGCTCCTTTTCAAGTTACTGTCAACCATGTGTTTTTACAGAATAGAACGGAGAATACAAACCAAAATTTTTAAAGGAGAGTGACCATATCAAATCAGCAACAATTTCTACGGACTTGCAGATATATTAATAAAACATGCATCATTTCAGTCCCTTACATCTGTCATTTTCTTACATTGAAATAAAACATGGGATATATATATCCAATGGAAGCAGGTCTGGTATTAAGAACGCAACTAAAAGTTCGGTCCAAAAGTGAATAAAATATACAGGTCACTTTAGTGATGTAGTGAATGGGGATTAATTTCCCTGTTGAAACAGGAGACACTTAATGCCGTGAGA
Organism: Lucinisca nassula; assembly: GCA_963580285.1. NCBI lineage: Eukaryota > Metazoa > Mollusca > Bivalvia > Lucinida > Lucinidae > Lucinisca > Lucinisca nassula. The sequence goes on along the minus strand of OY757018.1, from coordinate 58,180,447 downwards.
AATAGCTGAATATATCTTTTCCCAAAACCTTTTGACATGAATACAATAATTAAAACATATAACGGATGAGAAAACTTATTGGGATATTGCAGCGGGCCGTTTCGGAGAGACATATTTGAAGTTTTGCTTTGGTTTGAGACATTGTCCTAGAGCCATGAAACCTTACTCCTATATTCCAGAGGAAGTAGATTCTTTCTTGTGTTTCTTGTGTTTCTGCAAATGCAATTACTGCAAGTGTTCTTTCTAAACACATCAATAAAAATAATTTACATGGCCTTAAGGTACAGCCCCTCCCAAGAACATAGATCAGAGGCAAAAACTCATCAAATACACCCAGTTAGACCTAAATTCGCACTACCAACACATTTCTGCATGATCCATTGCAGAATGCATGCCATGAAGATACATTTTATAAAGTAGAAGTAAAACAAAGATCAGGAATTGATACAATTAACTTACTCCACCCATAAAAGACACCAAAGGGAAAGAAATACAAACATTAACCGACCAGACCATAATGGAAACCTAAACAAAGGAAGGCCATAAGGACAGTTACTTTCCCACAAAATGGCCATATGGCCATCCAAAACCAAAAGACACAAGTGATACACACAGTAGGTAACAAACAACAACATAAATAAATCGCCACAGAAGAGCCGCCTTGGAACGGTCAGTGGAAGATATCCACTGGGGGGCTTTAATCGATTTTACGTGGCCACAATCCTCGCCCTTACTTCCGCCGCGATTTAGACAAATAATTTGTTCAGTCCGCATGAAGGCCTCCTAACTCATCAGTGCAACATCTCCGTGAACACAAAAATCAAAGAACCACAGAGGTGAGACAACGGTGAGGACTCGACAGCAAGAAACCACTGAAATGCTGGAGCAAAAGAAAACCAACAGTTAGACTCCGAAGAGCCCAACCAGAGACAGAATTGGATGGAACTACACATGTGTGTAAATAGTATGTATTGACTGAAAACAGGACAGTGCTGTTGACATTTTACCTTTGCTATTGTGAGCTTAACAATAAATATTTCCATAGGCGACTAACCTGCGCCCACAAAATCTACACAAACGAAACATTTCAAACCTCGCTTGTTTACAGAACCATTCTAGCCCAATAAAATATTAAGAAAAATCCACATGTTGACCTGCTTCTTTTCAAGGTACTGTCAACCATCTTTGTTTACAAAATAGAACGGAAAAAATACAAACCAACGTTTTCACCTCTGTGGTTCTTTGATTTTTGTGTTCACGGAGATGTTGCACTGATGAGTTAGGAGGCCTTCATGCGGACTGAACAAATTATTTGTCTAAATCGCGACGGAAGTAAGGGCGAGGATTGTGGCCACGTAAAATCGATTTAAGCCCCCCAGTGGAAATCTTCCACTGACCGTTCCAAGGCGGCTCTTCTGTGGCGATTTATTTATGTTGTTGTTTGTTACTTACTGTGTGTATCACTTGTGTCTTTTGGTTTTGGATGGCCATATGGCCATTTTGTGGGAAAGTAACTGTCCTTATGGCCTTCCTTTGTTTAGGTTTCCATTATGGTCTGGTCGCTTAATGTTTGTATTTCTTTCCCTTTGGTGTCTTTTATGGGTGGAGTAAGTTAATTGTATCAATTCCTGATCTTTGTTTTACTTCTACTTTAAAGGAGAGTGACCATATCAAATCAGCAACAATTTCTATGGGCTTGAAGATGTATTTATAAAACATGCATCATTTAAGTCCCTTACACCTGTGATTTTCTGACATTGAAATATAACATGGGATATATATCCAATGGATTCAGGTTTGGTATTTAGAACGCAACTAAAAGTTCGGTCCAAAAGTGAATAAAATATACAGGTCACTTTCCTTCTGTAGTGAATGGGGATGCAATTTCCTGTTGAAACAAGAGCAAGTTAATGCCATGAGAAATAGCTGAAAGTATCTTTTCTCAACCTTTTGACATGAAATACAATTATTAAAACATATAACGGATGAGAAAACTTATTGGGGTATTGCAGCGGGCTGTTTCGGAGAGACAAATTTTAAGTTTTGCTCTGGTTTGAGAAATTGTCCCTGATCCATGAAACCTTACTCCTATATTCCAGATGAAGTAGATACTTTCTTGTGTTTCTTGTGTTTCTACAAATGCAATTACTGCAAATAAAAATCAAAAATGAGTTCCTTTAAGAGCAATGAAAACATTCATAAGAAAGAAGATGGGTCATACTACGTGGTTTCGGCTAATAAAGCCTCATCAGTGACCCTGTAATGGTCCGGCAAAGGAAGCCAGAGGAAACATACTGCAATTTTGCGAATTTCGAATAGGCAGTCGATTCAAAGCCTGATATAAATCAAAATGGGGTCCAAATAATTAAAAACCTGTCTAGAATATGAGTCTAAACCAATAATTTATTTCTGATTTCTCAGAATATTCACGCTGATCTCAAAGGACCAAAAGTAAAATATAAGTCTTCTTTCTAAACACATCAATAATAATAATTTGCATGGCTTTAAGGTACACCCCACCCCCCAAGAACATAGATCAGAGGCAAAAAGTCATCAAATACACCCAGTTAGACCTAAATTCACACTTCTATCACAAATCTACATTATCCATTGCAAAATGCATGCCATGAAGATACATTGTATAAAACAGAATTGGATAGAACTACTAATGTGTAGAAATAGTATGTAATGACTGAAAAAAGGACAGTGCTGCTGACATTTCTATCTTTGCTACTGGGAGCTTAACACTAAATATTTCCATATGCGACTTACCTTTGCCCACAAAAACTACACATGCAAAACTTTTCAAACCTTGCTTTTTATAGACCCATCCTAGCCCAACAAGTTAATGAGAAAAAAATCCACATTTTGATCTGCACCTTTTCAAGTTACAGTCAACCATGTTTGTTTCCTACTAGAACGAAGTCAATAAACAACAACATTTTTCAAGGAGGGGTGACAATGTAAAATCAGCAATAATTTCTTTGAGCTTGCAGATATATTTATAAAAAAATGCATCATTTTAATCCCTTGCACGTGTCATTTTCTCACATTGAAATAAAACATGGGATATATGTCCAATGGAAGCAAGTCTGATATTTAGAACGCAACTAAACGCTCGGTCCAAAAGTGATAAAATCCGGCACCTCCCAGTATCAAGTACAAGGCTACCAATACCGAACTCTTTTTTTCTTTATGACGTATTAAAAGAATTGCCAAATAGAAATTTAGGTTATATATGATAATTTACTATGCATAATAAAAGTTCAGTCACAAAGAACATTTTAAGTTTGCGAAAAAGATATCGCTTCCAGATTCAACTATGAAAGTCGAGCAAACCATATGTTTTTGAAACTGCAAAGTCGACCTCTTTCTGGAATGGAACCCAGACACCGGCTTGCATCAGTATTTCCTCTCCAATGCATTTGGAACAATTCTATCCTAAAATGCACAGACTTATGCCTAAATAGCACCAATATTCATTTTATGGCTATTTTCTGTTGCAATTGTGTAAAAGCCTCCAACATACAGAAAAATCATCCGTTCAACCGGTATTATTTTTTTTAATACATTTTGTTCAAATGCATTTTACAAAATTACATTTCTTTCTTATTACCATAATTCATTACGTGAGATCTATCCTTTTAAACATTTCCTTTCTCAACTTACTACCACGCTACATTTGTACGTGTACCATCCTGTGCTGATGGGCCGCACACTGGACGGAAGATAACCTCATCTGTGTCTAACATATGTGTTTGTAGTGTGTATGTGTCACTTTTTCATACGCCATCACTCTGCACATCAAAGAATGAAAGATGCATTATATATACGTTATTAGACTAGTAACTTGTCATTTCATGTGCCTCCAGAGGTAACAGAATTGGACACTTTTCACTACGTATTGAAGTGTACGTTATCATCTAACAGTTTATTTCTTTAGTAGTTTATAAAATCTTGTTCTTTCGGAAACGAATCACCTCAATACTGTTTTGTATCACGATCGTGGATCTCATATTTTGCAAAGGATCTCATGTTTTTCAAACCAACCTTTTATTTAAACAAACGTTTTCGGCCTCCTGTGTCTGTAGGGAATAAATATACAGGTCACTTTCCTGCTGTAGTGAATCGGGATGAAATTCCCTTTTGAAACAGGAGCCACTTAAGGCCATGAGTAATAGCAGGATGTACCTGTTAACAACGTTTTGACATGAATACAATAATTAAAACATATAGCGGATGAGAAAACGTATCGGGATATTGCAGCGGGCTGTTTCGGAGAGACAAATTTTAAGTTTTGCTTTGGTCTGAGACATTTTCCTAGAGCCATGAAACCTTACTCTTATATTCCAGATGAAGTAGATTCTGTCTTGTGTTTCTTGTGTTTCTGCAAATGCAATTACTGCAAGTCTTCTTTCTAAACACATTTATCAAAATTAATGTGCATGGCTTTAAGGTACACCCCTCCCAAGAACATAGATCATAGGGAAAAAACTCATCAAATATACCCAGTTAGACCTAAATTGGCACTACCATCACATTTCTACATTATCCATTGCAAAATGCATGCCATGAAAATACATTTTATAAAACAGAATTGGATAGAACTACATATGTGTGGATATAGTATGTAATGACTGAAAAAAGGACAGTGCTGCTAACATTTCTATCTTTGCTACTGGGAGCTTAACACTAAATATTTTCATAGGCGACCCACCTGCGACCACAAAAACTACACATACAAAACTTTGCAAACCTCAACCATGTTTGTTTACCGACTAGAACGGAGTAAATACAAAGCAACATTTTAAAAGGAGGGGTGACCAAATTAAATCGGCAACAATTTCTTTGAGCTTGCAGATATATTTATAAAACATGCATCATTTAAGTCCCGTACACCTGTCAATTTCTCCCAGTGAAATAAAACATGGGATATATATTACATAGAAGCAGGTCTGGTATTTAGAACGCAACTAAAAGTTCGGCCCTAAAGTGATTAAACCTGGCACCTCCCAGTATCTAATGCTACCAAAACCGACATCTAATTTTCTTTATGACATATGAAAAGAATTGCCAAATAGAAATTTAGGTTATATATGATAATTTACTATGCATAATTAAAGTTCAGTCACAAAGAATATTTTAAGTTTGCGAAAAAGTTATCGCTTACAGATTCAAATATGAATGTTGATCGAACCGCATGTTTTTGAAAATGCAAAGTTTACCTCTTTCTGGAATGGAATCCAGACACTCGCTTGCATCAGTATTTCCTCTCCAATGTCTTGGAACAATTCTAACTTAAAATGCACAGATATATGCCTAAATAGCACCAATACTCATTTTTATGGCTATTTTCTGTGGCAGTTGGGTAAAAGCCTTCAACATACAGACCAATCGTCCGTTCATCCGATATTATTTTGCCAATAAATTTGTTCAAATGTATCTTTCAAAATTTACATTATTTTTATTACAAAATTCATTACGCGAGATCTATCCTTTTAAACCTTTCCTATCTCATGTTACCACCATGCTACATTTGTACGTGTATCATTCTGCGCTGGTGTGCCGCACACTGGACGGAAGATAACCTCATCTGTGTCTAACATATGTGTTTGTACTCTGTGTCACTTTTTCATGCTCCATCAATCTGCACATCAAAGAATGAAAGATGCATTATATATACATTATTAGATTAGTAACTTGTCATTTCATGTGACTCCGGAGATTACAGAATTGGACACTTAACACTTTGTTTTGAAGTGTTCGTTATCATCTGACAGCTAATTTCTTTAGTCGTTTATAAAATCTTGTTGTTTCGGAAACGAATCACCTGGATACTAATAGTTTAATCACAATCTTGTATCTCATATTTTGAAAAGGATCTCCTGTTTCCCAACCCATCCGTATTTAAACAAACGTTTTCGGCCACCCTTGTCTGTAGGGAATAAGATATACAGGTCACCTTCCTTCTGTAGTGAATGAGGATGGAATTCCCAGTGGAAACACGAGCCACTTAATGCCATGAGATATAGCTGAATATATATATATATATATATATATATGTGTGTGTGTGTGTGTGTGTGTGTGTACACATCCTTCTGACATGAAAACAGTAAATAAGACCGTATAACGGATGAGAAAACTTATCGGGATATTGCAGCGGGCTGTTTCGGAGAGACAATTTTTAAGTTTTGCTTTGGTTTGAGACATAGTCCTAGTGCCATGAAACCTTACTCTTATATTCCAGATAAAGTAGATTCTTTCTTGTGTTTCTGCAAATAGAATTACTGCAAATCTTCTTTCTAAACACATCAATAAAAATATTAAATGGCTTTAACGTACACCCCCTCCAAAGAACTTAGATCAGAGGCAAAAACCCATAGAATACACCCAGTTAGACCTAAATTCGCACTACCGTCACATTTTTTTGCATTATCTATGGCAAAATACATGTCTTGAAGATACAGTGTATGAAACAAATTTGGATAGAACTACAACTGTGTGGAAATAGTATGTAATGACTGAAAACAGGACGCTGTTGTTGACATTTCTACCTTTGCTAGCTCGAGCTTAACCATAAATATTTCCATAGGCGACTTACCTGCGCCCACAAAATCTACACTAGCAAAATTTTTCAAACCGCGCTTGTTTAGAGAACCATCCTAACCCAAGAAGATAATGAGAGAAAAATCCACCTGTTGATCCATGTTTGTTTACCGACTAGAACGGAGTAAATACAAACCAACATTTTTAAAGGCGGGTGACCATATTAAAACAGCAACAATTTCTATGGGCTTGCAGATATATTTTAAAACATGCATCATTTTAGTCCCTTACACCTGCCATTTTCTTACATTGGAATAAAACATGAGATATATAGCCAGTGGAAGCAGGTCTGGTATTTTGAACGCAACTAAAACCTTGGTCCAAAAGTGATAAAACCCGGCACCTTCCAGTATCTGGTGCAATGCTGCCAATACCAAACCTTTATTTTCTTTATGACGTATCAAAAGAATTGCCAAATAGAAAGTTAGGTCATATCTGATTATTTACTCATGCATAATATAAGTTCAGTCACAAAGAATCTTTTAAGTTTGCGTAAAAATTATCACTTGCAGATTCAGCTATGAATGCCGAGCAAACCATATGTTTTCGAAAATTGCAAAGTTTACCTCTTTTTGGAATGGAACCCAATGTCTTTGGAACAATTCTATCCTAAAATGCACAGAATTGTGCCTTAATAGCACCAATACTCATTCTTATGGCTATTTTCTGTGGCAGTTGGGTAAAAGCTTCCAACATACAGAACAATCGTCCGTCCATCCGGTATTAGTTTGTAAATAAATTGGTTCAAATGTATCTTACAAAATTACATTACTTTTTCATTCCAAAGTTCATTACGCGAGATCTGTCCTTTAAAACCTTTCCTATCCCATGTTACTACCATGCTACATTTGCACGTGTATCATCCTGAGCTGTTGGGCCGCACACTGGACAGAAGATAACCTCATCTGTGTCTAACTTATGTGTTAGTACTGTGTATGTGTCACTTTTTCATGTTCCATCACTCTGCACATCAGAGAGTGAAAGATGCATTTTATATACGTTATTAGATTAGTAACTTGTCATTTCATGTGACTGAGGTGTATGTTATCGCCTAGCTGTTTATTTCTTTAGTAGATTATAAAATCTTGTTCTTTCTGAAACGAATCACCTCAATACTATTTTTATCACAATCGTGGAGCTCATATTTTGCAAAGAATCTCCTGTTTTCCAAACCAACCTTTCATTTAAACAAACGTATTCGACCTCCCTTTCCCTTGTCAGTGGGAATAAATATACAGGTCACCTTCCTTCTGTAGCGAATGGGGATGAAATTCCCTGTTCAAACAGGAGCCACTTAATGCTATGAGAAATAGCTGAATATATCTGTTCATATCCTTCTGACATGAATACAATAAATTAGAACATATAACGGATGAGAAAACTTATCGGGATATTGCAGCGGGCTGTTTCGGAGAGACAAATTTTAAGATTTCATTTGGTCTGTGTCATAGTCCTAGTGCCATGAAACCTTACGCTTATATTCCAGATGAAATAGATCCTTTCTTGTGTTTCTGCAAATATAATTATTGCAAGTCTCCTTTCTTAACATATCAATAAAATGATTAAAATGGCTTTGAAGTGCACCCCCTCCCAAGAACATTGATAAGAGGCAAAAACTCATAGAATACACCCAGACAGACCTTAATTCGCACTACCAACACATTTGCAAATTGTCCATGGCAAAATACATACCATGAAGATACATTTTATGAAACAAAATTTAACTAAACTACAAATGTGAGGAAATAGTATTTAAAGGTGCATTTTTGAGCTATCTTGAAAAAATGCTTCCAAAAATAAAATACATATAGCCGGTATTTTTCTTTAAAACAATACAAATGAATGCATTTTATGCAGAAATGCGAACAATTATGATGACAGGTAAACGAGTTTGAGAGTGATTCCCTAACTATGTTTCGAACACTAGTTAGATCTATTTTTAGTTCGTGACAAAAATAGAATCCCCATATATGACGTTATGCGACGTTCATTTTTGGCCTTGTTTGCTTAGGCCATGCATGAATCGGAAAAATATATGACGCTGAATAGCATGCCATAAGTAACGACACTCAGAGACGATACTGTCTCCATGTATGAGTTAAGTAACAGATTTATTTTTAGAACAGAAATTCCGAACACATGTTCAGAGCGAAGGGTAAACACGAATGAAAACGACCATTTTCACCAAGTTCTGAAGCTGTATTTGGCTCTTAAACAGTACACATGACAAAGGAGTGTGCATTGAAGATAAATACCAGAAAAAAATTTGAGACCCGGAAGCTCAATAATGCACCTTTAATGACTGAAAACTGGACAGTGCTGTTGACATTCTACCTATGGTATTGGGGGCTGAACACTAAATATTTCCATAGGCGACTTACCTGCGCCCACAAAATCTGCACGAACAAATCTTTTCAAATCTTGCTTGTTTATAGAACCATCCTAGCCCAAGAAGATAATGAGAAAAAAATCCACATGTTGATCTGCTCTTTTTCCCGTTACAGTCAACTATGTTTGTTTACCGATTAGAACGGAGTAAATACAAACCAACATTTTTAAAGGAGGGTTGATCATATAAAATCAGCAACAATTTCTATGGGCTTGCAGATATATTTATAAAACATGCATCATTTTGGTCCCTTACGACTGTCATTTTCTCATAATGAAATAAAACATGGGATATATTTCCAATGGAAGCAGGTCTGGTATTTAGAACGCAACTAAAAGCTCGGTCTGAAAGTGATAAAACCAGACACCTCCTAGTATCAAGTGCAATGCTACCAATACCGAACCCTTATTTCTTTATGACGTATCAAAAGAATTGCCAAATAGAAATTTAGGTCATACATAATAATTAACCCATGCATAATAAATGTTTTGTCTCAAAGAATCTTTTAAGTTTGCGAAAAGGTTATCAGTTTCAGATTCAAATATGAATGCCGAGCAAACCATACGTTTTCGAAAAGGGCAAACCTTACCTCTGTCTGAAATGGAGCCCACACACCGGATTGCATCAGTATTTCCTCTCCAATGTCTTTGGAACAATTTTATCCTAAAATGCACAGAATTATACCTAAATAGCACCAATACTCATTTTTATGGCTATTTTCTATGCCAGTTGGGTAAAAGCCTCAAACATACAGAACAATCGTCCGTTCAACCGGTTTTATTTTGTGAATAAATTTGTTCAGATCCATCATTCAAAATTACATTTCTTTTTCATTACAAAATTTATTACGCGAGATCTATCCTTCTAAACATTTTCTATCTCATGTTACTAACATGCTACATTTGTTCGCGCTGGTGGGCCGCACACTGGACGAAAGATAACCGTTTCAGTGTCTAACATATATATTTGTACTGTGTATGTGTCACTTTTTTATGCTCCATCACTCTGCGCATCAAATAATAAAAGATGCATTTTATATACGTTATTTGATTTGTAGCTTGTCATTTCATGTGACTCCAGAGGTTACAGAATTGGACACTTATTACTTAGTTTTGAAGTGTACGTTATCATCTAACAGTATGTTTGTTTGTTTCTTTAGTAGTTTATAAAATCTTGTTCTTTCGGAAACGAATCACCTCAATACTATTTTTTTTATCACAATGGTGGATCTCATATTTTGCAAAGGATCTCGTGATTTCCAAACCAACCTTTTATTTAAACAAACGTTTTCGGCCTCCCTCGTCTGTAGGGAATAAAATATACAGGTCACTTTCCTTCTGTAGTGAATGGGGATTAAATTCCCTGTTGAAATAGCAGCCACTTAATGCCATGAGAAATAGCTGAATATATCTGCTAACATTATTTTGACATGAATACAATAAATAAGAACATATAACGGATGAAATAACTTATCGGGATATTGCAGCGGGCTGTTTCGGAGAGACAATTTTTAAGTTTTGCTTTGGTTTGAGACATAGTCCTAGACTCATGAAACCTTACTCTTATATTCCAGATGAAGTACATGTAGATTCTTTCTTGTGTTTCTTGTGTTTCTGCAAATGCAATTACTGCAAGTCTTCTTTCTAAACACTTCCATAAAATTAATTTACATGGCTTTAAGGTACACCCCATCCCAAAAACATAGATCAGAGACTAAAACCCATCAAATACAACTAGTTAGACCTAAATTCACACTACCATCACATTTTTACATTATCCGTGGTAAAATGCATGCCATGAGGATACATTTTATGAAACAGAATTGGAAAATAACTACAAATGTGTGGAAATAGTATGTAATGACTGAAAACAAGAAAGTGCTGCTGACATTTCTATCTTTGCTATTGGAAGCCTAACACTAAATATTTCCAAAAGTGACTTACATGCGCCCACAAAACTGCACATGCCAAACTGTTCAAACCTTGCTTGTTTATAGAACCATTATAGCTCAACAAGCTAAAGAGAAAAACTCCACATGTTGATCTGCTCCTTTTCAAGTTACAGTCAAACATATTTGTTTACCTACTAGAACTGAGTAAATACAAAACATTTTTAAACAACGGGTGACCATATAAAATCAGCAAAAATTTCTTTAAGCTTGCAGATATATTTATAAAACATGTATCATTTTAGACCCTTATACCTGTCCTTTTCTCACATTGAAACAAAACATGGGATATACATCCAATGGAAGCAAGTCTGGTGTTTAGAACGCAACTAAAAGCTCGGTCGAAAAGTGATAAAACCGGCAACTCCCAGTATCTTGTGCAATGTTACCAATACCGATCCGTATTTCTTTATGATGCATCAAAAGAATTGCCAAATAGAAATCTAGGTCATATCTAATAATTAACTCATAAAAAATTCAGTCAGAAAGAATCTTTCAAGTTCGCGAAAAAGTTATCGCTTTCAGATTCAACTAGGAAAGCCGAACAAACCATATCTTTTTGAAAAGTGCAAAGTTTACCTCTTTCTAGAAAGAACCCAAACACCGGCTTGCATCAGTGTTTATTCTCCAATGTCTTTGGAGCAATTCTTCCCTGAAATGCACAGAAGTATGCCTAAATAGCACCAGTACTCATTTTTATGGCTATTTTTACACCTAAACCCCATATTTAAAAAAAGACATTTTTGAGGATATTTTGAAAACAAAACTACCAAGAAAACATTTATAAATGCCTTAATGCCATGGGAAATAGCTGAATATATCTGTTCACATCCTTCTGACATGATGAATACAATAAATTAGATCATATAACGGATGAGAAAACTTATCCGGATATTGCAGCGGGCTATTCTGGAGAGACATGGTGAATACAATAAAATAGATCTTATAACGGATGAGAAAACTTAACGGGATATTGCAGCGGGCTGTTTTGGAGAGACAATTTTTAGATTTGCATTGGTTTGAGACATAGTCCTAGTGCCATGAAACCTTACTCTTATATTCCAGATGAAGTTGATTCTTTCTTGTGTTTCTACAAATACAATTACTGCAATTCTTCTTTCTAAACACATCAATAAAATTCATTTACATGGCTTTAAAGTACACCCCCTCCCCCCCCCCTCACAAGAACATAGATCCGAGGCAAAATCCCATCACATACACACAGTTAGACCTAAATTAGCAATATCATCACAAGTTTTACATTATCCATGGCAAAATACATGCCATGAAGATACATTTTATGAAACAGAATTGGATAGAACTACAAATTTGTGGAAATAGTATGTAAAGACTGAAAACAAGACAGTGCTGTTGACATTTCTACCTTTGCTATTCGGAGCTTAACACTAAATATTTCCATAGGCGACTTACCTACGCCCTCAAAAACTACACATACCAAACTTTTCAAACCTTGCTTGCTTAAAAAACCATCCTAGCCTAACAAGGTAATGAGAAAAAATCCACATGTCGAACTGCTCCTTTTCAAATTACCGTCAACCATAATTGTTTACCGACTCGAACGGAGGAAATACAAACCAACATTTTTAAAGGAGGGGTGACCATATAAAATCAGCAACAATTTCGTTGATCTTGCAGATATATTAATAAATATGCCGCCCATAGGGGCTTGAAGAACTATATATGGGCTGCACGAGGCTTCCACGCAGAGCTGAATCCGGCCCGCACAGTAGTACTGGTAAACCGCTTAGAGGATCTAAGCCTGCACAGGTAAAGCGGTGTGCACGAGTCGGACCGTCCATGCTAATAAACCCTATTGGTTTCATTGGGCGACAGGGCTTGAGATGTCATTTCATCTCAATGTCGGGTAAAAATCCCACAAAATTGGAAGCAACGTCTCCAAAATGACCTTTACAGTGTTGACGGGGACGTTAAACCTCAAATCAAACAAACAAATTAATAAATATGCATCATTTAAGTCCCTTCCACCTGTCATTTTCTCACATTTAAATAAAACATAGGATATATATCAAGTGGAAGCCGGTCTGGTATTTAGAACGCAACTAAAAGCTCGGTCCGAAAGTGATAAAACCCGGCTTCCCCAAGTATCTAGTGCAGTGCTACCAATACCGAATCCTTATTTTCTTTATGCCCTACCAAAAGAATTACCAAATAAAAATTTAGGTCATATCTGATAATTTACTCATGCATAATGAAAGTTCAGTCACAAAGAATTTTTGAAGTTTGCGAAAAACTTATTTCTTCCAGATTCAACTATGTGTATCATCCTGCGCTGGTGGGCCGCACACTGGACGGAAGATAACCTCATTTGTGTCTAACATATGTGTTTTTACTGTGTGTGTGTCACCTTTTCATTCTCCATCACTCTGCACATCAAAGAATGAAAGATGCATTTTATAAACGTTATTAGATTAGTAACTTTTCATTTTATATGACTCCAAAGTTCACAGAATCGGACACTTATCACTTAGTTTTGAAATGTACGTTCTCATCTAACAGTTTATTTCATTAGTAGATTATAAAATCTTGTTCTTTCGGAACCGAATCACCTCAATACTAATTTTTATCACAATGGTAGGTCTCATATTTTGCAAATGATCTCCTGCTTTTCAAACCAACCTTTCGTTTAAACAAGCGTTTTCGGCCTCCCTTGTCTGTAGGAAATAAAATATACAGGTCACCTTCCTTCTGTAGTGAATGGGGATGAAATTCCCTGTTGAAACAGGAGCCACTTAATGCCATGAGAAATAGCTGAATATATCTGTTCACATCCTTCTGACATGAATACAATAAATGAACATATAACGGATGAGAAAACTTATCGGGATAGTGCAGCTGGCTGTTTCGGAGAGACAATTTTTAAGATTTGCTTTGGTTTTGAAACATAGTCCTAGTCTTAATGTAAGAAAATGACATTTTTGAGGATATTTTGAAGAAATAAATGCCAAGGAAATGTTTATAAATGCCTTAATACCACGATAATTAGCTGAATATATCTGTTCACGTCCTTTTAACATGAATACAACAAATTAGAACATATGGCGGATGAGAAAACGTATCGGGATATTGCAGCAGGCTGTTTAAGTTTTGCTTCGGTTTGAGACATAGTCCTGGTGCCATGAAACCTTACACTTATATTCCAGATGAAGTAGATTCTTTCCTGTGTTTCTGCATTAACAATTACTGCACGTCTTCTTTCTAAACACACCAATAAAATCTGATTTACATGCCTTTAAAATACACCCCCTACCAAGATCAGAGGCAAAAACTCATTAAATACACCCAGTTAGACCTAAATTATGTAATTAATAAAAAGGCCTATTTTGAACGTGCCACAGTACTCATCTGTTTACTGTCACATTGGCTAATCGTTTAAAGACATATAAAACATGACATCCTTTAGTCCATCCTTGTCCCTGGCTATCTTGTGCTCACTTGAATAAACTTGTGCTCTCTTGAATAAACAAGGTCCTGAGAGTTGTTGTGTTAGTAATTTAGTCAGTTTCCAGGACATTTGCCCCCCCCCCAGGACATTTGCCACCCCCCATGAAAAATGTATTAACGGACTTCTTTCGCTCCCCCAGTTGAAAATACCGGCATACCGGATATCCCCCCCCCCCCACTGCTTATTTTTGGTATGGACGTTTGCCCATACCTCAGTGCTTTTCTCAGAAAGGGACAATAATTGCCCCCCCCCCCCCCAGATTCAAACTGGCCATAAACCAAGAAGAAAAATCAGTTTATTCATTTATACTTATTGAAAAAAATGCTATCAGCAGTTCTTTTGACTCCAGCTATATATATTATAAAGTACAAGTACTAGGAAGAGAAGATGCAAAGTGCTAGTGCCACAGTTTTTAGAGGTGCCATTATAACACACAGATGTGTTGTCGCAATGGATGCAATAGAGATTTCAATGTTTATTATTTTACTTTTTTGCACAAAATATACATGTAGGTTGTGGTTACTCCTGGGGGTAGTTCTAATGATGTTTGCGAGCAAAAATATGGAAAATATAGAAAATAAATTCACCAACATTACCATGATTACTGTCAGTGCTTACGCTAGTCAGTATATACATTTCTAATGTCATAAGCACGTTTTTGTGAAGTAAATAAAATTCAAGGGACTTAGTGAAGCCTACAAAGATTTTCTATTAAACAGGTACATGAATAATTACGTCTATTTAAATGGAATTCAATCAAAGTAGAAGTAAAATAAAGATCAGGAATCGATACAGACAGTAATGCTGACATTTCTACCTTTGCTATTGGGAGTTTATCACTAAATATTTCCACAGGCGACTTAACTGCACCCACAAAAACTACACATACAAATGTTTTTGGCTATTTTCACACTTCATCCCAATTTAAAGTTAAAATTACATTTTTGAGGGTATTTTGAAAACAAAACTGCCAAGCAAATGTTTAAAAATGCGAGATGAAAAATGCCTTGAGAAATATCTGAATATATTCAATCTATTCGAATCATTTTGACATGAATACAATAAATTAGAACATATAACGGACGGGAAAACCTATCCGGATAATGCAGCAGGCTGTTTCGGAGAGACAATTTTTAAGTTTTGCTTTGGTTTGAGACATAGTCCTAGTGCCATGAAAGCTTACTCTTATATTCCAGATTCTGTATTGTGTTTCTGCAAATGCATTTTCTGCAAGTCTTCTTTTCAAACACATCAATAAAAACTTATTTACATGCCTTCAAAGTACACCCCCTCCCAAGAACAAAGATCAGAGGCAAAAACTCATCAAATACACCCAGTTAGACCTAAATTAGCACTACCATCGTATTTGTACATTATCCATGGCAAAATGCATGCCATGTAGATACATTATATGAAACAGAATTAGTTAAAACTACAAATGTGTGGCGACTTACCTGCACCCACAAAAACTAATATAAAAATGTTTATGGCTATTTTCGCACCTACACCCCCTATTTAAAGTAAAAAATTACAGATTTTGGGATTTTTGAAGACAAAACTGCCAAGAAAATGTTACAAATGCCTTAATGCCATGAGAAATATCTGAATATATCTGATCGAATCCTTTTGTCATGAATACAATAAATTAGAACATATAACAGATGAGAAAATTTATCGGGATATTGCAGCGGGCTGTATCGGAGAGACAATTGTGAAGTTTTGCTTTGGTTTGAGACATAGTCCTAGTGCCATGAAACCTTACTCTTATAAACCAGATGAAGTAGATTCTTTCTTGAGTTTATGCAAATGCATTTACTGCAAGTCTTCTTTTCAAACACATCAAGAAAATCTGATTTACATGGCTTTAAGTTTCAGTCACACAGAAAGATGCACCAAAAGAATTGCCAAATAGAAATGTAGGTCATATCTAATAATTTACTTATCATAATAAAAGTTCAGTCACAAAGAATCTTTCAAGTTTGCGAAAACGTTATCGCTTTCTTATTCAACTATGAAAGCCGAAAAAAACAAATGTTTTGAGAAGTGCAAGTTAACCTCTTTCTGGAATGTAACCTAGACACCGGCTTGCACCAGTGTTTCATCTCACATGTCTTTGGAACAAATCTATCCTAAAATGCACAGACTTGTGCCTAAAAAGCACCAATACTCATTTTTATGGCTATTTTCACATTTACACCCCCTATTTAAACTAAAAAAAAATGTTTAGGATATTTTGAAGACAAAACTGCCAAGAAAATGTTTATTAATGCCATGATTAACAGCTGCATTCATCTGTTCACAACCTTTTGACATGAATACAATAAATAAGAACATATAACGGATGAGAAAAATTAACGGGATATTGCAGCGGGCTGTTTAGGAGAGACGAGTTTTAAGTTTTGATTTGGTTTTAGACATAGTCCTAGTGCCCTGAAACCTTACTCTTATATTCGAGATGAAGTAGATACTTTCTTGTGATTATGCAAATGCAATTACTGCAAGTCTTCTTTCCAAACACACATGTAAGTATCGACCGAAACAGGACAGCGCTGCTGACATTTCTACCTTTGCTATTGGGAGCTTACCACTAAATATTTCCATAGATGACTTACCTGCGCCCACAAAAACTACTTATGCAAACCTTTTCAAAGCTTGCTTGTTTATAGAACCATCCTAGCCGAACAAGTAAATGAGAAAAATCAACATTTTGTACTGCTCCTTTTCAAGTGACAGTCATCCATGTTTTTTAACCAAGTTGAACGGAGTAAATACAAAAAAAAACATTTTTAATATATTTATAATACATGCCTCATTTTAGTCCCTTATACTTGTCACTTTCTCACATTGAAATAAAACATGGGATATATATCCAATGGAAGCAAATAAAAATCAAAAATGAGTTCCTTTAAGAGCAATGGAAACATTCATAAGAAAGAAGATGGGTCGTACTACGTAGTTTCGGCTAATAAAGCCTCATCAGTGACCCTGTAATGATCCGGCAAAGAAAGCCAGAGGAAACATACTGCAATTTTGCGTATTTCGAATAGGCAGTCGATTCAAAGACTGATATAAATCAAAATGGGGTCCAAATAATTAAAAACATGTCTAGAATATGAGTCCAAACCAAAAATTATTTCCGATTTCTCAGAATATTTACGCTGATCTCAAAGGACCAAAAGTAAAATATAAACTGCACTATGGTTGATGTATGGGGAGACGTTTTACGGCAAGTCTGGTATTTAGAACGCAGCTAAAAGCTCGGTCCAAAAGTGATAAAACCCGGCACCTCCCAGTATCTAGTGCAATGCTACCAATAACAAACCCTTATTTTTTATTATGATGCATCAAAAGAACTGCCATATATAAATTTAGGTCATATCTAATAAATTTACTCACACATAATAAAAGTTCAGTCAGAAAGACACGAAAAAGTTATCGTTTTCAGATTCAACTATGAAAGCCGAGTTAACCATATGTTTTTGAAAAGTGCAAAGTTTACCTCTTTCTGGAATGGAACCTAGACACTGCCTAGCATCAGTGTTTCTTCTCCAATGTCTTTGGAATAATTCTATCGTATAATGCCTGAATTATGCCTAAATAGGACCAATACTCATTTTCATGGCTATTTTCACACCTACAAGCCACATTTAATATAAAAGATGATATTTGTGAGGATATGTTGAAGACAAAACTGCCAAGAAAATGTTTATAAATGCCTTAATGCCATGAGAAACAGCTGAATTTATCTGTTCATATCCTTTTGATATGAATACAATAAATTAGAACATATACCGGATGAGAAAACTTATTGGGATATTGCAGCGGGCTGTTTAGGAGAGACGAGTTTTAAGTTTTGCTTTGGTAGGAGACATAGTCCTAGTGCAATGAAACCTTACTCTAATATTCCAGATGAAGTAGATTTTTTCTTGTGTTTCTGCAAATGCAGTTACTGCAAGTCTTCTTTCCAAACACATCGATAAAACTGATTTACATGGCTTTAAAGTACACCCCGCTCCCAAGAACAAAGATCAGCGGCAAAAAATCATCAAATACCCCCAGTTAGACCTAAATTAGCACTACCATCACATTTTTACATTATCCATGGCAAAATAGCGAACATTAATGACAGATATGGTCTTTTGAAAACGGTCTTAATACTGAATAGCGGGTTCGTCTCTTTTATCGGAATACATAGCAATGCGTTATATAGAAAATAATTTGGGAATGTTAAAACCGGTCTTAATAGTGGAGTGGTCCTGATAAAGGGGTGGTCTTTAAGCGGAATTCTACTGTAGCATGTAATGACCGAAAACAGGACAGTGCTGCTAACATTCCTACCTTTGCTATAGACCACTAAATATTTTCCATAGGCGACAATAGTAACCTTATACCTGCTGCCACAAAACAACACATTCAAAACTTTTCAAACCTTACTTGTTAATAGAGCCATCCAAGCCCAACCAGTTAATGAGACAAAAAACATGTTGATCTGTTTACCTACTAGAACGGAGAATCAGAATTGTTTACCAGTGGATGGATAGGTGGGGTTGGATGGGTGGGGTAGGTTTGGGAAAGGTAAATACAAACCAACATTTTTAAAGGAGGGGTGATCATATAAAATCAGCAACAATTTCTTTGAGCTTGCAGATATATTTATAAAAACATAAATCATGTTAGTCCCTTATACCTATCATTTTCTCACATTGAAATAAAACATGGGATTTATATCCAATGGAAGCAAGTCTGGTATTTAGAAGGCAACTAAAAGCTCGGTCAAAAATGATAAAATAGAAGTAGAGGCAATGATCAGGAATCGATACAATCAACCCATAGCTCCCATCAGAGACACCAAAGGGAAAGACACACAAACATGCGACAACAGACCTAATGGAAACACCAACAGCGGAAAGCCAAAAGGAGAGTACCTTCCCACAAAAAAGGCCAATAGGCTATCCAAAATAAAATTACACAAGCGAAACAAACACCGAAAGACAAACCATAACAAAAATAAATCGCGACAGAAGAACCGCCTTGGAACGGTCAGCAGAAACGAATTCCACTGGGGGGCTTAAATCGATTTTACGTGGCGACAATCCTCGCCCTTATTTCCATCGCGATTTAGACAAACAATTTGTTCAGTCCACATGAAGGCCTCCTAACTCATCAGTGCAACATCTCCGTGAACACAAATAATCAAACAACCACAGAGCTGAACCAACGGTGAGGACTCGACAGCTAGGAAACCACTGAAATGCTGGAGCAAAAGCAAACCAAGTTAGACTCCGATGGGCCCGACCAGAGATAGAGCATCAGGCATCAGCCAACATTACCTTGAATTAGATCTCTCTAATTCTCAATAAGCCTTTACACAGGAACCATCATAGAAGCTGAGACCTGATCCACCGGCGTGCAATTAAACAGGGAAGCAAAGTTGTCAACCGTGATTGGGTTAACTACCATCCATGCAGTCTGTCGTATAGCATTTATGTTGTACCCACTCATTTTATATCGAAGAATGATTTTACGAAATTGGGTGCTGAAGTCATTGCGGTTATATATTTTTTCTGAATGTGTATACTAAGTCACCATAAAATTCGGGTTCCGATAGACCTTGTTGCAGAAGAGATTTAAGTCCAATATTGAATTTTGAAATTAAATCAGAATGACGTCTATAAAATTTTGAAAAGGATTTGCGTAGTTTATGGTACCGATAACCCAGATTAAGAAGTTTATGCGTTAACAATTTATTACGTGTGTTGAACTCGGTTACATGACTACACACTCTGGAAAATCGAATTGCGAAATATAAAGGCCATAGGATGGCGCACGAGGATCATCACCATCCAAAAAAAAAAAAAGAAGAAAATTTACAATCTCAAAATCAAAATTATCGCGTTTATCATAAATTTTGCACGAAACAAACCCATTTACAATAGACAGATGTAAATCCAAAAACGGGGCTTCGGTATCAGAAGAATTTGCTTTATTTTAATGAAGTTCTGGGGGGGGGTAAATTTGACTGATCAAACCATCGAAATAGGTATTATCAATATTTAATAAATCATCCACGTATCTAGAAGTGGAGCTAAACGCTTCAATGATTTCAGACTCGTTTTCAGCAGAAAGGGGCATCATGAAGTCTCTCTCATAACAAAACAAAAAGAAAACAGCCATGAGTGGTGCGCAATCCATCGGAATACCAACAATTTGTCTAAATAACTTAGTACCAAATCTTATGTAAATATTGTCAAGTGGAAAGGTGAGAGCTTCACACAAATTCTGACATGACCATAAAGTATGATTTTTATGCTCTTCAGAAGTGAAATAAGCATTTCTTACATTACATGCAAGATAGAGGGATCTTCCCTATGGAATGTCCATTCAATTAAATCATTAAGTTTTTCTATTATAAGATTATGAGAAAGTGTAGTGTAAAGGGTAGAAAAAGCATAAGTAGACAGACTTGAAGCAAGAAACCGCCTGGATTTCAATTTATTTAAAACTTCATTAGAATTTTTATAGACCACAACTTTTTGATGGCAGTCAAACATGAAGTTAATAATTTGGAGAGTTCAGTGGTGGTACAAGCGCTTGAATTTGCTAGTAACCGTGCTTCGTATGGTCTTTTATGAAGTTTATGAACCCGGCACCTTCCAATATTTACTGCAATGCTACCTATACCAAACTCTTATTTTCTTTATGATGCATCAAGAGAAGTGCATAATAGAAATTTAGGACATATCTTGCAGCGGACTGTTTCGGAGAGACAATTTTTAAGTTTTGCTTTGGTTTAAGACACGGTATTAGTGCCATGAAGCCTTACTCTGATATTCCTGATGAAGTGTTTGTGCAAATATAATTACTGCAAGTCTCCTTTCCAAACAGATCAATAAAAACTGTTTTACGTGAGTTTAACGTACCCCCACCTACACACATTCCTCCCAGGAACATAGATCAGAGGCAAAAAGTAATCAAATACACCCAGTTAGACCTACATGATTGAATTGCGCCGGACAAATTTACTTCAAATCTGGACCCCCAAAATGTTAAAGATTACAACTATTTGTAATAATCCTTAAGAATGGAGCTTAAAATTTTATTTGATATTAATCTTAGTAGATTCTGATCACCCAAAATTGAGATATTAGGGATAACACACCACTACCCCCAACATTCAGGACACAATCAGGGAATTTTCCGGACAAGTAACTTCAAAAAATGTATTTTAATATAATGTTTTAGATCGGAGCTTAACATTTTATTTGATACTAATTTCATTAATTTCTGACCATCAGAAGTGGAGATATTAGGGATAATTCACCGCTACCCCACATTTCCCGGACTTTTCACGGACAATTCCCGGACATTCCATGATTATTCCCGGACATTCAGTGTGCACCCCCAGTTAGACCTAAATAACCACTACCATCACTATTTTACAGTATCTTTGGCAAAATACATGCCATGAATATACATTTATGGAACAGAATTGGATGGAACCTACAAATGTGTGGAAATAGTATGTAATGATTGAAAAGAGGACAGTGCTGCTGACATTACTACTTTTGCTACACCAAAACCTTAATTTTTATGGTACCTCAAAATAATTGCCAAATAGAAATTTAGGTCATATCTAATAATTTATTCATGCATAATAAAAGTTCAGTCACAAAGAATCTATCAAATTTGCGAAAAAGTTATCGCTTTCAGTTTCAACAATAAAAACCATGTTTTTGAAAAGCGCAGTTTTCCTATTTCCGGCATCCGATACAAAAATAATCCTTTGCAGTCCATTCGCAGAGTACATTTGGAATATGTACCAGTGAAATAACCGGTTGCATACCCTTTGCAAGTGCTTTGCAACAGATTGGTGCAAACATTTTGCAAGCATATCTGTGCCACTACAAAGAGATTGCAAATACAAAATGCTTTTAGCACACTGTAAATGTTTCGCAACCAGTATATCTGACATTTTTCATACTGCAAAGCTTTGCAAACAGTGACTTAAACTCATTTGGTTGGATTAATTAACAGGCTTACCTCAATAGCAGTCTGCAAACAGTTTGCAAACATCAACTCTGATTTTTATTCAGGTGCTAAGCTTTTGCAATTAGTTACTTTGAAAGTATTTCTTGCAAGTGTAATGGCAAATGTTTTGCTGTCATTTTAAAAGTATATATTTCATAAGTTCTGTGGAATTAAATGCAAAACATATTTTCATAAGTTCTGTGGAATTAGATGCAAAACAGGGATTCAAAATTTGATCTTTGTGGGACTTTTACCCGATATTGTGATGAAATAACTTCTCAAGCCCTGTCGCCTAATGAAACCAATAGGGTTTATAAGCGTGGACGGACCGACTCGCACCGCTTTGCCTGGGCAGGCTTAGATCCTCTATGCGGTTTACCAGTACCCGTGTGCGGGTCGGTTTCAGCTCTGCATGGAAGCATCATGCAGCCCATCTGTTTCTTCATCTGCATATCGGGCATTACAATACAACAATTACAACGATAAAATGTAAAACAAATTTAATAACCTCACCTTTTATATACAGAATGATATTTTTATTTTTTGGTTGTTTTTCAATCTATGCAAAGAACAACTCGGGTCATCAATTGAGAAAATTATGTAGTTCTTAACCAATAAATGCTGCATGCCATGGTTTGATGACTTCAGAAATTATTTTAAACATTTTTGAAAGTTGATTTTTAAAATTAAGTTTCTTTGTCAACACATTTCTACTTCCGGTACTGGACCGCGTTACTCCGCTTCCGCTCTTCGTTCGCTGCATAAAATAATCCAAAATGAACACTGGAAAATTAATTTTGCAGGCATGGAACGTCTTTCAAAATATTTCAGTTTTCGGGACTTTATACGGATTGAATATAAATTGGCACAAAAAGACAAATTCTGTAAAGAAAACAGTACTCTAGGACTATTTTCGTACGCGCTTTCCGATGATATTTTTGTTTTATTCTTTCATCCCTGAGTTTCTAAAAAGTACTCTTCTCGCTTTAAAGATATTCTTATAGAAAGGGATTTCTGATTAGTTCACTGACATAATGACAAACAGTGTACATGTAGATTATGCCGAGACGTTTTTGCTACGTGGCGTCTTATCAGGATCTACAAGGTTTGTATAGATACAGTGTATTTCTACCTCGGCATCTGCACCGGTCTACAGGGTTAAAAGGGTTAGCTTATCAGTTACCAACTAAATAACCCTTTACTGACCTACAATTCGCCTGCTTTCGAGAGCTCTAATTACAAAACACGCTGTGAGTTATAAAACAAGTTCCGTACTTTAGCGAATAGTTAAGACACCGATCAGACGCAACATTCTGTTGCCTCTAATCTATCTTAAATGTTTCAGAATGTCCCTGAATTGAAACAATTACTTGGCATTTATGGGTTAATGCTCTTAGGATCCCGTACAGGTTTGAATAAACGTATTTTAATTCGGCTTAGGTAAACGCGGCGTCTGATCAGGGTTATAATGTCTAAATCAAATGGTTTTAAATTGTTATAGCCCCGCTTTGAAAAAGTGGGGGCTATATTGGATTTTGCTTGTCCGGAATTCCGTCTGTCTGTCTGTCTGTCTGTAATATTTGATAGTGGGTAGCTTGTGACCGCAACTTCTCTTATAGTTCTAGGTCAATCCTTTTGAAACTTTACAGGTGTTTTCATATAGGTCTGAAGATGTGAATATTCTTTTTTCATTATCCTTGAATAATGTTTTTCACTTATTTCACCTTTTTTAACTTAGACAATTTTTGAGATCTACTAATGTTAAAATGTAAAGGGAGTAGCTACCTTGTGACCGCAACTCCTCTTACAGTTCTAGGTCAATCCTTTTGAAACTTTACAGGTGTTTTCATATAGGTCTGAAGATGTGCATATTTTTTTTTCATTATCCTTAAATATTTTTTTTACTTATTTCACCTTTTTTTAACTTAGACAATTTTTGAGATCTACTAATGTTAAAATGTATAGGGAGTAGCTACCTTGTGACCGCAACTCCTCTTACAGTTCTAGGTCAATCCTTTTGAAACTTTACAGGTGTTTTTATATAGGTCTGAAGATGTGCATATTCTGTTTTCATTATCCTTAAATATTTTTTTCACTTATTTCATCTTTTTTAACTTAGACAGTTTTTGAGATCTACTAATGTTGAAATGCATAGGGAGTAGCTACCTTGTGACTGCAACTACCCTTACAGTTCTAGGTCAATCCTTTTGAAACTTTACATGTGTTTTCATATAGGTCTGAAGATGTGCATATTGTTTTTTCATTATCCTTAAATAATTTTTTTCACTTATTTCACCTTTTTTAACTTAGACAATTTTTGAGATTTACTAATGTTAAAATGTATAGGGAGTAGCTACCTTGTGACCGCAACTCCTCTTACAGTCCTAGGTCAATCCTTTTGAAACTTTACAGGTGTTTTCATATAGGTCAGAAGATGTGCATATTCTTTTTATTATCCTTAAATAATTGTTTTTTACTTATTTCACCTTTTTTAACTTAGACAACTTTTGAGATCTACTAATGTTAAAATATATAGGGAGTAGCTACCTTGTGATCGCAACTCCTCTTACAGTTCTAGGTCAATCATTTTGAAACTTTACAGATGTTTTTATATAGGCCTGAAGATGTGCATGTGCTTTTTTCATTATCCTTAAATAATTTTTTTCACTTATTTCACCTTTTTTAACTTAGACAATTTTTGAGATCTACTAATGTTAAAATGTATAGGGAGTAGCTACCTTGTGATCGCAACTTCTCTTACAGTTCTAGGTCAATCCTTTTGAAACTTTACAGGTGTTTTCATATAGTTTTGAAGATGTGCATGTGCTTTTTTCAGTATCCTTAAATAATTGTTTTCACTTATTTCACCTTTTTTAACTTAGACAATTTTTGAGATCTACTAATGTTAAAATGTATAGGGAGTAGCTACCTTGTGATCGCAACTCCTCTAACAGTTCTAGGTCAATCCTTTTGAAACTTTACAGGTGTTTTCATATAGTCTGAAGATGTGCATGTGCTATTTCCATTATCCTAAAACTATTTTTTTTCCAGTAATTTCACTTTTTTAACTAAGACAATTTTTGTGATCTTCTAATGTTAAAATGTATAGGGAGTAGCTACCTTGTGATCGAAACTCCTCTTACAGTTCTAAATCAATCCTTTTGAAACTTTACATGCGTTTTCATATAGGTCTGAAGATGTGCATGTGCTTTTTTCATTATCCTTAAATATTTTTTTCACTTATTTCACCTTTTTTAACTTAGACAATTTTTGAGATCTACTAATGTTAAAATGAATAGGGAGTAGCTACCTTGTGATCGCAACTCCTCTTACAGTTCTAGGTCAATCCTTTTGAAACTTTACAGATGTTTTCATATAGGTCTGAAGATGTGCATGTGCTTTTTTCATTATCCTAAAATTATTTTTTTTCCACTTATTTCACTTTTTAACTAAGACAATTTTTGAGATTTTCTAATGTTAAAATGTATAGGGAGTAGCAACCTTGTGATCGCAACTCCTCTTACAGTTCTAGTTTTCGTTCCTGATAGCGCTATAGCGGGGCTATAGTCAGATCCTCTGACAGTTTTAGTTCTGTTTTGTCAAGTTATTCTCCTTTTTTTCATGTCCCGACGCCAGAAGGAACATAGTTCCAAGCGGCTACAAAACGTATGTGCATCGTCGTATAAATGTGACGTTGCTAAGATATCATGTGCCCGCTAGGAGAACTTCTCTGTAAGATTATTAGCAGATATGTACTGAGCTAATTTAGAAATTTATGGTTTGACCATGAAGAAATTGGCAGACACGTTTATCTTTCTTTCTTCCGTTTTTTTCTTCGTGGGGGTAGTTGAGTAAGGCAATGGCGATGTGTATCTCGTGTCACTGGGAAGTCCAGCTGGTATCGACCTACATTTGGGCAACACCTGCTGTCCTTGCAGCAGGTAGCGGTGCGAGTCGGCTCGTCCATGCTTATAAACCCTATTGGTTTCATTGGGAGGCAGGGCTTGAGATGTCATTTCTTTTTAATGTCGGGTAAAAGCCCCACAAAATTGGAAGCAACGTCTCCAAAATGACCTTCAGTGTCGACGGGGACGTTAAACCTCAAATCAAACAAACAAACAAATCATCTCCTCTGTCTCTTCTATCTCTTCCCCCCCCCCCCTTTCTCTTAGAGAAGACAAAAATGATCCACTAGGGTTGACCTGTCGTTAAACTCGAAACAGTCGATGAACATTTTTTTTTACTTTGTCGAATGTTACTTTCAGGTTACTGGTGACACGTCAAATGTCATTCGTACACCAGGACCTGTGATATGGGAAGTTTGTCTCTAGATGTTTTTCAACAAAATATCTAGATAACTACTTGACCTACGACTAACATTGTTATATGGTAATTATTCCTCATAAATCAACTTTCCTCAGTACTTTGATTATCATCTACTAGCATATATGTGGCCTAGACCATCTGAATACAATTGTTGTGACTGGGGTTGGATGGGGTGGAGGTGTTGTGGTGAGGGTAGCTTGGGGTGGGCTGGAGTAGGGTACGGTAGGGTAGGTGGGCGGGGTGGGTGGGATAGGGTAGGGTAGGGGTAGGTGGGGGTTGGGTGGGCATGTAGGGTATGGTGGGGTTGGAATTGGTAGGGTAGGCAAGTTGGGGTTGGGTGGATTAGGGTAAGGTTCTGTAAAGAAGGGTAGCTAGGAAGATATTAGGGCAGGTTGGGGATGGGTAGGATGGGTGCATTGGTGTGGAGTGAGGTAGGATAGGTTGGGTGGGGAGGGAGGGGTTTGTGTAGTTAGAGTACGGTAGCTAGGTGGGTGGGGTTTGGTTGGGTGGGTGTATAGGTTGGGGATGGATGGGTGCGGTAGGATAAGGTAGGGTAGGTAGGGTTGAATTGGGTTATGGTGGGTGCGTTCCGGGATTGGGTGGGGTAGGGTAGATGGGTGTAAAGTAGATAAGGTGTGGTTGGGGTAGTTGGGTGGGATATGGTAGGGTAGGTAGGCTGAGGTCGGTTGGGAATGGGGGAGGGTAGGTAGGTGAGGTTGGTAGGGTTGGGAAAGTAGGGTGGGATTGGGGCAGGTAGGGGTAGGTAGGGTACATTTGTAGTAGGCAGGGTAGGGTAAGTAGGGTGGTGTTAGGATAAGTGGGGTGGATAGGGTAGAGTAGGTAGTTGACGTTGAGTGGGGTGGGTGGTGTAATGAAGGGTTTGGTAGTCGGGGTGATTTGTGGTTGGTTGGTTAGGGTAGGTAGGTTGGGGTTTTGGGTGGGCTGGGGTTGCTTTAGTAGGGTAGGTAGAATGGAATAGGGGTAGGGACGGTGCGTCGGGTGGGGTAGGGTATTGTAGATGGGATAGGGTAGGTAGGTTAGGGTAAGTGGAGGCGGGGATCGGGTAGGGTGGGTAGGGTAGGTAGGGTGGGATTGTGGTAGGTAAGGGTAGGTAGGAAGCATTCAAGTATGCAGGGTATGGTAAGTAGGGTGGGGTTTGGGTATTTTTTTTTCTTTTTTGTTTCATTTGAGGTTTAACGTCCCCGTCAACAATGTAAAGGTCATTTTGGAGACGTTGCTTCCAATTTTGTGGGACTTTTACCCGACATTGAGATGAAATGACTTCTCAAGCCCTGCCGCCCAATGAAACCAATAGGGTTTATAAGCACTGGAGGGGCCGGCTCGCACCGCTTTGCCTTGGCAGGCTAAGATCCTCTAAACTGTTTACCAGTACTCGTGTGCGGGTCGGTTTCAGCTCTGCGTGGAAGCGTGATGCATCCCATCTAGTTGGGGTAAGTGTGGTGGATAAGGTAGGGTAGGTGAGTGAGAGTTTGAGTTTTACGTCCCACCAAGAGCTAAGGTCATACGGAGACGGGTGGGTTGGGTAGGTGGATGGCGTTTGGTGGGTGGGTGGTGTTAGGAAGGGTAGGGTAGGTTGGAGTGATTTGTGGTTGGTGGGGTAGGTTACGTAGATTGGGGGTGGGTGGGGTGCAGTTGTGAAAGTAGGGTATGTAGAGTGGAATAGGGGTAGGTAGGGATGGGGAGGGTTGATTTGTTTGGGTGGGGAAGGGTAGGGTAAATAGGATAGGATAGGTAGGTTTAGATAAGTGGAGGTGGGTAGGGTAGGACAGTTAGTTGGGTTGGGTTGGGTGGGCAGTGGTAGAGTTAAGGATAGATAGCATAATGTAGGTAGGGGGAGATTTGGGTAGGTTTTGGTGGACGGGGTGGGTGCATTGGCATGGGCTGGATAGGTTTTGTGGGAGTGGTGGTAAGTAGGGAAGGTAGTTGGGGTTAAGTGGGCATGAGTTATTAACCCATTCTGGACCAAATGGAATCTTCCAATTGTTTTCATCACGAGTCATTTCAAAATTTTAGAAGCCTCTGTGGTATAGTGGTTATAATACTCACCTGATAAATCAGGGATCGCAGTATCAGTCCAGGGCTTCGCCAGACTTTCAGATGGCTTCAACACAAGTACTCATCCCCACTGGAAATGACACCAGAATTCCGGTGGAATTCCACTGGAATTCTGATGGTTTCCAGTGAAATGTTTAATTCGCTGAAATTCCATTGGAATTCTGGTGAGCAAAAAACAAGTCCACTTGAATTCCACTGAAGAATCAGAGGAAAAGTATTCATGTGAAACAATAAATATTTTGAGGTGCTTAAATTACACTTAAGATTATACGAATGTGTAATTTGTGCAAATTTTTTGAGTTTTGGCATCATTTCATAGCTATGCAAAGGTTTTTGTTATACCTACATTCGTTTAACGTGTGTGTGTGTGTGTGTGTGTGTGTGTGTGTGTGTGTGTGTGTGTGTGTGTGTGTGTGTGTGTGTGTGTGTGTGTGTGTGTGTGAATTCGGGTTTAACGTCGCTTTCAACAATTTTTCAGTCTTATCACGACGGTGTCTGGTTGCGACAGGGAGCTCAATGCTCACTTTTATAGTGCTGCCTCACTGAAGTATCATGTCCCAGACACATTACATGATACCACACCCAGTCACATTATCCTGACACTGGGTCGACCAGTCCTAGCTCTACCCCGTAAATATGAGTGCCAATCGAGGAGCAGCTAGTACCATTGTTAACGACTTTGGTATGTCGCTGCCCGGGATCGAACCCGTGACCTCCCGTTCCCCGGAGTGGACACTCTACCAACTGAGCTATCGGGGCGGGTTTTACATAACGTAGTGGAAGCATTATAACTGAAGTACCAACCAAATTGCTGATGTCACCAACAAGTGACATCATCATCATGTGCTGATGTGGGAACCAGCCTTGGAGCAGCTTCCTTTTTTCCTGCTGTTTGCCAGTTACCCTTTTAGTGGGTACACGATGGTTAAAGAGTATGTGCTTCCACATTTTAACTCATCTGTCACGTAGTTACATGATGAGCTTTTGTGACTGATCAATGTCCATTGTGCGTCATGAGTCTGTCAGCAATTAATTTGGCACCCACATGTCGGGGCTGGAAGAAACAGATGGTGAAACCGACCGCACACGACAAACTGGTTTCATTGGGCGCCAGGGCTTGAGACGTCATCTCAATTGCGGGGACATTAAACCTCAAATCAACATTGCTTCTTGCAACAACAATGGTTAACCCTTACAACGCTAAATCCCGGTACAGATACTTATGCATACCGCGGCATCTGATCTGGGTCTTCACTGTTTGCCAAACCCACAACATATCCAGTCTAGATTTTACAGATACCTCTCTTACATGTATGCAAATATCTGATCTCTTAGAGGAACAAATAATATGGCAATAATTTGGTCGATAGTTTGGCATTCTTCCCAAAGTTACTAAGCAGAAAAGCGCTTCAGTACAAAGGCCATGCGGCTATATCATCGACTTTTCGTCGGAATTACTTTAAGCTCACCAGACCAAAGGCTCCCAGGGAGCTTATAGGACAGGCAGTTGTCGGTCGTCGTCCGTCGTATGTCGTCTGCGTCAACACTTTCAAACGACATCTCCTCTGAAACCACTGGGTCGATTGGGCCCAAATTTAATCTGCACTATCCTTGGGCTGGGGGATTGAAAGTTTGTGTTTTTTTTATGAAATCTGTTCTTTAGTTTGGTTGCTATGGCAACTTATAATGGGGAAAATTGAAAAATGGCATTTACTGCCAAGTCACTGCAGCTATTTTGACAAATTTTATAGAAATGGTCCTTGAGTAAACTTCTCTCAGCAATATGCTTTTACGCCACCAGGGGGGTCCCCCAGGTTGTGCTTGGGCCATGTCTTACACCCTCTATATCATATTCTTGTTCCTTATGATAAGATACATTCAGTGACGCCTACCTGGGGGTCCCCCGGGATGTGCCGGGGTCATGCCCCTCCACCCACCATTTCATAAAAGGCCCAATACCTCGGAACCCTTTCAGATCCCCACCCCTAAACCATACATATTCTTGTTCCTTATGACAAGACACATTTATTTGCACCAACCTGGTTGTTTCCTGTGTTGCGCCGGGGCCTTACCCCAGCCCTCCACTTCACAAAAGGCCATATATCTCAGAAACAATTCAGATCTTTACCCCTCAACCATATAGATACTTGTTCCTCATGGTAAGGCACATTCGGTGACAACCTAGGGTTCTCCCGGGTCATGCCTGGGCCTTACCTCAACCCTCCCCTTCACAAAAGGCCTTATATCCCAGAAACTGTTCAATGCCCCACACTTAAAAGCCTCCATGGTGCAGTGGTACGGTAATCGCCTTGTTTACCAGGGATCGCAGGATCGATCCCGGGCTTCTTTCAGATGAGTCTTTAAACCGAGGCTCCGTTTCCGTATGACCTTAGCTGTTGGTGGGACGTAAAACTCAAAACACTCACTCAATCAAAGCCCCACACCTAAACCATAAGTATTTATCTTCCTTAAGATAAGACGCATTCAATGGCGCCAGTTTGGGAGTCCCCGGGGTGTCCGGGCCATGCCCACAGCTTTACTTCATTAAAAACCACATACAGTGTATCTCAGATATCCTTAAGGTCCCCAACCCTAAACCATACATGTTCTTGATCCTTATGATAAGACTCATTCAGTCACACCAACCTGGGGTGTCTCTTTGTGCTGTGCCAATGTGCCCTGCCCCTCCATGTCATAAAAAGGCCATATATTTCAGAAACTATTCAAATCCCCACCCCATAATCAAATATGTTCTTGCTCCTTATCATTAGCACACCAACTTGGAGGTGGGCCGGTCACAGGGGCCATAAATCTCCACTCCACTTCATAAAATTGCCTCATATCTCAGAAACCGTTCAGATTCCCATTCCTAACCATATATATCCTTGGTCCTTATGATAAGATACATTTAGGAACAACAATCTTGGGTTTTCCTGGAATTGACAGGGAATGCCCAAACCCCTCCACTGCTTAAGAGGCCTTATATCTCCGGCCTTACATATCCCCACTGCATAACCATATATATTCTTTTCCTATTGATAAGACGCATTTAGTGATACCAACCAGGGCGTCACTGGGTCCATGCCCCACTCCTTCTACTCCATAAAAGGCCTAATGTTTCAGAGTCCACATGGATGCTTCTTCGGATAATGGGGTATATTTGGGAGACTTCATATTTAATAATAGGCAGATTAAAATGATATCATGTGAAAATACATGGCTGCCATTGGGCAGTGCCCATCTGTCCTCTAAGCCCCCACCCATCGGGGCTTGAAGAAATATATGGGTTGCACGATGCTTCCACGCAGAGCTGAATCCGACCTACACACGAGTACTGGTAAACCGCTTAGAGGATATATTATGTTCTAGACAGGGTTATCATTTGGAAGCAAGGAATACTCACAGAACTGGAAAATATTGTGTACATGTTTTCTGGGCCCGACTAGTTAGTTTCGGCCATTAAGGCCTCATCAGTGACCCTCAGATATTTTCAAAATTCCACAATGGAATCAATGATCCCAAAGGACAAGAAAATATAAACTACACTATGCCTGCCCAGACAAAGCGGTGTAAGTCTCGGACCGTCCATGCTTATGCACCCCATATGGTTTCATTGGGCGACTGGGCTTTAGATGTCATTTCATCTCAATGTCGGGTAAAAGTCCCACAAAATTGGAAGCAGCGTCTCCAAAATGATCTTTACAGTGTTGACGGGGACGTTAAACCTCAAATGAAACAAACCAACTGTCGTCTGGTGAGCACAGTGGTTCATGGGCCTCTTTTTTTATAGAAAATAGCCGCAGTGGGTCAGAATGTTTCATAGGAGGTTTATCTTGGCAACCAGTGAAGCGGCCCCCACCCATCGGGGCTTGAAGAAAGTGATGGGCTGTATGATAATTCCACGCAGAGCTGAAACTGTCCTGTACACAAGTACTGGTAAACCGCTTACAAGATCTAAGTCTGCCCAGGCAAACCGTTGCGAGCGTCGGACCATCCATGCTTATAAACCATATTGGTTTCATTGGGCAGCAGGGCTTGAGAAGTCATTTCATCTCAATAGCAGCTAAAAGTCCCATAATTTCAAGCAATGTCTCCAAAATGACCTTTACAGCTTTAGAAAAAGTACTGTGACAATGTGCGTGTGCGTGTGTGCGTGCGTGCGTGCGTGTGTGTGTGTGTGTTTTAAACAATAAAGTCCCTGATCATATGCTACATTCTGCATGATCTGATTTTACTCTGTCAAAGTCCTATATTATTGGGAATTCCTGCCTTCAGTGGATTAAAGGTACAGAATTTTCCCGTTACATGACCTTAGAGAGTTAACTAGCCTGTACAGTGGTGTTCAAATGAGTTTCTGTAAGATATGATTAGAATCATGGCACACATGTTTCGACATTCCTATGCGCATGATTTATAATGTTATATTACACCACAACCTCATTATAACACTATTAATGAGGTCCAAAGCAGAAACGGTATTAGTTAAACAACCGTGTTATATCCAAACAAAATGTGTAGATTATATAGATAAATGACCATTTACGGTTATTTTTCTATATAATCTATACTTTTTTGGGATCGATCTTAAAACCGTGTTATATGCGAAAGCGTGTTATAATGAACCGTGCTATAATTATGTTATGTTGTACTTGCATTTGACATCCCTTATCCCGCTGAACAAGACAATCCCTACATTGGCAAACGGGTTAGCTCCAGATAAGCATCTGATCAGGATCTTCACTGTTCATCATGCAGTTTGTGAATTTAACAGATAGATTATATAGAAAGAAGAGAAATTCTAATTTCAACTAAACATTTTAAAAAGTGTAACAAGATGCCAAAAATACATTTCATACAAAATTTCCCGCTAAGCATGATCTGATAACATTTATTTATTTATTTATTCCTTTTTTCTCTTTATACCCATGAGGTGATAAACCATACCAGTAGGTGCCATTTTCAATAAACAGTAATTATCTTCAATTATCATAGATATGATATGTCTTATTGAAGCACTGGTCCTCCTGTATTTTGTCCTCAAATTATACCCCTGGTCCTCTAGAAGACTTGGTCCTCAGTCCTCTGGTCCGCCAGTAAAGGTCCTCAAATTATACATTCCCCAATTTTGCAGGACTTTAAAACTAAACTGAGATGAAGTGACTGCTAATATCTCAAGCCCTGCCACTCAATGAAACCAAAAGACCCGTAAGCATTGGACGGTCTGGTCCCACCACTTTGCCAGGGCAAGCTTAGTTCTAAGTGGTTTACCTGTACTCTTGCGCAAGCAACCATCCTTTTAATACTCGGAAGAGGGTTGAGGATTATATAGCGTTTAAACGAAATCCAATAATGCACTATTAATTGACGGCACTAATTTTAGCACCCTGCAGCATGGTTGTGACGTCATCGATTTCGGACAAATAACTTTGTTCGAAATGCGTGTAAATGCATTATCTGACAGGTGATTTGTGCATTTCACCTATTGTTATCATGTTCAGAGGTCTCGTAGTTTATCACCGACTTCTGAGAGTTCAACGTTCAAGCGTGACAAGACTAGTCCATGTTTTAGGGGAAGCAGGTTTCGGATTTCTTTTTTTTTTTTTTTTTTTCACAGGATTTTAAAATTATAAATAAGTTTTTATACGCCCGTTTTGAAAAAAAAAAAACGGTCGTATTATGTTATGGGGCCGGCGTCCGCCCGTCCGTCCGTAATCGTTTTCGTTTCCGGATAACTCCTCCTACAGTTTTCATCCGATTGACCTGAACCTTTGTAGATAGTAAGACTATGATGTGGACATGTGCGTAAAGTTTCAAGGTTAACCATACACCAAACATTAATAAAGTTATGCTCCTTTGAAAATTGCGGTAAACATTTTCGTTTCCGGATAACTGTTTCTACAGTTTCCATTCCGATTAACCTGAAACGTTGTAGATACTAAGGCTATGAGGTGGACATGTGCGTAAAGTTTCAAGGTTAACCATACACCAAATAGTAATAGAGTTATGCCCCTTTGTTGGCTTATGCATTGTGGCTATAGGGGAACCTTGTGAACAAATTATCTGGAGATCCGCTTGAGCTAGGCTAATGATAAATGGCATACAGTTTGGGTCTAATGTGTAGATGATCTGATTAACCTCTGACGAAATTCCGGAAATATGCATTGGGTCTAATGTGTAGATGACCTGATTTACTTTTGACCCTATTCCGAAAAATTTTAACCGAGTTATGCACCTTTCTCGACTTAAGCATTGTGGCTATGGGGAAACCTCGGGAACAAAATATCTGGAGAACCGCTTGAGCTAGGCCCATGATATTTGGCATACAGTTTGGGTCTAATGTGTAGATGACCTGATTAACTTCCGAAAATATTTAATTGAGTTTTGCCCCTTTTTATACGCCCGTTTTGTAAAAAAACGGTCCTATTATGTTATGGGGTTGGCGTCTATCTGTCCGTCCGTCCATTCGTAAACTTTTTCATTTCCGGATAACTCCTGCTACAGTTTTCATCCGATTAACCTGAAACTTTGTAGATAGTAAGACTATGAGGTGGACATGTGCGTTAAGTTTCAAGGTTAACTATACACCAAATATTAATAGAGTTATGGCCCTTTGAAAATTGCGGTAAACATTTTCGTTTCCGGATAACTCCTCCTACAGTTTCCATCCGATTTACCTGAAACTTTGTAGATACCAATACTATATATGATGTGGAGATATCGGTAAAGTTTTAAGGTTAACCGCACACCAAATGCTCCTTTGAAAATTTTGGTAAACATTTTCATTTCCGTACAACTCCTCCTACAGGTTTCATCCAATTAACCTGAAACTTTGTAAATAGTATGACTACAAGGTGGAGATGTGCGTCAAATTTCGAGGTTAATCGTACACCAAATATTGATAGAGTTATGCCCCTTTGAAAATTTCGGTATACATTTTCATTTCCGGATAACTCCTCCTACAGTTTTCATGTGATCAATCTGAAACTTTGTAGATAGCAAGACTATGATGTGGAGATATGCGTAAAGTTTCAAGTTTAACTGTACACCACATGTTTATAGACGTATGACCAGCTTGTGATCAGCATATCTCCAATATCCTTTGAGACATGATGGTACTTTGTCCAGAAATACATGAGCTTAGGCAGGCATGTCATGCACAAGAACCACAGTTCTGAGTGCCCTGGTTTTTTAGTTATCTCCCCTGACAGTATAATCTCACTGCAATACTTTTGTGATATATTGCTGGTTTAATTCCGGTGCACTTTCTATTGGTGAACAATCTTCTGAAGGCCATATTGGCTTCTGGCTGGGGGATTTGCCGTCTCTTCCGATGACTATTTTTGTACCAGAAACCCCAAAATGGGTAGTTGGCAGACAGTGCAAGCCCAGATCACACGCCGCAGAATGCGGCGTCTGATCTGGGCGTGCACTGTTTGCAAAATTTTCAGCCAGTATCCAAATAGATTTTGAAGAATACACTTAATTTTGAAATGGAGTCCTGCTATATATAAGGAGCATGGTTGCATTTGGTACTGAAAGGGTTAATCAAGGTTATGGTCCACCAAATAATAATACAGTTATGCCCCTTTGAAAAATTCTGTAAACATTTTGTTTTCCGGATAACTCCTCCGACATTTAAGATCTGATTATGTTGAAACTTTACATACACTAAGCCCATGATATGGAACAGTGCATATCATTTTGAGATTATGTACAGTCTGCCAAAATTACCAGAGTTATACCCCTTTAACAGATTTTTCTAAACATTACGTTTCGGATAACTCATCTTACATTTTGCATCTGATGAAGTTGAAACTTTACATATAGTAAAACAATGATGTGGAACAGTGCATATTTTAGGTTAGAGTCCGCCAGATATAACCAGAGTTACTCCCCTTTCTAGATATTACCAAAGTTATTCCCCTTTCACAGATTTTTTTCTAAAAATATTTTTTATTGGATAATGCCTCCCACATTTTAGATCTGATGAAGCTGAAACTTTATGAATAGTCAGACTATGATGTGGAGCAGCGCATATTTTTTCAAGGTTACAGACCACCATTTATTGCCAGAGTTATGCTTTTAGAATTTTGAGGCTATGGTCCATCAAATATAACCGACCATAAAAAGTTGTTGGAGACAGGTATTTTGAGCCATTGAGGGTTATTAATAGTGCCAGGTAAGAATATATGGAGCCTTATTGTTCCTTGGTTACATTCCACAAACCCAAACTTGTTCAACAGTCAGTATATGCATGCTCCATCTTACTAATTGCCACGGGCGTATTATGCCCCGCTTGCGGAGCTCTTGTTTGATAATGTCATTATGTAGAAGTCGTTGACAAGTGGCTAGTATGATGCAGTATGAATCTCAGTAAAACTATATCTGCCAATGTAAAATCCCAACTGAAGGCGACTTACCTAAAACACGGACTAATCCAAAATATAAAAGTGCAGTCACGTCTGACTGCGTTTTAAAAGACTATAAAATTTCGTTTTGTGGTTTCCAGTACATTTTTGTTCGGTTTTACGGTCCTCTCAAGATCGTTTTACTTATCTCCGACCTGTGCGCGAAAACGGAGTACCCGGAGAAAAACTACCTGTCCTCTACATCTCACATATGGTCAGAGCAAGGCTTGAACCACAGCGTTGAGAGGCTTAGTGAGTCAGCGCTCTTACCAATTGGGCCACGAAGGCTTGGACATTCAATTTTTTTTCACATCTACAGAAATGATCCCAAGATTTCGCTGGCCCCCGCCAATCGGGGCTTGAAGAAATAGATGGGCTGCATTATGCTTCCACGCAGAGCTGAAACCGACCACACACGGGTACTGGTAAACCCCTTAGAAGATATAAGCCTGCCTAGGTAAAGCGTTGCGAGTCGGTCCGTCCATGCTTATAAATCCTATTGGTTTCATTGGGTGATAGTGCTTGAGATGTCATTTAATCTCAATGTCGGGTAAAAGTCCCACAAAATTGGAAGCACCGTCCCCAAAATGACCTATACAGATTAGATTGCTTCTTTTCAGTCTTAGATTGCCATTTTACCTGCATCTTTGGTCTTTAATCTGAATGTCAGATCTGCACATGGAAAAAAAAACACAGTGTTTATTTCTTTCTAAAAGATGGATGCTGGGTAAGACATTTTGAAATATTCTTATGTTTCACCCGGAAAATAGGATTCAGCGTTGATAATAATAAAAGTAATAAAAACAGCAATAATAATGCAATTAATTATCCAAAAACTTTGATTTACAGCCGTAAACAGTCACAATGTATTAATCAATTGACCTGTGCGTATTCATCACATTAACACTGTTCTATACTCTGTCAAAAAAGTAACTATACCGACTTCCGGGTAAATTCCAGCAATTATCCGGTAGCCATTCAGCTAAAGATGGCTGTAAACATGCAAATCGGACGTTTAGCTACAAAATGCATTAATTTGCGTTTGCCCATAAAATTCTGCACAAGAGTTGTCTTGCAATATGTGCCTAGAAAGGTTTTGCAAAGGATTCGGAATTGCGCATATGCAGATGATCATTTTGAGTCTCAAATGAAAGACCATTCCCATTGAACATCGAAACTCACACCACCTTTACAATATCTCATGATTTGCACTTAAACCAAGGCTTTAATATGTGAAATTCTCAGATTATCTGCCTTTCAATTAAAATATAGCAATTTTCAAACGGTTGTTATTTCTATACATGTCATTCAATTTTTACAATTTCTTTAAAAAGCACTTTGTTGCCACCATTGCTGTTAATCATGATGGAAAATAATGTAGAAAATTCATGTAGCATGTTGCACTATGAATTTTGACTTTCTATGGAGATTCCATTGAAAGCAGCATTTTGCACACAGCTTCAGAGAATCGGAGCCCTATACGTGATCGTCTGTTTCTCTAAGCTAATTGAACTAAAGTTCCAAATCGTTTGTGAATAGACATACATTGTATCTAATTGAAGGCTACATGTATAAAATTTTAGAAATCTTATGCGAAATGTAATTTAAATGGTGTTAAATCTAGGCTTTTTTAATGCTTTATTCTGCGAAATTGTCACAGTGACCCCTCTGGTGTTTGAAACAATAGCACAGGCTGGCGAGCTTACATAAACAGAAACTGTTAGGGTTTTTGCACGGAAAATGAATCCTCTAACAAAAACAAAACAAATTTTGTGTATTTTTCATTTGTAGTAACTATGGTAACTGAAGCAATTTTATGTATAGGTACTTTTTTGACTGAGTATAAAAAACACCAAGAACTTAACCTTTTGTTTGTTTTGATTTGAGGTTTAACGTCCCCGTCAACACTGTAAAGGTCATTTTGGAGACGTTGCTTCCAATTTTGTGTGACCTTTACCTGACCTTTGGATCAAATGACTTCAAAAGCCATGCCGCCCAATGAAACCAATAGCATTTATAAGCATGGACGGGCCGAATCGCACCGGTTTTCCTGGGCAGGCTTAGATTTTCTGAGTGGTTTACCCGTACCCGTGTGCGGGTTGGTTTCATCTCTGTATGCAAGCATCATGCAGCAACTCTATTTGGTGAAGCCCTGATTGGCGGGGACCGAGAACTTGATCTGTAAGATGCCAGTCACGACAATTGTTGTCTGTCGATATTTCAAAACTCATTTTTTTTATTTGCAAACAGTGTGGACCTAGATTAGACTGCTCCTCTATGCTCATGGGTCCACAATGTTTTCCTGGATTAAAAAAAGGTATTTTTTAAAAAGTTTGCAAGAAGATTCGGCAGACGACATAAGCAAGCATACGACATTTTTAGATATAGTTTTTTCTCGGCATTTTGCGGGTCAAAAGTATGGTGTGTACAGTATTCTGGATCAGACTAGCTAGTTTCGGCCAATTAGGCCTCATTATTGACCCTCAAATATTTGCGTGAATTAAGTCGGTGAAATGAAACCTCCATAAACCACACTATATAGAAAAAACCATGCAAGGTTTAGGCTATAGGGGTATTCAATATTTTTCTTATTTCGGTTGTGAATACTCGTTAGGGCCGCAGTTGTAACGTAATAAAAGTGGACCGGGAAAAAGGAGACATTTCCGCAACTGCGCATGCGCGTTGCTAAGTGGGCGTTAACCGATTGTTTAAGGCGGGGCTTACACGATAAACAAATCAATAGTCACATTTTCAATCCTCCTTTGATGAACTATTGCCCAGCCGCCAAAAGAATCGGACCAACGTCGGGTCGACAGCGATACGACGTATCAACGTCGTTTCGCTTTCAGCCCCATATTGGCCGGGTATTGCGTAATAGCTGGGAAGTATACGATATACCATGCAATGAAAGTTTCATCTCTGTGACTGTTACTGACATTTTGCTCTCGAACAGCAGTTGTCAATTTCCGGCGTAAGAATGTGCAGTGTGCTGGTTAACTGCTAACGTATAAGCCTGTCAAGAAAATGTGTGGATAGGTAAACTGACCGGCTCAAAATGACCTGAATGGTGTTGACTGGGCCGTTAAACTCCACTGCAAACAAAGAAAAAAATGATTTTTTTTTTATTAAAAATCTATCTCTCCCTATGTTTAGTTTGGTATAACACTTCTCTGAGTACTTCTCCAATCCATCTGGGAGAGGAATTATAATTTTGTGACCCCGAAAATTGTGTACAGGTGCCCCCCCCCCAGCCCCCCCCCCCCAAAAAAAAAGTATCGATGCATTTTAAAAGTAACATTAAAAACGAGAAGATCCTGCATATGCTGTAGTATACCGAAACATACTCACCCTGAATAATGTAGACGAGCTATTGATCAGTACGCATGAGAAACTCTAAATTTCCAGCATGTGTGGAAAAGGAGATAGACGTGTAAAAAGTAAATAAGGCATCTATCAGTGAAAAAATGGAAAGGCGTGAAAAAAGTAGACATAAAGAAATACAAAGAAAAGGAATGAAAAAGAAGATGTACTTGAAAAGGGTTGAAAAGGTACAAGTCCGTGAAAGAAGAAGATGTGCGTAAAAAGGATAATCACGAAGCAAAATGTACACTGAAGTGATAGAAAAACAGATAAGGCACCAAACCGTCAAAAAATTGGACAGGCGTGAAAAAAGTAGACATAAAGAAATACAAAGAAAATGAATGAAAAAAGAAGATGTGCGTGAAAAGGTTGAAAATGTACCAGTCCGAGAAAGAAAAAAATGTGCGTGAAATGGATAATCACGAAGAAAAATGTACACTAACGTGAAAGAAAAATAGAAAAGGCTCTAATCCGTGAAAAAAGTGGACAGGCGTGAAAATAGTAGACATAAAGAAATACAAAGAAAAGGAAAGAAAAAAGAAGATGTGCGTGAAAAGGGTTGAAAAGGTAGCAGCCCGTGAGAGCAGAAGATGTGCGTGAAAAGGATAATCACGATGATAAATGTACACTGACGTGAAAGAAAAACAGATAAGGCAACAATCCGTGAAAAAAGAGGACATGCGTGAAAAAAGTGGACATAAAGAAATGCAAAATAAAGGAACGAAAAAAGATGGATGTGCGTGAAAAGGGTTGAAAAGGTGCCAGTCCGAGAAAGAAGAAGATGCGCGTGAAAAGGATAATCACGAAGAAAGTGTAGACTGACGTGAAAGAAAAATAGATAAGGCACCAATCCGTGAAAAAATTGGACTGGCGATAAAAAGTAGATATAAAGAAATACAAAGAAAAGGAATGAAAAAAAAAAATGTGCGTGAAAAGGGTTGAACAGGTACCAGACCGTGAACGAAGATGTGCGTGAAAAGGATAATCACGAAGATAAATGTACACTGGCGTAAAAGAAAAATAGATAAGGCAACAATCCGTGAAAATAGTGGA
This sequence comes from Lucinisca nassula, assembly GCA_963580285.1. Lineage (NCBI taxonomy): Eukaryota > Metazoa > Mollusca > Bivalvia > Lucinida > Lucinidae > Lucinisca > Lucinisca nassula. Next base: position 58,138,769 of record OY757018.1, on the reverse strand, counting down.
CATGCGTGAAAACGTGGACATAAAGAAATACAAAGAAAAGGAATGAAAAAAGAAGATGTGCGTGAAAAGGGTTGAAAAGGTACCAGTCCGTGAAAGAAGAAGATGTGCATGAAAAGGATAATCACGAAGACAAATGTACACTGACGTGATAGAAAAATAGATAAGGCAACAATCGGTGAAAAAATAGACATGCCTGAAAAAAGTTGACATAAAGAAATATAAAGAAAAGGAATAAAAAAGAAGATGTGCGTGAAAAGGGTTGAAAAGGTACCTGTCCAGGATTAAAAAAGATGTGCGTGATAAGGATAGTCACGAAGATAAATGTACACTGACGTGAAAGAAAAATAGATAAGGCAACAATCCGTGAAAAAAGTGGATATAAAGAAAAACAAAGGAAAGGAATGAAAGAAGAAGATGTGCGTGAAAAGCGTTGAAAAGGTACTAGAACGTGAAAGCAGATGTGCGTAAAAAGGATAATCACGAAGAAAAAAGTCCACTGACGTGAAAGAAAAACAGATAAGGCAACAATCCGTGAAAAAATAGACGTCCGTGAAAAGTGGACATCAAGAAATACAAAGAAAAGGAATGAAAAAAGAAGATGTGCGTAAAAAGGGTTGAAAAGGTACCAGTCCGTGAAAGCAGAAGATGTGCGTGAAAAGGATAATGTCGAAGAAAAATGTACACTGACATGATAGAAAAACAGATAAGGCACCAATCCGTGAACAAGTGGACATCCGTGAAAAAAAGGGGGCATAAAGAAATATAAAATAAAGGAATGAAAAAAGATGGATGTGCTTGAAAAGGGTTGAAAAGGTACCAGTCCGTGAAAGAAGAAGATGTGCGTGAAAAGGATAATCCCGAAGATAAATGTACACTGACGTGATAGAAAAATAGATAAGACAACAATCCGTAAAAAAGTGGACATCCGTGAACAAAGTGGACATAAAGATATGCAAAATAAAGGAATGAAAAAAGATGGATGTGCGTGAAACGGTTTGAAAAGGTGCCAGTCCGAGAAAGAAGAAGATGCGCGTGAAAAGGATAATTCCGAAGAATAATGTAGTCTGACGTGAAAGAAAAATAGATAAGGAACCAATCCGTGAAAAAAGTGGACATGCGTGAAAAAAGTGGACATAAAGAAATATAAAGAAAAGGAATGAAAAAAAGAAGATGTGCGTGAAAAGGGTTGAAAAGGTACCTGTCCGAGAATGAAGAAGATGTGGGTGATAAAGATAGTCACGAAGCTAAATGAATACTGACGTGAAAGAAAAATAGATAAGGCAACAATCCGTGAAAAAAGTGGACATCCGTGAAAAAATGGATATAAAGAAATACAAAGAAAAGGTATAAAAAAGATGTGCGTGAAATGGGTTGAAAAGGTACCTGTCCGTAAAAGAAGAAGATGTGCATGATAAGGATAATCACGAAGAAAAATTTACACTGACATGAAAGAAAAATTGATAAGGCAACACTCCGTGAAAAAAGTGGACAACCGTGAAAAAAGTGGACATAAAAATACAAAGGAAAGGAATGAAAAAAAGAAGATGTGCGTGAAAAATGTTGAAAAGATGCCAGTCCGTGAAAGCAGAAGATGTGCGTAAAAAGGATAATCACGAATAAAAATGTACACTGACGTGAAAGAAAAATAGATCAGGCACCAATCCGTGAAAAAATGGACATCCTTGAAAAAAGAGGACATAAAGAAATACAAAATAAAGGAATGAAAAAAGAAAGGATGTGCGTGAAAAGGGTTGAAAAGGTACCAGTCCGAGAAAGAAGAAGATGTGCGTGAAAAGGATAATCCCGAAGATAAATTGTCACTGACGTGAAAGAAAAAAAGGTAAGGCATCAATCCTGGAAAAAAAGTGGACAGGCGTGAAAAAAGTAGACATAAAGAAATACAAAGAAAAGGAATGAAAAAAGATGTGCGTAAAAAGGGTTGAAAAAATACCAGCCCGTGAAAGAAGATGTGCGTGAAAAGGTTAATCACGAAGAAAAATGTACACTGACGTGAAAGAAAAATAGATAAGGCAGCAATCCGTGAAGAAAATGGACATGCGTGAAAAAGTGGGCATAAAGAAATACAAAGAAAAGGAATGAAAAAGAAGATGTGCGTAAAACGGGTTGAAAATGTACCTGTCCGAGAATGAAGAAGATGTTGGTGATAAGGATAATCACGAATTAAAATGTACACTGGCGTGAAAGAAAAATAGATAAGGCAACAATCCGTGAAAAAAGGACGTCCGTGAAAAAAGTGGACATAAAGAAAAACAAAGGAAAGGAATGAAAAAAGATGTGCTTGAAAAAGGTTGAAAAAGTACCAGTCCGTGAAAGCAGAAGATGTGCGTAACAATGATAATCACGAAGAAAAATGTACACTGACGTGCATGAAAAACAGATAAGGCAACAATCCGTGAAAAAGTGGACATGCGTGAAAAAAGAGGATATAAAGAAATACAAAATAATGAATGAAAAAGATGGATGTGCGCAAAAATGGTTGAAAAGGTACCAGTCCGAGAAAGAAAAAGGTAGCCTGGCGTGAAAGGAAAATAGATAAGGCACCAATCCGTGAAAAAAAGTGGACAGGCGTGAAAAAAGTGGACATAAAGAAATACAAAGGAAAGGAATAAAAAAAGATGTGCGTGAAAAGTTTTGAAAAGGTACCAGTCCGTGAAAGCAGAAGATGTGCGTGAAAAGGATAATCCCGAAGATAATTGTAAACTGACGTGAAAGAAAAATAGATAATGCACCAATCCGTGAAAAAGTGGACATGCGTGAAAAAAGAGGACATAAAGAAATACAAAGTAATGAATTAAAAAGATGGATGTGCGCAAAAATGGTTGAAAAGGTACCAGTCCGAGAAAGAAGAAGGTAGACTGGCGGGAAAGAAAAATAGATAAGGCACCAATCCGTGAAAAAAAGTGGACAGGCGTGAAAAAAGTGGACATAAAGAAATACAAAGGAAAGGAATAAAAAAAGATGTGCGTGAAAAGTTTTGAAAAGGTACCAGTCCGTGAAAGCAGAAGATGTGCGTGAAAAGGATAATCCCGAAGATAAATGTAAACTGACGTGAAAGAAAAATAGATAATCCGTGAAAAAGTGGACATTCGTGAAAAACGTGCACATAAAGAAAAACAAAAGATGTGCGTGAAAAGTTAATCCCGAAGATAAATGAACACTGACGTGAAAGAAAAATAGATAAGGCACCAATCCGTGAAAAAGTGGACATCCGTGAAAAACGTGGACATAAATAAATACAAAATAAAGAAATGAAAAAAGATGGCTGTGCTTGAATAGTATTGAAAATGTACCAGTCCGAGAAAGAAGAAGATGTGCGTGAAAAGGATAATCCCGAAGATAAATGTACACTGACGTGAAAGAAAAATAGATAAAGCAACAATCCGTAAAAAGTGGACATCCGTGAAAAAAGTGGACATAAAGAAATCCAAAATAAAGGAATGAAAAAAGATGGATGTGCCTGAAAAGGTACCAGTCCGAGAAAGAAGAAGATGTGCGTGAAAAGGATAATCCCGAGGAATAATGTAGTCTGACGATGAAGAAAAATAGATAAGGCACCAATCCGTGAAAAAAGTGGACATCAGTGAAAAAAGTGGACATAAAGAAATACAAAGGAAAGGAATGAAAAAAGATGTGCGTAAAAAGGATAATCACGAAGAAAAAATATACACTGACATGAAAGAAAAAAATAGATAAGGCAACAATCTGTGAAAAAGTGGACATAAAGAAATACAAAGAAAAGGAATAAAAAGGTACCTGCCGTGAAAGAAGATGTGCGTGATAAGGATAATCACGAATATAAAAGTACACTTACGTGAAAGAAAAATAGATAATATAACAACCCGTGAAAAAGTGGACTTCCGTGAAAAAGGTCGACATAAAGAAACAAAAAGGAAATGAATGAAAAAAGATGTGCGTGAAAAGGGTTGAACAGGTACCAGTCCGTGAAAGCAGAAGATGTGCGTGAAAAGGATAATCACGAAGAAAATTGTACACTGACGTGAAAGAAAAACCGATAAGGCAACGATCCGTGAAAAAGGTAGACATGCTTGAAAAAAGTAGACATAAAGAAATGCAAAATAAAGGAATGAAAAAAGATGTCTGTGCGTGAAACGGGTTGAAAAGGTACCAGTCCGAGAAAGAAGAAGATGCGCGTGAAAAGGATAATCCCGAAGGAAAATGTAGACTTACGTGAAAGAAAAATAGATAAGGCACCAAACCGTGAAAAACGTGGACAGGCGTGAAAAAATTAGACATAAAGATATACAAAGAAAAGGAATTAAAAAAGATGTGCGTGAAAAGGGTTGAAAAGGTACCAGTCCGTGAAAGAAGAAGATGTGCGTGAAGAGGATAATCACGAAGATAAATGTTGACTGACGTGAAAGAAAAGCAGATAAGGCAACAATCCGTGAAAAAAGTGGACATGCGTGAAAAAGTGGACATAAAGTAATACAAAGAAAAGGAATGAAAATAAAGATGTGCGTGAAAATGGTTGAAAAGGTACCTGTCCATGAAAGAAGATGTGCATGAAAAGGATAATCACGAATAAAAATGTACACTGACGTGAAAGAAAAATAGATAAGGCACCAATCCGTGAAAAAAGTGGACATCCGTGAAAAAAGTTGACATAAAGAAATACAAAATAAAGGAATGAAAAAAGAATGGATGTGCGTGAAAAGGGTTGAAAAGGTACCAGTCCGAGAAAGAAGAAGATGTGCGTGAAAAGGATAATCCCGAAGACAAATGTACACTGACGTGAAAGAAAAATAGATAAGGCACCAATCCGTGAAAAAAGTGGACATGCGTGAAAAAAGTGGACATAAAGAAATACAAAGAAAATGAATGAAAAACGATGTGCGTGAAAAGCATGGAAAAGGTACCTGTCCGTGAAAGAAGAAGATGTGCTTGATAAGGATATTCACGAAGAAAAATCTACACTGACGTGAAAGTAAAATAGATAAGGCAACAATCCGTGAAAAAAGTGGACATTCGTGCAAAATGTGGACATAAAGAAATACAAAGGAAAGGAATGAAAAATGATGTGCGTGAAAAGGGTTAAAAATGTTCCAGACCGTGAAAGCGGAAGATGTGCGTGAAACGGGTTCAAAATGTACCTGTCCGAGAATGAAGAAGATGTTGGTGATAAGGATAATCACGAATTAAAATGTACACTGGCGTGAAAGAAAAATAGATAAGGCAACAATCCGTGAAAAAAGGACGTCCGTGAAAAAAGTGGACATAAAGAAAAACAAAGGAAAGGAATGAAAAAAGAAGATGTGCTTCAAAAAGGTTGAAAAAGTACCAGTCCGTGAAAGCAGAAGATGTGCGTAAAAATGATAATCACGAAGAAAAATGTACACTGACGTGCATGAAAAACAGATAAGGCAACAATCCGTGAAAAAGTGGACATGCGTGAAAAAAAGAGGACATAAAGAAATACAAAATAATGAATGAAAAAGATGGATGTGCGCAAAAATGGTTGAAAAGGTACCAGTCCGAGAAAGAAAAAGGTAGACTGGAGTGAAAGAAAAATAGATAAGGCACCAATCCGTGAAAAAAGTGGACAGCGTGAAAAAAAGTGGACATAAAGAAATACAAAGGAAAGGAATAAAAAAAGATGTGCGTGAAAAGTTTTGAAAAGGTACCAGTCCGTGAAAGCAGAAGATGTGCGTGAAAAGGATAATCCCGAAGATAAATGTAAACTGACGTGAAAGAAAAATAGATAAGGCACCAATCCGTGAAAAAGTGGACATCCGTGAAAAACGTGCACATAAAGAAAAACAAAAGATGTGCGTGAAAAGTTAATCCCGAAGATAAATGAACACTGACGTGAAAGAAAAATAGATAAGGCACCAATCCGTGAAAAAAGTGGACATCCGTGAAAAACGTGGACATAAATAAATACAAAATAAAGAAATGAAAAAAGATGGCTGTGCTTGAATAGTGTTGAAAATGTACCAGTCCGAGAAAGAAGAAGATGTGCGTGAAAAGGATAATCCCGAAGATAAATGTAAACTGACGTGAAAGAAAAATAGATAAGGCACCAATCCGTGAAAAAAGTGGACATCCGTGAAAAAAGTGGACATAAAGAAATCCAAAATAAAGGAATGAAAAAAGATAGATGTGCCTGAAAAGGTACCAGTCCGAGAAAGAAGAAGATGCGCGTGAAAAGGATAATCCCGAGGAATAATGTAGTCTGACGATGAAGAAAAATGGATAAGGCACCAATCCGTGAAAAAAGTGGACATCAGTGAAAAAAGTGGACATAAAGAAATACAAAGGAAAGGAATGAAAAAAGATGTGCGTGAAAAGGATAATCACGAAGAAAAAATATACACTGACATGAAAGAAAAAAATAGATAAGGCAACAATCCGTGAAAAAGTGGACATAAAGAAATACAAAGAAAAGGAATAAAAAGGTACCTGCCCGTGAAAGAAGATGTGCGTGATAAGGATAATCACGAAGATAAAAGTACACTTACGTGAAAGAAAAATAGATAATATAACAACCCGTGAAAAAGTGGACATCCGTGAAAAAGGTGGACATAAAGAAACAAAAAGGAAATGAATGAAAAAAGATGTGCGTGAAAAGGGTTGAACAGGTACCAGTCCGTGAAAGCAGAAGATGTGCGTGAAAAGGATAATCACGAAGAAAATTGTACACTGACGTGAAAGAAAAACCGATAAGGCAACAATCCGTGAAAAAGGTGGACATGCTTGAAAAAAGTAGACATAAAGAAATGCAAAATAAAGGAATGAAAAAAGATGTCTGTGCGTGAAAAGGGTTGAAAAGGTACCAGTCCGAGAAAGAAGAAGATGCGCGAGAAAAGGATAATCCCGAAGGAAAATGTTGACTGACGTGAAAGAAAAATAGATAAGGCACCAAACCGTGAAAAACGTGGACAGGCGTGAAAAAATTAGACATAAAGATATACAAAGAAAAGGAATTAAAAAAGATGTGCGTGAAAAGGGTTGAAAAGGTACCAGTCCGTGAAAGAAGAAGATGTGCGTGAAAAGGATAATCACGAAGATAAATGTACACTGACGTGAAAGAAAAGCAGATAAGGCAACAATCCGTGAAAAAAGTGGACATGCGTGAAAAAGTGGACATAAACAAATACAAAGAAAAGGAATGAAAATAAAGATGTGCGTGAAAATGGTTGAAAAGGTACCTGTCCATGAAAGAAGATGTGCATGAAAAGGATAATCACGAATAAAAATGTACACTGACGTGAAAGAAAAATAGATAAGGCACCAATCCGTGAAAAAAGTGGACATCCGTGAAAAAAGTGGACATAAAGAAATACAAAATAAAGGAATGAAAAAAGAATGGATGTGCGTGAAAAGGGTTGAAAAGGTACCAGTCCGAGAAAGAAGAAGATGTGCGTGAAAAGATAATCCCGAAGACAAATGTACACTGACGTGAAAGAAAAATAGATAAGGTACCAATCCGTGAAAAAAGTGGACAGGCGTGTAAAAAGTAGGCATAAAGAAATACAAAGAAAAGGAATGCAAAAAGAAGATGTGCGTAAAAAGGGTTGAAAAGGTACCAGTCCGTGAAAGAGGAAGATGTGCGTGAAAAGGATAATCACGAAGAAAAATGTACACTGACGTGAAAGAAAAATAGATAAGGCAACAATCCGTGAAAAAAGTGGACATGCGTTAAAAAAGTGGACATAAAGAAATACAAAGAAAATGAATGAAAAACGATGTGCGTGAAAAGCGTGGAAAAGGTACCTGTCCGTGAAAGAAGCAGATGTGCTTGATAAGGATATTCACGAAGAAAAATCTACACTGACGTGAAAGTAAAATAGATAAGGCAACAATCCGTGAAAAAAGTGGACATTCGTGCAAAATGTGGACATAAAGAAATACAAAGGAAAGGAATGAAAAATGATGTGCGTGAAAAGGGTTAAAAATGTTCCTGACCGTGAAAGCAGAAGATGTGCGTTAAACGGGTTCAAAATGTACCTGTCCGAGAATGAAGAAGATGTTGGTGATAAGGATAATCACGAATTAAACTGTACACTGGCGTGAAAGAAAAATAGATAAGGCAACAATCCGTGAAAAAAGGACGTCCGTGAAAAAAGTGGACATAAAGAAAAACAAAGGAAAGGAATGAAAAAAGAAGATGTGCTTGAAAAAGGTTGAAAAAGTACCAGTCCGTGAAAGCAGAAGATGTGCGTAAAAATGATAATCACGAAGAAAAATGTACACTGACGTGCATGAAAAACAGATAAGGCAACAATCCGTGAAAAAGTGGACATGCGTGAAAAAAGAGGACATAAAGAAATACAAAATAATGAATGAAAAAAGATGGATGTGCGCAAAAATGGTTGAAAAGGTACCAGTCCGAGAAAGAAAAAGGTAGCCTGGCGTGAAAGAAAAATAGATAAGGCACCAATCCGTGAAAAAAGTGGACAGGCGTGAAAAAAGTGGACATAAAGAAATACAAAGGAAAGGCATAAAAAAGATGTGCGTGAAAAGTTTTGAAAAGGTACCAGTCCGTGAAAGCAGAAGATGTGCGTGAAAAGGATAATCCCGAAGATAAATGTAAACTGACGTGAAAGAAAAATAGATAAGGCACTAGTCCGTGAAAAAGTGGACATCCGTGAAAAACGTGCACATAAAGAAAAACAAAAGATCTGCGTGAAAAGTTAATCCCGAAGATAAATGAACACTGACGTGAAAGAAAAATAGATAAGGCACCAATCCGTGAAAAAGTGGACATCCGTGAAAAACGTGGACATAAATAAATACAAAATAAAGAAATGAAAAAAGATGGCTGTGCTTGAATAGTGTTGAAAATGTACCAGTCCGAGAAAGAAGAAGATGTGCGTGAAAAGGATAATCCCGAAGATAAATGTACACTGACGTGAAAGAAAAATAGATAAGGCAACAATCCGTAAAAAAGTGGACATCCGTGAAAAAAGTGGACATAAAGAAATCCAAAATAAAGGAATGAAAAAAGATGGATGTGCCTGAAAAGGTACCAGTCCGAGAAAGAAGAAGATGCGCGTGAAAAGGATAATCCCGAGGAATAATGTAGTCTGACGATGAAGAAAAATAGATAAGGCACCAATCCGTGAAAAAAGTGGACATCAGTGAAAAAAGTGGACATAAAGAAATACAAAGGAAAGGAATGAAAAAAGATGTGCGTGAAAAGGATAATCACGAAGAAAAAATATACACTGACATGAAAGAAAAAAATAGATAAGGCAACAATCCGTGAAAAAGTGGACATAAAGAAATACAAAGAAAAGGAATAAAAAGGTACCTGCCCGTGAAAGAAGATGTGCGTGATAAGGATAATCACGAAGATAAAAGTACACTTACGTGAAAGAAAAAAAGATAATATAACAACCCGTCAAAAGTGGACATCCGTGAAAAAGGTGGACATAAAGAAACAAAAAGGAAATGAATGAAAAAAGATGTGCGTGAAAAGGGTTGAAAAGGTACCAGTCCGTGAAAGCAGAAGATGTGCGTGAAAAGGATAATCACGAAGAAAATTGTACACTGACGTGAAAGAAAAACCGATAAGGCAACAATCCGTGAAAAAGGTGGACATGCTTGAAAAAAGTAGACATAAAGAAATGCAAAATAAAGGAATGAAAAAAGATGTCTGTGCGTGAAAAGGGTTGAAAAGGTACCAGTCCGAGAAAGAAGAAGATGCGCGTGAAAAGGATAATCCCGAAGGAAAATGTAGACTGACGTGAAAGAAAAATAGATAAGGCACCAAACCGTGAAAAATGTGGACAGGCGTGAAAAAATTAGACATAAAGATATACAAAGAAAAGGAATTAAAAAAGATGTGCGTGAAAAGTGTTGAAAAGGTACCAGTCCGTGAAAGAAGAAGATGTGCGTGAAAAGGATAATCACGAAGATAAATGTACACTGACGTGAAAGAAAAGCAGATAAGGCAACAATCCGTGAAAAAAGTGGACATGCGTGAAAAAGTGGACATAAAGAAATACAAAGAAAAGGAATGAAAATAAAGATGTGCGTGAAAATGGTTGAAAAGGTACCTGTCCATGAAAGAAGATGTGCATGAAAAGGATAATCACGAATAAAAATGTACACTGACGTGAAAGAAAAATAGATAAGGCACCAATCCGTGAAAAAAGTGGACATCCGTGAAAAAAGTGGACATAAAGAAATACAAAATAAAGGAATGTAAAAAGAATGGATGTGCGTGAAAAGGGTTGAAAAGGTACCAGTCCGAGAAAGAAGAAGATGTGCGTGAAAAGATAATCCCGAAGACAAATGTACACTGACGTGAAAGAAAAATAGATATGGCACCAATCCGTGAAAAAAGTGGACAGGCGTGAAAAAAGTAGGCATAAAGAAATACAAAGAAAAGGAATGCAAAAAGAAGATGTGCGTAAAAAGGGTTGAAAAGGTACCAGTCCGTGAAAGAAGAACATGTGCGTGAAAAGGATAATCACGAAGAAAAATGTACACTGTCGTGAAAGAAAAATAGATAAGGCACCAATCCGTGAAAAAAGTGGACATGCGTGAAAAAAGTGGACATAAAGAAATACAAAGAAAATGAATGAAAAACGATGTGCGTGAAAAGCGTGGAAAAGGTACCTGTCCGTGAAAGAAGAAGATGTGCTTGATAAGGATATTCACGAAGAAAAATCTACACTGACGTGAAAGTAAAATAGATAAGGCAACAGTCCGTGAAAAAAGTGGACATTCGTGCAAAATGTGGACATAAAGAAATACAAAGGAAAGGAATGAAAAAAAGATGTGCGTGAAAAGGGTTAAAAATGTTCCAGACCGTGAAAGCAGAAGATGTGCGTGAAAAGGATAATCACGAAGAAAAATGTACACTGACGTGAAAGAAAAACAGATAAGGCAACAATCCGTGAAAAAAGTGGACATGCGTGAAGAAAGTGGACATAAACAATACAAAATAAAGGATTGAAAATGATGGATGTGCGTGAAAAGGGTTGAAAAGGTACCAGTGCGAGAAAGAAGATGGTAGACTGACGTATAAGTAAAATATATAAGGCACCAATCTGTGAAAAAGTTGACAGGCGTAAAAAAGTAGACATTAAGAAATACAAAGAAAAGGAAAGAAAAAGAAGATGTGCGAGAAAAGGGTTGAAAAGGTACCAGTCCTTGGAAGAAGATGTACGTGAAAAGGATAGTCACGCAGATAAATGAACACTGTGGTGAAAGACAAATAGATAAGGTAACAATCCGTGAAAAAAGTGGACATTCGTGAAAAAATATACATAAAGAAATACTAAGAAAATGAATGAAAAAAGAAGATGTGCGTGAAAAGGATTGAAAAGGTACCAGTCCGTGAAAGAAGAAGATGTGCGTGAAAAGGATAATCACGAAGAAAAATGTACACTGACGTGAAAGAAAAATAGATAAGGCAACAATCCGTGAAAAAAGTGGACATGCGTGAAAAAAGTGGACATAAAGAAATACAAAGAAAATGAATGAAAAACGATGTGCGTGAAAAGCGTGGAAAAGTTACCTGTCCGTGAAAGAAGAAGATGTGCTTGATAAGGATAATCATGAAGAAAAATCTACACTGACGTGAAAGTAAAATAGATAAGGCAACAATCCGTGAAAAAAGTGGACATTCGTGCAAAATGTGGACATAAAGAAATACAAAGGAAAGGAATGAAAAAAAGATGTGCGTGAAAAGGGTTAAAAATGTACCAGACCGTGAAAGCAGAAGATGTGCGTGAAAAGGATAATCACGAAGAAAAATGTACACTGACGTGAAAGAAAAACAGATAAGGCAACAATCCGTGAAAAAAGTGGACATGCGTGAAGAAAGTGGACATAAACAATACAAAATGAAGGAATGAAAAAGATGGATGTGCGTGAAAAGGGTTGAAAAGGTACCAGTGCGAGAAAGAAGATGGTAGACTGACGTATAAGTAAAATATATAAGGCACCAATCCGTGAAAAAAGTTGACAGGCGTAAACAAGTAGACATTAAGAAATACAAAGAAAAGGAATGAAAAAAGAAGATGTGCGTGAAAAGGGTTGAAAGGTACCAGATCTTGGAAGAAGATGTACGTGAAAAGGATAGTCACGAAGATAAATGTACACTGTGGTGAAAGACAAATAGATAAGGCAACAATCCGTGAAAAAAAGTGGACATTCGTGAAAAAATATACATAAAGAAATACTAAGAAAATGAATGAAAAAAGAAGATGTGCGTGAAAAGGATTGAAAAAGTACCAGTCCGTGAAAGAAGACGATGTGCGCGAAAAGGATAATCACGAAGAAAAATGTACACTGACGTGAAAGAAAAAAATAGATAAGGCACCAATCAGTGAAAAAAAGTGGACATGGGGGGAAAAATGTCAAATTAAGCAAAACAAAGGAAAGGAATGAAAAAAGGTGATGCGCGTGAAAAGAGATGAAAAGGTACCAGTCTGTGAAAGCAGAAGATGTGCGTGAAAAGGATGATCACGAAGTAAAATGTACACTGACGTGAAAGAAAAACAGATAAGGCAACAATCAGTGAAAAAAGTAGAGATGCGTGAAAAAAATGAACATAAAGAAATGAAAAATAAAGGAATGAAAAAAGATGGATGTGCGTGAAAAGGGTTGAAAAGGTACCTGTCCGAGAAGGAAGAAGATGCGCGTTAAAAGAATAATCCCTGAGAAAAATGTAAACTGACGTGAAAGAATAATATATAAGGCACCAATCCGAGACAAAAGTGGACAGGCGTAAAAAAGTAGTCATAAAGAAATATAAAGAAAATGAATGAAAAAAGAAGATGTGCGTGAAAAGAGTTGAAAATGTACCAGCCTGAGAAAGAAGAAGCTGTGCGTGAAAAGGATAATCAAGAAGAAAAATGTACACTGACGTGAAAGAACAATAGATAAGGCAACAATCCGTGAAAAAATTGGACATGTGTGAAAAACGTGGCCATAAAGAAAGGCAAAGAAAAGGAAGGAAAAAGATGGATGTGCGTGAAAAGTGTTAAAAAGGTAACAGTCCGAGAAAGAAGATGTGTGTGAAAAGGATAATCCCGAAGATAAGTGTACACTGACGTGAAAGAAAAACAGATATGGTAACAATCCGTGAAAAAAAGTGGACATCACTCAAAAAAAGTGGATATCAAGAAATGCAAAATGAAGGAATGAAAAAAGATGGATGTGCGTTAAAAAGGGTTGAAAAGGTACCTGTCCGAGAAAGAAGAAGATGCGCGTGAAAAGGATAATCACGAAGAAAAATGTACACGGACGTGAAAGAAAAATAGATAAGGCAACTATCCATGAAAAAGTGGACATCCTTGAAAAAAGTGGACATAAAGAAATACAAAGAAAAGGAATGGAAAAAGAAGATGTGCGTGAAAAGGGCTGTAAAGGTACAGGTCCGTGAACGAAGATGTGCGTGAAAAGGGTTATCAAGAAGGAAATTATACACTGACTTGGAAGAAAATCAGATAAGGCAACAATCCGTGAAAAAAGTGGACATGCGTGAAAAAAGTGGACATAAAGAAATACGAAGTAAAGGAAGGAAGAAGATTGATGTGCGTGAAAAGTGTTAAAAAGGTAACAGTCCGAGAAAGAAGATGTGCGTGAAAAGGATAATCCCGAAGATAAATGTACACTGACGTGAAAGAAAAACAGATATGGTAACAATCCGTGAAAAAAGTGGGCATCCGTGAAAAAAGTGAACATCAAGAAATGCAAAATGAAGGAATGAAAAAAGATGGATGTGCGTGAAAAGGGGTTGAAAAGGTACCTGTCCGAGAAAGAAGAAGATGCGCGTGAAAAGGATAATCACGAAGAAAAATGTACACTGGCGTGAAAGAAAAATAGATAAGGCACCAATCCGTGAAAAAAGTGCACAGGCGTGAATAAGTAGACATAAAGAAATACAAAGAAAATGAATGAAAAAAGAAGATGTGCGTAAAAAGGGTTGAAAAGGTACCTGTCCGTGAAAGAAGATGTGCTTGATAAGGATAATCACGAAGAAAAATGTACACTGACGTGAAAGAAAAAAAGATAAGGCAACAATCCGTGAAAAAAGTGGACATCCGTGAAAAAGTGGACAAAAAGAAATACAAAGGAAAGGAATGAAAAAAGAAGATGTGCGTGAAAAGGGTTGAAAAGGTTCCAGTCCGTGAAAACGGAAGATGTGCGAGAAAAGGACACTCACGAAAAACAATGTACACTGACTTGAAAGGAAAACAGATAAGGCAACAATCCCTGAAAAAGTGGACATGCGTGAAAGAAGTGGACATAATGAAATGCAAAATAAAGGAAGGAAAAAGATGGATATGCGTGAAAAGCGTTGAGTGTGTGAATTCGGGTTTAACGTCGCTTTCAACAATTTTTCAGTCATATCACGACGGTTTTTGGTTGCGACAGGGAGCTCAATGCTCACTTTTATAGTGCTGCCTCACTGAAGTATTATGTCCCAGACACATTACATGATACGACACCCAGTCACATTATCCTGACACTAGGTCGATCAGTCCTAGTTCTACCCCGTAAATCGGAGTGCCAAGCGAGGAGCAGCTAGTACCATTCTTAACGACTTTGGTATGTCGCGGCCCGGGATCGAGCCCGTGACCTCCCGTTCCCCGGGACGGACACTCTACCAACTGAGCTATCGGGGCCGGTGAAAAGGGTTGAAATGGTACCAGTCCGAGAAAGAAGAAGATGTGCGTGATAAGGATAATCCCGAAGAAAAATGTAGACTGACGTGAAAGAAAAATAGATTAGGCACCAATCCGTGAAAAAAGTGAATATGCGTGAAAAAAGTAGACATAAAGAAATAAAAAGAAAAGGAATGTAAAAAGAAGATGTGCGTGAAAAGGTACCAGTCCGTGAAAGAAGAAGCTGTGTGTGAAAAGGGTAATCACGAAGAAAAATGAACACTGACGTGAAAGAAAAATAGATAAGGCTACACTCCTGGAAAAAAGTGGACATGCTTGAAAAAAGTGGACATAAAGAATTACAAAGAAAAGGAATGAAAAAAGAAGATGTGCGTGAAAAGGGTTGAAAAGGTACCTTTCCGTGAAAGAAGAAGATGTGCGTGATAAGGATAATCACGAACAAAAATGTACACTTACGTGAAAGAAACATACATTGTAGATAAGACAACAATCCGTGAAAAATGTGGACATCCGTGAAAAAGTGGACATATAGAAATACAAAGGAAAGGAATTAAAAAAGAAAATGTGCGTGAAAAGGGTTGTAAAGGTACCAAAGAAAAGGAATGAAAAAAGATGATGTGCTTGAAAAGGGCTGTAAAGGTACCAGTACGTGAAAGCAGAAGATGTGCGTGAAAAGGATAATCAGGAAGAAAAATGTACACTGACGTGCAAGAAAAATAGATAAGGCAACACTTGTGAAAAAAGTGGACATGCGTGAAGTGAATGAAAAAAGATGTGCGTGAAAAGGGTTGAAAAGGTACCTGTCCGTGAAAGAAGAAGATGTGGGTGATAAGAATAATCACGAACAAAAATGTACACTTACGTGAAAGAAACAGAGATAAGAGAACAATCCGTGAAAAAAGTGGACATCCATGAAAAATGTGGACATATAGAAATATAAAGGAAAGGAATGAAAAAAGAAGATGTACGTGGAAAGGGTTGAAAGGTACCAGTCCTTGGAAGAAGAAGATGTACGTGAAAAGGATAGTCACGAAGATAAATGTACACTGTGGTGAAAGACAAATAGATAAGGCAACAATCCGTGAAAAAAAGTGGACATTCGTGAAAAAATATACATAAAGAAATACTAAGAAAATGATTGAAAAAAGAAGATGTGCGAGAAAAGGATTGAAAAAGTATCAGTCCGTGAAAGAAGACGATGTGCGCGAAAAGGATAATCACGAAGAAAAATGTACACTGACGTGAAAGAAAAAAATAGATAAGGCACCAATCAGTGAAAAAAGTGGACATGGGGGGAAAAATGTCAAATTAAGCAAAACAAAGGAAAGGAATGAAAAAAGGTGATGCGCGTGAAAAGAGTTGAAAAGGTACCAGTCTGTGAAAGCAGAAGATGTGCGTGAAAAGGATGATCACGAAGAAAAATGTACACTGACGTGAAAGAAAAACAGATAAGGCAACAATCAGTGAAAAAAGTAGAGATGCGTGAAAAAAATGAACATAAAGAAATGCAAAATAAAGGAATGAAAAAAGATGGATGTGCGTGAAAAGGGTTGAAAAGGTACCTGTCCGAGAAGGAAGAAGATGCGCGTTAAAAGAATAATCCCTGAGAAAAATGTAAACTGACGTGAAAGAATAATATATAAGGCACCAATCCGTGACAAAAGTGGACAGGCGTAAAAAAAAAGTAGTCAGAAAGAAATATAAAGAAAATGAATGAAAAAAGAAGATGTGCGTGAAAAGAGTTGAAAATGTACCAGCCTGAGAAAGAAGAAGCTGTGCGTGAAAAGGATAATCAAGAAGAAAAATGTACACTGACGTGAAAGAACGATAGATAAGGCAACAATCCGTGAAAAAATTGGACATGTGTGAAAAACGTGGCCATAAAGAAAGGCAAAGTAAAGGAAGGAAAAAGATGGATGTGCGTGAAAAGTGTTAAAAAGGTAACAGTCCGAGAAAGAAGATGTGTGTGAAAAGGATAATCCCGAAGATAAGTGTACACTGACGTGAAAGAAAAACAGATATGGTAACAATCCGTGAAAAAAAGTGGACATCACTCAAAAAAGTGGATATCAAGAAATGCAAAATGAAGGAATGACAAAAGATGGATGTGCGTTAAAAAGGGTTGAAAAGGTACCTGTCCGAGAAAGAAGAAGATGCGCGTGAAAAGGATAATCACGAAGAAAAATGTACACGGACGTGAAAGAAAAATGGATAAGGCAACTATCCATGAAAAAAGTGGACATCCTTGAAAAAAGTGGACATAAAGAAATACAAAGAAAAGGAATGAAAAAAGAAGATGTGCGTGAAAAGGGCTGTAAAGGTACCAGTCCGTGAACGAAGATGTGCGTGAAAAGGGTTATCAAGAAGGAAATTATACACTGACTTGGAAGAAAATCAGATAAGGCAACAATCCATGAAAAAAGTGGACATGCGTGAAAAAAGTGGACATAAAGAAATACGAAGTAAAGGAAGGAAGAAGATTGATGTGCGTGAAAAGTGTTAAAAAGGTAACAGTCCGAGAAAGAAGATGTGCGTGAAAAGGATAATCCCGAAGATAAATGTACAATGACGTAATAGAAAAACAGATATGGTAACAATCCGTGAAAAAAGTGGGCATCCGTGAAAAAAGTGAACATCAAGAAATGCAAAATGAAGGAATGAAAAAAGATGGATGTGCGTGAAAAGGGGTTGAAAAGGTACCTGTCCGAGAAAGAAGAAGATGCGCGTGAAAAGGATAATCACGAAGAAAAATGTACACTGGCGTGAAAGAAAAATAGATAAGGCACCAATCCGTGAAAAAAGTGCACAGGCGTGAATAAGTAGACATAAAGAAATACAAAGAAAATGAATGAAAAAAGAAGATGTGCGTGAAAAGGGTTGAAAAGGTACCTGTCCGTGAAAGAAGATGTGCTTGATAAGGATAATCACGAAGAAAAATGTACACTGACGTGAAAGAAAAATAGATAAGGCAACAATCCGTGAAAAAAGTGGACATCCGTGAAAAAGTGGACAAAAAGAAATACAAAGGAAAGGAATGAAAAAAGAAGATGTGCGTGAAAAGGGTTGAAAAGGTTCCAGTCCGTGAAAACAGAAGATGTGCGAGAAAAGGACACTCACGAAAAACAATGTACACTGACTTGAAAGGAAAACAGATAAGGCAACAATCCCTGAAAAAGTGGACATGCGTGAAAGAAGTGGACATAATGAAATGCAAAATAAAGGAAGGAAAAAGATGGATGTGCGTGAAAAGCGTTGAGTGTGTGAATTCGGGTTTAACGTCGCTTTCAACAATTTTTCAGTCATATCACGACGGTTTTTGGTTGCGACAGGGAGCTCAATGCTCACTTTTATAGTGCTGCCTCACTGAAGTATTATGTCCCAGACACATTACATGATACGACACCCAGTCACATTATCCTGACACTAGGTCGATCAGTCCTAGTTCTACCCCGTAAATCGGAGTGCCAAGCGAGGAGCAGCTAGTACCATTCTTAACGACTTTGGTATGTCGCGGCCCGGGATCGAGCCCGTGACCTCCCGTTCCCCGGGACGGACACTCTACCAACTGAGCTATCGGGGCCGGTGAAAAGGGTTGAAATGGTACCAGTCCGAGAAAGAAGAAGATGTGCGTGATAAGGATAATCCCGAAGAAAAATGTAGACTGACGTGAAAGAAAAATAGATTAGGCACCAATCCGTGAAAAAAGTGAATATGCGTGAAAAAAGTAGACATAAAGAAATAAAAAGAAAAGGAATGTAAAAAGAAGATGTGCGTGAAAAGGTACCAGTCCGTGAAAGAAGAAGCTGTGTGTGAAAAGGGTAATCACGAAGAAAAATGTACACTGACGTGAAAGAAAAATAGATAAGGCTACACTCCTGGAAAAAAGTGGACATGCTTGAAAAAAGTGGACATAAAGAATTACAAAGAAAAGGAATGAAAAAAGAAGATGTGCGTGAAAAGGGTTGAAAAGGTACCTTTCCGTGAAAGAAGAAGATGTGCGTGATAAGGATAATCACGAACAAAAATGTACACTTACGTGAAAGAAACATACATTGTAGATAAGACAACAATCCGTGAAAAATGTGGACATCCGTGAAAAAGTGGACATATAGAAATACAAAGGAAAGGAATTAAAAAAGAAAATGTGCGTGAAAAGGGTTGTAAAGGTACCAAAGAAAAGGAATGAAAAAAGATGATGTGCTTGAAAAGGGCTGTAAAGGTACCAGTACGTGAAAGCAGAAGATGTGCGTGAAAAGGATAATCAGGAAGAAAAATGTACACTGACGTGCAAGAAAAATAGATAAGGCAACACTTGTGAAAAAAGTGGACATGCGTGAAGTGAATGAAAAAAGATGTGCGTGAAAAGGGTTGAAAAGGTACCTGTCCGTGAAAGAAGAAGATGTGGGTGATAAGAATAATCACGAACAAAAATGTACACTTACGTGAAAGAAACAGAGATAAGAGAACAATCCGTGAAAAAAGTGGACATCCATGAAAAAAGTGGACATATAGAAATATAAAGGAAAGGAATGAAAAAAGAAGATGTACGTGAAAAGGGTTGAAAAGGTACCAAAGAAAAGGAATGAAAAAAGAAGATGTGCGTGAAAATGGTTGTAAAGGTACCAGTACGTGAAAGCAGAAGATGTGCGTGAAAAGGATAATCACGAAGAAAAATGTTCACTGACGTGAGAGAAACACAGATAAGGCAACAATCCGTGAAAGAAGTGGACATGCGTGAAAATGTGGACATAAAGAAATACAAAATAAAGGAATGAAAAAGATGGTTGTGCGTGAAAAGGGTTGAAAAGGTACCAGTCCGAGAATGAAGAAGATGAGCGTGAAAAGGATAATCCCGAAGAAAAGTGTAGACTGGCGTGAAAGAAAAATAGGTAAGGCAACAATCCGTGAAAAACGTGGACATGCGTGAAAAAAGTGGACATAAAGAAATACAAAGAAAAGGAATGAAAAAAGAAGATGTGCGTGAAAAGGGTTGAAAAGGTACCTGTCCGTGAATGAAGAAGATGTGCGTGATAAGGATAGTCACTAAGATAAATGTACACTGACGTGAAAGAAAAATAGATAAGGCAACAATCCGTGAAATTTAGAAGCCTCCGTGGTGCAGTGGTTACGCTACTCGCCTTGTAAACCAGGGATCGCAGGATCGATCCCGGGCTTCTCCAGACTTTCGGATGAGTCTTTAAACCGAGGTCCCGTCTCCGTATGACCTTAGCTGTTGGTAAGACGTAAAACTAAAACTCACTCACTCACAATCCGTGAAAAAATTGGTTATCCGTTAAAAAAGTGGACATAAAGAGCAGCAGGAAGGGTGAATGCACTTTTTGTTTCAGCCATGATAAACCCCATTCAACCCATTAAGCTTCCCACCCCATTTCGACCCAAATATATTCTCTTTTTGGTAAATTAAGCCTCCTAACCCAAACATCAATATTTTCCATTTGGCAAATTAAGCCTCCCAACTCTTAAAAAATTCCACCCCAACTGGCTGCACTCGGCGAGTGCCTCGTATAGGCAAACCCCCAGAGCCCCAGGGGGCGGCCAACCACCCTCGCCGGCCTTGGGTCCGGGATAAGGAAGTAACCTATCTAGACAAGTAGTTGCAAAAGATATACAGGTAAATTAGGCGCAAACTGAAGGCGTCGAAGCCGTGCACTAAACGATGGCCCATCTCTACCCCAGCGGCGCCCGCTCCCCCGGGCGGTCCACCGTGCCCTTCTCACCCCTGACGATGTTCACGTGCACCTTCGAAGCCCTGATCAGCAACATCGGCCGCCCCCACAACGAGCTCACGGACATCCTCGGCTCTCGGATTGCAGCGGGTCTGGGAGGGGCCGTCAAGGCCTTAAACAGCAACTATGGCCACTTCTGCGCCCCCGGCTTCGAGCCGTTCTTGAAGGCCCCGGCCCAGGCTGGCAGCGGCCGCCAACGGAAACCCCAGGGCGACGCGACCTGCTTCAACTCCGCCCTCGAGCCGACGATCGTTCCCGGCCTCGAGGATGCCCCCCCACGCCCTTGTGAGAACCCTCCTCGAAGAGATTCCCGGAAAGTATTACGCCGTCAAATCTTTCCCAACGACAGGCACGTACAAGTCCCAGGGGTCGTTTGCTCCGACTTCTCAGACGGCGTTTTTGTTGCGACCCTGTGGGCTCGCTTCTTGACGGAGGCAGGGGTGGGGACAGATCCTGCCAGTCCGGTCGCCGAGGTCGGTTGGCGACCGATCATGGTGAACTTCAAGTTCCATCTGAACTGCCAGAGCGAGCGAGTCGTCCTCAACCTGACACGCATCGTCGAACACCTGGGGCGCGCCAAAGAAGAAGGGGGTGGACCGTACCCGATCCATGAAATCAAGCCCCCCCCCCCCCAGGACGGTCAGAACCTTTCGTTCAAGTGCGTGTGCCCCACCGGGGAGGACGGGCCTCCGTGGCCTAGTGGATAAGAGCGCTGACTCTTAGTCATTAGGTCTCTCACCGCCGTAGGTTCGAGCCTCGCTCGGGCCACGTGTGAGACGCCAAGTTCTGCAACGGAAGGTCAGGTGGTTTTTCTCCGGGTACTCCGGTTTTCGCCCACCTCTGATGAACGATCGGCTCGATATGAGTGAAATAATCTTGAAAGGGCCGTAAAACCCAAACCAAAAAAAACCCACCGGGGAGGCCAAAACGAAAAAGGTCCGGGTCAACATCTTTTACCGTGGGAAGGTCAATATTCTGGGAGCTCGAGATTTCGAAGCCCCCCGGGTTATCTGCAAATATCTTTCGGTCCTGGTCAACTCCCGGTGGACCGAGCTGGTGGGTCTCAAGCCCATTCCGGACGCCCAGCACGCAGGGCTCGATGCGATCCTGTGGCTGGCGGAGGAGTTTGAGGCCGAGTTCGGATTCGGCCTCCGGGATTAGGAAGTAACCTATTTAGACAAATAGTTGCAAAAGGCTTACCGGTTTAAACTTTCATTCTTAATCATGCCTAAGGGACGCAACAATTGTAAGTGGTTGACTTTGGGCTCGGTTGAGTCCTGTGTTAAGAGTTGTATGGAAGAGTACTGTAAAACCGACCGCATGCATCTCCGCAAGGGTTCATGCACGCAGCCATGCGAGGTTTGTGGGGTTGGGGTTACAAACAACACTGACTTTGTTGGTCGCATGGGTAAGCAAGTGTGAGGAGCCGTGCAACCATAGCGGTGAAGAAGGAATTTAAGCGTTTGTCTGATATCGATATTTTCTATTAGAGAATAATTTGATAACAGGTATACCTATTCGCAAGTATGGAAGAACTGATCAATCAAATCCTTGCAGAGCCCGACCCAGTCCCAGGCAACCATAGCGGCGCAGAAGGAATTTAAGCGTCTAGCCGCCATCGACATTTCCACTTAGAGAATAGTGATTATCCCAATACCCAATTTAGAGAATAATTATTTTTAATTAGAGAATAATTTGATAACTAGTATACCTATCCGCAACTATGGATGAACTGATCGTTGAGATTCTTGCAGAAATGTCCGATCCAGTCCCATAGGGTCAACAATTTACCGACCTGGATGGTCAGGTCCCTCACTCGGTGGGGCTTCCAGCCGAACAGTGGGTCGAGATTCTTAACGACGCCAAAGAAGAGTTCGAAGTTGATGGTGCCGCTGCGGTCTTCTCTACATGGAGGGGGAATGAAGAAGACCCATTTGACGTCGGTGATATCGTGTGGGTCGACGGTATGCATGCCAGAGCGGGTCGGATGACTGTGGATGCCAATATGACAGACGAGAGAGCGGCTAGGCTGCTTGGTAGCCTTCCGGAGGGTGGGTTTCTTCTGAAACTCAAATTTCTCCGTGAGCTACAGGATGGCGACTGGGTCGTTGAAGAAAAATTCGACCCAGTCCGTGCGGAGAGAAGGACAGGACAGGCTGTCGTCGAATCTCACGGGACACAAAACCTGGCGTGTTGACTGGAATCGATAAAATTTTCTACCAGAACGCCTATCCCGTCACTGCAGTTGCCTACGGCCTCTACCCAATCAGAGACCCAGATCCGGCCAACCTCGCCCCACTAAGAGATGGCGACCTCAACTGTGTGGCCCAGAGAGTTGTGGAGCACTTTGAGGGTGCTTTGAGAGGCCAGGGTTTAACACCCACAAGGCGCCAGAAAATACAGGAGTGGGAAGAGAGGGTCCATGAGACTGGAGCCTCGGTTGAAGATGTGGCCAACCTAGAAAAAGTTCTTAAGCGGGCAATTGTCTTGCGAGACATCGCTGGTGATGACATATATAACAGCGGAAAGTAACAGAGAGGTGGCAATGGAATCAGAGGTAAAGTAGAATTCATCTGCCACAACGGCCACGCTTGGTCCAAAGACCTCCACTTCCCCCAGAGTAGAGAGGTCCACATCTACAAGGGCGACGTCTGGCAGGCTATTCGGAAACAACCCGTGGGGAGCCGATTGCGGTCTGGCTCCTGGGCGGCCAAGACAGACGGCTCTCAGCTGACCAGTTCGTGCAACAGGACGGCCGCACCTACAGGACGCGAGAGGCCCAAGAGCGACTCCTAAGAAATCTGCGCCAAACTTGGCAACCCTGAACTCGCTGAAAGAGCCTTCGGCGAAAATCGTGCGGCCAGTATTGTGGCAAAGGAAAGGAATGGTTGGAAGCCAACCCAAGCCAACCTCCTTCCAGTCGTCGAGAAGGCCTGTGTGGAGCACGGTCACGGCGGCCTCTGGAACTATGAATTATGACACGAGGGAAGTCGTCAGCATCGACATGAAGGCCTGCTATCCGGCATCCTTCCAAGGCACGGGTGAAGCCAAGCCCTATTTCGAGCGGTTCGGACACCCAACCCACCGGATGGTCCGTGTAGCCATCAATGGCGCTCTCCCCAAAGACATAGGCACAGGCTTCGCCGAGATTCAAGAATGGGAGTTTGATGCGACCTGCCATCCTGTCATCCCTGCCTGATTCGGGAAGCATTTCGCCTCCGAAAGTGGTGGATGGGCCCCAACATAGCTCCTTACCTTCCTCACAGAGTCTGGCTTGCTGAAGAGCCTTAAGGTTCGGGAAGCCGTTATCACCTTTAAGAAACAAACCGATGTGTGGCTCCCAGAAGACCGTGACCAAGGCAGCAGTGTTATAGGCAAGTTCACCCAGGGCGCCAAAGGTGCAAATGGAGGTACCAACGGAGTTGGTGGTAAAAGGCTGACACGAATGCTTGTGAATGACCAGGGAGAACTCGACTTTCTCGTGCGAGACACCCGCCAAAGCGGTACCCTGGTCGGAGCTCCCGAAAGGTGTCCTCTAGGCTATATTCTCACGTATTATGATGGCTCCCAACCACAGTACGCTCACCTGAGGGCGAGCATGCTGGCCTACGCCCACATCAATCTAATCGCCATGCTTTCAAGGTTTGAACCCGATGAGATTGTCCGAGTGGCTACCGATTCTATCTATGTCCGGAAAGCGGCACTCTATAAACTAGAGGGAGTTGAGGCTTTCAAACCTCATGAAATCCAACTAAACGGAAAATGTCGCATCTGAAACACACCCGCCACGAGGAGGAGACACCGATGCCACCACGAGACGTGATTACCCAGCTCAGTGGCGTGACAAGGGTGAACAACTCTACATGCCATTATGGCACGCGGTCTACGCCCCCGACCCAAAATATATAGCAAACATCAAAGACCTGCCCGATTCGTCCGCGCCACTTTATAACGATCCCCTGACCCGACACCAGCTGAGTTACCTAAACGGTGGTGGAGGTAGCGGCAAGACCACCCGAGCGATCGAGCTCTTCTGCGGCAAGAAACCCCTCATCTCCACCCCGACCCTGGCCTCGCCTGGCCAAAGAGATGCGGGCCAGGGGCGACCAGGTCCAGACCTATCACAGCTTCTTCCGCTGGAGTGTCCAGACAGACTGGACACCCGAAAGGATGGGACCGAAGTTCATTCCCCGCGTGATAATCTGGGACGAGATCTGCACAGTGCCCCGCCCCGCTCTGGAAACCTTCCTCGACTGGCTCGATGGTCGGGGTGTCCAGGTTATCTGTTGTGGCGATCAGGGGCAGCCGCCCCAAATCGCCGGAGAAATGCCGCACAACTGGTTGCAGCGGAGAGCCGATTACTATCATATGAAGAGGTCCAGTGCGAAAGAGCCGGCTCTGAAAGCTCTTAAAAAGGAGATCCGTCTCCAACCAGACCGAGTACAGTGTCGGGCTATGAGACAAGCGCTACCGGCCTGCCTTGGATGGGACAGATTCGTGGAAGCTTGGAAGCCGGGGGACTTGATCCTGACCTCGAGGTAGAAGGTTCGTGACCGGGCCCAGATGCGGCTGTTCGAGAGCCATGAGAAGCATTTCCCCTACCTCCCCGTTCCTCTGCTATATCGTCCCAAGGATACTCGGCAGCAAAACGTAATGGTCACCACCCCTGGGTCCTTGGTGCTGGATGGAGAGCGAGACCGGCAGGAACTCGTTCTGAACGACGTTGTCGATGTTTCCTTGCAAACCGCCCGTGAGGATCTCGACGGCATATGAGACCAGGACTGGGCTCTAGGCTATGCCATCACAGTCCACTCAAGCCAAGGTCTCACCATCGCAGACCCCAAAAAGTCTGGATTATTGATGACTTCCTGCAGTGGTCCAATCTCGCATATTTGGCAGTGTCAATGGTGGAGTACATGCACCAGCTCGAAAGGGTAGTCTGTCCCCCAGAGGAGGGTTCTGAGTGGCCACCCATACTCACCGAGCAGCAGCTCCGCAAGATTATTGCGAAGAAGCTTGTGGCCCACAAGCGACAGGACCAAGCCAATGGGCTCCGGTTTAACCTGAACTCAAGGAGGCACAGAACAATCACTGTGCCGCGTGCGATATTGAGCTCCTATGGGCTTACCAACCAAAGGACACGCAGCAGTTCAGCGTTGACCGGTTAGACAACTCTGTGGGCCACGTCCGCGACAACATCAGGTTGACCTGTCTCGAGTGCAACCGAAAAAGAGGAGCGGCTGCGCTCAGCGCTTGAGAACCCCATCAGGAGGAAGCTG
Organism: Lucinisca nassula; assembly: GCA_963580285.1. Lineage (NCBI taxonomy): Eukaryota > Metazoa > Mollusca > Bivalvia > Lucinida > Lucinidae > Lucinisca > Lucinisca nassula. Next base: position 58,113,113 of record OY757018.1, on the reverse strand, counting down.
AGTGTCCGGTGGCACAACAAGGAGTTTCTCGCGCCAAAATCCGCGCTGAGGTCCATCTTGCAAGTAATACAACACAGGCTCATCGACTTGGTCACCGAGCGGCCCAGCCTGAACACATCAAGAGACCATATAGGATCAGTCGCTCGCCGGCGCCCCCTTCAAGCTCGCCAAGCTGGTACAAATAGCGAACGCCGACACCGGAGGGGATTTTTGTCTCCTCGCGACCAACAGGACGACCAGGAACTACAGAGGAGGGCTTTTGTGCCACCGATCGCGCTCTTATGGCATCTGAGGGTTGTTTGCCAGTCAACCTTGTCACTTCACCGTTCAGAGCTGCTACGACGCCAGGCAGCCGAGCCACCCACTCAGTCGACCTTTGACCTGAAGGGATGCGCATCTCTTGAGCGTATTGGTGTCCGAAGAGCCGCTCTGCGAGGGTCCGGTTCCAGCGTTCTACGATCCCTTGGTCCCGATGGATGTCAACCCGACCGCGCCGAACCCGGACAGAGTGCTTTGCCAACAGCTGGCTGACAGAGCCCATGAACTGACGACCGGGGTCGACCTGAAGCAATTGGGGCCAATTCAACGGGCCTCGCCTGTAGATGCGAGACAAAGCTTCAGTAACCTCTTTGGCTTCTTTAGGGGCCAGCGGCTCAGCTTCTTTGAAGCGTGAGGCTACACCAACAGCGGTAAGGGCGTATTTGTACGTGCGCTTGCGAACACGGTCGGGTGGCAGAAAGAGCAGGTCAGCTTGATGGACCTCGTTCGGCTTGGTGATGTCGAATTTGGGTCGTGGAACGTGCTGCGGGGCGGCGAGGTAGATCTGCCAGATGGCCTGCTTCTTCAACCAAGCTCGGGCCACATCTTCTGAGGTCTTAGCCGCAGAAGCCAGCTTCTTTATGACCTCAAGACCCCTCCAGTAACCCTTAGGGCTGTAATAATTATCCGCAAGGCGCCGATCCATGTATTGATTGTAAGCATTAAGTCTCTAACGGAAACAACTACTTGTCTAGGCAGCCTGCACTCTTTTAAGCTCGCCAACAAGAAATATTCAAATGCCACTCGCCGTAGGTTGATTGAGTTCTTCTAACAGAAGCGTACGGGCCGTCATTAACGCCTCGTCTTTCGCACGTTGAAACAACTCCTTTTTTTCGTCTTCTGATAAACTAAGACCCTGTTTGTGGCGTCCACAAATTTCTTCTTTCATCTGATCGAACTTGTCGATTTCACACAGAATCAGGCGGAAATCTGTTTCAGATATATCGTCGTCGTTCAGCGCGATAGAAATGCAGTCGGCGATTGAGTTAAGCTTCGACTCAGCCAAGATACGAATCTCGTCGTGTTTTTGGCTTTTGTTTGGAGTTCTCGTCCAATACATTTCCCGCCAACACCCAGCAACCCACACACAATCGCCCCAGCTCCAAGGCAAATGGCGACAGGCGTCGCGATGATAGTTGACAAGAGCCCGACGCCAGAAGCAGCCAGCCCTACGCTAGTCGCAGTAAGCGCGGTACTTATCCCATCAACGGCATTAACCCGCGTCTGTATTTCTTGTACAGCGAGGCTCTGAAGTCTTGTTCTTTTTCGAGACGGAATTTGACCTCGGCTACGTGCTAAGGCGGTGTTTGCCTCCGGTGTCAAGTCCTGGGTAGAGGCCCATCGTGTACTACCCCTCGAGCTGGGTGGGTTTAAATAGACTTACTCCACTATGTTAACACGCTTAAGCAGGAGCTTGGTGGTACTATGGCCTATGAACTTCAGCCTTTAGCTGAAGAGAGAGCTATAGTAGATAAACATGTTTGTCTTTCAGCCACCAAGTTTGCTGTGTGTGTTAACGAAGGCCAAGACAAGCTTCCTACGCTATACTTGTTACCAAAACTTCATAAAAAACCTTACAAAGCACGGTTTATTGCAAATTCTAGCTTTTGCACTACCACTGAACTTTCTAAATTATTAACTTCCTGTCTTACTGCTATTAAAACGCATGTAATTAAATATTGTGATAAAGTCTTTGAAAGATCAGGAAGAAATCTGTTTTGGTCTATAAAAAATTCGAATGAGGTTTTAAATAAATTGAAATCTAGACATTTTCGTGCTTCTAGTCTGTCTACCTACGATTTTTCCACTCTTTACACTACACTTCCTCATAATCTTATAAAAGAAAAGCTTAATGATTTAATTGAATGGACTTTTCACAGAGAAGATTCTCTCTATCTTGCATGTAATGTCAGAAATGCATTTTTCACTTCTAAAGAGCATAAGAATTATACACTTTGGTCATGTCAGAAAGTGTGTGATGCCCTCACCTTTCTACTTGACAATATTTATATTAGATTCGGTACAAAGTTATTTAGACAAATTGTGGGTATTCCGATGGGTACTAATTGCGCACCTCTTGTGGCTGATCTGTTCTTGTATTGTTATGAAAGAGACTTCATTTTGTCGCTTTCCATTGATAGCCAATCTGAAATTATTGAAGCTTTTAGCTCTACTTCTAGATATTTAGATGATTTATTAAATATTGATAATACCTATTTTGATGGTTTGATCAGTCAGATTTACCCCCTAGAACTTCAGTTAAATAAAGCAAATTCTTCTGATACCGAGGCCCCGTTTTTGGATTTACATCTGTCTATTGTAGATGGATTTGTTTCGTGCAAAATTTATGATAAACGCGATGACTTTGATTTTGAGATTGTAAATTTTCCTTTTTTGGATGGTGATGTTCCTCGTGCGCCATCCTATGGCGTTTATATTTCGCAATTAATTCGATTTGCTAGAGTGTGTAGTCATGTAACTGACTTCAACACTCGTAATAAATTATTAACGGCTAAACTCCTTAATCAGGGTTATCGGTACCATAAACTACGCAAAGCCTTTTCAAAATTTTATAGACGCCATTCTGATTAAATTTCAAAATTCAATATTGGACTTAAATCTCTTCTGCAACAAGGTCTATCGGAACCCGAATTTTATGGTGACTTGGCATATAAATTCAGAAAAATATATAACCGCAATGACTTCAGCACCCAATTTCGTAAAATCATTCTTCGATATAAAAAGATTGGGTACAACATGGATATTATACGACAGACTGCATGCATGGTAGTTAACCCAATCACGGTTGGCAACTTTGCTTCCCTCTTTAATTGCACGCCGGTGGGTCAGGCCTCAGATTCTATGACGGCTCCAACGTAAAGGCTTATTGAAAATTAGAGAGATAATGTCGGTTGGTGCCTGATGCTCTGTCTCTGGTCGGGCTCATCGGAGTCTAACTGTTGGTTTTCTTTTGCTCCAGCATTTCAGTGGTTTCTTGCTGTCGAGTCCTCACCGTTGTCTCACCTCTGTGGTTCTTTGATTTTTGTGTTCACGGAGATGTTGCACTGATGAGTTAGGAGGCCTTCATGCAGACTGAACAAATTATTTGTCTAAATCGCGACGGAAGTAAGGGCGAGGATTGTGGCCACGTAAAATCGATTTAAGCCCCCCAGTGGAAATCTTCCACTGACCGTTCCAAGGCGGCTCTTCTGTGGCGATTTATTTATGTTGTTGTTTGTTACTTACTGTGTGTATCACTTGTGTCTTTTGGTTTTGGATGGCCATATGGCCATTTTGTGGGAAAGTAACTGTCCTTATGGCCTTCCTTTGTTTAGGTTTCCATTATGGTCTGGTCGCTTAATGTTTGTATTTCTTTCCCTTTGGTGTCTTTTATGGGTGGAGTAAGTTAATTGTATCAATTCCTGATCTTTGTTTTACTTCTACTTTACTGGCTAATAACGACTATAGCTTGGTCTCTTGTGAGCGTACCGGGCGTAAATCGCAGCCTTTTGAGAGAAACTGGGCCTATAAAAATATTATGTACATCTAAATGACGGTATTCAGCTTGGTGTTGGATTCCTTCAAGAGTGAACTATACTTCAGGAGCAGCCCCACTTTTTGTGACTATGTGAACCCCAACCTCCTTATTAGCATGCGTTGGTGGCCATAAGAGCTTGAAGCCGGATAACACATCAACATTGTCGTCGGGTGTATCTCCGAGAAGTAGATCAAGGATGATCGATGATGTTGGCAAGTGAATACCAATAAGCCCCGCTGGGGGAAATTCGAAGACTATTTTCAGGATTCCCTGTCGGTTGTTGCTTGTCTTTAGCACGTTATCTTCGGAAACGACAATGTTCTTCGTCCCGGGGATATACGAGCACAGTCGAGTGCCACTATTCACTACCTTCCTAACTTTGTGCTCCTTTCCAGTCACAGCGTACGGAGATGAGATTTTTATGTCAATAAGCCAGCCCGTTTGTTGGATGGGGTCTGCAAAAGCAACCCACTTGTTCCCAGTGAAGGTCAGCTTATGAACCCGCTTTGGAACGGCATGTGAGGTATCTACGTCGCTGAGATCACCGAATTTCAATGACCCCGCTTGGGCGACAAATTTTCTTTTGTAGGCTCCCTCAGAGAGCTGGAAGGCATACAATCGATCTTCCTTCCCGTTATTATCGAACCCCTCAGTGTCACCAAGACCAGCATAAGCCACCCCAGTGCATTTTCTGACCCCACCGGGGCCGCTTGCGACAACCATTCCTTATATGTAGGGTTGCACTCATATACTCGAATGGTAACATCTCCCCGTTGGTAAGTGAGATAGTTAGCTATGAAACAGGCCCTGACGACAACCTTTTGTACTGTAAGACGGGAAATGATTCGGTTCTACCAGCTCCACACTTTTCGTTCTCGACGGGGACAGATCTAAGCAGTGTAGAGGGGCGACCGTTTTGCAGATTGTCTGAAGTACTTAATTCAGCAAGGTGAAAGTAGACCTCACGATGGACGGCCAGCTTGTGTGGCTTCTTTGCAGTGAACGTCTTGGTGCGGTCTTCTTCCAAGTGATAGCCATTGTTATTGATCAGCGCCACGGGAGGGGGTTTGAAAGTATTGTCGGAAAAGCCTAAGATATTAGCTAATTCGCGATCCATTGTTATAACTTCTCCGGGATTTACCGTTAATTGCAGTGGACCAGAGGGTTCGTCTAGAGCGAGTTCGGCGCCAAACCGCTGAAACGCCTTTTCGTTCAACTCACAGACGTTATAATACCCGTCAGGTATTGTTTTTCAGTCTTGTTATTTGAGACCTTATTATTCCTTTTCGCCGTGCGTATGTTGTACCAGCAGTGATAATACGTCAACTCGCAGAGAGCAATCTCTTGCTCACCCGCAGACAAGGTCCTGCCAAGATTGATTGGCACATCATTTTGAACGTCAGTGAGTGTGATGTACATGATAATAACCAAAATGGGTATGGATACAAAGGCGTTTACGTTTAATAGCTCGACAAAATATCAGGCAGGCGGCCATTTCAAATATAAAGAGTCAGCAGCAGGGGAGCCCAACCTAATCATAATGGTCGACGATAAGGGAAGTCACTTCCTGTCCAAGTACCCGAACATCTTCGATTATCAAAATCATCCGCTTACATGCAAACAAAAGCTTAACGCAATGTGGGACAACACCTGGCAGCATTATCAAAACCCTCCGCTTACCGGGGACGTCACTAAGGCAAACAAGGCGTGGGACAGCTGGCAGCACGCTCCCTTCAGCTGGTGGCAGTGCCAGCTGTCATTTGCGGTTTGGTGCGCAACCGTCGGATGTGGTGTTTCATTCCAGGACCATCTCCAAGCGGAGGAGTCCCTTCTTGCAAGCCTGTATTGCTTTCATGTTTATTATACGATGAGGCGTCTGCTTGAGGAGCTATAGGTCGCCCTCCCTGGGTCCGAGTCCTATTCATGGTACGATAACTAATATGACTCCAGGGCCTACAAGCGGCTTTGCGAGGAGTTCGCCGTTTCGCCTTCTACAGATTGGAGGCAAAAGCTGGACTACGGGTGTCAAGGCCTCGGATCTTTCAGTACATTCATGACCCCTTCGGGGGAAATACCGCACTAATCACAGCTCCGATGGCCCATTCTTTCAACCGAAGGATGCCACACGCCATAATGCGGATATTTCAAAGGCGTGGACGATGTTCATTCTCGATAAATCAGATGGCTTCACGCACACGGGTGTCGTGCGTCTCAACGACTCGATTCGGACTTACGTTTGGGCAATCCTGGGAGCGCAAGCTCAAACCCGTTCCAACATTCTCAATTCAGGACGGGGTTCGACGCCCAAAAGCAGTTTACGGCGAATCACGAAGACGCCATCGCCTCAACCGTCGACATCCCCAGCAGCATCGATCGCTATCAAAAGACGTTGCAATATGCATCCACACCACTGGATTACGTCTGCGGGAGAGCGCTCTACGTGATGCCGAGCGACATGGCACTCCATCCAGGCAATGTCCAAGGTTATAATAACTAAATCCAAATAGCGGGGTCAGACGCTGCCATCGGCCACAACCCAGGAATAAACAAGGCGGCACTGATTCAACCTGCCTCTAAAGTCGATAGGACATTCCAGGGGAAAACTACCACACCGATCCGCGAGTAATTGCAGGGCCACCACCCGAAGGGTCGCCTACGTCTGCCGCGGTTGCTCCGGACCAGAAATCCGGTCTCGATCATGAAGAAGAAAAACAGCTCTCATAGTCGCAGGGATTGGGGTTGGCTTAGTGGTGCTTTGGTTGGTCGCGCGCTAGCCAGTCCCGTGCAGCCACGAGAAGAAGGGCCCCCACGCCGATGACCAAGGCCCACAAATTTTCTGCGAGCCATGAAGCGGCCTTCCCTAGCGTGCTCAAGAGCCAAGAGACGATGGACCCGATGATTCCGGGCCTTGGCCAGCCAAATTGCCGGCCAAATTGGCCAGGGCACGCCCAACGGACTGTAGGTGCATTTTTACCCACTCCTTGACCCCGCCCTTTGCGGGTGGCCTGGAAGCCTGTACACTCCCCCCGCCGCCTGTTAGCGCAAGCACTAGGGTCATGATTGCCATCCCAATCGCTGCACGGATGCTCACGATGGTAATTCCCTACTCGCGGAAGAGTGTCCGTATTCGCTCAGCCAGCGTCTTGTCTTCATGAAGGAGCCGCCTGAACGTCTCACGGATTCGGGAGATCTGGGACCGGAGAGCTTCTCTGTTCGTAGAGAGGGCTTCGAGCCTCGACTGTCTTTCGATTTCGATGTCAGAGAGTTCGCCCTCCAGTTTTCTGATTCGGTCTCGAATCTCCTGCTGCATCTCGGGGTCGTCCGTTTCTGTCAGTTTCCGCCGCTCCCTGGCCAAGTGTTTTTCAACTTGGGATTTTCCCTCGTCGACATTTGACAGTTTCGCCAGGTTGTTCGCCAACTCATCTAGGGTTCGAGTCATAGACTTTTCAAGCCCAGCGAGCTCTCTTTTGGCCTGGGTGACCCACGCGGTGTCGATAGGCTGATTATCAATTGTCTTCAATACGGTCTCAACGTCTTCTGCGCTGCGGCGCGCGCTATCGGCTATGCCGGGGAGGTCCTGAAGTTCGATATTTTCAAGATTCGCACCGCTCGGTAGAGCTTTCGCAGCGGAGCTACTTAGACGCTGCGTATTCGATGTGAATTCAGGGAACCCCAGTGAACTTCGCAGTGCATGTATGCCGCCTCCTCCGTATCTTGTGGCCAGTGTTGATAGGGCCAGAAACCGGAATTGTCCCCTCGTCGCAGTGATAGGGATCTTTTTGTCACCTGGGGTCCAGTAGAGTGTTTTGCCGTCGGCCACAATCCCAAACTGGCTATAGTCGATCCTGCCGTCGGGGCGCAACCCATAGTCACGGTTATTTGTAGAAAGTCTCAACCAGGCGCTTTTTCTGGGCCTCAAGTTCTGCCTGTTTCAACTCGCCCTGCAGATTCTGCAGATTGTCCCCGGATGTGTTTAGATCTTGCTGGACGGGCAGTGGTGGCTCCATGGGGCGGGGGGGGGGGGGGGTCAGGGAGGTCGAAATCATAATCATCGTCTATTCCAGGCCCGTTTGGTTGGGTTTTCGAAATCATAGTCAGCCATATTTATATAACAAGTATGTGCATTTGAAGGTTGTCGCGCATCTTTAAAACAGACGACTTTGTCGAGTGTCGAGCGACACCATATCATCAAGTAAGTACGGGCGAAAGCTTGACCCCTACCGGTGCCTCCGCGAACCCCTTGGGGTAAAAGGGGTGAGGCAATCGGTGCCGATAACTAACAATCCCAGCACGATCGGCCCGAACCAGCAGCTTCTGGTTCGATTCCCCCGACTCGGCAAACATGATGTCATCGTCCCCGGGACCGCGAGGTTGGCCTTCACGATAACGCTGCACACCGAAGATGCCAATCGGACCTTGGTTCAGAACCTAGGCCGCGCCCTCGTGAAAAAGACCGTCATTAAAATTTCGGGAAATGAGGTCCTCAGCATCGACGATATTGATGTGTACCACTGCTACCGCGATCTCGGGAGGACGGCTTCAGAGAGGAAAAATGGCCAGTACCAAGGCATTGGTACGTCGGAAAACAGAAATACGACGAGGATCCGAATCAATGCTGGGAACAAAGATGAGCCCGTTCTAGCGGACAAAGCCGTCGACCGCCCCCGCCCATAGGGGCTTGAAGAAATATATGGGCTGCATGATGCTTCCACGCAGAGCTGAATCCGGCCCGCATATTAGTACTGGTTAACCGCTTAGAGGATCTAAGCCTAACCAGGAACCGTGGTGCGAGGCGGACCGTCCATGCTAATAAACCCTATTGGTTTCATTGGGCGACAGGGCTTGAGACGTCATTTCATCTCAATGTCGGGTAAAAGTCCCACAAAATTGGAAGCAACGTCTCCAAAATGACCTTTACAGTGTTGACGGGGACGTTAAACCTCAAATCAAACAAAAACAAACAAACAAAGCCGTCGCCGATGCTTTCGGCAATCGTTTCTACATCCCACTGGACTTCGAGCTACTCGAGAGCCACATGCCATTCTACCAGAGCGCGCTTGGCGACCGACTCGAGTATGAGCTCACGTTCAACGACTACAACCGTGTGATCCAGGCCACAGACAGAGGTGCCTCTTTCGACATTGGAAACATCTGTCTTGAGTATGACATGGTCACCCTCGCCCAAATGATCAACAACCAGTACAGAAGCCGCATTTCGATCCTGTACGACTGGGAACTGCGGCACCGCAAAATCGGTAAAGACAAGAGCGACACCCTCTGGAATAGCAATCTCAACGTGCCAGCCCGCAGCATGAAGGGCATCCTGATGCTATTTGAGGATGAAGCCGCGCAACAGCCCTTCGCTCGCGACACAGAGGCCTTCTATAACCCGAAAATCGCCAAGGTCGAGGTCACCATCGAGGGGATCACCAACCAACGCTTCAGCCAAGGGATGCGCCCTTACCAGATGTTTGATGAAGCGAGGAAGCTCTTCGCAGCCGGTAGCAGGCGACACCCTGAAGTGGCAACGGTCGAAAAAGACCTTGCCCTAGCCGACGTCAGCCTTGCGGAATACCTCACCAGCAAGTACGCGCTGTGGCGTGACCTCAGGGCAAGCGACGACGACCGGCTCCACGACTCCGGCAGCGGATAGAGAATGCCAGCGAAGTCACCATCCAGATAACGAAAAGAGCCAAGGCTGCTGGCGCATTGAACAATTACCTCTACGTCATCATGGATGCACAGCTAGACATCGAAAATGACCGGTTCGTCTCAGCGGTCTATTAGTGTTCCTGAGGAACGATTAATAAATCTCCTACCGCGTACGACCCATTCTGAGACAATATGCGGGTAAACGGGATACGGAAAACTGTTTTTATCCTAGATCTGCTCGAAGGCCCCTACCGGGAGTTCTTTCGGCACATCGTGGTCCTCTGCTTCACCATAAAGCATAATAAAACATACCAGCGCCCCTGGATCTGGACCGACCCTGAGGTATACGTTCTAGACCCCGGCGAACGCCTTAACGATTACCTGCGAGCGTTTTACCATGTGTTTATGGGCGAGCCTACCTTATATATCATCGATTACTGCTCGGCCACGAAGGCTTTGACGAAAAAGAAAGACATGCTGTCAGAGCTAGCGTTCTCGGGCCGCCACGCCGACCAGAGCGTCTGGGTTCTCACCCAAAAGTACAACTCCGTCTTGAAGGACTTGCGCGAGCAGACGCGCTGGGTCTGTTTGTTTCACTGCAGGGATCGTGATTCATTCGAAGACTGCTTGCGTGAGAATGATGTGATCTCCACACGAGAACAGCGGGCGTCGGTGAGGCAGCAGTTAGCCGAGACAAAGCATGCGAAGCTCTTATTAAAGACAGACCAACCAGCTGCTAATATGGTGTTAAGTAATGTACGAAGTAACTGAGGGACTGATAATCACAGTGCTTGGCGCGCAGCTGGTACTGCTGTTCTTTATTGCTAGGCAGTATGTTTACATTACTCGGATGTGTGTTAACACACACGCACGCTTCTGCCAGCGCTTTCGACACCATATTAGACTGGTCCGCCAACTCGCAATGGATCGTAAAGCAATAGCTATGGACTGTGAGGAACTGATCGATGGGCTGATAGGAACGACAGAGCAAAAGCAGAACGCTGAAGCCCCAACCGCGGTAGGAACGGCAGCGACGTCAGACGGCCATGAGGAGCCGCTCCTCGAGGACCGGGTGCAAAAACCCCGTGAAAGGCTCGCCGCATTGGTAGTGGGAGGCCAAGCCAAGCAGTATTGACTAGTTGTGCATGGGAAGGTTCTCACCGCAGAACAGATCGACGCTCTTGACAATAGCGAAATCGAAAAGCTTTACGCCCGCTATGAAACAAGGCTTGGGGCAGCGATGACGAAGACGCTGGGGTCTACAGCGCTACAGCTTAATGCGGGGCTGGCATCTATGTTTCTCCCGATACCGGCCGAAAACCAACCTGGTCTTATTGCTGACCTCGAGGGCGACCCGTTTGTCGGACACGCACTTAGCATTGCTACCTGCGAACTCTACCATCGCTATGACATGTACTTGGCGCCACTAACTGCCGCGCTTACTACAGTGAAGCACTGTCGATTTGAACATCAATGCCCTATTACCATCTACATGTATGATATAAACGATGTCGGAGAACGAACATATTGTTGCGGAGCAACAGGAGAATCGAGAGCCAGCACAGAGTCCGGCAGACAGAGTTACGACCCCCAAGCCTTTGCGAAGCAACACGGTTAAGGATCCGAAAAAAAGTGGCGGCCGGGCGTGCTGGAGATGCTGCCATAAAGGCCAAACAGGATTGGCTGCTCGAACAGCTTCGGACGGCCAACGACTTACTTCGTCCACCAATCAGCGCAGCTGATGTCAGTAGTCCTCTAAAGAAAGCGGTCTCAAAGGAACCGTCACGCAGTGGTGCAGCTTACATCCATGGACTAACCGTGGATTATTGGGGCTTGTCTTACGGGCGGTGCACTCATGTTTCTTCTGCGCTTGCGCGCCACACAGGTTGTACAAACGCCACAAGTGGCACCTCCGTTGACTCATCGACAGCGTCGATGCCCAAGCGGCTTGTTGTTTCGCAGCAACCACAATTAAAGACAAGCCCAGACCCATTCTATATGGAGTGAAGCCCGTGGCGTAGCAATAATGACAACCCCGGCAGCTGATGGTAAAATGCTTGTCAACGCGCTTTACCATAGCGCTGTCGTCTGTGGCATCGCTGTGGGATACGCCCGGCTTTGCAAGATGGCGATTGGGGGTAGCCCCCCGAAACTAGACTTCATACCCCGCGATGTGGGCATGGCCATAGTTGACGTCGCTCTCGCCATGGCAACCAAAGACATGCTAATTAAACAGGAGCTGATACCTGCTGATATCATGAAGTAATGGCGAGTATTGCTATGCTCGTTGGCGGTGCCCTGGTGAACGCTCTGGCGTTCTCGGGATCGAACTACTTGTTCTCCATGTTGAAAAAATCTGGCGTTGACGAAGAACGCAAGCGTCACGATAAAGCCGTCGAAGAATTACAGACTGCACAGGCAAAATGGTTCGAAAACGGACCGAGCGTATTGATTTCATCACTGAGAAACTCCGCCGCCAGGGGCACGCCGTATAAACTTTCAAAGACGTCGATGACGCGATGCGCCTGTATGCGCAGGGAAAAATGTCAGCCTTGCTGACCTGGGGCCCGAACCCCAGCTCTCCGGCTTTTACCAACCGAGTGACGACCAGAAAGACCGCGAGATTGCCTTCATTATCCTGGGAATGGGTGTGACAGCCTTTGTGGCCTAAAAACTCTCATAGAGAACTGCGCAGACCAAACGAGTAGCAGTCTGACCTTGGTCCACAGTGTTTGCAATAATGTTTTCTGCATACAATGTCCTCTTGTCAGATACCACCTTTGGGACTGTTCAAAAGTGGTCTTAAATTTAAGAAGTGGGGTTTTAATCACTGTTTCCGAATAAAAAAAAAAGTTGTGTCTCCGGAGATTCGAACTCAAAAACAGCAAAACACCCCTTCGGAAGCCTGGTATTTTTCGTTTTTTGATTATCCTTTTCACGCACATCTTCTGCTTTCACGGATGGTACCTTTTCAACCCTTTTCATGCACATCTTCTTTTTCATTTCTTTTCTTTGTATTTCTTTATATCCACTTTTTTCACGGATGTTCACTTTTTTCACGGATGGTTGCCTTATCTATTTTTCTTTCACCTAAGTGCACATTTTTGTTCGTGATTATCCTTACCACGCACATCTTCTTCTTCCTCGGACATGTACCTTTTCAACCCTTTTCACGCACATCTTCTTTTTCATTCCTTTTCTTTGTATTTCTTTATGTCCACTTTTTTCACACATGTCCACTTTTTTCACGGAGTGTTGCCTTCTCTATTTTTCTTTCAAGTCAGTGTACATTATTTTTCATCATTATCCTTTTCACGCACATCTTTTTTCACGCCTGTCCACTTTTTCACGGATTGGTGCCTTATCTATTTTTATTTCACGTCAGTCTACATTTTTCTTCGGGATTATCCTTTTCACGCACATCTTCTTCTTTCTCGGACTGGTACCTTTTCACCCCTTTTCACCGGCCCCGATAGCTCAGTTGGTAGAGTGTCCACTCCGGGAAACAGGAGGTCACGGGTTCGATCCCCGGCCGCGACATACCAAAGTCGTTAAGAATGGTACTAGCGGCTCCTCGCTTGGCACTCAGATTTACGGGGTAGAGCTAGGACTGGTCGACCCAGTGTCAGGATAATGTGACTGGGTGTGGTATCATGTAATGTGTCTTGGGCATGATACTTCAGTGAGGCAGCACTATTAAAGTGAGCATTGAGCTCCCTCTCGCAACCAGACAACGTCGTGATATGACTGAAAAATTCTTGAAAGCGACGTTAAACCTGAATTCACACACTCAACCCTTTTCACGCACATCCATCTTTTTTCATTCCTTTCCTTTGCATTTCTTTATGTCCACTTTTTTTACAGATGTCCACTTTTTTCACGGATTGTTGCCTTATCTATTTTTCTTTCACGCCCGTGTACATTTTTCTTCGTGATTATCTTTTTCACGCGCATCTTCTTCTTTCTCGGACAGGTACCTTTTCAACCCTTTTCACGCACATCCATCTTTTATTCCTTTAATTTGCATTTCTTTATGTCCACTTTTTTTCACGGATGTCCACTTTTTCACGGATTGTTGCCGTATCTGTTTTTCTTTCACGTCAGTGTACATTTATCTTCGGGGTTATCCTTTTCACGCACATCTTCTTTCTCGGACTGTTACCTTTTCAACCCTTTTCACGCACATCCATCTTTTTTCATTCCTTTATTTTGTATTTCTTTATGTACACTTTTTTTAAGGATGTCCACTCTTTTCACGGATTGGTGCCTTATCAATTTTTCTTTCACGTCAGTGTACATTTATCTTCGGGATTATCCTTTTCACGCACATCTTCTTCTTTCTCGGACTGGTACCATTTCAACCCTTTTCACGCACATCCATCTTTTATCATTCCTATATTTTGCATTTCTTTATGTCCACCTTTTTTCACGGATGTCCACTTTTTCACGGATTGTTGCCTTATCTGTTTTTCTATCACGTCAGTGAACATTTACCTTCGTGATTATCCTTTTCACGCACATCTTCTGCTTTCTCGGACTTGTACCTTTTTAACCCTTTTTACGCACATCTTCTTTTTTCATTCCTTTCCTTTGTTTTCCTTATAATCTCTTTTTCCACGGATGTCTACTTTTTTAACGGATTGGTGCCTTATCTTTTTTCCATTCATGTCAGTTCACATTTTTCTTCGGGATTATCCTTTTCACGCGCATCTTCTTCTTTCTCGGACAGGTACCTTTTCAACCCTTTTCACGCACATCCATCTTTTTTCATACCTTTATTCTGCATTTCGTTATGTCCACATGTTTCACAGATGTCCATTATTTTCACGGATTAATGCCTTATCTATTTTTCTTTCACGTCAGTGTACATTTATCTTCGGGATTATCCTTTTCACGCACATCTTCTTCTTTCTCGGACTGGTACCTTTTCAACCCTTTTCACGCACATCCATCTTTTATCATTCCTTTATTTTGCATTTCTTTACGTTCACTTTTTTCACGGATGTCCACTTTTTCACGGATTGTTGTCTTATCTGTTTTTCTTCCACGTCAGTGTTCATTTTTCTTCCTGATAATCCTTTTCACGCACATCTTCTGCTTTCGCGGACTGGTACCTTTATAACCCTTTTCACGCACATCTTCTTTTTTCGTTCCTTTTCTTTGTATTTCTTAATGTTCACTTTTTTCACGGATTGTTACCTTATCTATTTTTCTTTCATGTCAATGTACATTTTTCTTCGTGATTATCCTTATCACGCACATCTTCTTTCACGGGCAGGTACCTTTTCAACCCTTTTCACGCACATCTTCTTTTTTTCATTCCGTTTCTTTGTATTTCTTTATGTCCACTTTTTTCACGCATGTCCACTTTTTTCACGGTTTGTTGCCTATTCCATTTTTCTTTCACGTCTGTGTATATTTTTCTTCTTGATTATCCTTTTCACCTTTGCCTTATCTATTTTTCTTTCACGTCAGTCTACTTTTTTCTTCGGGATTATTTTTTTCACGCGCATCTTCTCCTTTCTCGGACAGGTACCTTTTCAACACTTTTCACGCACATCCATCTTTTTTAATTCCTTTATTTTGCATTTCTTTATGTCCACTTTTTTCACGCATGTCTTCTTTTTTCACAGATTGTTGCTTATCTGTTTTTCTTTCACGTCAGTGTACATTTTTCTTCGTGATATCCTTTTCACGCACATCTTCTGCTTTCACAGACTGGTACCTTTTCAACCCTTTCCACGCACATTTTTTTTTCATTCCTTTCCTTTGTATTTCTCTATGTCCACTTTTTCACGCATGTCCACTTTTTTCACGGATGTCCACTTTTTTCACGGATTGTTGCTTGAACATTTTTCTTCGTGATTATCCTTTTCACGCACATCTTCTTCTATCTCGGACTGGTACCTTTTCAACCCTTTTTACGCACATCTTCTTTTCTTTGTATTTCTTTATGTCCTCTTTATTCACGGATTGTTGCCTTATCTATTTTTCTTTCACGTCAGTGTACATTTATCTTCGTGACTATCCTATTCATGAGCATCTTCGTCTTTCACGGACTGGCATCTTTTCAACCCTATTCACGCATATCTTCTTGTTTCATTCCTTTTCTTTGTATTTCTTTATGTCTACTTTTTTCACGCCTGTCCTCTTTTTCACGGATTGGTGCCTTATCTATATTTCTTTCACGCCAGTCTACCTTCTTCTTTCTCGACTGGTACCTTTTCAACCCTTTTCACGCACATCCATCTTTTTTCATTCCTTTATTTTGTATTTCTTAATGTCCACTTTTTTCACGCATGTCCACTTTTTTCACGGATTGTTGCCTTATCTGTTTTTCTTTCACGTCAGTGTACACTTTTCTTCGTGATTATCCTTTTCACGCACATCTTCTGCTTTCACGGACTAGTACCTTTTCAACCCTTTTCACGCACATCTTCTTTTTTCATTCCTTTCCTTTGTACTTCTTTATGTTCACTTTTTTCATGGATGTCTACTTTTTTAACGGATTGGGCCTTATATTTTTTTCTGGTCATGTCAGTCTTCATTTTCTTCGGGATTATCTTTTTCACGCGCATCTTCTTCTTTTTTGACAGGTACCTTTTCAACCCTTTTCAAGCACATCCATCTTTTTTCATTCCTTTATTTTGCATTTCTTTATGTCCACTTTTTTTTCACAGATGTCCATTATCTTCACGGATTGTTGCCTTATCTATTTTTCTTCCACGTCAGTGTACATTTATCTTCAGGATTATCCTTTTCACGCACATCTTCTTCTTAAAGTTTCTCGGACTGGTACCTTTTCTACCCTTTTCACAAACATCCATCTTTTTTCACTCCTTTATTTTGTATTTCTTTATGTCCACTTTTTTCACGGATGTCCACTTTTTCGCGGATTGGTGCCTTATCTATTTTTCTTTCACGGCAGTGTACATTTATCTTCGGGATTATCCTTTTCACGCACATCTTCTTCGTTCTTGGGCTGGTACCTTTTCAACACTTTTCACGCACATCCATCTTTTTTCATTCCTTTATTTTGCATTTCTTTATGTCCACTTTTTTCACGCATGTCCACTTTTTTCACGGATTGTTGCTTATCTGTTTGTCTTTCACGTCAGTGTACATTTTTCTTCGTGGTTCTCCTTTTTACGCACATCTTCTGCTTTCACAGACTGGTACCTTTTCAACCCTTTTCACGCACATCTTCTTTTTTCATTCCTTTTTCTTGTATTTCTTTATGTTCACTTTTTTCACGCATGTCCACTTTTTCACGGATGTCCACTTTTTTCACGGATTGTTGCTTGAACATTTTTCTTCGTGATTATCCTTTTCACGCACATCTTCTTCTTTCGCGGACTGGTACCTTTTCAACACTTTTTACGCACATCTTCTTTTTTCATTCCATTTCTTTGTATTTCTTTATGTCCACTTTATTCACGGATTGTTGCCTTATCTATTTTTCTTTCAAGTCAGTGTACATTTATCTTCGTGACTATCCTTTTCACGCAAATCTTCTTCTTTCACGGACTAGCACATTTTCAACCCTTTTCACGCACATCTTCTTGTTTCATTCCTTTTCTTTGTATTTCTTTATGTCTACTTTTTTCACGCCTGTCCTCTTTTTTCACGGATTGGTGCCTTATCTCTTTTTCTTTCACGCCAGTCTAACTTCTTCTTTCTCGGTATGGTACCTTTTCAACCCTTTTCACGCACATCCATTTTTTTTCATTCCTTTATTTTGTATTTCTTTATCTCCACTTTTTTCACGCATGTCCACTTTTTTCACGGATTGTTGCCTTATCTGTTTTTCTTTCACGTCAGTGTACATTTTTCTTCGTGATTATCCTTTTCAAGCACATCTTATGCTTTCACTGACTGGTACCTTTTCCACCTTTTTCACGCACATCTTCTTTTTTCATTCCTTTCCTTTGTATTTCTTTATGTCCACTTTTTCACGGATGTCTACTTTTTTATCGGATTGGTGCCTTATCTTTTTTCCTGTCATGTCAGTCTTCATTTTTCTTCGGGATTATCTTTTTCACGCGCATCTTCTTCTTTCTCGGACAGGTACCTTTTCAACCCTTTTCACGCACATCCATCTTTTTTCATTCCTTTATTTTGCATTTCTTTATGTCCATTTTTTTCACAGATGTCCACCTTTTTCACGGATTGTTGCCTTATCTGTTTTTCTTTCACGTCAGTATACATTTATCTTCAGGATTATCCTTTTCACGCACATCTTCTTCTTAAAGTTTCTCGGACTGGTACCTTTTCCACCCTTTTCACGCACATCAATCTTTTTTCACTCCTTTATTTTGTATTTCTTTGTCAACTTTTTCACGGATGTCCACTTTTCACCGGATTGGTGCCTTATCCATTTTTCTTTCACGTCAGTGTAATTTATCTTCGGGATTATCCTTTTCACGCACATCTTCTTCTTTCTTGGGCTGGTACCTTTTCAACCCTTTTCACGCCCATCCATCTTTTTTCATTCCTATATTTTGCATTTCTTTATGTCCACGTTTTTTCATGCATATGCATTTTTCACGCCTTATCTGTTTTCTTTCACGTCAGTGTACATTTTTATTCGTGATTATCCTTTTCACGCACATCTTCTGCTTTCACTGACTGGTACCTTTTCAACCTTTTTCACGTACGTCTTCTATTTTCATTCCTTTCCTTTGTGTTTCTTTATGTCCACTTTTTCACGGATGTCCACTTTTTTCTCGGATTGTTGCCTTATCTATTTTTCTTTAACGTCAGTGTACATTTTTCTTCGTGGTTATCCTTATCACGCACATCTTCTTTCACGGACACGTACCTTTTCAACCCTTTTACGCACATCTTCTTTTTTTTCATTCCTTTTCTTTGTATTTCTTTATGTCCACTTTTTCACGCATGTCCACTTTTTCAAGGTTTGTTGCCTTATCATTTTTTTTTCACGTCAGTGTAAATTTATCTTCGTGATTATCTTTTTCAGGGACATATTCATCTTTCACGGACTGGTACCTTTCAATCCTTTTCACGCACAGCTTTTTTCATTCCTTTTCTTTGTATTTCTTTATGCCTACTTTTTTCACGCCTGTCCACTTTTTAACGGATTGGTGTCTTGTCAATTTTTCTTTCAGGTCAGTCTACATTTTTCTTCGGGATTATCCTTTTCACGCGCAACTTCTTCTTTCTCGGACTGGTACCTTTTCAACTCTTTTCAAGTACATCCATCTTTTTTCATTTATCTTTCACGTCAGTGTTCATTTATCTTCGTGACTATCCTTATCACGCACATCTTCTTCTTTCCCGGACAGGTAATTTTTCAACTTTTTTCACGCACATCTTCTTTTTTCATTCCTTTTCTTTGTATTTCTTTATGTCCACTTTTTCACGCATGTCCACTTTTTCAAGGATTGTTGCCTTATCTATTTTTCTTTGATTGTCAGTGTACATTTTGCTTCGTGATTATCATTTTCACAAACAGCTACTGCTTTCACGGACTTGTACCACTTTTCAACCCTTTTCACGCACATCTTTTTTTCATTCCTTTCCTTTTTTGTTTCTTTATGTCCACTTTTTTCACGGATGTCCACTTTTTTACGGATTGTTGCCTTATACATTTATCTTTCACGTCATTGTACATTTATCTTCGTGACTATCCTTATCACGCACATGTTCTTCTTTCACGGACAGGTACCTTTTCACGCACATCTTTTTTCATTCCTTTTCTTTGTATTTATATATGTCCACTTTGTTCAATTTTTTCACGGATGGTTGCCTTATCTTTTTTTCTTTCACCTAAGTGCACATTTTTGTTCGTGGTTATCCTTACCACGCACATTTTCTTCTTCCTCGGACATGTACCTTTTCAACCCTTTTCACGCACATCTTCTTTTTCATTCCTTTTCTTTGTATTTCTCTATGTCCACTTTTTTCACACATGTCCACTTTTTTCACGGAGTGTTGCCTTCTCTATTTTTCTTTCAAGTCAGTGTACATTTTTTTTCATCATTATCCTTTTCACGCACATCTTTTTTCACGCCTGTCCACTTTTTTCACGGATTGGTGCCTTATCTATTTTTATTTCACGTCAGTCTACATTTTTCTTCGGGATTATCCTTTTCACGCACATCTTCTTCTTTCTCGGACTGGTACCTTTTCACCCCTTTTCACCGGCCCCGATAGCTCAGTTGGTAGAGTGTCCACTCCGGGAAACAGGAGGTCACGGGTTCGATCCCCGGCCGCGACATACCAAAATCGTTAAGAATGGTACTAGCGGCTCCTCGCTTGGCACTCAGATTTACGGGGTAGAGCTAGGACTGGTCGACCCAGTGTCAGGATAATGTGACTGGGTGTGGTATCATGTAATGTGTCTTGGGCATGATACTTCAGTGAGGCAGCACTATTAAAGTGAGCATTGAGCTCTCTCTCGCAACCAGACAACGTCGTGATATGACTGAAAAATTCTTGAAAGCGACGTTAAACCGGAATTCACACACTCAACCCTTTTCACGCACATCCATCTTTTTTCATTCCTTTCCTTTGCATTTTTTTATGTCCACTTTTTTCACAGATGTCCACATTTTTCACGGATTGTTGTCTTATCTGTTTTTCTTTCACGCCCGTGTACATTTTTTTCGGGGTTATCTTTTTCACGCGCATCTTCTTCTTTCTCGGACAGGTACCTTTTCAACCCTTTTCAAGCACATCCATCTTTTATTCCTTTAATTTGCATTTCTTTATGTCCACTTTTTTTCACGGATGTCCACTTTTTCACGGATTGTTGCCGTATCTGTTTTTCTTTCACGTCAGTGTACATTTATCTTCGGGGTTATCCTTTTCACGCACATCTTCTTCTTTCTCGGACTGTTACCTTTTCAACCCTTTTCACGCACATCCATCTTTTTTCATTCCTTTATTTTGTATTTCTTTATGTACACTTTTTTCAAGGATGTCCACTCTTTTCACGGATTGGTGCCTTATCAATTTTTCTTTCACGTCAGTGTACATTTATCTTCGGGATTATCCTTTTCACGCACATCTTCTTCTTTCTCGGACTGGTACCATTTCAACCCTTTTCACGCACATCCATCTTTTATCATTCCTATATTTTGCATTTCTTTATGTCCACCTTTTTTCACGGATGTCCACTTTTTCACGGATTGTTGCCTTATCTGTTTTTCTTTCACGTCAGTGAACATTTACCTTCGTGATTATCCTTTTCACGCACATCTTCTGCTTTCTCGGACTTGTACCTTTTTAACCCTTTTTACGCACATCTTCTTTTTTCATTCTTTTCCTTTGTTTTCCTTATATTCTCTTTTTCCACGGATGTCTACTTTTTTAACGGATTGGTGCCTTATCTTTTTTCCATTCATGTCAGTTCACATTTTTCTTCGGGATTATCCTTTTCACGCGCATCTTCTTCTTTCTCGGACAGGTACCTTTTCAACCCTTTTCACGCACATCCATATTTTTTCATACCTTTATTCTGCATTTCGTTATGTCCACATGTTTCACAGATGTCCATTATTTTCACGGATTAATGCCTTATCTATTTTTCTTTCACGTCAGTGTACATTTATCTTCGGGATTATCCTTTTCACGCACATCTTCTTCTTTCTCGGACTGGTACCTTTTCAACCCTTTTCACGCACATCCATCTTTTATCATTCCTTTATTTTGCATTTCTTTACGTTCACTTTTTTCACGGTTGTCCACTTTTTCACGGATTGTTGTCTTATCTGTTTTTCTTCCACGTCAGTGTTCATTTTTCTTCCTGATAATCCTTTTCACGCACATCTGCTTTCGCGGACTGGTACCTTTACAACCCTTTTCACGCACATCTTCTTTTTTCGTTCCTTTTCTTTGTATTTCTTTATGTTCACTTTTTTCACGGATTGTTACCTTATCTATTTTTCTTTCATGTCAATGTACATTTTTCTTCGTGATTATCCTTATCACGCACATCTTCTTTCACGGGCAGGTACCTTTTCAACCCTTTTCACGCACATCTTCTTTTTTCATTCCGTTTCTTTGTATTTCTTTATGTCCACTTTTTTCACGCATGTCCACTTTTTTCACGGTTTGTTGCCTATTCCATTTTTCTTTCACGTCTGTGTATATTTTTCTTCTTGATTATCCTTTTCACCTTTGCCTTATCTATTTTTCTTTCACGTCAGTCTACATTTTTCTTCGGGATTATTTTTTTCACGCGCATCTTCTTCTTTCTCGGACAGGTACCTTTTCAACACTTTTCACGCACATCCATCTTTTTTAATTCCTTTATTTTGCATTTCTTTATGTCCACTTTTTTCACGCATGTCTACTTTTTTCACAGATTGTTGCTTATCTGTTTTTCTTTCACGTCAGTGTACATTTTTCTTCGTGATATCCTTTTCACGCACATCTTCTGCTTTCACAGACTGGTACCTTTTCAACCCTTTCCACGCACATTTTTTTTTCATTCCTTTCCTTTGTATTTCTCTATGTCCACTTTTTTCACGCATGTCCGCTTTTTTCACGGATGTCCACTTTTTTCACGGATTGTTGCTTGAACATTTTTCTGCGTGATTATCCTTTTCACGCACATCTTCTTCTAGCTCGGACTGGTACCTTTTCAACCCTTTTTACGCACATCTTCTTTTCTTTGTATTTCTTTATGTCCTCTTTATTCACGGATTGGTGCCTTATCTATTTTTCTTTCACGTCAGTGTACATTTATCTTCGTGACTATCCTTTTCACGCACATCTTCTTCTTTCACGTACTGGCATCTTTTCAACCCTATTCACGCACATCTTCTTGTTTCATTCCTTTTCTTTGTATTTCTTTTTGTCTACTTTTTTCACGCCTGTCCTCTTTTTTACGGATTGGTGCCTTATCTATTTTTCTTTCACGCCAGTCTACCTTCTTCTTTCTGGACTGGTACCTTTTCAACCCTTTTCACGCACATCCATCTTTTTTCATTCCTTTATTTTGTATTTCTTAATGTCCACTTTTTTCACGTATGTCCACTTTTTTCACGGATTGTTGCCTTATCTGTTTTTCTTTCACGTCAGTGTACACTTTTCTTCGTGATTATCCTTTTCACGCACATCTTCTGCTTTCACGGACTGGTACCTTTTCAACCCTTTTCACGCACATCTTTTTTTCATTCCTTTCCTTTGTACTTCTTTATGTTCACTTTTTTCATGGATGTCTACTTTTTTAACGGATTGGGCCTTATATTTTTTTCTGGTCATGTCAGTCTTCATTTTCTTCGGGATTATCTTTTTCACGCGCATCTTCTTCTTTTTCGGACAGGTACCTTTTCAACCCTTTTCAAGCACATCCATCTTTTTTCATTCCTTTATTTTGCATTTCTTTATGTCCACTTTTTTTTTCACAGATGTCCATTATCTTCACGGATTGTTGCCTTATTTATTTTTCTTCCACGTCAGTGTACATTTATCTTCATGATTATCCTTTTCACGCACATCTTCTTCTTAAAGTTTCTCGGACTGGTACCTTTTCTACCCTTTTCACAAACATCCATCTTTTTTCACTCCTTTATTTTGTATTTCTTTATGTCCACTTTTTTCACGGATGTCCACTTTTTCGCGGATTGGTGCCTTATCTATTTTTCTTTCACGTCAGTGTACATTTATCTTCGGGATTATCCTTTTCACGCACATCTTCTTCGTTCTTGGGCTGGTACCTTTTCAACACTTTTCACGCATATCCATCTTTTTTCATTCCTTTATTGTGCATTTCTTTATGTCCACTTTTTTTCACGCATGTCCAATTTTTTCACGGATTGTTGCTTATCTGTTTTTCTTTCACGTCAGTGTACATTTTTCTTCGTGGTTATCCTTTTTACGCACATCTTCTGCTTTCACAGACTGGTACCTTTTCAACCCTTTTTACGCACATCTTCTTTTTTCATTCCTTTCCTTTGTATTTCTTTATGTTCACTTTTTTCACGCATGTCCACTTTTTCACGGTTGTCCACTTTTTTCACGGATTGTTGCTTGAACATTTTTCTTCGTGATTATCCTTTTCACGCACATCTTCTTCTTTCACGGACTGGTACCTTTTTAACACTTTTTACGCACATCTTCTTTTTTCATTCCATTTCTTTGTATTTCTTTATGTCCACTTTATTCACGGATTGTTGCCTTATCTATTTTTCTTTCAAGTCAGTGTACATTTATCTTCGTGACTATCCTTTTCACGCAAATCTTCTTCTTTCACGGACTAGCACATTTTAAACCCTTTTCACGCACATCTTCTTGTTTCATTCCTTTTCTTTGTATTTCTTTATGTCTACTTTTTTCACGCCTGTCCTCTTTTTTCACGGATTGGTGCCTTATCTCTTTTTCTTTCACGCCAGTCTAACTTCTTCTTTCTCGGTATGGTACCTTTTCAACCCTTTTCACGCACATCCATTTTTTTTTCATTCCTTTATTTTGTATTTCTTTATCTCCACTTTTTTCACGCATGACCACTTTTTTCACGGATTGTTGCCTTATATGTTTTTCTTTCACGTCAGTGTACATTTTTCTTCGTGATTATCCTTTTCAAGCACATCTTCTGCTTTCACGGACTGGAACCTTTTCCCCCTTTTTCACGCACATCTCCTTTTTTTAATTCCTTTCCTTTGTATTTCTTTATGTCCACTTTTTCACGGATGTCTACTTTTTTAACGGATTGGTGCCTTATCTTTTTTCCTGTCATGTCAGTCTTCATTTTTCTTCGGGATTATCTTTTTCACGCGCATCTTCTTCTTTCTCGGACAGGTACCTTTTCAACCCTTTTCACGCACATCCATCTTTTTTCATTCCTTTATTTTGCATTT
Source organism: Lucinisca nassula (assembly GCA_963580285.1). Taxonomy (NCBI): domain Eukaryota; kingdom Metazoa; phylum Mollusca; class Bivalvia; order Lucinida; family Lucinidae; genus Lucinisca; species Lucinisca nassula. Next base: position 58,088,777 of record OY757018.1, on the reverse strand, counting down.
CTTTATGTCCATTTTTTTCACAGATGTCCACCTTTTTCACGGATTGTTGCCTTATCTGTTTTTCTTTCACGTCAGTATACATTTATCTTCAGGATTATCCTTTTCACGCACATCTTCTTCTTAAAGTTTCTCGGACTGGTACCTTTTCCACCCTTTTCACGCACATCAATCTTTTTTCACTCCTTTATTTTGTATTTCTTTATGTCAACTTTTTCACGGATGTCCACTCTTTTCACGGATTGGTGCCTTATCCATTTTTCTTTCACGTCAGTGTAATTTATCTTCGGGATTATCCTTTTCACGCACATCTTCTTCTTTCTTGGGCTGGTACCTTTTCAACCCTTTTCATGCACATCCATCTTTTTTCATTCCTATATTTTGCATTTCTTTATGTCCACGTTTTTTCATGCATATGCATTTTTCACGGATTTTTGCCTTATCTGTCTTCTTTCACGTCAGTGTACATTTTTATTCGTGATTATCCTTTTCACGCACATCTTCTGCTTTCACGGACTGGTACCTTTTCAATCTTTTTCACGTACGTCTTCTATTTTCATTCCTTTCCTTTGTGTTTCTTTATGTCCACTTTTTCACGGATGTCCACTTTTTTCTCGGATTGTTGCCTTATCTATTTTTCTTTAACGTCAGTGTACATTTTTCTTCGTGGTTATCCTTATCACGCACATCTTCTTTCACGGACACGTACCTTTTCAACCCTTTTACGCACATCTTCTTTTTTTTCATTCCTTTTCTTTGTATTTCTTTATGTCCACTTTTTCACGCATGTCCACCTTTTCAAGGTTTGTTGCCTAATCAATTTTTTTTCACGTCAGTGTACATTTGTCTTCGTGATTATCTTTTTCAGGGACATATTCATCTTTCACGGACTGGTACCTTTCAATCCTTTTCACGCACAGCTTTTTTCATTCCTTTTCTTTGTATTTCTTTATGCCTACTTTTTTCACGCCTGTCCACTTTTTTCACGGATTGGTGCCTTGTCAATTTTTCTTTCATGTCAGTCTACATTTTTCTTCGGGATTATCCTTTTCACGCGCATCTTCTTCTTTCTCCGACTGGTACCTTTTCAACTCTTTTCAAGTACATCCATCTTTTTTCATTTATCTTTCACGTCAGTGTTCATTTATCTTCGTGACTATCCTTATCACGCACATCTTCTTCTTTCCCGGACAGGTAATTTTTCAACTTTCTTCACGCACATCTTCTTTTTTCATTCCTTTTCTTTGTATTTCTTTATGTCCACTTTTTCACGCATGTCCACTTTTTCAAGGATTGTTGCCTTATCTATTTTTCTTTGATTGTCAGTGTACATTTTGCTTCGTGATTATCATTTTCACAAACATCTACTGCTTTCACGGACTTGTACCACTTTTCAACCCTTTTAACGCACATCTTTTTTTTATTCCTTTCCTTTTTTGTTTCTTTATGTCCACTTTTTTCACGGATGTCCACTTTTTTACGGATTGTTGCCTTATCCATTTATCTTTCACGTCATTGTACATTTATCTTCGTGACTATCCTTATCACGCACATGTTCTTCTTTCACGGACAGGTACCTTTTCACACACATCTTCTTTTTTCATTCCTTTTCTTTGTATTTATATATGTCCACTTTGTTCACGCATGTCCATTTTTTTCACGGATTGGTACGTTATGTATTTTTCTTTCACGTCTGACTACAGTTTTCTTCGGGATTTTCCTTTTCAGGTGCATCTTCTTCTTTCACGGGCAGGTACCTTTTCAACCCTTTTCACGCACATCTTCTTTTTTCATTCCTTTTCATTGTATTTCTTTATGTCTACTTTTTCACGCCTGTCCACTTTTTTCACGGATTGTTGTCTTATCTATTTTTCTTTCACCTCAGTGTACATTATTCTTCTTTATTATCCTTGTCACGCACATCTTCTTCTTTCACGGACTGGTACATCTTCAACCCTTTTCACGCACATCTTCTTTTTTTCATTCCTTTTATTTGTTTTTCTTATGTCTACTTTTTCACGCTTGTCCACTTTTTTCAAGGATTGGTGTCTTATCTTTTTTTCTTTCACGTCAGTCTACATTTTTCTTCGGGATTACTCTTTTAACGCGCATCTTCTTCTTTCTCGGACAGGTACTTTTTCAACCCTTTTCACGTTCTTCCATCTTTTTTCATTCCTTTATTTTGCATTTCTTCATATCCACTTTTTTCGCGCATGTCCACTTTTTTCACGATTTGCTGCTTATCTGTTTTTCTTTCACGTAATTGTACATTTTTCTTCGTGATTATCCTTTTCACGCACATCTGACTGGTACCTTTTCAACCCTTTCACGCACATCTTCTTTTTTTCATTCCTTTTCTTTGTATTTCTTTATGTCCACTTTTTTCATGGATGTCCACTTTTTTCACGGATTGTTGCCTTATCTATTTTTCTGTCACGTCAGTGTACATTTTTTCTTCGTGATTATCCTTATCCCGCACATCTTCTTTCATGAACACGTACCTTGTCAACCCTTTTCACGCACATCTTCTTTTTTATTCCTTTTCTTTGTATTTTTTGTGTCTACGTTTTTCACGCCTGTCTACTTTTTTCACGGAATGATGCCTTGTCTTTTTTTTCAGGTCAGTCTACATTTTTCTTCGGGATTGTCCTTTTCACGCGCATCTTCTTCTTTCTCGGACTGGTACCTTTTCAACCCTTTTCACGCACATCCATCTTTTTTCATTCCTTTATTTTGCATTTCTTTATGTCCACTTTTTTCACGCATATCCACTTTTTGCACGGATTGTTGCCTTATCTGTTTTTCTTTCACGTCAGTGTACATTTTTCTTCGTGATTATCCTTTTCGAGCACATCTTCTGCTTTCACGGACTGGTACCTTTTCAACCCTTTCCTCGAACATCTCGTTTTCCGTTCCTTTCCTATTTATTTTTTTTATGTCCACTTTTTTCTCGGATGTCCACTTTTTTCACGGATGTCCACTTTTTCACGGATTGTTGCATTATCTATTTTTCTTTCACGTCAGTGTACATTTATCTTCGTGACTATCCTTATCACACACATCTTCTTCTTTCACGGTCAGGTACCTTTCAACCCTTTTCACGCATATCTTCTTTTTTTATTCCTTTTCTTTGTATTTCTTTATGTCCACTTTTTTCATGTATGCCCACTTTTTCACGGATTGTTGCCTTATCTATTTTTCTTTCATGTCAGTGTACATTTTTCTTCGTGATTATCATTTTCACGCACATCTTCTGCTTTCACGGACTTGTACCTTTTCAACCCTTTTCACGCACATTTTCTATTTTCATTCCTTTCCTTTTTATTTTTTATGTCCACTTTTTTCACGCATGTCCACTTTTTTACGGATTGTTGCCTTATCTATTTTTCTTTCACGTCAGTGTTCATTTATCTTCGTGACTATCCTTATCACGCACAGCTTCTTCTTTCACGGACAGGTACCTTTTCAACCCTTTTCACGCACCTCATCTTTTTTCATTCCTTTTCTTTGTATTTATTTATGTCCACTTTTTTTCACGCATGTCCATTTTTTTCACGGATTTGTACCTTATCTATTTTTCTTTCTGGTCAGACTACATTTTTCTTCGGGATTATCCTTTTCACGCGCATTTTCTTCTTTCTCGGAATGGTACTTTTTCAACCCTTTTCACGCACATCAAGAATTATCGAATCGGCATCAATCTGCTGTTTGCCAGTTGCCTATTCATATATACTGCCAAAAAACCCAATCAAATAGAATTGGTAGATGTCTGCTAGTTGCCTGTTGCGATTTCACTAGATGCCATATGCCAGTCGCATATTCAGTTGTTATACACTCAAACCATTTCAAATAGAATTGGCAGATGTGTGTCAGTTGCTGGTTGCCAATTAACTAGGATTTGCCAATCGGCATCTTGCCGCCGTTTGCCAGTTGCCAATTCAGATGTTATACTCTAAAACCCTCTAGAATCGAATTGGCAGCTGGCTGCCAATTTCCAGTTGCCAATTTACTAGAATTTAAGAATCAGCATCTGGATGCCGTTTGCCAGTTGCCTATTCAGTTGTAATGCTAAAAACCTTATCAAATCAAATTGTTGGCTGGGTGCAAGTTGCCAATTCACTAGAATGTTCGAATCGGCATCTGGCGGCCGTTTGCTCTTTCAAAGTCAGTTGTTATACACTTAAACTTCCCAAGTCGAAATTGCAACTGGCTACTTGTTGCCTGTTGCCAGTTGCCAATTCACTAGAATTTGCTAATCGGCATCTGGTTGCCGTTTGCCAGTTGCCTTTTCAGCTGATATACCATAGAACCCTCTGAAATCGAAATGGCAGCTGGCTGCCAGTTGCCAATTCACTAGAAGTTTCGAAATGGCATCAAGCTGTTGTTTGTCAATTGCCTATTCAGTTGTACTATCGTAAAACCCACTCAAATAGAATTTGCAGCTGGCTGCTAGCTGCCAGTTGCAAATTCGCTAGAATCTGCGAATAGGCATCTGGTTGCCGTATGCTAGTTGCCTATTCAGTTGTTATACACCAAAAACCCTTTCAAATCAATGGCCGCTGGCTCTCAGTTGCTGGTTGCCAATTCACTAGGATTTGCCAATCGGCATCTGGCTGTCGTTTACCAGTTGCCTATTCAGTTGTGTTGCTCTAAAAAGATGATCTAATCGAATTGGCAGCTGGCTTCGAGTCGCCAGTTGCCAATTCACTAGAACCTGCGAATCGGTATCTGGCTGCCGTTTGCCAGTTGTATGTAATGATCTAAAACCCTCTCAAATTGAAATGACAGCTGGCTGCCATTTGCTAGTTGCAAATTTACTAGAATTCGCGAATTGGCATCTGGTTGCCGTTTGCAAGTTGCCTAATCTATTGTTATAGTCAAAAACCCTCTCTAATGGAATTGGCAGCTGGCTGCCAGTTTACAGTTGCAAATTCACCAGAATGTTTGAATCGGCATCTGGCTGCCATTTGCCAGTTGCCATTTCAGCTGTAATGTTATAAAGCCCTCTCAAATCGAATTGGAAGCTGGCGGACAGTTATAAATTTAATGGAATTTGCGAATCGGCATCTGGCTGCCGTTTGCCAGTTGAATATTCGGTTGTATTGCTCTAAAATACTGTTATATTCAATTGACTGCTTGCTGCCAGTTGCCAATTCACTAGAATTTGAGATTCGGCATCAAGCTGTTGTTTGCCAGTTGCCTATTCAGTTGACTACCATAAAACCCACTCAAATAGAATTTGCAGCTGGCTGCTAGTTGCCATTTGCAAATTCACTAGAATTTTCAAATAGGTGAATTTGCAAATAGGCATCTGGTTGATATACCTAAAAGCCCCATAAAAACGAATTGGCAGCTGGCTGCCAGTTGCAAGTTGCCAATTTACTAGAATTATCGAATCGGCATCAATCTGCTGTTTGCCAGTTGCCTATTCAGTTGTACTGCCATAAAACCCACTCAAATAGAATTAGCAGCTGTCTGCCAGTTGCCTTTTGCGATTTCACTAGATGCCGTATGACAGTTGCGTATTCAGTTGTTATACACTTAAACCATTTCAAATCGAATTGGCAGCTGGCTGTAAGTTGCTGGTTGCCAATTCACTAGGATTTGCCAATCGGCATCTGGCCGCCGTTTGGCAGTAGCCAATTCAGTTGTTATACTCTAAAACCCTCTCAAATCGAATTGGCAGCTGGCTGCAAGTTTCTAGTTGCCAATTTACTAGAATTTGAGAATCGGCATCTGGATAATGTTTGCCAGTTGCCTATTCAGTTGCAATGCTAAAACATTCTCAAATCAAAATGTTGGCTGGGTGCCAGTTGCCAATTCACTAGAATGTTCGAATCGGCATCTGGCGGCCGTTTGCTCTTTCAAAGTCAGTTGTTATACACTTAAACTTCCTAAGTCGAAATTGCAACTGGCTACCTGTTGCCTGTTGCCAGTTGCCAATTCACAAGAATTTGCGAATCGGCATCTGGTTATCGTTTGTCAGTTGCCTTTTCAGCTGATATACCATAGAACCCTATGAAATCGAAATGGCAGCTGGCTGCCAGTGGCCAATTCACTGGAAGTTTCGAAACGGCATCAAGCTGCTGTTTGTCAGTTGCCTATTTAGTTGTACTTTCGTAAAACCCACTCAAATAGAATTTGCAGCTGACTGCCAGTTGCAAATTCGCTAGAATCTGCGAATAGGCATCTGGTTGCCGTTTGTCATTTGCCTATTCATTTGTTTTATTGAAGAACGCTCTCATATTGAATTGGCAGCCGGTTGCGAGTTGACAGTTGCCAATTCACTAGAATTTGCGAATAGGCATCTGGCTGCCGTTTGCCAGCTGTCTGTTCAGTTGCTATACTCTATAATTCTCTCAAATCGAATCGGCCTCTCAAAGCCGTATGCCAGGTGCCTGTTAACTTGCAATGCTCTAAAACCCTCTCAAATCGAATTGGCAACTGGCTGCCAGCTGGCTGCCAGTTGCCAATTTACTAGAATTTGTGAATCGGCATCTGACGGCCGTTGTGCCTGTTCACGTGCCATGCTCTAAAACCCTCTCAAATCGAATTGGCAGCTAGTTGCCAGTTGCCAATTTACTAGAATTTTCGAATCGGCTTCTGGTTGCGTTGTGCCAGTTGCCTTTTCAGTTGTTATACACTAAAACTCAAATCGAATTGGCAGCTGGATGCCAGTTACCAGTTACCAATTCACTAGAATTTACGAATCGACGTATGGCTGCCGTTTGCCAGTTGCCTATCATTTGCATTGCTCTAAAACCCTCTAAAATAAATTAGCAGCTGGCTACCAGTTGCCAATTGCAAATTTACTAGAACTTCGGAAGCAGCATGTGGTTGCCGTTTGTCAGTTGCCTATGCAGTTGTAATACCCTTAAATCCTGTCAAATCCAATTGGCAGCTTGCTGCCAGATGCAAGTTGCCAATTCACTAGAATTTGCGAATTGGCATCCTGTTGCCGTTTATTGTTATTTTTTATTGTTGTCCATCTATTTCTTCAAGCCCCGATGGGCGGGGGCCGAATATACTCAGTTGTAATGCCCTCTCGAATCGAATTAGCAGCTGGCTGCCATTTGTATGCTGCCAATTCACTAGAATTGAGAATTGGCATCTGATTGCCTTTTGCCAATTACCTATTCAGTTGTTATACACTAAAACTCTCTCAAATGGAATTGACAGCTGGCTGTCACTTGCCAGTTGCAAATGCAATGGAATTTTGCGAATCGGCATCTGGCTGCAGTTTGCCAGTTGCCTCTGCAGGTGTAATGCTCTAAAACCCTTTAAAATCTAATTGGCAGCTGCCTACCAGTTGCAGGTTTACTAGAATTCGCGAATTGGCATCTGGTTGCCGTTTGCCAGTTGCCTACTCAATTGTTTAACTCTAAAACTTTCTAAAATCGAATTGGCAGCTGGCTACTATTTGTCGGCTGCCAATTTACTAGAATTTGCTAATCGGCATCTGGCTGCCATTTGCCAGTTGCCTATTTATCTATTTATTTATTTATTACAAATATCAGTCATCATACATATGTACATAATACAGATATATATATATAGCTCGGATTGGGCGTAGGCTTGGCCTAAATTTGCCCTCTCCGTGTATACCACAGTTGACAGAGTAATATAGAGTACATCAATACAGTACAGTGATAGATATAGAGACATTATTCTTCCAGTTGCCTATTCAGTTGTTATACTCTAAAACCAATCCAAATCGAAATTGCAGTCGGCTGCCAGTTGTCAATTTACTAGAATTTGCGAATCGGCATCCGTCTGCCAGTTGCCTATGCAGTTGTAATGCTCTAAAACCCTCAAATCGAATCTGCAGCTGGCTGCCAGTTGCCAGCTGCCATTTCACTAGAATTAGTGGACTGGCATCTGGTTGCCGTTTCCCAGTTGCCTATTCAGTTGTTATAATCCAAAAACCTTTCAAGTCCAATTTGGAGTTGGCCGCCAGTTGCCAGTTGCCAATTCCACAGAATTTGCGAATTGGCATCCAGAATGTGAGGTGAGATGCAATTTGCCAGTTGGCGATTGAATAGGCAACTGACAACTGGCAGCCAACTTCCCGGACATCTCTTTTTCAACGAGCAATGGGAAGTCTAGCATTTGTACAGTGGAAATTTATATTCTTGTAGGACATAGCATGCATACCAGCAGATGTTCAGACCCTTAGCACAAAAAGAAAGAAAAAAAAAACAAAAGCCTATCCTCCGTACGCAGCGCCCCGCCCCGCACCGCACCATGGCACACGTTGTTCAACACGACACCACACACCACAGAACAGGAACGGGGTGCTACGCAGAGGGGGATGTGTTTGTTGTGTTTCAGTCTTGTACATATGCTGATAGGCTTTGTCTTTTTCAAGTGCCATGGCCCTTCAGGAATATAAATTTCCATTGTTTGTTTGATTTGAGGTTTAACGTCCCCGTAAACACTATAAAGGTCACTTTGGAGACGTTGCTTACAATTTTGACGGACTGTTACCCGACATCGAGATAAAACGACATCTAAAGCCCTGTCGGGCAATGCAACCAATAGGGTTTAGTAGCATGGACGGTCCGCCTCGCACCAAATTTCCACTGTCCAAAATATGTGATGCATGAACAAGAACTACCTACCCCCGAATACTTTCAGAGCTCAGGCCTGTCTCATTATAGTCGCTGTTCTCTTTCTTTCTCCTATTACTGCCACTCGCTCACATCTGAGCATTACGACAGGATTTTCTGGGTGGTAACCGGTACATTTTTTCTGGTGGTTTTGCTTTTATTCGTACTGTCCGGTATTTTAGGTGCGTTATGTGGTAGTTTCTTCTGTTTGTGTTTCGTGAGGGGATAATGTTTGCTTTATTGGCTTTTTAAGTTTTTTTTTGTTTTGTTTTGTTTTGTTTGTTTCTGTTTTGATATTTATAGAAGAGGTTTCTTTTGTTGTGCTTGCTTGAGTTGGTCTTTTAGTAGGTCTTAGATGTGTGTGTTCTTGTGTTGATATTTCGGGCGTTTGTTTACGACAAGATCTTCATTGAGTTGATCTGCCATGAATATTTTTTTCTTTATTTTTTTCATCAGCTGGTGTTAAATTGGCCTTATTTCGTTTGCCTTGTTGTTGTTATTGTTGTTTATGTTATATCCAAAGCTGTTTCGTTTTGAATTTTTCGTCTTACTGTGCATGTGTGTTTTTGCATCTGTTCAATTTGCCGGTAACTCAAATGAAATTTTTTATCATTTATATGTATTAATATGCCATTTATATGTATTTGTTTCGTCATTCATATATATTTTTGCATGTCGGGGTCCAGCTTTTCATTCATTTGTTCATGTTTGCATGTGTGTTTTTGCATCTGTCCAATTTGCTGGTAATAAAAATGAAAATGTTTATCATTTATATGTATTTAATGTATGCCATGTATATGTATTTGTTTCGTCATTCATATATATATATATATATATATATATATTTGCATGTCGGTGTCCAGCTTTTCTTTCATTTGTTCTTGTTTGCATGTGTTTTTGCATCTGTTCAATTGGCCGGTAATTAAAATCAATTTTTTTATCATGTATATGTATTTATTGTATGCCATTTATATGTATTTGCTTTTTCATTCATATATATATATTTGCATGTCGGAGTCCAGCTTTTCATTCATTTGTTCATGTTTGCATGTGTGTTTTTGCATCTGTTCAATTTGCCGGTAATTAAAATGAATTTTTTTTATCATTTATATGTATTTATTGTATGCCATTTATATGTATTTGTTTCTTCATTCATATATATTTTTTTGCATGTCGGAGTCCAGCTTTTCATTCATTTGTTCATGTTTGCATGTGTGTTTTTGCATCTGTTCAATTTGCCGGTAATTAAAATGAAAATTTGTATCATTTATATGTATTTATTGTATGCCATTTATATATATTTGTTTCGTCATTCATAAATATATATATTTACCATGTCGGAGTCCAGCTTTTTATTCATTTGTTCATGTTTGCATGATTTTCAATTTGCCGGTAATTAAAATGAAAATTTTTATCATTTATATGTATTTATTGTATGCCATTTATATGTATTTGTTTTGTCATTCATATATATGTATTGCATGTCTCAGTCCAGCTTTTCAATCATTTGTTCATGTTTATTCATCCAGCCAACATTATTTTTCAGTTTAATGTCGAATTGTATACAAGCGAGACATAGTCTTCGCTTGAATTATGCTTTGTTTTACGGGTTGTTACATTTGAGCCAGCTCACAACAAACCTACAATACGACATGTGCGCCCAGCGAAGACTCAGTTCAGCCTGCGTATCCGCACCGTCTGATCAGAGTCTTCATTGTGCACTCCAAGGACAGTTAAGGGCCCATTGCTCCTTCATGCAGCAAGAGAAGTCTCTTGTTAGACTATATGGATGCGCAGGCTGATCTGAGTCTTCGATGAGCGCACATGTCTTATTGTAGGTTTCGTCGTACTCTGGCTCATTTTCTTAATTCTGCGTTTCATTTCAGGTTCGTTATGTTTTAATTTTGCTTAAAGTTTCGGTTGATCCTGTTTAACACTCCTGTATAGTTTTGACCCATTAAAACCACACTTTTAAATAATAAAACGTCTACATGGGCATTCCTTATTTTTCATTTCTGCTCATATGCATAGATTGTGGTTAGCCGTAAGAACCGCCTCACCGAGGCGGTCCTAAGTAGTCCAAACAAGCTATGTTTAGAGCAGATATATGAAACATATTGGAATATTTTATCTGAATATTTTCTTTTAGGTGGCATAATTTTCAATATATTTTCGTAATGCATGTCGAGATATAGGTTTTCCACAGTTATTTCGTTCATCAAGCAATTAATAGCCGACGTTTGTAGCTCCATCAGATACGCGTCTGACTAGTGATCAGGAGGACGCGAGTTCGATACCTTTCGGGGTGCGGCAACATTCTTTCTTGGAGATTGATAATGAAATCTGTTCTACGGTCATTGTCTCCCTTCCGCTATTTTAAGAAAAGCAGTTGTCAGTTTCTGAAGAAAGAATGTGCACTGTACTGGTTAGCTTCTGATATTTTTCGTATTTCTGAAAACAATGTGGGTACTCGTTTAAACAGCCTCGACGAGACGGTATTAATTTGTACCCACAATCTGTTTTTAGCAGAAATCAGAGAAACATATACCCCTGTAAACATCAGTTTCACTATATAAAAGTGGCGTTTCAAGGGGTCAATATTATATTGCGGGTTTTCGTGATGGGAATTCTTGTTCTAACTAACACTTTAATACTTTACTTTTCAAGCTGCTATTTTTGCTTAATTCATCTTTACATTCCAGGCTCTTTGTAGTTTGCTGTGCTCTTTTTGTTGTATCTGCTTTTAAGCATGGCTCTATACTGGAGTGCAGTTTTTCTCCGTTCGTTCATCAAGCGGTTAGCATTTGTGACAACCCCTCGTCATAATGTTGAAGTCCATAAGGCACAACATAGTCATCTGCCGATTTCTTGTTTAACAGTATTTGGTTGCTTTGTAGCCATCGTGAAGTGAAGGAAGTGATCAGGAATCGATACATTTACCTCACTGCTCTCATCAAAGACACCAAATGGAAAGAAATACCAACATAAAATAACTTCAACATAACGAAAACATTACAAGTGAAAAACCAAAAGGACGGTTACTTTAACACAGCATCGCCAAACGGCTATCCAAAATTAAAATATATTAGCAATATAGACATGCATAGACGAACTATAACAATAATGAACCACAAAAGAATAGCCGCCTTGGTATGGTCAGTAAAAAGCTTTATTTATTTTTTATTTAGTTTACATGGCCACAATCCTCACCCTTGCTTCAGTAGTGGTTAAGACAATTTGTTCAGTCCGCATAAAGGATTTGTAACTCATTAGGAATATTAATTTGAACGAATACAGAGATGAAACAACGATCAGGAATCATAAACGCTGGAACAAAAGAAAACCAATTGTTGGACTCCGGTGGGCCCCGACTATATTTGTGTCTCCTTACCAGCCAGAGGCATTCTGGCTTTCTGCAGATGTGCACGTCTGCAAAGAGGCTGGGCACTGCACTTCCTTGCATGCGACTTCCTAATTACCTTTTTCGCCGAAGCTCGCAGTGAAGTTCTACTTGAGGTAATGCAGTAATTCCTGTGTCATAGTTACAAATGGGTTCTCTTTACTGATAACGGTTTTTCTTCACGCCAGGGTCTGAGGTCAGAACTGGAAAACGGAACACCATCAAGGAATATGTCTGTCCCCAGCGGGCACACAACATTGAAATGACGTATTGGCGTCGAAGTGATGTCATCTCATCGCATCGATGCTGATAGGACGTCATTTTAATGCTGGGTGCCTGCTGGGTCTTATGGCTAATACCAGTCTGTTTAGCCATTGCAACAGCCCTCTGTTGCCAATGCATCCGCCTGTCTGTTTCCAGCCTGCATCCGGTCTGTGGGGACTACGAAAGCAGGGTCCTCGTCCCAGTCCCCGGGTACAATTGTTTTACGATGCTGTTATAAAATTTTAATCTTGAATTTCCTTTTCATCTTTTAAATCTTTTTTGTTTATATATTTTTCAGAAAATTATATATTTTGATAATAACATAAGAGCATCGTAAAACAATTGTAGCGAATGCTTTCATAATTGATACCTTAGACATGTTATCGACAGTAAATTTTGAAAGCCATATTTTTTTTTTGTTTTGAGGCATTTCAAGGTTATTTCCTTCCTGATTTCGAGCGGAGTACCCAGAGAAAAACGATGTGACCTTTCGTCTCACATTTGACCCACAGTCGGAGCTCTTTACCACTAATAATCTTACCCATTAGGCCACTCTAGCTCAGCAACTGAGGATACTGAAGGGCCGACGATTACTGTCAGGTTTTTTTCGGCACTCGTATCACACATTTTCTTAACCGTTTTTGGCGATATGAATGGATGTACTTTTTCGAACGGATTTGTTATCATGATGCTGCATTTTAGCAAGTTTAATATTCTCGGAATTGTGGCGCTGAGTTAGAAAACCCTCATGCGGACTGAACGAGTTATTACGGCAGAACCAATGACGAGGATTGTTGTTACGTCAAATCCATTTAGCCCCCATCACGAAAACACGCTTTTATAATTTTGACTCGCTTGAACCCCAATTTTATAAAGTAAAACTGGGGTTTGCAAGGTTTATTTTCCTTATTTCTGCTCTATAGTTTGAGAGGAAATAATAAAAATAGAAGTTTTCAGCGATTGTTTTTTTTTTTTTTTTTTTTTCGGCGGTGAAATTCGTAATGTATTTGAATAGGCGTGTTTTCGTAATACAGAGCATTTGTTTTACCTATTGTTCCAAGGCGGTTCTTCTGGTGTGGTTTATTATTGTCATACCTTGTCTTTGCATTTATGTACTGCTTTCTTTTTATTTTGTGAGAAAGTATCTTTGCGCTTTCGGGTTTCTTGGATGGAAAGTGTGAGGTATGTTCGTGCGACATATGGCGGTTCTTACATGAGTGTTCATTTATTATTGAATTTATTAAACGTGTTGAGGAAAAAGGATAAAATGCGAGGCTCCGTCGAGCATTTTATCCCTTTTCTTCAACGAGTTTAATATATTCAATAATACATGAGCACGAATGCAAGATTATATTTATCATATGCTATTTCAAACGGTTCTTATTCACTAATGTTCAAAAGGAAAGTTAATATTCCGCCATTCGTAAACGCGACGCCGTTAAGGAAGTCATACATGTAACGTTACGGGACCATTTTGCATATTTAATGCACCAGTGTATTATCGAACTTAGTACATGACATTATTACATTCTCAGACGGATGCCATAATATGATAAAGTGTATTATGTCATAAAGTCATCCAAAAAGAGTTAAGTTTTTGGATGAAGATTTTTTTTATCTTTTTTTCTCATTTAAGATGTGCAATGTAGGTGCTCATTTGAGCCGCCTTATATAGGCGGTTCTAACGAGTACCAACAACCTACGTATTTGACCATTGGTCAGAAATAACAAAAAGGATATGTAAGCAGGTAAACCCCAGCTACGTGGTGTTCTTTACCTGGACTTATTCTGGTAATGTAACTTTTCGTCTTCGTTTTCTTATTCGGAGAATTTTCACATGTTAGTTCTTTGTTTAACTAACTAGCGGCTTTGGGTTTTCTTTTGTTTGTTTGAGGTTTAACGTCCTCGTCAACACTGTGTCATTCAGGAGACGTTGCTTCCAATTTTATGGGACTCTTACCCGACATTGAGATGTAATAACAATCCCTGCCGCTCAATGAAACCAATAGGATTTATCTGAACGTGCCGACTCGCACCACTTTGGGCTTTGGGTGTTAATGTCCTTGCAAGAATGCGGCTCTTTTATTCAGCCGATCGTTACTCGAGGGCGGGCGAAATCGGATTGCTCAGTGAAACACACACGCCTTGCGTCTTGCATCACCCCCATCCTCAGGGGCGGAGCATTCTTTACGCTGATACGCACTCGGGTACAAATTACAAACGTAAAAAATTAGACAACGACGATGAAGAAACAAAGAAGGAAAAAGAAAACGAACAAGAAGAAGAAGAAGATGAAGAAGAAGAAAAAGGAAAATCTGTATGTATCAAGGATATACACAACACTAATTATTAGTTAATATTGTTTTCTTCCACACTTTCATGAAAGCAATTGCTCGCTAACAGGGTAAGAGTGGTCCCATTTGGGAAGAGATATTAAGGGGCGGGATTAATATTTCTAGTATTTTCTTTGGTTTGCGTACATTTTCTTCTGCCAGTTACGCCCGTGCCCACTCCAGTCCCCAAGGCTACGGGCATCACAGCAACACTTGAAACCACACAGTATCTCGTTTACCATGACTGTGTCGAACCTTTCAGCTCAGTCGACGCCGGAAGGGGTAATCAGCATTAACATGATGATGATGATGATGATGATACGAGCTCAAAGAAGATTAGTATGAGCGTGCGAACCCACTGTTGAAATATATACTGAAAGAAACTTTTAACGAACTAGAGCCAGTGTTTATGAAACACGATGCCCCCAACTGCTAGACCCTAACACTGCTTGACCCTAACACTGCTTGTCCCTACCAGTAATTGAGATATATTTTTTTATTATTTTATTTGGCTGCAATGCTGAAATTTTAGAAGGAACATAACACAAGAAAAACAAGTTTATTCGGATTTTTTTTCAAAAGTTAATCAGTTCGTCTACTCATCATCCTGAACCAGCCTGTAAAGTTTCAGGGCAATAGCTCAAACAGTTTATGAGATACATGTACAGTGCTTACAAGCTTCAAACGCCCAAAATTTCAAAGGGGCTTAACTCCAGAAACAAAATTTGGATTTTTGTCAAAAAAAATTATCAGTTCATCTTCTCATCATCCCCAACCACTCTGTAGAGTTTCAGGGCAATAGATCAAACTGTTTTTGAGTTATCTTGCTTACAAGCTTATAACACAAAAATATCAAAGGGCCATAACTGAAGAAAACAATTTCAGATTTTTGTCAAAATTTAATCAGTTCATCTACTCGTCATCCTGAACCAGCCTGTAAAGTTTCAGGGCTATAGCTCAAACAGTTTTGAGATATCTTCCTTACAAGCTTAAAACGTGCAAAATTCCAAAGGGGCATAAGTGAATTGGATTTTTTGTCGAAAGTTAATCAGTTCATCTCATCATCCCCAACCTTTCTGTAAAGTTTCAGGGCAATAGTTCAAACAAATTTTTGGTTATCTTGCTTACAAGCTTAAAACGCACACACAAAAAAAATCAAAGGGCCACAACTAAAGAAAAAAAGTTTGGATTTTTTTCAAAAGTTAATCAGTTCATCTTCTCATCATCCTGAATCAGCCTGTAAAGTTTCAGGGCAATAGCTCGTACAGATTTTGAGATATCTTGCTTACAAGCTTCAAACGTGCAAAATTTCAAAGGGGCATAACTCAAGAAAAAAAAATGAATTTTTGTCAAAAGTTAATCAGTTCATCTTCTCATCATCCCCAACCATTCTGTAAAGTTTCAGGGCAATAGCTCAAAAGGATTTTTGTCAAAAGTTAATCAGTTCATCTTCTCATTATCCCAAGCATTCTGTAAAGTTTCATGGCAATAGCTCAAACAGCTTACAAGCTTAAAACACAAAACATTCACAGGGCCATAACTGAAGAAAAACATTTCGGATATTTTTCAAAAGTTAATCAGTTAATCTTCCCATCATCCCAAACCAGTCTGTAAAGTTTCAGGGCAAAAGCTCTAACAGTTGTTGAGATATCTTGCTTACCAGATTTCAAAGTATTTTTTGCAACTCAAGACAGGGGCATAATCCTTCAGATTTTTGTCAAAAGTTAATCAGTTTATCTACTCATCACCCTGAACCAGCCTGTAAAGTTTCAGGGAAATAGCTCAAACTGGTTTTGAGATATCTTGCTTACAAGCTTAAAACGCAAAAATAAAAAACATAGGGGCATATCTCAAGAAAGAAAATATATGGATTTTTGTCAAAAGTATATTTGTTCATCTTCTCACCATCTCCCACCATTCTGTAAAGTTTCAGGGCAAAAGCTCAAACAATTTCAGTTATCTTGCTTACAAGCTTAAAACGCAAAAAAAAACTCAAAAGGCCATAACTGAAGAAACAAATTTTGTATTTTTTCAAAAGTTAACCAGTTCATCTGCTCATCATCCCAAACCAGTCTGTACAGTTTCAGGGCAAAAGCTCAAACGGTTTTTGAGATATCTTGCTTAACAGATTTCAAAGTATTTTTGCAAAGGGGCATAACTCAAGAAAGGGGCAAAATCCTGATGCAAAAAAAATGGAATTTTGTCGAAAGTTCGGAGCCCCCGCCCATAGGGGCTTGAAGAAATATATGGGCTGCATGATGCTTCCACGCAGAGCTGAATCCAGCCCGCACACTAGTACTGGTAAACCGCTTAGAGGATCTAAGCCTGTCCAGGAACCGTGGTGCGAGGAGTACCGTCCATGCTGAAAAACCTATTGGTTTTATTGGGCGACAGGGCTTGAGATGTCATTTCATCTCAATGTCGGGTAAAAGTCCCACAAAATTGGAGGCAACGTCTCCAAAATGACCTTTACAGTGTTGACGGGGACGTTAAACCTTAAATCAACCAATTGTCGAAAGTTCATCAGTTCATCTTCTCATCATCCCCAACCATTCTGTACAGTTTCAGGGTAAAAGCTCAAACAGCTTTTGTCGCACCTGCTTTAGCAGGAAGACATAGGCGTGCAAGTTTCCGTCCGTCCGGTTGTCCGTCCGTCTGTTCGTACACACAAATGGATAGATAGGTGGCTATGAACTTGGACAGAATCAATGTAAGTCAATGAGAGAAAGTGCGATTTATTCCGTTAGACACATAAAAGGTCTGTTATGTGGTTAAAATTAGCCACCTAAGTATCAATCTTGCTCAAAATAGCCACATAAGTATCCATTTGTGAGAACGTCCGTCCGGTTGTCCGTTCGTCTTTCCGTCAACATTTTACACTGGGTGTCTTGTCATCGCAACTCCTCCTACAGTTTCATACCGATTATTTTGAAACTTTGCGTGTGTTTTTGCCATGGTATGAGGAGGCACATGTGATTTGGACTTTATCATTTTTGTCACTTTTTTCCACATTGTGAACTTAGTCATTTTTAACCTTTAATTGATATATAATAGGTACCTCTTGTCATCCCAACTCCTCTTGCAGTTTTATACCGATCATTTTGAAACTTTGCATGTGCTTTCGCCATGGTATGACGATGTGCAAGTGGTTTCGACATAATTCTCCGAATATTTTTTCACTTTTTGCACGTTATGAACTTAGACATTTTTAAGCTTCATTTGATATACGATAGGTACCTCTTGTCATCGCAACTCCTCCTACAGTTTCATACCGATTATTTTGAAACTTTGTATGTGTTTTTGCCATGGTATGAGGAAGCGCATGTGGTTTGGACTTTATCTTCGGATAAATTTTTGTCACTTTTTCCACATTGTGAACTTAGTCATTTTTAACCTTCAATTGATATATGATAAGTACCTCTTGTCATCGCTACTCCTCTTGCAGTTTTATACCTATCATTTTGAAACTTTGTGTGTGCTTTCGCCATGGTATGAGTATGCGCATGTGGTTTGGACTTTATCGTCGGATCATTTTTTGTCATTTTTTTCACATTGTGAACTTAGTCATTTTTAACTTTCAACTGATATATGACAGGTACCTCTTGTCATCGCAACTCCTCTTGCAGTTTTATACTGATCACTTTGAAACTTTGCGTGTGCTTTCGCCATGGTATGAGGTTGTGCATGTGGTTTCGACATAATTCTCAGAATTTTTGTTTTCACTTTTTGCACATTGTGAACTTAGCCAGTTTTAAGCTTCAGTTGATGTACAATAGGTACCACTTGTCATCGCAACTCCTCTTACAGTTTTATATTGATCATTTTGAAACTTTGTGTGTGTTTTGCTATGGTATGAGGATGTGCATGTGGTTTGGACTTTATCTTGGGATCAATTTTTATCACTTTTTCCACATTGTGAACGTAGTCAGTTTTTTACCTCACACATATAGGCTATGGATTCTTCTCAAAGCCCTATATTCATTTCTTCTGCCTTAAATAAACATTTATTTCTTGCGTGGGGCAGGTGGGAGCAGGTGCGACATCAACTTCACCGAAGTTGAATCTCTAGTCGAGTTATCTTGCTCACAAGCTTAAAACGCAAAAAAATTCAAAGGACCATAACTCATGCAAAAAATTTCGGATTTTTTTTCAAAAGTTAATCAGTTCATGTAGTCTTCATCCCGTACCAGCCTGTAACGTTTCAGGGCAATAGCTCATACAGTTTTTGAGATATCTTGCTTACAAGCTTCAAACGGGCAAAATTTCAAAGGGGCATAACTCAAGAAAAAAATGGATTTTGTCAAAAGTTAATCAGTTCATCTTCTCATTATCCCCATCCATATTGTAAAGTTTCAGGGCAATAACTATATTAGTTTTTTATAGTAAACTTGCTTACAAGCTTAAAACGCAAAAAAAATCAAAGGGCCATGACTCAAGAAAAAAAATCGGATTTTTCACAAAAGTTAATCAGTTCATCGACTCATGATCCCAAACAAGTCTAAAGTTCCAGGGCAAAAGCTCAAACAGTTTTTGAGATATCTTGCTTACAAGAGTTCAAAGTATTTTTTGCAAAGGGGCATAACTCAAGAATGGGGCATAATCCTGACGAGAAAGAAATAACACGGTTAATTATTTTTTAAAAAGGAATCCATATATGAAATTCCAAAAACATAGCACCCATGGTTCTTAAGTTATGTTATGCAGTAAAAAAAGCGGGACGGACCGAAGGACGGACGGACGAACAAGGCAAAACCAATATACCCCCACAACTTCTTCGTATTTGGGGGCATAAAAACAAAATCCGATGTTATTATATTTCGCAAGAATTACAATCATAACACCACACATAACAATAAAAATTGTTAGAAGTCTCATATCGCATACATGCAGCACAAAGAAAGGGTCAATTTCGATAACACGTTCACACAATCTCAGTACAAAATATACCTTATCTGGTTTGGCCGCTTGCAGCATTGATAACTGCTGCGCATTGACTACCCACTGACAGCGAAATGGCGAACGTTTTTTTTTTTTGGTGTTTGTGGGGAGGTTTATGCCCTTTCAAGATTACTTCACTTATTTCGAGCCGATCGATAATCAGAGTGCGTGAAAACCGGATTACCTGGAGAAAACCACCTAACCCCCCGTTGTTTGTTTGATTTGTGGTTTAACGTCCCCATCAACGCTGTATAGGTCATTTTGATGACATTGCTTCCAATTTTAATGGACCCGACATTGAGACGAAATGATATCTCAAGCCCTGTCGCCCAAATAAACCATTAGGGCTTATAAGCATGGAGGGTCCGACTCATACATCTTTGCCTGGGCAGGCTTAGATACTCTAAGTGGTTTACCAGTTCCCGTGTGCGGTCAGTTTCAGCTCTGCGTGGAAGCATCGTGCAGCCCATCTATTTCTCCAAGCCCAAATGGGCAGGGAACGGACAATCCGTTGCAGAAATTTGTGTCTCACAACTGCAGATTGTTCCACTATTGGATGGATGCCTGGTCCAGTTGCGGTAACGTTTGAGGCTAAATTGGATGCTACAGTTTTGCGTTAGAAGTTTCCTTCAGTATAGTTTTCTTAGCCTCCCTGTCGAGCATCGCACAGCAAAGACTCACAACACGTTAACAAGCCCATGTAATGAACAACCTTCTAAATGCAACTTTATATAAAAAACTGGGGTTTACTTAAGAAATGAATTTTATTTTTCTGTTGTTCATGATAGATCGAACGCAGTGGGTATGAAAGTAAAGGATGAACCCGGGGTTCATGTAAACTTTGCTAGCGACCCGCTGTCATTCATACTTTCATAAATAATTTATTTCCTATAATAACATTCTTCGATCCTCATCATTGGGCGAAGACAAATGCTTATAAGGCAAAGTTTTAAAGCTGAAAAAAAAAACAACAACAACAAAAAAAAAAAAAAACAAAAAAACATTTGCACGGTCTTTTTTTTTTTTTTTTTTTTGACGTCGCCAACGCCCAATCACATCGTATAGATAAAGAGAATATTTGATTTTTTCAGTGTAAGATCGAATTTTATTTCATCGAATGAACACCAAAACTGTTATTTTCACGAGTGGCGTAGCCACGAGTGAAAATAGCAGTTTTGGTTTTCATGAGTGAAATAAAATTTGATCTTGCACTGAAAAAATCAAATTTTCTGTTTCTTACATGCTTCAAAAGGCAATATTTAGCGTCTTTAATGGTGTCGCTCACATTCGGAGAAAATTATCTTTGTTCCTGTTCGTTTCGCGTCAATTTAGTGGTGCCCATCGTGTTTAGTGGGTATACTATTGGGTGTAAACTGAAAGTTTGCACCTGAGAAATGGCCTGGGATGGTATTATTATGAATGATTAATGAAATAATTGAGAGAGTAGTTTTCCGAAGAAGTTGCTGGCAAGTCTAACGTCGCGCGACAAAAGACGTGACGTCAGCGTCATAAATGACGTCAGTAACGTCCCCGTCACGCATGAACGGGCTATGTGTCAATTAGAACACATTTCAGTATTGTTCAGTTATCTGACAAAGATAAAATTGAAATCAGAGTTAGATTTGAAGAAAAAAGTAGTCCCAAACAGTGAAAAATAAAAAATCGTATTTTCACTGTTTGAAACAGTGAAAATATCGATTTATATTTCACTGATAAATCTCTATCATTCATTGAAAAGCATGTAAGAAGCATGATTTAGACTGCCGTCACTTGAAGTCACTAAAATTCATGTCACTATGCGTTTATGGAAGTATGAATTACATTTTTTGGTCGATCGGTTTACGATCGATCCTAATTTACTAAACGGCCAAACGGAATTCATGCAGTTGTCCACGTTACCATCACTGATTTGGGAAAACCAATATTATGTTTTATTAATAGAACTTGAAACGTTGAGCTATTTTTATCAATGCAACAAGAACTATCTATAGAGTCTTGACAGGAATCGTGTGCTGGATAATACCAAGATCAGACGCCGCGGAATGTGCCGTCTGATCAGCAGGTTGCACAGGAACTTCACTTTTTGCTTAAATAGTGGCATTTGAGGTTAAACGTAATAGTAGTTGCTCACGTAATGAAAGAAAAACTATCTTAATCCAGGCCACGATGTCACGTGACGTCTTTCGGAACATTCTATTTATAAAACTGTTACACAAATGTATGCCAAGTCGAGTAAAAATAGACTTTTCGCACTCCTGCTAAGAACTTAATTTAAGAACCCTGTAATGTTAAAGTGCAAAAATGAGTAGCCCAGACTTTGTAGGTGGTACCGTTATTAGACATAAAGCGTAGACCAAGATCGGTTATAGAGTACATTGCTTCTGATCAGGACGGCACTGTTCGCCATATGTATGCAACAACAGTTTAGAACATGATTTAAGGCCGAAAGGGGCGGGTTGAGGATGCGAATTTCAGGTATTTTGCAATGGGTGAAAAAATGTATGAATCTGAAATAATTTCCAAAAGATGGGACGGGCTGCGTTTGCACTCTCCCCACTCTGTTGAAAACCCTAAGACGTCAGAGCGCAGCGTAAGAGGAAAATTCTGGACTGTGCTCGTTTGTTTGATTTAACGTTTAACGTCCCCGTCAACACTGAATAGGTCATTTGGAGTCGTTATTTCCAATGTTACGGACTTTCAGCTCTGTGTGGAAGCATCATGTAGCCCATTTATTTATTCAAGCCCCGATGGGCGGGGGCGGGTGGACTGTGCTCGTACACTTGGACATTGGCAAACAAAATCTACATAATCAGACACCACATAACGCGATGTCTGATCAGCTCTACTGTGCTTGCTTAAAGTTAAACGAACAGTTCGATTCTCAGCTCAGCACTATTTTCTCAACCTACACTCAGGCTATATATCATTTTTCATATTTCTTCCGCAAGACCGGTGTTGTGGCCAACTTGTGGGTACCCTTCAGAACCGCCTTTTGGAGGCGCCTTTTGGACGCGGTTGAAACGAGTAGCAAAAGCCTATGTTTACAGTTATAAGAAAAATGTAACAAATTTTCATTAAATAAAACAAAATAAAATAGAAATAATATTTTAAACAAAACAAGAGGGCCCATAGGGCAGTGAATCGCTCACCTGAGGGCTATAATTTGAACACACTTGGTAGCTGTCCACTAGATGAAGCTTCATTTAGACAAGAAGATTTTTAAAGGTTTTCCCTATATAAGCCAATGTAAAACCAGCGAGCCCTGGTGCGGGGAAATTTTTGGCGCCAGGGCTATAATTTTTACAATCCCGGTAGCGGTCCACTAGATGAAGCTTCACGCCAAATATAAAAAACCTGGGCCTTCTGGTTTCAGAAAAGAAGATTTTAAAGGTTTGTTTTCCTATATAAGCCTATGTAAAACAAGTGGGTCCCGGTCCGGGACATTTTCGGCCCCAAGGCAGTAATTTGAATAATCTTGGTAGAGGTCCATTAGATGAAGCTTCATACCAGTTATCAAAAACCTGGGCCTTCTGGTTTCAGACAAGAAGATTTTTAAAGGTTATGTCTGTATACGCCTATGTAAAACTAGTGGTTCCCGGCGCGGGCACATTTTTTAACCGAAAGCTATAATTTGAACAATCTTGGTAGAGGTCCATTACATGACGCTTGATACCAAATATCAAAAACGTTGGTTCTGGTTTCAAAAAAAGATTTTTAAAGGTTTTCCCTATGTAAGCCTATGTAAAACCAGTAGGCCCTGGTGCGGGGGGGGGGGGGGGGGGGGCATTTTTAGGAGCCAGGGCTATAATTTGAACAATCTCAGTAGAGGTACAGTAGATAAAGCTTCGCTAAATATCAAAGACCTGGGCATTCTTGTTTCAGACAAGAAGATTTTTAAAGGTTTTTTCCTATATAAGTCTATGTAAAACTAGTGGGTCCCAGCGCGGATACGTTTTTGTCCCCAAGGCTATTATTTGGCTAATCTTGGTAGAGGTCTATTAGAAGAAGCTTCGTACCAAATATCATAGACCTGGGCCTTCTGTTTTTAGCTAAGAAGTTTTTTATAGGTTATCCCAGTATACGCCTATGTAAATCGAGTGGGCCCTGGAGCGGGGCATTTTTGGCACCAGGGCTATGATTTGAACAATCTTGGTAGAGATCCACTAGATGAAGCTTCATGCCTTCTGGTTCCAGACAAGAAGATTTTTAAAGGTTATCCCTGAATACACCTATGTGAAACCAGTGGGTCCCGGCACGGGGGCGTTTTTGGCCCGAGGACTTTATTTTGAACAATCTTGGTAGAGGTCAACTAGTTGAAGCTTCATACCAAATATCAAAGTCCTGGGTTTCTGGTTTCAGACAAGAAGATGTTTAAAGGTTATCCCTGTATACGCCTATGTGAAACCAGTGGGCCCTGGCGCTGAGGCATTTGTGGCCCCAGGGCCATAATTTGAACACTCTTGCTGGAATTCCACTAGATGAAGCTTCATGCCAAATAACAAAGACCTGGGCCTTCTGGTTTCAGACAAGAAGATGTTTAAAGCTTTTCCCTATAAACGCCTATGTGAAACAAGTGGGCCCCGGCGCGGGGTTGGGGGGGGGGCATTTTTGGCCCCAAGACTATATTTTGAACAATCTTGGTAGAGATCCACTAGATGAAGCATTTTGGCTCCAGGGCTATAAATTGAACAATATTGGGAGAGGTCTACTAGATGCAGCTTCATACCAAATATCAAAGACCTGGACCATGCGGTTTCAGAGAATAAGATTGTTTAAGTTTTCAGTTTTAAAAAAAAAATCTATTTTTAGCTCCTGTGACCTAGATTTGCAAAGAACCGGAACCATTTGAACCATTTTGAAAGAATATCACCTAAGGACCATTCCTGTGAAGTTTGGTCAAAATCCGATCAGTTGTTTAGGAGGAAATGTTGTTTGAAGAAATTGTTGACGCACGGACGCACGCACGCTCGACGGACAAAAAGGTCACCTCGTCACTACGTGACAGGTGAGCTAAAAACGTTTTGGAAATGCACAAGAATGCAGTATGTCACAGGGGTGTATTATCGTAATTAATCAGATCGCGCGGTAACTGTGGGCACATGACTTAAGACAAAGTTTCGCTTGTCACGGCCAATACTATAACATATAGTGAAACTTCACTGACCCCAATCAGACTGCGGGGTTGCTGTGGTCACATGTCTTAAGACATATTTTCACTGTCACTTGTTTGATTTGAGGTTTAACGTCCCCGTCAACACTGTACAGGTCATGTTCGCGACGTTGCCTCCATTACCTGACATTGAGGTGAAATGACATCTCGAGCCATTTTCATTTGTCACGGTTCATAGTGTAATATATATAGTGATACTTCAATGACTCCAATCAGACTGCGTGGTTGTTTTGGGCACAAACCTTAAGACAAATTTTCTCTTGTCATGTCTCGTAATATTACACATTGCGAAACTTGATTGACTCCAACCAGACTGTTTGGTTTTTGCAGGCACATGTCGTAAGACACATTTTCACTTGTCACGTCCCACGTCACAGAGTGAAACATATAGGGAAACTTCAGTGCGCCGTTGCTGTGGGCACAGGTTTTAAGAGACGTTTTAACATGTCACTATTGTCGGCCTCGGTAGCTCAGTCGGATGCGCGTCTACCTTGTGATCAGGAAGACGCGGGTTCGATACCTGTCGGGGTCGGCGGAGTTCGATCATCAAATCTTTTCTAAACAGCCATTGTCTCCCTTCCGCTAATTCAAGAAGAGCAGTTATCAGTTTCCGGCGAAAGAGGATAACCGCTTTCGTATTTTGTCTGTTTGTTTGATTTTAGGTTTAACGTCCCCGTCAACACTGTAAAGGTCATTTTGGAGACGTTGCTTCCAATTTTGTGGGACTTTTACCCGACATTGAGATGAAATGACATCCCAAGCCCTGTCGCCCAATGAAACCAATAGGGTTTATTAGCATGGACGGTCCGCCTCGCACCGCGGTTCCTGGACAGGCTTAGATCCTCTAAACGGTTTACCAGTACTGGTGTGCGGGCCGGATTCAGCTCTGCGTGGAAGCATCATGCAGCCAATATATTTCTTCAAGCCCCTATGGGCGGGGGCGAAACCGCTTTCGTATAAGCAAGTCCAGGAATAGTGTGGAAAAGTAAACTGACCGGCTCAAAAATTACCTAGTCTTGACAGAGCCGTTAAACTCCAATACAAACAAACAAACAAACAAAACTTGTAACTGTTCATTTTTTTTTTTTTTTTTTTTGGTTTGGGTTTTACGGCCCTTTCAAGATTATTTCACTCATATCGAGCCGATCGTTAATCAGAGGTGGGCGAAAACCGGAGTACCCGGAGAAAAACCACCTGACCTTCCGTTGCAGAACTTGGCGTCTCACACGTGGCCCGAGCGAGGCTCGAACCTACGGCGGTGAGAGACCTAATGACTAAGAGTCAGCGCTCTTATCCACTAGGCCACGGAGGCCCGTTTTGTAACTGTTCATAATGCAACGTATAGTGAAACTTCAACGACTCCAATTAGACTGAGTGGTTGCTGGGGCATGTCTTCAGACACATATTCACTTGTCACGTCTATATTGTGTAACATATACTGAATCTTAATTGACTCCAATCAGACTGCGAAGTGGCTGTGGGCAAATAACTTAAAACACATTTTCGCTAGTCATGGTTGATACAGTAACATATAGGGAACCTAAAGTGACTCAAATCAGACTGCACAGTTACTGTGGGTCTTTGTTTTAAGACATTTTTTGACTTG
Source organism: Lucinisca nassula (assembly GCA_963580285.1). Classification (NCBI taxonomy): domain Eukaryota; kingdom Metazoa; phylum Mollusca; class Bivalvia; order Lucinida; family Lucinidae; genus Lucinisca; species Lucinisca nassula. The sequence continues at coordinate 58,062,460 of OY757018.1, read as the reverse complement.
TCACATCTCATAATATAGCATGTATTGAAGTGTCAACGACTTCAATCAGACTACGCAGTTATCACGGGCGCGCGTCTTAACATTTGCCACGTCTCATAACGTTACATATCGTGAAACTACAATTACTCCAATCAGACTGCGCGGTCGCTGCGGGTACATGTCTTAAAGACACATTTAAACTTGTCATGGTTCATGATGTAATATATATTAAATCTTTAATGACTCTAATCAGAGTGCGCGTTAAAAACTGACACATGTCTTGAGACATATTTCACTTGCCACGTCTCACAATGTAACATATAGTGAAGCTTCACTGACTCCAGTTAGACTGCGTAGTTGTTGTGGGCACGTCTTAAGACACACTTGACAATGTCACGGCTCATGATGTAACATCAATGACTTCAGTCAGACCGCACAATAGCTTTTGGGACATGCCCACTAGTCACGTCTCGTAGTATCATGTAACCTCAGTGAATGCAATTTGACTGCGACGATGATGTGGTTACATGTCCAAAGTCATATTTTCATTTGCCACGGCTCATAGCATAACATATAGTGAAGCCTCTATGACTCCAATCAGACTGCAAAGATACTTTTAGAACATGTCTTAAGACACATTTCCACATTTTATATAGTGAAACTTCAATGACTCAAATCAGAACGCGCTATTGCTGTGAGCAAATGTTTCAAGACATGTTTTCACTTGTCAAGGCTCATAGTGTAACATACAGTGAAACTTAAACGACTTCCATCAGACTAGGTGATTGCTGTGGGCACATTTCACTTGCCACGTTTCATAATGTAACATATAGTGACACTTGAATTACTCCAATCAGACTGCGCGCTTGCTATGGACACGAGCCTTTAGACATATTTTCACTTGTCACGGCTCATAGTGTTACATAAAGTGAAGCTTAAGCGACTTCAATCAGACTACGTGGTGGCTGTGGTCACATGTCGTAAGGCTCATTTTCACTTGTCATGATTCAAAGTATAAAATATTGTGAAACATCGACTGGAGGTTGCTTTTGGCACATGTCTTTAGACACAGGTTCACTTTTCACGGCACACATTGAAAGATATAGTGAAGTTCAATGACTCCAACCAGACAGCGTGGTTGTTTGGGGAACATATGTCAAGACACATTTTCGCTTGGCAATTCTCATAATGTAACATATAGTGAAACTTCAATGACTCCAATCAGACTGCACGGTCCGGGGAACGGGAGGTCTCGGGTTCGATCCCCGGCCGCGACATACCAAAGTCGTTAAAAATGGTACTAGCTGCTCCTCGCTTGGCACTCAGATTTACGGGGTAGAGCTAGGACTGGTCGATCCAGTGTCAGGATAATGTGACTGGGTGTGGTATCATGTAATGTGTCTGGGACATGATACTTCAGTGAGGCAGCACTATAAACGTGAGCATTGAGCTCCCTGTCGCAACCAGACACCGTCGTGATATGACTGAAAAATTGTTGAAAGCGACGTTAAACCCGAATTCACACACACACACACACACACACACACACACACACACACACACACACACACACACACACACACACACACAGACTGCACGGTTGCTGTGGCACATGTCGTAAGTCACATTTGCACTTTTCACTTCTCATATTTTAACATATGGTGAAGCTTCCATGGCACCAATCAGACTGCGTGGTCGCTGTGGGCACATGCCATAGGACATAATTTCACATCACATCTCATAGTGTAACTGCGTGGTTGTTGTGTGCCTACGTCTTAAGAAACAATTGCTCGTGTCACGGCTCATAGTATAACATATAGTGAATCGCCAATGACTCCAGTTAGACTGCGTGGTTGCTGTGGGCACATGTCCAAAGACACATATTCGCTTGTCATGGCTGATAGTGTAACATATAATGAAATTTTAATTAATCGAATCAGATTGCGCTCTTTTTGTTGGCATTTGTCTTAAGACTTTTTGTCACCTACATGTCACGGCTCATAGGTAACATAGTGAAACGTCAATGACTGTAGTCAGAATCCGCTATTGTCTTTGGCATATGTCTTAAGACAACTTTTTTGTGGACACATGCCTTAAGGCAATTGTTTACTTGTCATGGCTTATAGTGTCACAGATAGTGAAACCTTAATGACTCAAAACAGACTGCACGTTTGCTGCGAGCACATGTCTTAGACATTTCTCTTGTCAAATTTCATTGTGAAACCTAAAGTGAAAAGACAATGACCCCGGTCTGCCTGTGCGGTTGCAATGAGCCTATGTCTTAATACACATTTTTACTTGTCACGACCCCTAGTGTGTGTGTGAATTCGGGTTTAACGTCGCTTTCAAATTTCAGTCATATCACGACGGTGTCTGGTTGCGACAGGGAGCTCAATGCTCATCAGGAAGTATCATGTCCCAGACACATTACATGATACCACACCCAGTCACATTATCCTGACACTGGGTCGACCAGTCCTAGCTCTACCCCGTAAATCTGAGTGTCAAGCGAGGAGCAGCTAGTACCATTCTTAACGACTATGGTATGTCGCGGCCCGGAACCGAACCCGTGACCTCCCATTCCCCGGAGCGGACACTCTACAAACTGAGCTATCGAGGCCGGTCACGACCCCTTGTGTAACATATAGTGAAGCTTCAATGACTCCAATCAGACTGCGCGGTTGCTGTTGGCATATGTCATAAGACACATTTTCACTTGTTGCGGCTCATAGTGTAATGTATGGTGAGCATCAATAACTCCAATCAGACTGCCGTTATTGTGTGGACGCATGCCTGAAGTCACAATTTCACTTCTCACGGTTCATAGTGTAACATATAGTGAAACTTCAAAGACTCCAATCAAACTCCGCAGTTGCTGTGGGCACATGCCTAAGACACATTTTCACTTATAATGGCTCAAAATGTAACATATAGTGAAAGTTCAATGACTCTAATCAGACTGCTTGGTTGCTGTGGGCACATGTCTTAAGACATAATTTCACTTGTCACGTCTCGTAATGTAACATATAGTGAAACTTCACTAACTCCAATCAGACTGCTTGGCAGCTGTGGGTACATGACGTAAAAGTGTATCATATAGTGAAGCTTCAATAATTCCAATCAGACTGTGCGGTTGCTGTGGGTACGTGCTCAAGACTCATTTTCACTTGTCACGGCTCATAGTGTAACAAACAATGAAACTTCAGTGACTCGAATCAGAATGCTTGGCTGCTGTTGGTACATATTTTAACACACATTTTCGCATGTCAAGGCTGTAACATATAGTGAAACATAAAGTGAAAAGTCAATTGCCCCGGTGTGACTGTGCGGGGGAAATGAACGTATGTCTTAATACATATTTTACTTGTCTCGAATCCTAGTGTGACATAAAGTGAAACTTCAATGAATCCAATCAGACTGCGCGGTTGCTGCTAACGTATGTCTTAAGACACATTTTCACTTGTCGCGGCTCATAGTGTAATATAATATAATGTAATTTATGTAATATATACAGTTCTCAAGTACTGATTTAAATAACTACACATGTATATTATATCTTTAATTTTTGCAGCATAAAATTCTACACGTAATTGTTCTAAAACTAAGACTGACTTGTCAGGTGAGGCCTGTATCTTAGCGGATTTGGTTTACACTTTTTGTTATATTTTAAATTTTGCAAGTCTCGCTTCTTTTGACATCTCCTTCCTGATGCCCGGGACTTCCGTGGAGTGTGGGTCAGTCGGTCGGTGTGTGCTCGGAGGGGGATGTGCTGTGTTTGCCGGGTATGGTCCATCATCCGTTTCGGTTTCAAACCTTTGGGGTTGAGCCACACTGATGAAGATTAAATATCAGAAAGGCCTCTGTGGCACTAAATTTGGTATAGTTACGCCTTAATTGCAACCACTGGTTCGATATCTCTGCTGGTGGATGATTCGTTCGTCCCCGAGGGTATCATCAGCTCAGTATCAGTTCCTTAGTGCTGAGGTTGATACTGCGGTATTGACGTCAGTGCTCAAGTACTGATTTAAATAACTATACTATATCTTTTTATGTAACTTCAAAGACTCCAATCAAACTCCGCAGTTCGAACCCCACGAGCGGCAAGTGTTGTTTCCTTGAGCAAGAGACTTTATCAACATTGCTTAGTATTGGTTACTACCCAGGAAAAGAGGGCTACATGGAAGATTAGTACTAGTTTACTAAATGTGTTACCCTCTATGAATAAGGTGGATTATTATTATTATTATTATTATTTAATTTTTGCAGCATAAAATTCTAATTGTTCTAAAACTAAGACTGACTTGTCAGGTGAGACATGTATCTTAGCGGATTTGGTTTACACTTTTTGTTATATGTTAAATTTTGCAAGTCTCGCTACTTTGGACATCTCCTTCCTGATGCCCGGGGCTTCCGTGGAGTGTGGGTCATGTTTGCTTATGTTGGCTCGGTGGGGGATGCATATAAGTCCGCGGGTAGGCTCTCTTGCCTGATGCCTCCAGCTGACCTGTCTCATAGGCTACGTCGGTCGGTGTGTGCTCGGAGGGGGATGTTCTGTGTTTGTCGGGTCTTGTCCATCATCCGTTTCGGTTTCAAAACTTTGGGGTTGAGACACACTGATGAACATTAAATATCAGAAAGGCCTCTGTGTCACTAAATTTGGTATAGTTACGGCTTAATTAACCTTAACTTCAATAACTCCAGTCATACTGCCATGTTTGTGTCGGCGAATGCCTCAAGTCATAATTTCACTTCTCACGGTTCTTAGTGCAACATATAGTGAAACTTCAAAGATTCCAATCAAACTCCGCAGTTGCTGTGGGCACATGTCTTAAGACACATTTTCACTTAATAATAAATGGCTCAAAGTGTAACATATTGTGAAAGTTCAATGACTCTAATCAGACTGCTTGGTTGCTGAGGGCACATGTCTTAAGACACAATTTCCATTGTCATGTGTCGTAATGTAAAATAAAGTGAAACTTCAATGACTCCAATCAGACTGCATGGCAGCTGTAGGCACATTTCATAATAGTGTTACACATAGTAAAGCTTCAATGACTCCAATCAGACTGCGCGGTTGCTGTGGACACATGCTCAAGTCATATTTTCACTTGTCACGACTCATAGTGTAACAGAAACTTCACGATGTTGTTTGATTTTTGTGTTCACGGAGATGTTGCACTGATGAGTTTGGAGGCCTTCATGCGGACTGAACAAATTATTTGTCTAAATCGCGACGGAAGTAAGGGCGAGGATTGTGGCCACGTAAAATCGATTCAAGCCCCCCAGTGGAAATCTTCCACTGACCGTTCCAAGGCGGCTCTTCTGTGGCGATTTATTTATGTTGTTGTTTGTTACTTACTGTGTGTATCACTTGTATCTTTTAATTTTGGATGGCCATATGGCCATTTTGTGGGAAAGTAACTGTCCTTATGGCCTTCCTTTGTTTAGGTTTCCATTATGGTCTGGTCGCTTAATGTTTGTATTTCTTTCCCTTTGGTGTCTTTTATGGGTGGAGTAAGTTAATTGTATCAATTCCTGATCTTTGTTTTACACCTACTTCGCAAATAAAAATCAAAAATGAGTTCCTTTAAGAGCAATGAAAACATTCATAAGAAAGAAGATGGGTCATACTACGTAGTTTCGGCTACTAAAGCCTCATCAGTGACCCTGTAATGATCCGACAAAGAAAGCCAGAGGAAAAATACTGCAATTTTGCAAATTTCGAATAGCCAGTCGAATCAAAGACTGATATAAATCAAAATGGGGTCCAAATAATTAAAAACCTGTCTAGAATATGAGTCTAAACCAATAATTTATTTCTGATTTCTCAGAATATTCACTCTGATCTCAAAGGACCAAAAGTAAAATATAAACTGCACTATGGTTGATGTACGGGGAGACGTTTTACGGCCGCCACACGGCACAACACCAGCTGCAGTGAAGGCAAATAAAAATCAAAAATGAGTTCCTTTAAGAGCAATAAAAACATTCATAAGAAAGAAGATGGGGCAAGTCTTTTCTTAGTTTTATAGACGTCATTTCGATTTAGTTTCAGAATTCTATGTGGGACTTAAATCTTTTCTGGAACAAGGCCTGTCGGAACCAGAATTGTATGGTGTCTGAGTATATATATTCATAAATATATAAGCTTGCAATGATTTCATGTTCGTAAATAACTGTAGAACTGAAAAGTATGGAATGTAAAAGTTTTTCTGGCCAGAATAGCTAATTTTCGCCAATAAGGCCTCATCAACTACTTTGCTTCCTTTTTGTAATTGCAAGCCGGCGGGTTGGGTCTCTGATTCTATAACAGCTCATGCCTTAAGAGGCCCTAAGACTTACCAAAAACTTGTATTAAATGATGTCGGTTGATGCCTGATTCTCTGCATACCTGGTGAGGCCTATGGGAGTTATACTTTTTTTTTTGCTCCGGCATTGCAGTTATTATATTCTGTCGGTTTTCACCGTTGAAGAAGAAGAAGACTATTGTTATTTTTTTCTGGTTTATCCTTCAGACACAGAGTGTTGGCACGCTATAACCACTTGAATAGGAGTTTATACTACAAGATATCAATGTTTTAAACAGAAATAGGAACAAATGTCACTTTTTAATGCATAAAATGGGATTTACTGCGGTTTTAACTAGATCTACATTGATATGTTAATGTATTTTAGGTATGTTTAATTCTTTGCGCATTCTCGGGTACATGTAAACATTGTTTTGCGTTAACGCTGTTTTATTTCATTGCTGGACTATTGGCAGTGTGTTTTTTATGATTTAAACTCATCTATGTGTTTTAGATAAAATAGGAAAATATTTCCTACCCTGCAATCAATACTTTTTTTTAACATAAAGAGGATACTACCTGAATTGGGGTTTACCGGTGTTAAAACTACGGTGACATGTTAATGTATTGTTACATTTTTATGATTCTGTGCAGCATCTCATGTACATGTAAACATAGTCTTCCTTATTTGGCGGCATGTATCATTTCACTGTTGTAACATTGAGGGTTTTTCTCCTGAGAGTTTTTCAGGAAAATGAAGTGTTATTTTTGTGATTTATACTTCAAGCAGAGAAGTTGCATATGTTTTAAGCAAAAAAAGGAACAATTATATATATAACCAGCCCATCGGGGCTTGAAGAAATAGATGGGCTGCATGATGCTTCCACGCAGAGATGATACCGACCCGCACACGAGCACTGGTAAACCGCTTAGAGGACATAAGCCTGCCCAGGCAAAGCGGTGCGAGTCGGTCCGTCCATGCTCATAAATCCTATTGGTTTCATTGGGCGGCAGGGCTTGAGATGTCATTTCATCTCAATGTCGGGTAAAAGTCCCACATAATTGGAAGCAATGTCTCCAAAATGACCTTTACAGTGTTGACGGGGACGTTAAACCTCAAATCAAACAAACAAATATACCCCTATAAACATCGCTTTTTACTACATGAAGTATAATTTACAGGGGTTTTAACTACCGTGTCATGCTAATGTTAAATATGTTCATTTAAGTGAAACACAGTTTTATTTATGCTTACACGATTGAATATTTGTGCATGTTAAATGCGCATTAAAAAGTAACTCAAATGAATACTCGATATCTAGGTTTTAAACAGAATTAGGAACAATATTATAAACACCATGCAAACATCACCTTTTCCACATGAAGTGTGGTTTAATGGGGTTTAATTACATTTATATGTTAATGTAATGTTAGGTACAATGTGAGTGAGTGTTTGAGTTTTACGTCCCATTGACAGCTGAGGTCATACGGAGACGGGACCTCGGTTTTAAAAACTCCTCCGAAAGTCTGGAGAAGCCGGGGTCGATCCTGAAATCCCTGGTTTACAAGGCGAGTAGCGTAACCACTGCACCACGGAGGCTTCTTTAGGTACAATGTATGTTTATTCCTATGCTAGGTGCGGTTTCATGCACATATTAACATTGTCTGTGTTATGTGACTGCACAGGAGTAAAAGTGATATCTTTGCGTTTCATGCTTCAAACAGATTTTTGTGCTCTTTAGAGTCTCTAAATAAGAATGCTCTAAATAGTACCTAATATCTATGTTTTAAGCAGAAATAGGGAAAACAATCTGTGCACATGCAAAAATAACGTGTAAGAACATAAACAATGTGATAGCCGGGGTTTTAACTACTATTACATATACAGGTGAATATATTGCTGAACATTTTTATTCATTGCGGAACGGGTACATGTAAATTGCAATATGGTCTGCATCAAGTAGACACACCTGTTAGACAAACAGCGAATCACGTGAGTGTTCGTGTATTATTAAAGTTATTAAATGCGAGGCTGTGCCGAGCATTTTATCCCTTCTACTCAACGAGTTTAAAAGGTTTAATAATACATTAACACGAATGCCAGACTCTAGTTACATATGACACTTTAAACGCATTTTTACGTGTGTGTGTTTTTTTAAGGAACACATAAAAACAAAAACAATATTCCAACACAAGTACATGTAATCGCGACGCTGTTAAGGACGTCGTACGACATATCTATGTAGTTTGCATATTGACCCAATAGTGAATAACAGCCGAATTCAATACATGGCGTTATTACATTTTCAGACGCCACGTCTATGATAATATGCATTACTTCGTTGTTGTAAATTTTCAAGAAAAAAGTTAGTTTAAACGAAGTATTGCATGTATAGGTGTATTATTAGGGGTGAAAGTTATTAGACAGATTTTTTTAACTATCCTTTAACTAATGAGGAGCTATGAACGCGATGTTGTAGGAGACCAGTGGGCGCAATAATTAGTGAAACAAAACATTTCAGCTGTCTTAATTGTGGCTTCATAAGAATCACGTACGTCTGGTTGCGTAAAGGTAAAGGTTACAATATCTATCCCAGTGAATGGTTTCCGTTCTGTGTTTGGTTGGTTTGAGGTTTAACGTCCCCGTCAACACTGTATATGTCATTTTGGATACGTTGCTTTCAATTTTGTGGGACTTTTACCCGACATTGAGCTGAAATGACATCTCAAAGCCTGTAGCCCAATGAAACCAATAGGGTTTAAAAGCATGGACGGTTTGACTCGTACCGCTTTTCCTGGGCAACCTTAGATCCTCTAAGCGGTTTACCAGTACTCGTGTGCGGTCAGGTTTCGCTCTGCGTGGAAGCATCATGCGACCCATTTACTTCTTCAAACCCCGACGGGCGGGTGCCAGAATGATTTCCGTAAAAGGTAAATAGCCATAGAAATTAGCATACTATCACCAAGCCTGGTTTACCAAGTATACATGAAGACCACGCTTAGTTGTAGAAAATCAGAACAATAAGTTCTGTGGAAAGGTAAAACTTTGGAAGCGAGGGCGACAACACAGAACTGAAAATCGTCATTAGTGACCCTAAAAATTTTCAAAATTCCACAGTTGTATCAATGATCCGAATGGACTTGATAATATCGGCCTCCGCTCATCGGGGCTTGAAGAAATATATGGGCTGCATGATGCTTCGACGCAGAGCTGAAACCGACCCGTACAAGAGTACTGATAAACCGCTTAGAGGATATAATCCTGCCCAGGCAAAGCGGTGCGAGTCCATGCTTATAAATCCTATTGGTTTCATTGAGCGACAGGGCTTGAGAAGTCATTACATCTCAATTTCGGGTAAAAGTCCCACAACATTGGAAGCAACGTCTCCAAAATGACCTTTACAGTGTTGACGGGGACGTTAAACCTCAGATCAAACAAACCGACAAAGGACTAGATAATATAACCCACACTATGATAAAGGACAGGGACCGCCACACAATCCCATTACACCATCGGTGGCGAAGTTAAATACTACTATGGAAGAAAGGTCGACAACACCGGACTGAAAACCGTCGAGTGGACACGAATTTTCTGGGCGGGACTAGCAAGCTTCGGACTATTAGGCCTCATCAGTGACCCTCAAAACTTTCAAAATTCCACAGTGGAGATCAGAACACTAATTGACCTTAAGCAGATATATAAGACATTTACTCACATAATTGAAATCATGCTATTCAGTAATGCCTTTCAGTAATGCCAATGGATGACTTGCAAGCAAAACGTTGATCCCCGTCAACACTGTAAATGTCATTTCGGAGACGTTGCTTCCAAATTGTGGGACTTTTACCCGACATTGAGATGAAATGACATCCCATGCCCTGTCGCCCAAAGAAACTAACAGGGTTTATTAGCATGGACGGTCCGCCTCGCACCGCGCTTCCTGGGCAGGCTTAGATCCTCTAAGCGGTTTACCAGTACTAGTGTGCGGGTCGGTTTCAGCTCTGCGTGGAAGCATTAGCCTGCCCATATATTTCTTCAAGCCTCGATGGACGGGGGCCAATTTCTTCTTCGTATTTCTTCTTTGTGTATATCTGTTATGTTAACATCTTATCAGTACGACTACCTACGGAACCCGGGAAGGGACATGATTTTTTATTTTTATTATGTTGTGCGAACAAGATAATATCTTGAGCGGACAAGATATTATCTTGTTCGGACAAGATAATATCTTGTGCGGACAAGATATGATCTTGTTCGCACAACATAATATCTTGTGCGCACAAGATATTATCTTGTTCGCACAACATATTATCTTGTTTGCACAACATAGATCTTAGGAAGTTGTGCAGACAAGATATTATCTTGTGCGGACAAGATATTATCTTGTGCGGACAAGATAATATCTTGTGCGGACAAGATAATATCTTGTGCGGACAAGATAATATCTTGTGCGCACAAGATCTATGTTGTGCAGACAAGATATTATCTTGTTCGGACAAGATAATATCTTGTTCGCACAACTTAATATCTTGTGCGGACAAGATAATATCTTGTCTGCACAAGATAATATGTTGTCCGCACAAGATTATATCTTGTTCGGACAAGATATTATGTTGTGCGGACAAGATATTATCTTGTCCGCACAAGATAATATCTTGTCCGCACAAAATAATATGTTGTCCGCACAAGATAATATCTTGTCCGCACAAGATATTATCTTGTGCGCAAAACTTATAAAATAAAAAAAAATTATGTCCCTTCCCGGGTTCCGTAACTACCTCAGGACTTACTCTTTTCGCAAAAGTCGTGGTTTATGCAACGCCACATCTACGTCGGTGGAACGCCTTGACGTTGCACCGACCTTGATTTGCCGTTGCCCTAGCAACGTTTGCCTGCTGGGTTATGACACTGAAAAGGAACTGTACTATTTTTTGTTTCTGCGAGCTTCGTGGGAAAGTTCATTCAAAACTTGCAAACTGTCAGATCCATATATAATTGGTATTTGACAAGCAAACAGCGTAGACCCTGATCGTTTGCCGCACCTGAGCGTCTTCTGGATTTTTATCCCAGTGGGCACATGACGTTTAGGTAACGTCGCATCAACATCGATGCGACGACTTTGATACGACGTTGACCCGACGTGATATGTGCCCTTTCATATTTGCGAGTGTTGTTTTAAAGCAGCGGCAGCAACAACAATAATAATAATAATAATATCGTTGCTGCTGTTGTTGTTTATTATGTCGTGATAACCATATGTTGGTTGTCAGCCAAATTTCAATGTTGATTAAATAATAAGGACTTCAACGTTTTATCAGCAGAGTTTTACCAACGTAAGTACAACTTTGCGGAATCAGTTGTTTATATACAACCACATATCAACTTTGATTCAACGTTGTACTGCCAACGTTTAATCAGAGTTGATAAATCACCGTTGAACAGAGGTTGATGTAAGGTTGATTAACCAATCAACCTAATTTCAACACAAACTCAACGTTGATTCAACGTTGAGTGCCTGCTGGGGTGATTCATTCTGCAACTAATAACTCGGCGGAAGAGCGTTGCGCGAAAAGCCGCCCTGTTATGTTATCACTCGAATTATGACGTTGGACGTCGAGACATTGTTTTCTCGAATCAAAGCATAACAAATGGACATAAATACAATGAGTTTGATACCTCGTTTGGGTGTGTATCTTCATATCTCCTCGTTTCGGTGTGTGGATTCAAATTGTGCATCCCCGATTCGATAAAAAACTTTTTTTTGAAATATTTTTCTTGTACGTATAGCCTTTCAGTAATACCAATGGGTGACTTGCAAGCAAAACGTTGATCAGCCTGCGCATTTTCAATCTGAAGAGAGCAATTAAAGCGATTAATTTATATGTATAATTTGGGCACAACATGAACTTCCAACCTAGTCTGAGAACTAGATGGATTGCATACCCACGTACATGTCTAGCATTTTGAAGGAGGAATAATTTGATCTTGTCTGAATTTAAATTGTGTTAATAATTCTCCTCGTTTTGCTGTGTGTTCGGATTGTGTATCCCCAGTTTGTAGGTAACCCGTTTTGTAGTAAACATTTCACAATTGTGTATAAAAATGTGTGTTTCCCCGCTTTGGTAGTAAAAATTCACATTTTAACAGTTTTTTAATATAGGAGAGTTTTAATGATAAAATTTCAAATTCTAATTGAACAAATCAATTTTATGCTAAATATATCGTTTTTTACCAAAAATACCGAAGCAAAGCTACCTCCGCGTTTGGTAGGTTACAGGCAGACTTCCCCGATCTGTTCACTTTACAAGTGTGTGTGTGTGTGTGTGTGTGTGTGTGTGTGTGTGTGTGTGTGTGTGTGTGTGTGTGTGTGTGTGTGTGTGTGTGTGTGTGTGTGTGTGTGTGTGTGTGTGTGTGTGTGTGTGTCATTGCTCTAGCGCCTACTTTTATTGATGGGTTTTAGTATACCTTCACACAAATGTTGTTTTCGACAATGTCTCCAGCAAGTTCGACTTTCAGGGTCCTAGGCCCAAGGTCAATGTCAGCCTCGATAGCTCAGTGGTTAGCGCGTTCGACTTATGATCGAAAGGTAGGGATTCGAATCCGACCACCATAGGCGAGCTGTAAATGGGGTAGCAATGGTGTAAACGTCACTGCCTCTCTCTCTCTCTCGCGCGCGCGCGTGATAACATCCGGAATGAGTGTTCGAGGGTGATTCAATAAGCTTTAAGCTCTCATCGAATAGAACTAAAATAAACTAGATCGCACAGGCGATGGTAAATCATCGCAAATACCCGCTTTTTCTATGAATAACACTAATGACTATGTATTAGCTAGACCAAACTACATGTACGTTAGAAAAAGTTGCATTCTAACTGATAAGCAAAGTTTCAGAAGTGTAACTCTCATAGTTTAGAAGATATGGCGGCGTCATACTTTTTGACCTTTGACCTTGGGGTAATGTTATGTCCACCAAAAGTATCCTGATTTATTCTATTGTCCAATGGCAATCAAATAACCAAGTTTCAGAAGTGAAACTACAATAGTTTAGAAGATATGGCAAAGTCATACTTTTTGATCTTTGACCTTGGGGTCATGTTGAGGTCAAGGTCACGCCAAAAGTATCCCAATTTATTCTATATTCCAAGGGCACTCCAATAACCAAAGTTTCAGAAGGGTGACTCAAACAGTTAAGAAGCTATGGCAAAATCATACTTTTTAACCTTTGACCTTGGGGTCATGTTGAGGTCACACCAAAAGTAGCCCAGTATATTCTATATTCCAAGGGTCATTCAATAACCAAAGTTTCAGAAGGGTAACTGCATTAGTTTAGGAGATATGGAAAAGTCATACTTTTTGACCTTTGATATTGGGGTCATGTTGAGGCCAAGGTCACACCAACAAGAGGCCAATATATTCTATATTCCAAGTTTCAGAAGTGCAACTCCAATAGTTTAGAAGATGTGGCAAAGTCATACTTTTTGATCTTTGACATTTGGGTCATGTTGGGGTAAAGGTCACACCGAAAGTAGCCCAATTTTTTCTATATTCCAAAGGCCATCCAACAACCAAAGTTTCAGAAGTGTAATTCCAATAGTTTAGAAGATATGGCAAAATCATACATTCTGAGCTTGGGGTCATGTTGACTTCAAGGTCATGCCAAAAATAGCCCAGTGCCATCTACATCCCATGCACTATCCACAGGCAAAGTTTGAAAAGTGTAACTTAACAGAGGAGATTCATTCCACAGAAAAAGAATATACCCGATTTTTCTTCAAAAAAGCGGGTATAATTAGTATAAACTGAGGTCAATGTCACTGTGGCTATCTTTAGAAAAACTTTGTCATCGCTCAAGCGCCTATATTTATTGATCTTCACACAAATGTTGCCTTTGATAATATCTCGAGCAAATCCGACTACCAGGGTCCTTGGGCCCAAGGTCAATGTCATTGTGGCTATTTTTAGAAAAACTTTGTCAACGCTCTATCGCCAACATTTATTGATGGATTTCATTATAATGCCACACACAAATGTTGCTTATGATATTATCTCGTGCAAATTTGACTTTCGGGGTCCTAAGCCCAATGAAAACATTTGTGCGAGTACATACCTTTTTGAACAGCGATACGCTCCGATGGATAGCTAATACATAATATCTACATGATGTAAATGTACATTCCTTTTTTCAGTGCTATAAAGAAAAACTGTGTGAGTTTGTGTTTTTGTGTGTTTATTTGTTTTCTTTCCGAATTAGGAATACAAATATGCATAATGTGGCAGCAGCTGTATGGATTGAGGTCAGATATTTTAGTTAACTTATTACATTTTAACAAAACCCTTGATATCTGACACATGTCGTCTTGACGCCGTCCTGATAACGTTTTGTTGTGAGGGGGAGATATAGTGTTTGTCCCATACGTAAGTATGTATGTATGTGAGAGAGGATATAGCGTTTGTCCTGCATGTACGTATGCACATCTCTGTGTGTGTGTGTGTGTGTGTGTGTGTGTGTGTGTGTGTGTGTGTGTGTGTGTGTGTGTGTGTGTGTGTGTGTGTGTGTGTGTGTGTGTGTGTGTGTGTGTGTGTGTGTGTGTGTGTGTGTCATTGCTCTAGCGCCTACATTTATTGATGGATTTTAGTAGAACTTCAAACAAATGTTGTTTATGATAATGTCACGAGCAAGTTCGACTTTCAGGATCCCAGGCCCAAAGTCAAAGTCAGTCTCGATAGCTCAGTGGTTAGAACGTTCGATTTATGATCTAAAGGTAGTGGGTTCGAATCCGGCCACCAGAGGCGAGGTGTATCCTTGGGAAAGACACGTTATGACAATGCCCCACTCGACCCCGGTGTAAATGGGTAGCAGTGGTGTAAAAGTCACTGCGCGCGTGAAAACATCAGGAATGAGTGTTCGAAGGCGATATAATAAGCTTGAAGCTTTCACCGCAGTTAGCTTGTTAGTTTTAGAGTTAGTAATACTGATAATAGTGTTTTACCATTATGATTGTATTCAGCCTTGGACATGAAATTTTTCGTGCGATATAAATATAGACATTTTAATGACGTATCTCGATATAATTACAGGTTACCATGGTATCATACATACCATATACAGATCCTGTTTTCATTGGGCGCAGGACCCTGAAAGTCAAATATCATAAGCAACAGTTATAATAAAATCCATCAATAAATGTTGGCGATAGAGCGATGACAAAGTTTTTTTTTCTAAAAATAGCCGCAGTGACATTGACCTTGGGCCCAGGACTCTGAAAGTCGATCTTGCCCGAGATATTACCACAGGCATCATTTGTGTGAAGAAAAGGCTTGACATTGCTAAGCAGGTGACAAGAATTATGTATCCTCCCTTTTCTCTCTCCCCCCCCCCCCCACCCGGGCGTCTGTCTGTCTGTCCGTCTGTCACAAAATCGTGTCCGCTCTATAACTTGAAAACCGTTCAAGCTATCTTCACGAAACTTCATATAAATATTAATCAACATTAGTCAACATTAGACGACGTGCAGAGCGCAAGAACTATAACTCTCGCATTTACGCTTTTTGATTTATCTCCTTGTTTGTATGTATGTATGTATGTATGTATGTATGTATGTATGTATGTATGTATGTATGTATGTATGTATGTATGTATGTATGTATGTGTGTGTGTATGTATGTATGTATGTATGTATGTATGTATGTATGTATGTATGTATGTATGTATGTATGTTTGTATGAATGAATGAATGTATGTATGTATGTATGTATGTATGTATGTATGTATGTATGTATGTATGTATGTATGTATGTATGTATGTATGCATGGGCAAATCTTGTCCGGTCAATAACTTTCTTATTTTTAGATGGATTTTGAAATTATTTGGCAGAATTGTTAACCAACATGAGACGATGTGTCGCGTGCTTAACCCAGGTCGGTACCTTAAAGGTCAAGGTCATACTTAGAGGTCAAATATCAAAAAAGGGCATTTTTCGTGTTTGGCCTATAACTTTCTTTTTTTTTTTTTGGTGGATTTTGAAATTACTTAACAGAAATGTTAACCACCATAAGACGATGTGTTGTGCGCATGACAAAGTTTGATACCCCAAACGTTAAGGTCATACTTCGAGGTCAAATGTCAAAAAAAATGGGCCATTTTCGTGTTCGGTCAATAACTTTCTTATTTGTAGATGGATTTTGAAATTACTGGGCAGAAATGGTAACCACAATGAGGCGATGTGTCTCTCGCATGACCCATGTTGATACCTCAAATGTCAAGGTCATACTTAGAGGTCAGGTAAAAAAAGGGGCCTTTTTCGTGTTTAGTCAATAACTTTCTTATTCCAAGATGGATTGTAAAACTACTTGGCAAAAATGTTAACCATAATGAGACGATGTGTTGCGCGCAAGACCCAGGTCGGTACCTCCAAGTTCAAGGTTATACTAAGAGGTCATATGTCAAAAAAGAGTCTTTTTATGTCCAGTCATAACATTTTTTATTCTGGATGGACTTTTTAAAGTAACCTTACAGAAATGTTCACCTTCATTAGATGATTAGTGGTGTGCAAGACCATGAACTATGAACTAAAGACTATGAACTTTTTAAAGTTACTTTGCAGTCAAGGTCATATCTAGAGGTCAAAGGTAAAAAGGGGCCGTTTTATGTACTTATTCTTTGATGGATTATGAAATTATTTGGCAGAAATGTTGACCATCATGAGACGATGTGTTGTACCTCAAGGGACAAGGCCATACTTAGAGGTCAAAGGTGAAAAAGGCCTTTTTGTGTACGGTCAATAACTTTCTTATTTCTCTATGAACTTTTTAAAGTTACTTTGCAGAAATGTTCATCTTCATTAGATGCTGTGTTGCACACAAGACCTATGTCAATATCTCCAATGTCAAGGTCATACTTAGAGGTCAAAAAGTGGGGAGACATCTGTGTTTTGTAGAAAAACAAATTCTAGTTTTTCAAATATTTTGTTTTTATTTTCAGAGAAAATAACTGACCTAGGCTTGACATTTTCTTTCTTTCTACTGATACTGCGTCGGTCAAATTTGACCATTGCCGCAGGTGAACATTAAAAACTACACTTGACTTGATAGATTTTGTAAGTAACCGGGCGCTAAAAGCACATAGGGGCTACCCCAAAGTAACCATGTAAGCTTTTTACGGTAGGGATCTTTAACCTGCACAGGGGATGGTTGTCCTTGCACATAGGGCCTCCAGTTAACGTCCCGATCCGAAGGACGGTGCACTTTATGACATTCATCAATATTTCAATTCATATGAAATTTCAAGATTTTTTCTTCTCTGAAAAATATTAAACAACAAAGCTGTCTTAAGATATTGATCTGTCAACAACTGTCACATGACCAAATAAGGTATTATTATAACTATAAAGGGAGAGTAATGGTGAAAAAACTTTGCAATATTGCGCAAGGATGACACGCAATTCGTGAAAATATCATATGGCACACACGCACACACGCACGCACGCACACACACACACACGCACGCACGCACGCACGCACACACACACACGCACACACAAAACAAACATGACTTTATCGGTGTCAACCATACCTATATCTTGTATTTCTATTAAATTAAAGCTTTTGCAACTTCATTTTTGCTGATTACTTGGGTATTTTGATTTGGAAACTAGATCAGCAGTCGATGGTGTACCATCGTAAATACCCGCTTTTTCTATGAATAACACTAATGACTATGTATTAGCTAGCCAAAACTACATGCAGGTTAAAAAAAAGTTGCAAAGAACATTCTAACTGATAAGCAAAGTTTCAGAAGTGTAACTCTTACAGTTTAGAAGATGTGGCAAAGTCATACTTTTTTACCTTTGACCTTGGGGTTATGTTGAGGTCCACCTAAAGTATCCCAATTTATTCTATATTCCAACAGCCATCCAATAACCATGTTTCAGAAGTGTAACTCCAATAGTTTAGAAGATATGGCAAAGTCATACTTTTTTACCTTTGACCTTGGGGTCGAGGTCACACCAAAAGTAGCCCAACATATTCTATATTCCAAGGAGCATCCAATAAGCAAAGTTTCAGAAGTGTAACTCCAATAGTTTAGGAGATATGGCAAATCATAATTTTTTACGTTTGACCTTGGATCATGTTGCGGTCAAGGTCACACCAAAAGTATCCAAATTTATTCTATATTTCAAGGGCCATCCAATAACCAAGGTTTCAGAAGTGTAACTCTAATAGTTTAGCAGATATGGCAAAATAATACTTTTTGACCTTTGACCTTGGTGTCAAGGTCACACCAAAAGTAACCCGACATATTCTATATTCCAAAGACCATCCAAAAAGCAATGTTTCAGTATGTAACTCCAATAGTTTAGGAGATATGGCAAAACATAATTTTTGACCTTTGACCTTGGGGTCATGTTGAGGTCAAGGTCACAAAAAAGTTGCCCACTGCCATCTACATTCCATGTACTATCCACATGCAAAGTATCAAAAGTGTTACTTCAGTGGTTGCAGAGGAGATCCATTTACAAGAAAAGTGACAGACAGACGGACAGACAGACGGACTGACGCCGGATTCAACTGTGGTACGAAAACAATATACCCGATTTTTCTTCGAAAAAGCGGGTATAAATAAGGTAATGTCAAAACGGATAATACACACCAAGTCCTATATTATTTTCTCTGAACCAGATCTAAATTGGTTGCAGCACTAAGGTCCTAAATTCGTTAATATTAACAGTCTCCTAGAATTTGTCTGGATGCTGATTTTAACATGGTGCATTTAGGTCATAAATTCATTAAGGTAAAGATAAAGAAGATAAAGATAAACAAGGTATTTTGCAAACAAAACATTTTTGTTCTTATGCTGATTAGCTGTTATTTGGGAAGTAAATTCGTTCAGTATGACACTGTGTAAACAAAACATTCACACATTCAGGCTGCTAGATTATAAGCTGTTGTTATACATGTACTACAATACTATAGCATTGAGGTCATATATTCATTCAGGCAATGTGGAAACAAACACTTTATACATTCTCCTAGATGATTTTACGCTGTTGACATACCATCACGAAAACAGGCCTATATAATTTTGAATCCCTTGAACCCCACTTTTATAAAGTAAAACTGGGGTTTACAAAGGTAAACCTTATTTTTCTTATTTCCGCTCCAAAATATTGATTGTGGGTACGCTTTAGAGCCGCTTCAATGAGTAAAACGAATTTTCATCTTACAAGTTTCGATTTTTGGCGGTAAAATTTACAATATATGCATTTTCGTAATGTTAAAACACTGAGGTCATAAATTCATTAAGAAAGGCATTGGGGAAAGAAAACATTCACACATTCTCCTGGATAGATGATAAGCTGTTAACAAAACGTGGTACTGTGGTCATGAATTAATTGAGAAAGGCATTGTGGAAAGAAAACATAGACATACCCTTCGAGATAGATGATAAGCTGTTGATAAACTGTGACATTGGGGTCATAAATTCATTTAAAAAAGGCATTGTGGAAACAAAACATTCACACATTCTCCTAGATAGATGATAAGCTTTTGATAAATTGTGGCGCTGATGCCCTTGAACAGCGCATGTTAAATATGAAAGCCGTATCACTAAGCAATCGAAAGGCATGGCCAATGTTCAAGTGTTAATAAAGTAGGTCACGGTCACAAGATCAAAAATTTTGGGATCGTTGGAAAGGTCATGTGACATAGAATACACATGTGAAATATGAAAGCCCTATCACTTACCAATCGAAAGTGATGCCTATGTGAAATATGAAAGTCATACCACATACCAATCGAAAGTTATGGCCAATGTAGGTTTTTAAAAAGTAGGTCAAATGTCAAGGTCAAGGTCACGAGGTCAAAAATTATGGTACCACTAGAAAGGTCTTGTAAAAAAGAATGCACATGTGAAATATGAAAGCCCTATCATTTACCAATAGAAACTTATGGACTATGTGGAAGTTTTTAAAAAGTAGGTCAAACGTCAAGGTCAAGGTCATGAGGTAAAAATTGATGGTACCAGTAGAAAGGTCTTGTGACAGGAAATGCACATGTGAAATATGAAAGCCCTATCACTTTTCAATCGAAAGTTATGGCCAATGTTATGTTTTTTAAAAAGTTGGTCAGCTGTCAAAGTCAAGGTCACGAGGTCATAAATTATGGTACCACTTGAAAGGTCTTGTGACCAGGAATGCACATGTGAAATATGAAAGCCCTATCACATATCAATCGACAGTTATGGTCAATGTTAAAGTTTTAAAAAAAATTCAAGGGGAGATAATTCAGCCGGAAATGCCATCAGAGTTATGGCCCTTGGTCAGGCTATAGCCCTTGTGATGTTGAATAAGTGTGTGAAGTTTCATCGGGCTAGGTCAAATACTTTTGAAGTTATGATCAAGGTAAAAGTTTTGTAAAAAATTCAAGGGGAGATAATTCAGCCAAAAATGACAATAGTTATGGTCCTTGGTCAGGATGTAGCCCTTGTAATGGTGAATAAGTGTGTGAAGTTTCATCGGGCTAGGTCAAATACTTTTGAAGTTATGATCAAAGTTAAAGTTTTTGTGACGGACAGACAAACAAACAAACAAACAGACAGACAGACAGGGTAAAAAACAATATGCCCCCCGAATCAAAGATTCTCGGGGGGGGGGGGGGCATAAAAAAGGCATTGTGGAAACAACTCCTGGATAGATGATAAGCTAGCTGGTGTTATACTGCAATAAAGAGGTAATGAATTCAGTATGATTAAGTAAGGCATTTAGAAACAAAACATATACATATTCTCCTAAATTTTGTAACGTTACTGATGCTGATATAACTGGTTGATAAACGGCACTGAGGAAATAAATTCATTAACTAAGGCACTGCACATTTTGACAGCAAAATATCAACGTTTTCTCTTATTTTTTTCTGGTGCTTTTCAGCCGTTGATATACTGCAGCACTGAAGTATTTTTTAAGTAGGCGACAGTGTAGTGCGAAAAAAAAATAAAGGTTCCTTTTAAAAGGAAAGGCTTGCCTGGTTTTAAGGGCACTGTTCCTGGTGTAAATGTAGCCATATTGCCGCCATATGGATGTACAAGTTGATGTAGATGAAAGTACTGGTGAGGAAGCAAGTTGCACTGTTCTTGTTAATGGGACATAGACTTTTGATGCAGTGTACTCAAAGGCAATATATGGTTTATCTACACATTGGAATGGATAAACCCATGAGGTGTCAATTTTCTATGTGGCACTACCCTGATATTTATTGGAAGAAATATTTCAATGTTAAGGTAACTGAGGCATTGGCATGTTACCCAATGATCACATTCTCACTTTTGACCAACTATGATAGTGAGGGATCATTGTGATGACCCTGTTTTATTGAAATTTGCTCAGTAGTATCTGAATAGTAGTTGGAAGAAGAGACATTGTTAACCGACAGACAGGAGGAATAATGGACTTATGGAGCACGGACGATATGCGATTTGGCAAGTGGAAATGGACAAACAAAACAAAATAAATGTCCCTAACAGATTTATGAGAGACAATAATGTGGTAGAACACATCATACATACTGAGTGTTTTGTCAGGTTTTACGCCCGTTCAACAATCTTTCAGTCATATACAGGCGGGTAGTTTCCCAAACATCATTCCTGGAAAGTACTAGTACTAGACTCCGATCCTCCGACACAAACTACGAAATGTTCTCACATAAACGATCATGGCCGGTAGCGGGGCTCGAACCAATGACCCTCCAGTAATTACAAGTCAGCGACCTTAATCACTGGATCACGCAGGCGGTCTTCCATACATGCTGAGTATACATTCATGCCATGTGGCCACTAAACATGTAATTGTTAGGTGACGACACAAATAAACATACAAGGGAGTATAAGACGAAGGAGGAAGAGACATTAAATGTTAACATCTTTTATTAGCAAAGTATAAAAATATTATAAACAAGAGACAACCAAAGTAAACAATGTTACCAATGTTAACAGTTTTTATCTGAAAGTCTTAAAAGAAATAAACAGTATAAAGCTTTTTAAGGTGAATCTTAATCTTGATAAAAACTGGACCAATTGACTGTCAGTACGCCGTAAACTTTGTTCATTTATTGGTGGCAGTACCTTCAATATAACTAGAGCTGTCAGTGAAACTGACTAGCGCCCCGGCAGCGCTATCAGAGGAGTAGGAAAATGTTGATGTTAAAAAACTATAAAGAACAAGGAAATGAAAGAACATAGCTCAAAGAATCATTTTGAACATGATAACTCGGTTTTAGAAACCAACCTGGGTTTTGCGCACAACACATCCTCTCATGATGATTATCATTACTGTCAAGTTATTCTAAAATCAATCCAGGAATAAGAAAGATATTGATCGGACACGATAAAACAGACGTTTTTTTTTTACCTTTCACCTCTAAGTATGACATTGACCTTTGAGGTACGGACCTGGGTCTTGCGCGTGACACACTGTCACATTATGGTTAATATTTCTGCTAAGTAATATTTAAATCCATCCAGGTATAAGAAAGTTATAGATTGGACACAATAAAAAATACACTTTTTTGACATTTTATCTCTACGTATGACCTTGATCTTTGAGGTACGGCTGTGGGTCTTGTGCGAGACACTCCGTCACATTATGGTTAACATTTCTGCCAAGTAATATTTAAATCCATCCAGGAATAACAAAGTTATTGATTGGGCACGACAAAGACCCTTTTTTGACCTTTAACCTCTAAGTATGACCTTGACCTTTGAGGTACGGACCTGAGTCATGCGCACAACACTCCATCACATTATGGTTAACATTTCTGCCAAGTATATATTTAAATCCATCCAGGAATAAGAAAGTTATGGAGGATAAAAAAAAATTGTGGACGGACAGACAGACGAACGGACAGAGGGATTACTATAGAGCACCCACACTTTCAACAAAACCCATCGAGTTTTGACCTTCGAGTGAATTGTAGAATGCTACACAGATGATTTATGAATTGGGTCAGGTAAACTGTATTGACGGTAGTGCTGAGTAGACCGTGGCCTAGTGGATAAATTCGCTTCGGTGTTTAGTTAAACTTTCGCACAGAAACGATAGCTCG
Organism: Lucinisca nassula; assembly: GCA_963580285.1. NCBI lineage: Eukaryota > Metazoa > Mollusca > Bivalvia > Lucinida > Lucinidae > Lucinisca > Lucinisca nassula. The sequence continues at coordinate 58,039,095 of OY757018.1, read as the reverse complement.
GTCACTAGACCATCTCTCACTAAACTGGTACCCTGTATTCTATTAAAATATGCGAAAGCTATTGAGCTATAGGGTGAGGGAACCAGAACACCGGAAAAAGCTGACTGTATCTCTGATTTTTGTTTAAAAAAAACACACCTGAGGATCCAAAATAACATAGAAAAGGAAGTCTAAAACCGGAACCACTTTTCCAATCTAACTGGCTTGCAGCCGTCGCTGCAAGCCAAAAAAAAAAAAAAAAAAAAAAACCAAGGCCTTTTGCCACTAACGTAAACATCAACATATTCTGCATTTTGTTCTAGCGCTGATAACTGAGCTAATTGTAGACAACGAAAATACGCCCATACAAATGTACTGCAAAATTCACCACCAAAGAAAGTGAACATTAGGATATTCTTCACATGTTTGCTCACTACATACACTGTGAGCACTTGTTAGGTTCTTACGAGTACCACACTCTATATTTTCGAGCAGAAACAAGACACCTGATGTATACACCTGTTAACATAAGTTTCACAATAGAAAAGGGGTCAAAATTATAAAGGTGTGTTTTTGTGATGAAATGTTGTATTATACTGCATTCTGTTTTTAACACTGCTCATCATAAGACAGTTTTGGATATTCGGGGTTTATGGTTCTTTCAAGATTGTTTTTACTTATATCAAGCCCATCATTAATCAGAGGTGGGCAAAAACATGAGTACCCAGAGAAAAACCACCCGACCTTCCGTTGCTGAACTTTGAGTCTCGCATGTGGGTATTGTCATTGTAGCCCAGGCGAAGCTCGAACCACAGCGGGGAGAGACCTAATGCTAAGAGTCAGTGCTCTTACCCATTAGGTTACGGAGGCCTGTTTGTTTTCGATGTAACATGATTCAAAGATGGATCCCAAAAATAAATATTACATGGATTATTTACAAAAAGAAAAAAAAAAATACCCATGCATGGATATACACGTACATGTAAAACTGTAAGTCATATCATGGTTCTGGATATAACACAGTTTAAAAAGGGATCACAACAGAGAGTATACTGAACATAACTGACGGCACCCGCCCATAGGGGCTTGAAGAAATGTATGGGCTGCATGATGCTTCCGCGCAGAGCTAAATCCGGCCCGCACACTAGAACTGGTAAACCGCTTAGAGGATCTAAGTCTGTCCAGGAACCTCGGTGCGAGGCGGACCGTTCATGCTAATAAACCCTATTGGTTTTATCGGGCGACAGGGCTTGAGAAGTCATTTCATCTCAATGTCGGGTAAAAGTCCCACGAAATTGGAAGCAACGTCTCCAAAATGACCTTTACAGTGTTGATGCGGACGTTAAACCTCAAATCAAACAAACAAACAAAACTGATCATAACTGGTCATTTTCCTATATGAGCCTGCGTATGACAAAATCTACAATAAGATCCGTGCTATGGTCGAAGACTCAGTTCAGCCGGCCCATCAGGTCAGCCTGGTAGGATTATTCTCTTGGTGCCCTATGCTATAGAAGGCTCATGCGAACAGCGAAGACTCTGATCAGGCGGCGCGGATGCGCAGGCTGATCTGAGTCTTAGCTGGTCGCACAGGTCGTAGATTTTGTCATGCGCCGGCACAATTATAATCTCGTATACAATTATGACTGGGTGTAACACAATTCTTCAATTAATACAGTTTCTGGTGTGGACCCCAAAACTAGTGTTTTACGAGGACTGTTCAAATATGAATGCAACTAAGCACATAAAAATGATTCCGTGATAGATTTCGATGAAAAATTTATTTTGTCCCCTCAAAGTATTCCCCTTTAGCAGATATACAAATTTTCAGTCTTCTGATCCAATCATTGAATGCATTTTTGGAGCGTAGCTGTTGCAGCGTAGCTCCAGTGAGATGAGAAGTGATTTCGGCACTACTTTCGGTGTTACTGCATATGACCCAATCACCAGTGAGAACATAGTACCCCGTGTTAACGTAACAGATTATTACGCCATGCGGTATCTTCTTATAGACTGCTTCAAAGCTCACCTATTTCAAACGGAATAGATGAATATTTTAATAGATGAAGTGTGTAGCAGTCTAATCTTTTTATAGTTCAGTTCATATAACCCAGTTTACAACCCATTTGTACCATAAAATCCCAAACCTGGCAACTTGCAAACAGGACAAACCCAGATTTGATACCACAGAACGCGGAGTCTCATTATGACCTTCACTGCATACTTACAAAAAGGTTTAGCCTTTTTTTGCCAAATATTTCGTGGAAGCCACAACCTGACATCCCTGATTTTAAAATGAACTCATTCCATAGTGATATAAGGTGTTGAGGATTCCATTCGTTTAAAATGGGTTAAAAGTACGCAGTGTGGGTCGATAATGTATTACCAAAATAAGACAGTTGGAATGAGTTTGGACAGGTGCACGTCAAGGCTTATATTGTACAGAGTAAAATTTGCAGTTTAGACACAGATGAGACGCCACTTGTTGTAGCGTCTGATCTGGGTCTGCTATGTTTGTCCCTAAAAAAGGCTGCTAGACATATACTCAGAGTATGGGTTAATGTGTGTGTGTGTGGGGGGGGGGGGCAATATTACTTTTTTAAAGCGACCTGTTTGCGTCCTAGGCATGTGACCATAAATAAAGCAAATTATCAGCTCAGACGAAAGTTCGATACCTGCCGGGTTCGGCAACATTCTTTCCAGGAGATTGATCGTGAAATCTGTTCCACGGTGATTCTATTCCTTTCGCTGATTCAAGAAGGGCAGTTGTTGGTTTCCGGTAAAAGACTGTGCACTGTTCTGTATTGACACTATTTAACCAAAGAAATTGCCTTAATGCCAGATCATTTCATAAATGGCCTCGTCGAGGCAATTTATTTTTATATAATAATAACGGAGTATAATGCCTAAACCTCTTCAAATATTCCTATGGATTGATATTGACAATAACTAACCCAAGAAACTGTCGTATGCAAGATCACTTCATAAATGGCCTCACCGATGCAATATATATTTAGAAAAATGTCAACAGAGTATAACGTTCAAACCTCTCTGAATGTTCCGATCATTTTTGGCATTCGGATTGATATTGACAATACCTAACCCATGAGGCTGTTTTATGCAAGATTACTTTATGAATGGCCTCGCTGAGGCAAAATAATATAAACCATGAATACGGAGTATAACATCTAAACCCGGCTTTTATCATTTTCAGCATACAGGTTGATATTGACAATAATCAACCCGCAAAATTGCCTTATGCCAAATTACTTTACAAACGGCCTAGGCAAAATAATATAAACAATGAATACGGAGTATAACATCTAAACCCGGCTTTGGTCATTTTCAGCATACAGGTTGATATTGACAATAATCAACCCGCAAAATTGCCTTATGCCAAATTACTTTACAAACGGCCTAGGCAAACTGAAAAATTATTTTGAAGTGTAACTTCTAATCTACTTGGAATATTTTCGACAACTGTTAGCATACAGATAGATAATGTACCGATCTAACCAACGCGATTCCTGAAAGTCCAATTTCTTTATTTTAGCCTCGGCAAGGTAAAAAATTCACCCACTGACACGGTCGTATAACTTTCAAACCGACAGGTATATTTTTTTAATGTTTTGCATGCAGATGTAAATTGACAAGATCAAGCTAATGATATTGTCTAATGTCAGATAGCTTTATAAACAGCCTCACCGAGGCAATTTTTAAAGACTGATTACGGATGTATAACTTATAAACTGCTGGGAAAATTATGATATTTTTTTACATGAAGATAAACATCATCAAGGCGTAGCCAAGGAGAATGTCTAATAAACGATAAATACCCCCCCCCCCCCCCCCCAAGGTAATTTTTCAAAAACTGATTACATAAAATAACTTTAAAGCTGCAAAACAATTGCGCAAGCCGCAGTTATTGCACGAACTATAGCTCAGCAGAAATCTTCAAGTAAACTGTAGAACTGCATGGTTGCTGTATTGCTCAAAAACATTGATTGTGGGTACTTGATAAAACTGCCTCGTCAAGGTGGTTCAATCAAGTCCCCGCAATCAATGTTTTGAGCAGGTATAAGAAAATATCACAATTTTGTATCTTAAAATTTCCAATTTTTTTTTTTTTCCAAAAATTTGACAATGTATTTGTACAGGCGTGTTTTCGTGATGGTTGTTGCGGGGTCTTCACCTTAGCGTGAGTTAATTTCAATATAGGTCGTGTTGCTTTAACACAACTTCTGGCCCAGAATAGTTTCAAACAGCTATGTTCATTGGATCAATATGAGCCTGAATTAAAATACAATCAGACGCTAAATCAAATTATCAAAGCTACGCTCCATCAGCACGCTCAGTGCTTTGATGGTATTCTTTTCGAGGTATACTATGAAGGCACTGGAATATAACAGAAACGAGGTGTTTGCGCTGTACAAATTTTCGACCAGAAAGGTATTTTTTTTTCAGCCGCGGGAACAAAAAAAAGTCACACGGGACAAGGTCCGGGGAATACGGGGGGTGAGGGAGTTCAACAAAATTTTCCTGCTTCAGATAGTCTTGCACAATGAACGCCTTGTGCGATGACGCATTGTCATGTAGCACTCTGACATTGGCCAAACCAGTTGCGGGTCTTTGTTCTTTGAAATATTTCTTCAATTTTCGAAGAACTTTATTCTTGTAAAACTTTGCATTTACAGATTTGCCTTTAGGCACAGCAACCTGAATAGCAGGGCCCTGATTTGAAAAGATTATGGCATACATTACCTTCTTGACGTTTATGGACCGCTTTGCAATGCATGGTCTTTCGCAATACTTTGTTGCCCATGTTTTGTTCTGAATCTTTCGTTTTGGCTCAAACAAGTGAACCCATGTCTCGTCACCAGTGACGACATTAGCGAAAGACCGTGCATTGTAATTTGGAAACTTTTTAAGCAACTTCTTGGCGCACTGAACGCGTGTCTTTTTCTGCTCATCTGTCAACAGATCGGGAATCCATCTAGCACAGATCTTTCTCATTTTCAAATCCCGTTTCAGAATTGTATGAGCTGCTCCTAATGAGATGCCAACCATACTTGCTATTTGCCTAGTGGTGTATCGTGCATCGGTAGCAACTATTTCTTTCACTCTAGCAACCAACTTGGCAGATGTTGCTCTTTTCGGCCGACGATCATGTGGTGCATCTTCTGTTGAGCCTAGCCCACAGCTGAATTTCTTACACCAACGAAAAACTGTCGGAAAAGACATATCATTATGCCCATAAATCGAACATATTTCATCAAAAATGTCTTTGCACCGTATACCAAGAATACAACGATTCTTAATATAGGACCGTATTTCAACGGCGTACTCTGACCTTCTTCCAACCATGTTTTGTATTAGTATACAAGAGTAGACAGTGTTTATCGAGCGATATACATGGCTAAAGTGCACGGATTTTAACAGTTTTGGTATCAATGTATAGGTAAAATGTTTTTCTACGCTGTGATATTTATTTCCAGGTGATTTTTGCATTAGTACACGAGAAAACGGTCTACTTGGATTCATATTTGAACAGTCCTCGTAACCTTATCCTGGTGAATAAATATATTTAGCCACACCCATTGTTGACTATAAGGTTGCAAATTTTCTTTCTCAACCACATACATTGCAAATTTTCATTAAAATTCAAAACCACACAAGTTGCACATTGCAAAAACACACCCGTGCGACATAGTGCATTTTTCACATCTCCAAAATGGCTACGTCTGATGAAAATCCGTGATATTGTTTCTCATTTATACCGCAAACATAGGTTGTGTGTGCTCGTTAGAACCGCCTCAATGAGGCGGTTCTAACGAGCACACACAACCAATGTCTTGGAGCAGAAATAAAAAAAATAATGTTTAGTCCCCTCACACCCCAGTTTCTCTACTAAAAGTGGGTTTAGTGGGGTGTTCATTTCACGGACTTGTTAACCTGTCTGAATCACATAGGTTGCAAATTTTCATTAAAAAGTCTCAAAAGATATCCAAAAGTGTGATGGCCATAATGCATCTATTATTGTTTTCTCTCAAAGGTGGGGTGGCGGGCACATCCAAGGGAGAAAGACAGCTTAAAAATCTTGTTGGACACAGCTCTCATCAGATACTGGGGTGGGACCTTAGATATGGTAGCTATATCTTGTTATAAGCTATACACTGTACACCACAACCTCTTTATTACAGTATTGTGTGTTTTTGTGGGTGGGGGGTTTTTGGATGCAAAGCAGAAACTTTGTTAAACAACCGTGTGATATCCAAACAAAGTGTGAAGATTATTTTCTGTTTTCTCGTAAGACTATTAACTGGTGGATTAAATATGCAAATTAGTTAGAAACACTCTGTTACGTTACACGCATTACGTTCTCAATGGCGTCGCGTTTACTATTGGCGGGATATAGACATTTCTGTTAAAAGTGGCGAATAAAATGCGTTTTAAATTTCATATGATAAATAGAATCTTGCATTCGTGCTCATGTGTTTATGCTCCCCGAAGAATTTCAAGGGAGCATATAGTCGCCGCTTCGTCCGTGCGTCCTTGTGTCCGTGCGTCCGACCCGCTCTTGTCCACGCGAATTCTCAGAAACTACTTGTCGGATTTCAATGAACTTTCATGGGAACATTAAGTATCGAATGTGGATGCGCATATCACCTGCGTGTTTTGGTTCGATGATTTTTCCAACAGTTATGGCCCTTTGATGATTCTGCATGAATATATAGGGTACTGTTCGTGTGCACGCGAATTCTCAGCAACTGCTTGCCGAAATTCAACGAAACTTCAATGGAATATAAAGCAGCAATAGGGGATGCGCATATTATCCGTGTTTTCTGGTTAGATGATTTGTCACAGAGTCATGGTTCTTTGTTAAAAGCTGCAGTGTAATGTCACTGTGGCTATTTTTAGAAAAACTTTGTCATCACCCTGGTGCCTACATTTATTGATGGATTTTAATATAATTTCACACAAATATTGGGCATGATAATATCTTGAGCATGTTCGACTTTCAGGGTCCTTGGCTCACGGTCAAGGTCACTGTGGCTATTTTTAGAAAAACATTGTTTTCGCTCTAGTGCCTACATTGATGGATTTTAATATAATTTCATACAAATGTTGAGTATGATACTATCTCGAGCAAGTTAAACTTTCAGGATCCTGGGCTCAAGGTCAAGGTCACTGCCGCTATTTTTGAAAAAAAAACTTTGTCATCGCTTTAGCGTCGTCATTTGCCAATGGATTTTAATATATCTTCCCACAAATATTGGGTGTAATAATATCTCGAGCAAGTTCGACTTTCGGGATCCTGGGCTCAAGGTAAAGGTCACTGTGGCTATTTTTAGAAGAAAAAAACCTTTGTCATCGCTCTAGTGCCTACATTTATTGATGGATTTTAATATAATTTCACACAAATGTTGGGTATTATAATATCTCGAGCAAGTTTGACTTTCAGGGTTCTGGGCTCAAGGTCAAGGTTACTGCGGCTATTTTTAGAAAAAAACTTTGTCATCGCTCTAGCGTCGTCATTTGCTGATGGATTTTAATATAACTTCACACAAATGTTGGGTATGATAATATCTCGAGCAAGTTTGACTTTCAGGGTTCTGGGCTCAATGTCAAGGTCATTGTGGCTATTTTTAGAAGAACTTGATTGAGGCAGAAATCTTTCCAACTGTAAACGGAGTTTCATTGCACACAGCCTTTCATTATCAACCTCTCATCATTCTGATATGATTTATTCCGACTTTTGTGTTGCTGATGTTTGTTTGACAGTGCCATCAGGCAAGCTAATCTGTCCACGGACAGGTTTTGTTATACCCCATTTTGAAGTACAGTGAGTATATACACTATACCGCTATTTAACTAGGATAATGTTTCCTGTTCCGACTATTGCACCTTCGGGGAGCATCCATCGGTTTCACCGATATTCTTGCATTGGATTTACTAAACTCGTTGAAGAAAAGAGATGAAATGCTCGGCAAAACCTCGCATTTTATCCCTTTCCCCAACTCGTTTAATAAATTCAATAATACATGAACACTCATGTAAGATCCTCTTTATAGAAGAATGACCATTCATTACGATGACATATCCGTGTAACACAGTGCATTTTTTCATATCTCTGAAGCCGTCATTTTCTGATAAAAGGCCGCGATGGTGTAATGGTTAGCACGTCTGCCCGGAATGCAGGTGATTCGTTGTTCGAGTCCCGGTTGCGGTTCGACCGGTTTTTATATATATTGCGGGTGCTCATTAGAACTGCCTCACAGAGGCAGTTATATCGAGTACCCACAACATAATTCTTGGTCCAGGAATAAGAAAAATAATGTATACCCCTGTAAACGCCAGTTTTCTCTATATATAGTGGGGTTTAGAGGGGTGTTCATTACACAGGCTGGTTAGCGTGATGTTTGGATCCATCTTTAAACGCTGTTACCGTAATAATCCAAAGTATTGTAACAGACTCGCCTGAGCAAACAGTGCAGACCCAGATCAGACAGTCGGAGTAGGGTCTACAGCGGTTGCCATTCCGCCTGGACCTTTTTGAGTCCTTCCTGGATCAGGAAACAAAGCTAATATTTTAGGAGAATTACAACAAGTGTTCAAGGTGTCCAAGTTTTTAGGATTTTTACGGTACATTCAAAACACTGTTATAATAAAGAGTGTTATAAAGAGACTGCGGTGCATGAAAAATTTAACCCATTTTACAGGGGAAATATCAAACTGGACCGCTTGCAATTCTGCAGCCTCCAAACAGTGCCCACATTTTTTGGCTAGAAGTTCAGCCATTTTCTTAATATATTTCGGAAAATAGTATTTATTTGAAAATTATAGATAATGTTTTAGCCAAGAATTTTCAAACGTTACAAATATTTGCGTGAAACGTTGCAGTATCAAATAGTTTTTCACAATATATGGTTTCCTACGGAACCCGGAAAGTACGGAACCCGGGAAGGGACATTCAATTTTATTTTTAACATGTTGTGCGAACAAGATATTATCGTGCGCACAAGATCTTATCTTGTGTGGACAACATAATTTGTCTTGAGCGCACAAGATAATATCTTGTTCGCATGACGTAATATCTTGTGCGCACAAAATATCATCTTTTTCGCACAACATATTATCTTGTTTGCACAACATAGATCTGTGGAAGATACAAGATATTATGTTTCCCACAAAAGATATTATCTTGTGCGCACAACTTATAAACAAGAAAAGATATGGCACAAAGTGTCATATCAAGTGACTTGATTGAGATTGCATTTATTCAATACGGAAAGAAAAAGGCAATGATATCTCATAATTAAAGCCGTTTAGTTATAAACATATAACTAGAATTACATGATCAGTGAATTTGCAGTATCAAATGCCGGTTGTACAGTTTGTTGTTGTTGTTGTTGAATTCCATAGATGGACTATCTAAATTGACGTATAAACTGGTGTTGAATTTAATACTCTATATTTCACAGAGTTGAATTCGACCATGATTGATCAGCGAGCTCAGCCTTAGCGAAATTATAAACCAACAAGCACCATCAGCAAAAAGTCTGGTCTTCTTCATACTTAACACCTTTCTTTCCAGGATCAGGAACAACACATTATTATACCCGCTTTTTCGAAGAAAAATCGGGTATATTGTTTTCTTACCAGAGTTGAGTGGTCGTCAGTCCGTCTGTCTGTCCGTCTGTCTGTCCGTCCGTCACGTTTCATGTAAACGGATCTCTTCTGCAACCACTGAAGCTACAATTTTGAAACTTTGCAGGTAGATAGTGCATGGTATGTAGATGGCAGTGGGCTACTTTTTTGTGACCTTGACCCCAACATGGCCCCCAAGGTCAAAGGTAAAAAAGTAGGGCTTTGCAATAACTTGAGTGCCATTCATACAAAAAGCGGGTATTTGCGATGGTATACCATCGACTGCGCGATCTTGTTATTATTATTATTATTATTATTATTATTATTATTATTATCTGTTATCATTATTATTATTGTTAAATGTTCTTTCGTACAAGCAATACCATATATTTTCATCAAATTAATAATGGTAATGCTTTTGTAGATGACAATGACAGTGACAATACCAACATTGGAGACTCAAAGTTCTGCAACGGAAGGTCGGGTGGTTTTTCTCTGGGTACTCATGTTTTTGCCCACCTCTGATTAATGATGGGCTTGATATATGTCTAAAAAATCTTGAAAGCGCCATAAAACCCCCAATATCCAAAACTGTCTCATGATGAGCAGTGTTAAAAAAGAGAATGCAGTATAATACATTCCATCACAAAACACACCTGTATAATTTTGACAATTTTGTTTGATTTGAGGTTTAACGTCCCCTTCATCACTGTAAAGGTCATTTTGGTTCCAATTTTTTGGGACTTTTACCCGACATTGAGATTAAATGACATCTCAAGCCCTGTCGCCCAATGAAACCAATAGGGTTTATTAGCATGAACGGTCCGCCACGCACCGCGGTTCCTGGACAGGCTTAGATCCTCTAAGCGGTTTGTCAGTACTAGTGTGCGGGCCGGATTCAGCTCTTGCAGCCCATATATTTCTTCACGCCCCTGTGGGCGTAGCCGATAATTTTGACAAACTTAAACCCCACTTTCCTATGGTGAAACTGGGGTTTACAGGGGTATACATCATTTGTCTTGTTCCTCCTCAAAACTCAAAAACATAGGTTGTGGGCATTCGTTAGAACCTATCAAGTACTCACAGTGTATGTAGAGAGCAAAAATGTAACAATATCAATGCTTATATGACAAAGTTCACTTTCTTTGGTGGTGAATTTTACAATGCATTTGTATAGGCGTGTTTTCCTTATGTCTAGAGCTAAAATAAACAATTGTCTCAGTTACCAGCGCTAGAACAAAATTTAGAATATACTGATGCTTAAGTTAGTGGCAATAGGTCTTGTTTAAACACTACACTGTACCCTACTTAAAATATTTCAGTACCGCAGTATATCAACGGCTGAAAAGCATCAGAAACAAGAAAGCAGTCTTGAGGGACAGCCAAATCCCCCGCCACTCTTTGTATCAAGACTCAACCTTGTGACCTTCACCTGTGACCTTGACCTTGAGTTGGCATGGTTTATTTATGGTTCTGCACATCAGCTCACTGTGAGGTATATTTCACAAAAGTTTAATCCTTCCAGGAGTAAAGGAGTTATGGAACGGACACTAAATTCAAAGTTTCAAACTCATGACCTCTAACTGTAACCTTGACCTTGAGTCGACACGGTTTATTTATGTGTTATGTACATCAGCTCACTATTTGGGGCATTTGACCAGCGTTTAATGAAAATCCTTTGAAAGGTAAAGGAGATATGGAACGGACACAAAAATCAAAGTTTCAAACTGGTGACCTGACCTGGTGTCGACATGTTCATTTATGGGTTCTGCACAGGAGCTCACTGAGGGGGATAGTTGACCAAAGTTTAATGAAAATCCTTTGAGGGTTAAAGGAGATATGGAACGGACAAAAAATCCGAAGTTTCAAACTCGTGACCTTCAAATGTGACCTTGACCTTGAGTCGGCATGGTTCATTTATGGGTTCTGCACATCAGCTCACTGAGGGGGATATTTGTTCAAAGTTTAATGAAAATCCTTTAAAGGGTAAAGGGGATATGGAACGAACACTAAAATCAAACTTTTAAATTCTTAACCTTCAAATGTGACCTTGACCTTGAGTCGACATGATTCATTTACGGGTTCTGCATATCAGCTCACTGAGAAGAATATTTGACCAAAGTTTAATGAAAATCCTTCCAAGGGTTCAGGAGATATGGAGCGGACAAGAAATAAATTCCAAGTTTCAAACTCATGACCTTCAACTGTGACTTTAACCTTGAGTCGGCATGGTTACTTTAAGGGTTCGGCACACCAGCTCACTGAAATGAATAACTGACCAAACTTAAATGAAAATCTATCAAAGGGTTCAGGAGATATGGAGCGGACAAGAAAGTGTTACGGACGGACGGACGGCAGACGGACGGACGGACAGACGGTCATTCCTAAAATCCACGCTCCGCTTCGCGGCGGGGGATTGAAAATTTAGGAGGAAACGTTGATGTTTTGTGGTCAAAATGTGCAGTGCCTTAGTTAATGAGTTTCTTACATCAGTGCCGTTTGTCAACCAGTTATTAGCATCAAGTACAAAATTTAGGAGAATATGTATATATTTTGTTTCAAAATGCCTAACTTAATCACAATGAGTTCATGATCTCTTTACTGCAGTATAACAACAGCTAGCTTATCATCTATCTAGGAGAATGTGTGAATTTTTTGTTTCCACAATACTATTTTTTAATGAATGTATGACCTCAGCGCCACAGTTTATCAACAGCTTATCATCTATCTCGGAGAATGTGTGAATGTTTTATTTCCACAACGCCTTTCTTAATGAATACCACATTTTATCAACAGCTTATCATCTATCCAAGAGAATGTTTGAATGATTTCTTTTCACAATGTCTTTCTTAATGAATTTATGAACTCAGTGCTGCAGCATTACGAAAATGCATACATTGTAAATTTTACCGCCAAAAATCGAAAATTTTAAGTTGAAAAATCGTTATATTTTTCTGTTCAACATAAAGATTGTGGGTACACGTTAGAACCACCTCATTGATGCTGCTCTAACGAATACCACAATTTATATTTTGGAGCGGAAATAAGAAAATAAGGTTTACCATTGTAAACCCAGTTTTACACAGTGTCGTACTGAATAATAACAGCTAATCAGCATCAGAATAAAATTTGGTGAAAGTGCTCATGGTTTGTTTGCAAAATACCTTAGTTAATGAATTTATGACCTAAATGCAACATGTTTTATCAACAGCTTAAAAATCAGCATCCAGACAAAATTTAATTCTAGGAGAATGTTTTTATATTTTGTTTTGACAACAAATTTATGACCTCAGTGCTTTAACCAATTATTATCAGGTTCAGAGAAAATAATATAGTACCGTGTGTGTATTACCCCTTTTTGTTTTGACATTACCTAAATACCCCAGTAATCAGCAAAAATGACGTTATAAAAGCTTAAATTTAATAGAAATGCAAGATATAGGTATGGTAGACACCGATAAAGTCATGTTTTTTTATAAGTTAACAAATGAAATGATACAAATGTTATTTGATATTTTTAAGAAAAGAAAAACGAAAAAAAAAAAAAAAAAATATGGAACGCTTCACGAATTTGCGTGTCATCCTTGCGCAGGGGCCATGCTAATCTTCTCTGTATCGTTCCAATTTTAGTATATGTACGGCCGAAGCACGTACAAATATGATTGGTCAGCCAGTTTCCTATATATGTACATTAATAAATTTTGCTGAAAATAAAGTGTTGCGAGAAAAGCTTGTTGGAAAATTATTTTATTATTTCATAAAATATGTTTTCTATTCATTATACTTTTCAAATATAAAATGATTTTAATTAAAACATTCATTTGCACTCTTTTTTCATGTTAAAAATAAAAAATACTGAAAAATTTACCCTGAAAATTGTCGGGCTGTATTAAACTTGTATTTACTTTGCAGTATTCTCCCTTTGAAAGCAAATTTGTTTTTTTTTTTTCACCATTACTCTCCCTTCAGTTATAATACGACCTTATTTGGTCATGTGACAGCTGTTGACAGATCAATATCTTAGAGAAGAAAAGGCTATACATTTCATGTGAATTGACAATTCACATGAAATGTCAAGCCTAATTCAGTTATTTTCTCTGAAAATAAGAACAAAATAATATTTTTCAAATTTCTTGTCATCTGCTTAACAGTTGTAACGGTTGTATTTATAGAGGTAGTTATACTGAGTTATCTCTACTGATATAGTGTTTTTCCATTAGGATAACATTCGGATTCGCCCCCGCCCATCGGGACTTGAAGAAACAGATGGGATGCATGATCATTGGGCGGCAGGGCTTGAGATGTCATTTCATCTCAATGTCGGGTAAAAGTCCCACAAAAGTGGAAGCAGCGTCTCCAAAATGACATTTCCAGTGATGACGGGGACGTTAAACCTCAAATCAAACAAACAAACCAAACCATTTAGATAGTATTCAGCCCTGGACATTAAATTACAATACAGGTATTTGCCTCTTTCGTGTGGTATAAATATAGACATTTTACTGAGAATCTCGAAGTCAGAATTCTCTCCGTAGGAGAAAATGCTTGTGTATTGTGAATTATACAAAGTTTCATCAAAACCCCATAAGTAGCAATTTTCATTCTCATTACCGGCTATGATTTCCATCTGAGGTTGTTCATTCCATATCTCCAAAATGCATTACGAAAATACGCCTATTCAAATACACTGCAGATTTTACCGCCGAAAAATGAAAAAAAATCAGATGAAAAATTGTGATATTTTTTCTTATTTCTGCTCAAATTATAGATTGTGGGTACACGTTAGAACCGCCTCATCCATTACGAGAACACGCCTATATAATTTTGACCCTCTCATACCCCACTTTTATAATTTTCTTGGGCGAATTTTATTCATAGATATATACAAGTAAATTTCTACTAACAGTATTTACTATGAATAATATACCTCATAGATATATACTTTAGTGCCCAATATAAAACTACTTTTCTGTCAATCATTTTTGACGTAATTACCTAGTGGATCTGTATGTTATTTAGTGGGCGTGGTTTAGTATGCATTAAAGTTAGTAAGCATATTTTCTAGTGTTTTTATTAGTAAATGTTTGATTAAAACTATGTCACTGATAGTTGAAATCGAATATATTTGGCGCCATATATTTATATTGAATTTATGTCACTGTATCATTAATTTAACCGCAACCTGATAATTTGCTACATAGCTGCAATATGAGTGTCTTCCCTTTGACATAATAATAGCTGACAAGTAAAAGCTTTAGTAAAGCTTTTCATTCACAATCTAAGTTCGATTGTCAACCCAGTTTGTTGTTTAGTTTTAGGTTTAACGTCCCCGTCAGCACCGTAAAGGTCATTTTGGAGTCGTTGTTTCCAAAATTGTGGGACATTTTCTCAATATTAAGATGAAATATGACCTCTCCATCCTCTTGGCAATTATTGCAGTTGCAGTTTTCTGTCAGACGATTTCTGCACATTAACCTCCCTTGAATTTCTAAAAATAAATGTTCTATTTGACTGGAAAACGGATATATCTATAACTAATTGATGTGGTATGAAAATATGTTTCATACGGTGGAATTTTCTTATAATATCCTTTTATGAGAATGTCTTGTTTCTGTGAATTTCTTTGTTGTATGAAAACTAAAACCTCTCTAAAAGATGTATTATTCTGTCCACCTTGCTGATTTAATCACTCGATATATCTATATCCTGACCAGATATTGATTAGCCAGGCAATATTTTCTGGTCCTTTGGAGTCATTGAGTTCATTTGGTATCATTTTGAAAATAGAGTTCTGCTTTATCCGGTGATAGAGGGCGTGGCCGGTGTTGCATATTTCAGTACTGGTCATGAACAGACTCAATAAAACCGAGTCTGCTATTTTCGTTTAGTTGGTGTATTCCTTGCTTCCAAAGGATCTAACTTCAGAACTTATTTATTTTCACTGTAGCTGGTGTTGTGCCGTGTGGCGGCCGTAAAACGTCTCCTCGTACATCATCATAGTTTTCTTAACTCGCATATGCGGGTAAGAGTGACTGTAGGTAAACACCGACGGCCCAGGCGGATTCGGAGCAGATATTGTTATTTGATTTTCATAACGGGAGAGATTGCGACAGCTTATGTGAGACAGGGCCATTCTGATTTAATTTCAAAATTCAATATTGGACTTGAATCTCTTCTGCAACAAGGTCTATCGGAACCCGAATTTTATGGTTACTTAGTATATAAATTCAGAAAAATATACAACCGCAATGACTTCAGCACCAAATTTCGTAAAATCATTCTTCGAAAGATTGGGTACAACAGGGATGTTATACTGCATGCATGGTTGTTAACCCAATCACGGTTGGCAACTTTGCTTCCCTCTTTAATTGCACGCCGGTGGGTCAGGCCTCAGATTCTATGACGGTTCCAACGTAAAGGCTTATTTAGAATTAGAGTGATCTAATTCAAGGTAATGTTGGTTGGTGCCTGATGCTCTGTCTCTGGTCGGGCCCATCGGAGTCTAACTGTTGGTTTTCTTTTGCTCCAGCATTTCAGTGGTTTCTTGCTGTCGAGTCCTCACCGTTGTCTCACCTCTATGGTTCTTTGATTATTTGTGTTCACGGAGATGTTGCACTGATGAGTTAGGAGGCCTTCATGCGGACTGAACAAATTATTTGTCTAAATCGCGACGGAAGTAAGGGCGAGGATTGTGGCCACGTAAAATCGATTTAAGCCCCATCCCCCCCCCCCCCCCAGTGGAAATCTTTCCACTGACCGTTCCAAGGCGGTTCTTCTGTGGCGGTTTATTTATGTTGTTTTTTGTTACTTACTGTGTGTATCACTTGTGTCTTTTTATTTTGGATGGCCATATGGCCATTTTGTGGGAAAGTAACTGTCCTTATGGCCTTCCTTTGTTTAGGTTTCCATTATGGTCTGGTCGCTTCATGTTTGTGTTTCTTTCCCTTTGGTGTCTTTGATGGGTGGAGTAAGTTAATTGTATCGATTCCTGATCTTTGTTTTACTTCTACTTATACGCTAGCACAGCAGCTTGTTCGACGAACTGTCATTACTCAACAGTAAAAAGCAAGAGGTCCATGGGCCACAATGCTCAACAGAGCTCAGGGGGCCACTGCCCACTGGCAGCAATGTATTTTAATTAACCATGGAAGCCCTGTGCCCTAGGATGCTACAGATAAAATTTGGACCCAATAAGCCTCGTGGCTTTAGATTCGATGTCGCTTGAATGTGTTGTTGCAGGACAACAGATGACAATTGACAATTTCCCATCTGTGGCAACAAATAGGCCAAAAAAGAACATTATTAAAGGAACATTGCCATGAAAGTGACAAAATATCTTGAAAGGCATTAGTCATTTTTCAATTTTCCCCATTATAGGACAATGGAAACTCATAGTTTGGCATAGCAAACAAACCAAAGAGCCAAAGTTCATAGACCAGTGCTCAGGTGGACACTGCCCAATGGCAGCCATGTATTATAACATGATATGATTTTATTATAACAATTATAAAGTCTCCCAAACAAACCCCATACCCAAATGAGCACCCATGTGGACTGTATCTGAAATATTAGGTGTTTTATAATGTAGAGAGATCAGGGCATGGACCCAATGGAGCCCTGGTTGGTGTCACTAAATGCGTCTTATCAAAAGGAACAAAGACATATATGGTTTATCAGTGGGAATATGTATGGTTCCTGAGATGTAAGGCCTTTTAAGCAATGGAGGGAATCGGGCATGGCAGATCCCAGAAAAGCCCAAGATTGTTGTCAATGAATAAGTCTTATCATAAGGATCAAGAGTATATACGGTTAAACGGTGGGGATCTGAATGGTTTTTGAGATATGAGGCAATTTTATGAAGTGGCAGGGAGAGAAATGGCCCCTGTGATCCCCAAAGACGGGGTGACTGAATGTGTCTAATAACAATGAGCAAGAATGTATGTGATTATAGGATGGGGATTTGAATGGTTTCTGAGATATATGGCCTATTATGAAGTTGAGTCTTATTATAAGGAACAGGAATAAATATGGTTATGGGGTGGGGATCTGAACGGTTTCTGAGATATATGGATTTTAATGAAGTAAAGGGGTGGGGCATGGCCTGTGACACCCCGGGGGGACCTGCATGCTGGTGTCACTGATTGCGTCTTATCATAAGGAACACGAATATATATGATTAAGGGGTGGGGATCTGAACGGTTTCTGAGATATATGGATTTTCATGAAGTAAAGGGGGTGGGGCATGGCCTGTGGGACCCCGGGGGGACCTGCATGCTGGTGTCATTGATTGGGTGTTATCATAAGGAACAAGAATATATATGGTTTAGGGGTGGGGCTCTGAACAGTTTCTCAGATATATGGTCTTTTGTGAAGTGGAGCATGGCCCGGGCGCACACTGGGTGACCCCTAAGTTGGTGCCACTGAATGTGTCTTATCATAAGGAACAAGAATATATATGGTTTAGGGGTGGGTATCTGTAAGGTTTCTGGAATATTTGGCATTTTACGAAGAGGAGGGGGTTGGGCATGGTCCAGGCACATCCCAGGGGACCCCAAATTTGGTGTCACTGAATGCAACTTATCATAAGGAATGAGAGTATATATGGTTTAGAGGTAGGGATCTCAATGGTTTCTGAGATAAATGGCATTTTATAAAGTGGAAGGGGTGGGGCATGTGCCTGGCACATCCCGAGGGACCCACAGGTTGGTGTCACTTAATGTGTCTTATCATAAGGAACAAGAATATATATGGTTTAGGGGTGGGGATCTGAATGGTTTCTGAGATAAATGGCCTTTTATGAAGTTGAGGGGTCAGGGCATATCCCCGGCATATCCCGGGGGAACCTCAGGTTGGTGTCACTTAATGCATCTTATCATAAGGAACAAGAATATATATTGTTTAGGGGTGGGGATCTGTATGGTTTCTGAGATGGATTTTAATGAAGTAAAGGGGTGGGGCATGGCCCATGGCACCCAGGGTGGACCTGCATGCTGGTGTCACTGATTGCGTCTTATCATAGGAACAAGAATATATATGGTTTAGGGGGTGGGGCTCTGAACAGTTTCTCAGATATATGGTCTTTTGTGAAGTCAAGGGGTGAAGCATGGCCCAGGAACACCCTGGGTGACCCCTATGTCTTATCCTCAGAAACAAGAATATATATGGTTTAGGGCAGGGGATCTGTAAGGTTTCTGGAATATTTGGCCTTTTATGAAGTTGAGGGGGGGGCATGGTCCCGGCACATCCCGGGGGACCCCCAGGTTGGTGTCGCTTAATGCATCTTAGCATTAGGAACAAGAATATATATAGTTTAGGGGTGGGGATCTGTATGGTTTCTGAGATATATGGCATTTTATGAAGAGGAGGGGGTGGGGCATGTCCCCGGCACATCCCGGGGGACCCCCAGGTTGGTGTCACTCAATGCATCTTATCATAAGGAACAAGAATATATATGGTTTAGGGGTTGGGATCTGTAAAGTTTCTGAGATATAAGGCATTTTATGAAGTGGAGGGGGCGGGGCATGGCCCCGGCACAACCTAGGGGACCCCCAGGTTGACATGAAAGCATATGGCTGAGAGAAGTTTACACAAGGAACATGTTTATGTAAGTTTTGTCAAAATATCTGCAATGACTTGGCAGCAAATGCCATTTTTCAGTTTTCCCCATTGTAAGTCAATGGAAACTCTAAGTTGCCATAGCAACAAAACTAAATGGCCAAATTTCATAAAAAACACAAAACCTATAAAGGCAAATATGGTGAATATTTTCATAAAGTCTCAGCCTCCTAGAGCATATGGTTTCTGAGGACATGATTTTTTAAAGTAATTTTTTGTCTATTTTTTGCACTTTGGTTTCCATGGTAACCAATAAAAATGAGCAGAAGGCCTAAAATCATACGGCAGATAGTAGATTACCTATGGAACATTTCTATGAAAGTTTTGTCAAAATATCTGCAGAGGCTTGGTAGTAAATGCCATTTTTCTATTTTCCCCATTATAAGTCTATGGAAACTCTAAGTTGCCATAGCAACCAAACTAATGAGCCGATTTTCATTAAAAACACAAACTATCAATCCCCCTGCCCAAGGATGCTACAGATGAAATTTGGGCTGAATCGGCCCAGTGGCTTCAGAGGAGATGTCGTTTGAAAATGTTGACGAAGACGACGCAGACGACGCAGACGACACAGACGACGCAGATGACGACGGACAACTGCCTATCCTATAAGCTCCCCCGGAGCCTTCGGCTCTGGTGAGCTAAAAAAGCTAGCCGCTTCCCGTTACATATTTTGAAGGCTCGTCCGCTTCCCCTTACACTTCGATGAACGCATCGCGTTGCATGATTTTCAGTGACGTCAGTCTAAACCATGGTTCTCTAAGGGCGTTGGTGACAAACAGCGTGTAAATGTTTTTCATTTTTTGCCCTGTAAACATTTTTTCGCAAATATGTATAAAAAATATACATGTTCTTATTTTTTTCTGCTTTTCATGAAAGTATGAACGACAGCGGATTTCTAGCAAAGTTTACATGAACCCCGAAGGGGGTTCATTTACTTTGCACGCGACACACTGCGTTAATACATTCATGAACAGCAAAAAATCATTTCTTAAATGTACTTCAAACTGAACGTTACATAACATATACATCAGATGCATTCAATAAGTGCGACTTTGCAGAGTGTTCTTATTTCTTTCAAATCCCACATCATTCAAGATACCGCCCATTATAACATGTTATAAAACATGTTATACTTTTCTTGTTCATCTTAAAAATTTTATTTTTTGGCCAAAACATTGGCAGTGTATATGTATAGGCGTGTTTTCGAATGGAGGCGGTTCTAACGAGTACCCACAACCTAGATTTTAGAGCAGAAATAGGAAACCTAGATTTTAAAGCAGAAATAAGAGAAATAAGGTTTACCCCTGTAAACCCTAGTTTTACAATATAAATGTGGGGTTCAAGGGGGTCAAAATTATATAGACCTGTTTTCGTGATGGAAAATTTTTCTGATGAAATTTTGACATATTTTTCTTATTTATACTCCAAACATAGGGTCTTGCTGATTGTTGCAACTGCGAGGCAGTTCTAACGAGTACCCACAGCCTATATCTTGGAGCAGAAAAAAGAGAAATAATGATTACTACGTGCCATCCAATTTTCTATATATACAGTGGGGTGTAGAAGAGTGTTCATTACACAGACTTTTTGACGAGATGTGAACTACGTAGGTTGCAAATTTTGATTCTGAACCCCAAATGTAGCGGCGGTACCTTGACCTTGGGTCGGCATGGTTCCATTTATGGGTTCTGCACACCAGCTCACTGAGATGAATAAATTACCAAAATTTAATGAAAATCTATCAAAGGGTTCAGGAGATATGGAGCGGACGATAAATTGTTACGGACAGACGGACGGACGGACAGACGGACGGATAGACGGACAGAAGGCCATTCCTAAAATCCCCACTCCGCTTCGCGGCGGGGGATTAAAAAATTAGGAGAAAACGTTGATGTTTTGTGGTCAAAATGTACAGTGCCTTAGTTAATGAGTTTCTTACCTAAGTGCCGTTTATCAACCAGTTATTTGCATCAAGTCCAAAATTTTGGAGAATATATATATATAGTTTCTAAATGCCTTACTTAATTATAATGAATTCATGATCTCTTTACTGCAGTATAATAACAGCTAGCTTATCATCTATCTAGGAGAATGTGTGAATGTTTTGTTTCCACAATGCTTTTTTTAAATGAATTTATGACCTCAGCGCCACAGTTTATCAACAGCTTATCATCTATCTTGGAGAATGCGTGAATGTTTTGTTTCCACAACGCCTTTCTTAATGAATTTATGACCTCAGTGCTGCAGCATTAAGAAAATGCATACATTGTATATTTTACCGCCAAAAATCGAAAATTTTAAGTTGAAAAATCGTTATAGTTTTATTTTTCTGCTCAACATATAGGTTGTGGGTACACGTTAGAACCGCCTCATTGAGGCGGCTCTAACGAATACCCCACAATCTATAATTTGGAGCGGAAATAAGAAAATAAGGTTTACCATTGTAAACCCAGGTTTACTTTATATAAGTGGAATTCAAGAAGGTCAAAATTATATAGGCCTGTTTTCGTGATGGTATGTCAACAGCGTAAAATCATCTAGGAGAATGTATAAGTGTTTTATTTCCACATTACCTGAATGAATTTATGACCTCAATGCTATAGTTTAGTAGTACATGTATAACAACATGTATTGACAATTCACGTGAAATGTCAAGCCTAATTCAGTTATTTTCTCTGAAAATAAGAACAAAAATTTTTTTGAAAATTTCTTGTCATCTGCTTAACAGTTGTTACAGTTATATTTATAAAGTTAGCTATACTGAGTTAGCTATATTGATAATAGTGTTTTTCCATTAGGATCAGTATAACATTTGGATTCGCCCCCGCCCATTGGGGCTTGAAGAAACAGATGGGATGCATTATGCTTCCATGCAGAGCTGAAACCGACCCGCACACCAGTACTGGGAAACCGCTGAGAGGATTTTAGCCTGCCCAGGCAAAGCGGTGCGAGTCGGCCTGTCCATGCTTATAAACCATATTGGTTTCATTGGGCGGCAGAGCCTGAGATGTCATTATGCCCCCAACTTCGAAGAAGTTGTGGGGGCATATGTGTTTTGCCCTGTTCGTCCGTCCTTCCGTCCTTCCGTCCGTCCCGCTTTACTGTATGGCATAACTTAAGAACCATGGGTGCTAGGTTTTTGAAATTTCATATATGGATTCCTTTTGAAAAAGTAATTGACCCGTGTTTTTTTTTTTCTCGTCAGGATTATGCCCGTTTTATGAGTTATGCCCCTTTGCAAAAAAAAAAAAAAATACTTTGAAATTTTGTAAGCAAGATATCTCAGTAACTATTTGAGCTTTTGCCCTGAAACTTTACAGACTGTTTTGGGATGATGAGTAGATGAACTGATTAACTTTTGAAAAAATCTGAATTGTTTTTCTTGAGTTATGGCCCATTGAATATTTTATGCGTTTTAAGCTTGTAAGCAAGATAACTAAAAACTGTTTGAGCTATTGCCCTGAAACTTGACAGAATGGTTGGGGATGTTGGGTAGATGAACTGATTAACTTCTGTTAAAAATCCATTTTTTTTCTTGAGTTATGCCCCTTTGAAATTTTGCGCGTTTTAAGCTTGTAAGCAAGATATCTCAAAAACTGTTTGAGCTATTGTGTGTGTGTGTGTGGGGGGGGGGGGGGTGCTCCACGGGGACCAACTAACATCCAGTTCTTACTGGTATCTAGTGCGTTGTTGACCATACTTATCAAAGGTACATGAATATTTGCATATGCTATTCTTGATCACGTAGAATTTACTAAACTCTAGATAGAATACATCGCCTAAGATTATTTTGTGTTTGTTTCTTATTTCAACTTATCGATTGACTTGAAACCTTTTAGTTTACAAAATATAGTTATGAACAGAAAGAAATATTTGCGTATTTTCATGATGATTAATATTTGGATCGCCGTAGAGGAGGACAGCAAGGCTTGGCTGAGAAAGCTGGGAAACAGACCGTAACATATCGTTCCTGGTGTTGTGATAGAGAGGAAAGTGAAGAAGAAAATGTTTTGTATCTTCGATAAGACCACATGTACACGATGCATTTGGAACAATGTTCTTTGAGAATAAGTGTTGGTTTAGGGAACTGCACTTGGTCCTCAATCGACTATGAAGAATTTGACCGAGGCGCTTCCCTTCATTGTAGACTGAGCGAGGCGGATGGAACGTCCTGGTTTAGATGCTGTTTTAGTGATACTGTAGAAGTGCAAAGTCTGGTCTCCTCAGGTAAGGTTCCAAGTTATCACAGTCCTTGGAAGAAAAGAAGTATAGTAGAGCTGCGAATGGCTTTGAATCGTACGAAGATTGTTGGGATTACGAAGATTGTAGGAGATGTTTTCTCCGATCGTGGGTGGTAAGAGTGATGATAGACATACTAGAGATATTCCATGATACATTTTATAAAACGTTGTAATTTTGTGCTTATGTCTTCTGGAGGCCAACGTTTCCCATCCCGTTTCAGTATAGAGATTATTTAGCGATACAAGCCTGGTTGCGCGGGTTACTGCTGAATTTTCTCCAGTTCGTTTTCCTCATACTGGGTGCAATTGTCCCGGACGACATCGGCATACTCTAAGAGGGGTCCAATGAATGAACAAGAGGGCCATGATGGCTCTGGATCGCTCACCTGATCCATAGAGTAACAAGTGGGCCCCGGGGAGGGCCATTATTGACCCCAGGGCTGTAATATGCATAATGTTGAGGGAGGTCTAAAAAGGTGAAGCTTCTTACCAAATATCAACAAAGGCTATAAATTGAACAATCTTGGCAAAGGTCCACTAGATGAAGCTACATACCAAATATCAAAGACCTGGGCCTTGTGGTTTCAGAGAAGATTTTTTAAAGATATTCCCTACATAAGCCTATGTAAAACCAAATGGCCCCGGGGTGGGGGCATTTTTGGCCACATAGGGCTATAATTTGAAAATCTTGGTAGAGGTCCACAAGATGAAGCTTCCTACCAAATATCAAAGACCTGGGCCTTGCGGTTTCAGAGAAGAAGATTTTTAAAAAATTCCCTATAAAGCCCATGTAAAACCAGAGGGCCCCGGGGCGGGGGCATTTTTGGTCCCAGCACTATAATTTGAACAATCCCGGTAGGGGTCCACTCGATGAAGCTTCCATACCAAATAGCAAAGACCTGGGCCTTGCGGTTTCAGAGAAGAAGATTTTTAAAGATTTTCCCTATATAAGCCCATGAAAAACCAAAGGGCCCCGGGGCGGGGGCATTTTTTGCCCCAGCACTATAATTTGAACAATCTTGGTAGGGGTGCACTAGATGAAGCTTCATACCTTATATCAAAGACCTGGGCCTTGCGGTTTCAGAGAAGAAGATTTTTAAAGATTTTCTCTATAAAAGCCCATGTAAAACCAAAGGGCCCCGGGGCGGGGTCACTTTTGGCCCTAGCAATATAATTTGAACAATCTTGGTAGGGGTTCACCAGATGAAGCTTCATACCAAATATCAAAGACCTGCGCCTTGCGGTTTCAGAGAAGAAGATTTTTAAAGATTTTCCCTATATAATCCTATGTAAACCAAAGGGACCCGCGGCGGGGGTATTTTTGGCCCCAGCACTATAATTTGAACAATCTTGGTAGGGGTCTACTAGATGAAGCTTCAAACCAAATATCAAAGACCTGGGCCTTGCGGTTTCAGAGAAGAAGATTTTTAAAGGTTTTCCCTATAAAAGCCTATGTAAAACAAAAGGGTCCCGGGGCGGGGGCATTTTTGGCCCCAGCACTATAATTTAAACAATCTTGATACAGGTCCACACCAAATATCAAAGACCTAAGCCTTGCTGTTTCAGAGGAGAAGATTTGCAAAGATTATCTCTATATAAGTCTATGTCCCGGGGCCGAGGCATTTGCGGCCCGAGGGCTATAATGTAAACAATCTTGGTAGAGGTCCACTAGATGAAGCTCCATACTAAATATCAAAGACATGAACCTTGCAGTTTCAGAGAAGAAGATTTTTAAAGAAATCCCTATATATAAGTCTATGTAAAACCAAAGGGTCTCGAGGCGCGGGAATTTTTGGCCACAGGGCTATAATTTGAACAATCTTGATAGAGGTCTACTAGATCAAATTTCACACCAAATATCAAAGACCTAGGCCTTGTGGTTTCACAGAAGATTTTTAAAGATTTTCCCTATAAGTCTATGTAAAACTAAAGGGCCCCGAGGCGGGGGCATTCTTAGTCTCAGGGCTATAGTTTGAACAATCTTGGTAGAGGTCCACAAGATGAAGCTTCCTACCAAATATCAAAGATCTGGGCCTTGCGGTTTCAGAGAAGATTTTTTAAGATTTCCCTATATAAGTCTATGTAAAACCAAAGGGTCTCTGGGCGGGGGCATTTTTGGCCCCAGGGCTATAATTTAAAAATCTCGACAGAGGTCTACATGATGAAATTTCACACCAAATATCAAAGACCTAGGCCTTGTGGTTTCACAGAAGAAGACTTTTAAAAACTTTCTCTATATAAGTCTATGTAAAATCAAAGGGCCCGGAGGTTGGGGCATTTTTGGTCTCAGGGCTATAATTTGAACAATCTTGGTAGAGGTCCGCTAGATGAAGCTTCATACCAAATATCAAAGACCTGGGCCTTTCGATTTTAGAGAAGAAGATTCTTAAAGATTTCCCTATATAATCCTATGTAAAACCAAAGGGCCCCGGGCGGGGGCATTTTTGGTCCCAAGACTATAATTTGAACAAACTTGGTAGTGGTCCACTAGATGAAGCTCCATACCAGATATCAAAGACCTAGGCCTTATGGTTTCAGAGAAGAAGATTTTTCAAGATTTCCCTATATAAGTCCATGTAAAACCAAAGGTCCCCGGATCGGGGGCATTATTGGCCACACAGGGCTATAATTTGAACAATCTTGGTAGAGGTCCACAATATGAAGCTTCCTACCAAATATCAAAGACCTGGGCCTTGCGGTTTCAGAGAAGAAGATTTTTTAAAATTTTCCCTATAAAGCCCATGTAAAACCAGAGTGCCCCGGGGCGGGGGCATTTTTGGCCCCAGCACTTTAATTTGAACAATCTTGGTAGGAGTCCACTAGATGAAGCTTCATACCTAATATCAAAGACCTGGGCCTTCCGGTTTCAGAGAAGAAGATTTTATAAAGATTTTCTCTATATAAGCCAATGTAAAACCAAAGGGCCCCGGGGCGGGGGCATTTTTGGCCCTAGCAATATAATTTGAACAATCTTGGTAGGGGTTCACCAGATGAAGCGTCATACCAAATATCAAAGACCTGGGCCTTGCGGTTTCAGAGTAGAAGATTTTTAAAGATTTTCCCTATATAATCCTATGTAAACCAAAGGGACCCGCGGCGGCCGTATTTTTGGCCCGAGCACTATAATTTGAACAATTTTGGTAGGGGTCTACTAGATAAAGCTTCATACTCAATATCAAAGAACTTGGCCTTGCGTTTTCAGAGAAGAAGATTTTTAAAGGTTTTCCCTATATAAGCCTATGTAAAACCAAAGGGCCCTGGGGCGGGGGTATTTTTGGCCCCAGCACTATAATTTGAACAATCTTGGTAGGGGTCCACTAGATGAAGCTTCATACCAAATAGCAAAGACCTGGGCCTTGCGGCTTCAGAGAAGATTTTTTAAATTTTCGATGAAAAAAAGATCTATTTTTGGCTCCTGTGACCTACATGTGCAACGGACCGGAACCATTTAAACAACTTTGAAAGGGGACCACCTAACGATCATTCCTGTGAAGTTTGGTCAAAATCTGATCAGTGGTTTAGGAGGAGATGTCATTTGAAGAAAAAGTTTTCGGACGCACTCACGCACGGACGACGGACAAAAAGTGATCCCAAAAGCTCACCTTGTCACTACGTGACAGGTGAGCTAAAAATAAATAAATTGAAGAGATTTTCTGTCGAGTAAGAATTTTACTTTACGCATGACATTGATTCTTTCCCATGCCTTGGATCTAACTTCATTCAGGTGGTCATGCCACGTGCAGTCACTAGAGAATATACGACCTAGATGTTTGTGTGTGTTGACTTCAGTTATGGCTTGATTGTTCACGATGACTGGGGGTGGTTAGGTTTGTTGACTTTGCGAGAAAGCAGGGGAGCTTCGGACTTTGCTGGATTAAAGCCGACTAACCACTTTTTGGCCCATTGGTGTATCTTTTAAAGAACGGCATTTAAAAATAGAGCCGCTTCGACCGGGTTATCGACAATAATATAAAGACTTGTGTCGTCTGCAAACAACCGAATTGTACAGGATATCGTTAACGATGTCGTTAATGTATACCAGGAACAGGAGGGGACCGAGAATCGAGCCTTGAGGCACACCTGCTTTTATTGGTTTCCAGTTTGAGCTGGCTCCCCGAAGAACGACTCTTTGCGAGCGATTATTAAAGTAATTCGTAAACCATGACAGGAGAGAGCCCGTTATGCCTACTCTGTTCAACTTGTAAAGCAATCGCTTGTGTCATACTCGATCGAAGGCTTTGCTTATGTCGCATAATATGGCACGCACTTCTTTGCCTTCGTCGTGAGCTTTACAGAAGGTATTGTAGATGTCAATTAGTTGGTTCACAGTAGGATCTCCTGGGACAAAACCAGATTGAAGACAAGTGATTCTTCCATTTTCTCGGAAGAAGTTAAAGACATACTTATGAACAAGCTTCTCGGGAACTTTGCCTTGTGCACTTAGGAGAGAAATAGGGCGATAGTTCAAAGGGTCGGAGGGGTCGTTTTTCTTGTGTATCTGAGTGACGTTAGCCTGTTTCCAGACTCAGGGAATTGACAAGTTGAAAGTGAATAGTTAACGAGGTCGCATAGGGGATGACAAAGAGAATTGGAAAGTTCCTTGAGGAGTCTATTGTTGATAGCATCAGGGCCTGCAGCGTTGCCCGTCTGGAGAGACTTCAGACATGTTTCGACAGTTCATGTTATGTTAAGTATCAGGCTCCCCTGTAGATCTTACACATTGACTAGACTGGACAAAATTTATTCTCTTTATGGTTTGCTATATAATTTATCTTTAGAATCGATTAAACTGCAAAACTAGACCGGTGCGTTTTTGTTTTCCAACGCCGCAGCTAAAAGGAAAGCAGAGCGGCCTTTAAAAATCTCGGAGTTATGCCACAAATGTCTTTAGCGCGTATTAGCATTTAATTCATTACGCTGTGACCCGGTCGTACTTGAATTGTTTTGGTCTGAGTGCTCGATCGAGCAGACAGTTTTTTAACTCTCTTATATAATGTAATCAGGATCCGTTGATCGAGGTCATGTGTCTTCCAAAATTGCAGCCCATGTGCTGAACCTATCAAAGACTCTTGTTTTCATTGGAAATCTTTTCGGAAAATCTGTGCGATTTTGGTTTGAATCTCGTTAGATCGATAAAAAACTATTTAACAGGGCTTACTTGTTCATGTGAGCGTGTGTTTTGTAACTGTGATGATTTTTTTTTTTGGTTTGGTTTTGTTTTTATTTATTTTTTTTTTTTCAATCGAAGATCACTCCAAGCTTTTTCCATCTGCTATTAACTAGGCATGTAGGCAACTGCAATGATAGCTTGTCTATTTTGTCTAAGTGATGTCACTAAAACAAATCACTAATTGTGGACTATTGCAGCTGTTATATTATTATAACCGTTGCAGGCTACTGGTTACACCTGACTGGAGCGCACTGGGATGGAATATAAATACCCAACAGCCTCTCTAATACCAGTCAGTTAGAATATCTTACTACATGTTTTCACCATATGTTTGATAGAGTAAAACAAAAAATAGAAAGAGCACATCAGTCGTTCTCAAGTTGTTGTTATCACAATATACATAAGTGCATAACATAACATGATGTCAGAATAGCGGAGAAATTAGTGATTACGTAACTGATAACGTCTTAATTGGATAAATAATTTATCGAAGTTGGCAAAATGGACTTATCAGGGATACCACAACCACGCATGGACTGGGAGTCGGGAAACCTTCCCGAGGCATGGAAAGCATTTAAACAACATGTTGAACTGGTGTTTGATGGGCCCATGAAGGACAAACCAGAAGATGTTAAGGTGACATATCTTCTTTTATGGGTAGGAGAAAAAGGAAGAAACGTGTATAACACATGGACTCTGGCGGCTGCTGAGAAAAAGCTACTTGAACCACATTACACGAAATTTCTCAATCACGTGAGACTGAAGCTGAACCCAGTGTTCGCAAGATACAAGTTTAATACTTAACTTCAAGGTTCACAGACTGTTGATGAGTTCATTACAAAGTAGAAGTAAAACAAAGATCAGGAATTGATACAATTAACTTACTCCATCCATAAAAGACACCAAAGAGAAAGAAATACAAACATTAAGCGACCAGACCATAATGGAAACCTTAACAAAGGAAGGCCATATGGACAGTTACTTTCCCACAAAATGGCCATATGGCCATCCAAAATTAAAAGACACAAGTGATACACACAGTAAGTAACAAACAACAACATAATAAATCGCCACAGAAGAGCCGCCTTGGAACGGTCAGTGGAAGATTTCCACTGGGGGGCTTAAATCGATTTTACGTGGATTTTACAAAGTTAAAGCTCCTTGCACAGGACTGCAGTTTTACGAATATGAACAATATGATACGGGACAGAATAGTTTTCGGAGTAACCTCTCCGAAAATTCGCGAAAAACTCATCAACGAGGGCGATCAGCTGACCGTGGACAAGGCTATTCAGATAGCCCAGAGCTACCAGTGTGCACAAGAGCAGCTACGTACGATGGCCGCTGCTCCCGCAGAAGTTCACGTCGTGAGAAACGCTAAAGGGGCGTCAGCGCCGCATGAGGGACAACCAATGAGCCAACACAAGGGGACGCCGAGTCCGGGACGCGCCGATGACAGGAACGTGTGTAGCAATTGTGGATACCAGCATTTGAGAACAGAAACTTGCAGGGCCAAAGGAAAACAATGTAATTTTTGTAAAAAGTGGAACAATTTTAGTTCAGTGTGTAGGGCTAAGAAATCAAGCAGATCAGTGCACGAAGTTTCTGAAGGGATGATTAATTTACAAATACAAGATACTGAAAGTGCATGTGAGGATTTCTTTGTGGATAGTATTGAGTGTAATGACAAAATGGACCAGGTATTCGTAGATATGCAGGTAGGTCCAAATTCGTTTCCTATCAGATTTAAAGTTGACACTGGCTCCCAAGTAAACATTTTGCCGCGTCAAACCTATGCACAGTTGCATCTTAGTCTCCCGCTCGAAAAACCCATGATCAACCTCACAGCCTATGGAGGTGAAACGCTAAACACATTCGGTTGTGTAAAACTTACCTGCTGTTACTCAGGTAAGCGGCGGGTGTTAAATTTCTACGTAGTAAAAACATTATCTTCCCCATTCGTTGGTCTGAGATCAAGTATCGATCTCGAACTCATTAAACTAGTGCTGTCATGTGACGCGACCGGAATACAAACATCTTTTTTCCGTATCTTACGAAAGCAACTGTCTTAACACAGTACGCGGAAGCATTTAAAGGCATATGCCTGTTTCCTGGCGAATACAAAATTCACATTGATCCCGCCGTCACCCCAGTCGTTAATCCGCCGAGACGCATACCTGATGCGTTGCGCGACAAGGTAAAAGCGGGGCTTGACCGCATGTTGCAGAAACAAATTATTACACCAGTTTCGTCCCCAACTCAATGGGTAAACTCTTTAGTAACTGTTGAAAATAAACAGTCAGGTAAACTCAGAATATGCCTTGACCCCGAACAGATTTGTGTCACTTATGTCTTTTAATTTTGGATGGTCATATGGCCATTTTGTGGGAAAGTAACTGTCCTTATGGCCTTCCTTTGTTTAGGTTTCCATTATGGTCTGGTCGCTTAATGTTTGTATTTCTTTCCCTTTGGTGTCTTTTATGGATGGAGTAAGTTAATTGTATCAATTCCTGATCTTTGTTTTACTTCTACTTTAAAGCATTGCATAAGGCCATCCAAAGGCCGCATTACCCCATGAGAACGCTAGAGAACATTCTGCCCCAGCTCTCAGGTGCAAAGTACTTTTCGAAAATGGATGCCCGCTCAGGTTATTGGAGCATTAAACTTGAAACTAGGTCGTCATACCTCACTACGTTCAATACTCTATTCAGAAGGTACCGTTTCCTCTGGTTACACCTGACTGGAGCGCACTGCGATTGAATATAAATACCCAACAGCCTCTCTAATACCAGTCAGTTAGAATATCTTACTACATGTTTTCACCATAATTATTATGTTTGATAGAGTAAAATAGAAAATAGAAAGAGCACATCAGTCGTTCTTCAGTTGTTGTTATCACAATATACATAAGTGCATAACATAACAGCAGCCATTTAGGACTTACGTTATGCACCTAAATTATACCCCACCAGCGACGAATCACACATGATTGATTCCCTGCTCGGAGTAGGCCCTACTCCTGGTGTAGAAAGGTGTATTTAAAACAAGCTCGACTGGTATTTTACTTTACTTTATTAATTATTGAAAAGTAGAAGTGACGGCAATGATCAGGGATCGATACAATAAACCTACAGCTCCCATCAGAGACACCAAGGGAAAGAAACACAAACACGAAATAACTAGACCCTTATGGAAACATCAATAGCGGAAAGCCAAAAGGATAGTTACTGTCCTACAAAATGGTCAATTGGCTGTCAAAAAAAAAACTCGATAGCAAGAATCCACTGAAATGCTGGAGCAAAAGAAAACCATCAGTTAGACTCCGATGGGCCCAACCAGAGACAGAGCATCAGGCACAAACCAACATTACATGAAATTAAATTCTCTCTAATTCTCAGTAACTAAAAAGCCCTTACGCCCGAACCGTCATAGAATCTGAGGCCTGACCCACCGGCTCGCAATTAAAGAGGGAAGCAAAGTTGTCAACCGTGATTGGGTTAACTACCATACATGCAGTCTGTCGTATTGCATTTATGTTGTACCCAGTCCTTTTATATAGAAGAATGATTTTATGTAATTGGGTGCTGAAGTCATTGCAAGTATATATTCTTCTGAATTTATATACTAAGTCACCTTGAAATTCGGGTTCGCAATAGACCTCAATGCAGAGAGGATTTAAGTCCAACATTGAATTTTGAAATTAAATCGGAATGACAACATCAGTGTTATCATACATTGCAAAGCATGCATACAATACACAAATATACAGTAAAATTTCGCTATTATGACCACCTGAAATTAAGACTAATTTTGCTTTAAAAAGCTTATTTAGTAGGTTGCAGTTTTTAGTATGACCCATCTTCTTTCTTATGAATGTTTTCATTGCTCTTAAAGGAACTTATTTTTGATTTTTATTTGCCTTCACTGCAGCTGGTGTTGTGTCGTGTGGCGGCCGTAAAACGTCTCCCCGTACATCAACCATAGTGCAGTTTATATTTTACTTTTGGTCCTTTGAGATCAGCGTAAATATTCTGAGAAATCAGAAATAAATTATTGGTTTAGACTCATATTCTAGACAGGTTTCTAATTATTTGGACCCAATTTTGATGTATATCAGTCTTTGAATCGACTGTCTATTCGAAATTCGCAAAATTGCAGTATGTTTCCTCTGGCTTTCGTTGCCGGATTATTACAGGGTCACTGATGAGGCTTTATTAGCCGAAACTACGTAGTATGACCCATCTTCTTTCTTATGAATGTTTTCATTGCTCTTAAAGGAACTTATTTTTGATTTTTATTTCTTTGTGTTTTCTGCATACAGTGTCCTCTGGTCAGAGACCACCTTTGGGACTGTTCAAAAGTGGTCTTAAAGACCACTTTTGAACAGTCCCAAAGGTGGTCTTAATATAGGAATTTTACTGTAGTTCGAACAATTTGACATGAGACTGACCTTTATGCAAGCAATGTTATCGCCTAATACGTCGGCTTTCGTAATTTCGTGAATTTCGGCATCTGGAGAATAGCGGCCTATTTACCGACCTCTCAATATCGCCATCTTTGGAAAACGACGAAGATAAATATTATGCATTCAGTCGGGTGTGAAATTATGTTAATAGAGTTCATCAGTCTCAGGGCAATTTGTTCGAGCTAGGCCTATATATGAAATAATTACACATTAAACCAGTTGACATGTGTATATGCAACTAATTAGCGCAGAAAGTATCTTAACTATAATGGGCTAAAGTAGCACAAAGTTGTAATATTAGATGTATTAAACAATGCCGCAGTTATGTTCTAAGATTTAACATGCTTATCAAAAGTAGAACTCTTGCTCTTCAGGGACATAAATTTATACTTTTCGGAGATTTTTCAATTGTGTTTCATAATTCTCGTAATTCAATAGCACCAGGAAGATATTTAGCATTACGAAAACACGCTTATACGCATACAGTGTAAATTTTACCGCCGAAAAAACGAAAAATTTCAGATGAAAAATTGCGATATTTTTTCTTATTTCTGCTCAAAACATAGATTGTGGGTACTCGTTAGAACCGCCTCATCCAGGCGGTTCTAACGAGTAGCCACAATCTATGTTTTAGAGCAGAAATAAGAAAAATAAGGTTTACCCCTGTAAACCCCAGTTTTACTATATAGAAGTGGGGTTCAAGGGGGTCAAAATTATATAGGCATGTTTTCATGATGTTAATTGTATCGCTTGAGCCCTATTTTCAGGATTAAGTAATAGTCTTAAAATAACAGATTCATAAATAGAAAGAAAGTTTGATTTCTCTATGTTAAATTCTTTAAATAAGGCACCCCTTAATCCATGGCATCATAGTGTAGGTAAACCAAAATAAAATGTGACTCGGATTCAACTTCATTACAAAATTTTCAGGTCTTTTCTATTTAGTGTATGGGCATTCACTTAACTCTTCTCTTGCCGAATATTCAGTTTAGCCACACCCATTTCTTACTTTGAACCAATCAAATTACTTGATGTAATTTATTGCTACAAATTCATAAACTGAATGCCAAACAGTGTAGATCCTGATCAGATGGCTTCTTCACAAGCCATCTGATCTGGATCTACACTGTTTGCAAAGATAGGGGTTGTCGTGAACAGCAAGATAAGGGTTAACGTTAAAATAACAGATTCATTAATATTTCTCTATGTTAAATTCTTTAAATAAGGCACCCCTTAATCCATCATAGTGTAGGTAAACCAAAATAAAATGTGACTCGGATTCAACTTCATTACAAATTTTTCAGGTCCTTTTTATTTTGTGTATGGGCACTCACTCAAACTTTAGCTATTAGCATTTGCTCGTAACGCAGCTACGCCAGTGTGTCATTCAAGAAGTAGTATTACATTATCGATTATTACGTTCCCTGCTTTGATCCTCCGCTAAATGTGTGACGTCACTCAGAGCGGTTAAATATGTATGCGTGAGTCAGTTATCTTCTGTATGGTTTTGTAACATTGTGATAGGTATATCGGCGCATTTTTTCAATTGTTTTTCGGACGTGTTAGACACTTTAGTTTACCCCATGTTATAGCGATACGCAGAAAGGGTGTGCAGGTATGAGTTTCGATTTCTACGATTTTATAACCAGCCTAATTAAGCTGGCGAGCATTGGAACCGCCATAGAGGATTTGGTACAGTCTAACACACGCACTGACTCTAACGGCACTGAAGGAAACGCCGATATACCATGGGAAAACCGTAGACTACTCCAACCCATCTGGGACTTACGTATTGGACATGAGGCCTTTTTTGCTTCGCCTTTACTCCCTGTTATTCTCTCTGTGACATTTTATTTTAGTCTCTGCACACCCTTTATGATCTTTGATCTCTGGGGAAAGAATTGGCACTGGATTCAGAAGTATAAACTTCAATCAGATCTGGAAGTAACTTTACCACAAGTCTGGGACACTCTAACTCTCACATTCTGGAACCACATACTTTATGTACTTCCGGCGTCTGTTGCGCAGTGGGTTTGGGTGCCACCTACCTCACTTCCGGAGCTTGCACCCACTCTTTTCGAATTTATCTGGCATCAGGCTGCAGCGCTAATTGTGTTTGATTTCCAGTACTATGTCTGGCACTGGTCTCATCACTACTTCCGTATCCTGTACAGATATGTCCACGCTGTACATCACCGGTACCACAGTCCGTTTTGTTGGGTTACACAGTACCTTCATCCTTGGGAGCTGATCACTGTGGGCTTCTTGACAACGACCAACACTTGGCTCTTCAACTGTCATCCTCTCACCACCTGGAGTTACATGTTGCTATCAATTGTCGTAAGCGTGGAGGCGCACATTGGGTTCGATCTTCCTTTCATGATGAACAACTGGGACCCCCTCGGTGTGATAGGAGGGGCACCGAAACATGATATGCATCACTTAAAACCGCTCACCAACTTCGCGCCGTTTTTCAATACTTGGGATAAAACTTTTGGATCATTTTGTCCTCCGATGAAAGCGGGTGGTGTAAAACCGGCTGATTTACTGGAATATGAACAAAAAGCTAAGGAGACAAAGAGATTGCGATGAAACATGCGCTGTCAGCGTAACGGTAGTATTGCTCCGTTATTATTTTATAATTATGATAACACATCCGTGTGCTATACATTACGATAACACACCCGTAAGATATAGTGCATTTTTTCACATCTCCAAAATGGCTACTTTTCTGATGAAAAATTGATGATATTTTTCTTATTTATACTGCAAACATAGCTTGTGGGTGCTCGTTAGAACCGCCATGGTGCTCGTTAGAACCGCCTCATTGAGGCGGTTCTAACGAGTACCCACAACCTATGTCTTGGAGCAGAAATAAGAAAAATGTTTACCCCCACAAACCCCAGTTTCCTCCATAAAAATGGGGTTTAGAGGAGTGTTCATTTCACGGACTTGTTCACTTGATGGATAAAATCACGAAAACGCGCCAATATAATTTCGACCTCATAAAACCCCACTTCATTAGGCCTATAATAAAACTGGGTTTACCCTATTTACAGGGGTAAACATTTTTTTCTTCTAATTTCTCCTTAAAAACAAAGACTATGGGTACTCGTGGCGTACCCACTATCTATGTTTTGTTCAGCAATATATATTTTTTTTACGAAACAAGCCTATAAAAGTGTATTGGAAGATTTTACCACCAAAAAAGGAAAATTTCCAGATAAAAACTCTGATACTTTTTCTTATTTTTACTCAAAACATACATTGCAGGGACTCGGTAGAACCGCCTGGACAAAGCGGTTATATCAAGTACCCACAATCTATGTTTTTGAGAAGAATTTAGAAAAATAATGTTCACCCTTGAAAAACCCAGTTTTACTATATGAAAAAGAGGTTAAAGGGGGTCAAAATTATATAGGCGTGTGTTCGTGATGCATAGATTTTAGGTGTTCGTAAGAAGCGCCTCGGCATTGAGGCAGTTCTTAGAGGTGCTCACAACATCTGTTTTAAGCAAACGTGTTGTATATCCCTGTAACCCATTTTTTCTTGTAAGTTAGGTTTACATGGGTATTCATCCTATGGACGTGTTAACCGGTGATCTCATTTTCATGTAAAAGGTCATGTATTTATTTCATTCAGATATTCAGAGCTTATTTATTTACATGTATTTTATTTATTCTTTTTTAACATTGTTGGTTAGAATTTTTGTTCAAAACAGCTCAGAAAAAGAATATCAGCTAAAAAAAAATACAACAGTCCACGTATGACTTCAGTATACATTCCAATAAGTGTGTATTTTCCTAGAGGTAGTAACCCAGCAGGCACACGTCGCTAGGGCTACGTCACATCAGCGTCGGTGCAACGTCGTGACGTTGCACCGACGTTGATGTGACGTTGCATGAACGTCATTACGTCGCACTTCCGTTGATGTGACGTCACAATTACATCATGTCACACCTACGGGCCTCCGTGGCCTAGTGGATAAGAGCGCTGACTCTTAGTCATTAGGTCTCTCACCGCCGTAGGTTCGAGCCTCGCTCGGGCCACGTGTGAGACGCCAAGTTCTGCAACGGAAGGTCAGGTGGTTTTTCCCCGGGTACTCCGGTTTTCGCCCACCTCTGATTAACGATCGGCTCGATATGAGTGAAATAATCTTGAAAGGGCCGTAAAACCCAAACCAAAAAAAAAAAAAAAAAAAAAAAAAAACATCATGTCACATGTGCTTGCTGGGAAGTATCATCTTGCACAGCCAGGTTGCACTACAGTAAAACATTAGTCTTTATAAAAACATGGCTTGCTTTGGGGAGATTTTAGTACAGAATTAAATTTTCTGCTGTATCTAATTGGATTTGGTGCTGAAAGCCATTTTTTCTGAAAAGTGTTATTGTTTATTAGAAGTATTTGCTTTTGTAGTAAGCAAATGATTTCAATAGAAAGAAATTTGTGCTGACTGGCCACTGCAAATGCCTAGATTTATTCGCTGCGGTATGGGTTTGTTGACACTGACCGCGGAAAAGCCCAAAATATGCCGTACAACCCGTAATGTTATACCGCCCTCTGCAAGGTAAATGGGCTTCCTGTCAAATTTTATATGCCTTATTATGGAATCTTTAGACTTGTTGAAATGTGGTAGAACATGGAAGCAAAATTTACATTTTGAGTAAGGGAATTTCTTTTACTGTAGTGCCACGGCCATAATTATCGGAAGAAGCAAGCTAAGGCAACAAAAACCTCAATAACGATTAACCTACGACCCATTTTGATTTAGCTGTAACATTCTCCTCTTTCAACTAAAAAAAACCTGATTTCCAAAGATTTCGATTTACCTCTATGTCTTTGATGGCAAGAATGTGCAAGGATTGTCACAAAGAACTGTGGAGACAAGTCAGTCATGTTTGCCAGTAAAGTATGACAACTTTGCTTCTGTGACCACAAAACGGTACAGCTTTCACATGTTTCATCATGGCACAATAGGTGAACCTTGTGATGGTGAAAAGGTGCCAGATCAGGAATGTTCTGATGTATATTGTAAATAAATGCGTGTACTTTTAGAAAACATTGTATACCCAGAGCAGACGCCGCAGAATTCGGCGTCTGATCTGGGCATACACTGTTTGCCAACGTCCCCAAAAAGGCCGCTACGCATATATGGGTTAACAAAAAACGTACATGTTCTCTTCTAAGGTTTACAATTGTTTGTGGGGTGGGAATATCGCCCTTTCATGATTGTTTTACTTATTTCGAGTCAATCGTTAATCAGAGGTGGTCAAAAGCCGTCGGACCCAAAGAAAAACACAATACCTTGGTGTTTCACGTGTACGGAGCGAGGGAGGCCTAATTATAAAGATTCAACCACTAGGCCGTGTTTATTACATTTAGTATATGAACAGATGAACAAATATTTAAGAAAGATCGTGTTTCTTGTAAATCATAGGTTTGCAGCCAAACCAATGCATATTTTTCAAACTTTTATTAAAGTATAATGCTTTCTAGGCAATAACCGATAAGTGAATTCATCGCGTACACAAGTCCGTGAAATGAACACCCGCTAAACCCCACTTTATATAGAGAAAACGGGTTTACGGGGTATGCATTATTTTCCTTGTTCCTGCTCTAAGACATAATTTGTGGGTACTCGTTAGAACCGCCTTAATGAGGCGGTTCTAAAGAGAACCCACAAACTATGTTTGCAGTATAAATAAGAAAACGATCACGGATTTTCATCAGAAAAGTAGCCATTTTGGAGATGTGTGTTATCGTTCTTTCAATGAAGTGGTTAGATATGACGCGGTAAGACTTGGTCCGGACAGCCTGATTACAATATGGGTCAGTTGAAATTCATTTCTAATCAAGATATGGTACAAAAACCGTCACATATTTACAAATCTTACCACATTTCATTTTTTTTTATAATTGTTGGCTCTGCTTAAATTAAGACTAATTCTTCTTCAAAAATCACATTTAACCCTTATCTTGCTGAATATTCATTTAAGTCACACCCATTTCTGTCTATCAACCAATCAGATTATTTGATGTAATTTATTGCTACAAATTCATAAACAGAATGCCAAACAGTGTAGATCCTGATCAGATGGCTTCTTCCGAAGCCATCTGATCTGGATCTACACTGTTTGCAAAGATAGGGGTTGTCGTGAACAGCAAGATAAGGGTTAAACATCTTTCTTTATTGATTATACTAGTAGGGACCACCTTTGGCACTTGTCTTTAAGAACAGTTCCAAAGGTTTTTCTAAATAAGGATTCAACTGTTTTTGTTTTAAAATGTCCCATATAGTTGAAACTAAATGTCTTTAAAATGTTTTTAACACGTCCAACTACCTTGCCAGCCCAAGCCCCACTTCTCCCACCTACACACAAAACACAAACGCACGTACACACACGCGCATGCGCGCGCTAAAGGATGTTAGAGGCACCAAGTTTTACCAAAGGGTTGATAAATCGGCATATGTTTCCGATTTTTTTATCGGTTAGTGATAAGAGAGTACATGCACATACGCTCGTAAAAGTCTA
The DNA here is from genome assembly GCA_963580285.1 of Lucinisca nassula. Taxonomy (NCBI): domain Eukaryota; kingdom Metazoa; phylum Mollusca; class Bivalvia; order Lucinida; family Lucinidae; genus Lucinisca; species Lucinisca nassula. Next base: position 57,999,441 of record OY757018.1, on the reverse strand, counting down.
GGTCATATGTATTTTAAATTTTTAATTTTTAAATGATGTGTGAAGTGTTTCTTTAATCAAAATTCAAGTGTTTCTTAAATCAAATGCAAATGTGTCATATTAATACTCTCAGCATGTAAATTTTCTCATTAATTTCGTTTTTATGAGATATAACCTCCAAGTATGATAAATGGGTCTTTGGAAATGTGCGTACAACATTCAAGAAAGATTCGGATCAGCATGTGTAACTGTACATGTCAAAAAATGGTATGCACCTTTAGCCCGGACGTGGGGCGAACAAGCCAAGACTGGCGCGTCGCTATAGAAAAGCTATATGAGCCAGCGCATGACAAAACCTACAATAAGACATGTGCGCCCAACGAAGACTCATCCGCGCAGTCTGATCAGAGTCTTTGTTGAGCGCTTTAAGGATAGCTAAGGGCCCAATGCTACTTCATGCAGCAAGAGAAGTCTCTGGTTAGACTATATGGATGCTCAGGCTGATCTGAGTCTTCGATGGGTGCACGTCTTATTGTAGTCAACTCTTGAAGAAAAGAATTGGCTCCTAAGAAGCAAATTCTTTCCTTTAAGAGTTGATCCCTTTTTCCATGAGACAGAGCTTATAGAAGAGCGAACAGAAGTCCCGAAAGTTCTCTCCCTTTTGAAAAAATGGCGGAAAATGTGCTAAGTGTACCCATTCCCCTTAAATGTTTCAGGGAGCCGAGCTTCGGGGAGCTTATGATGTAATTTTCACACTGGTTGACCTATAGCATCTAAATTGCATGACGAGCCTCCATATGGAGGGAGCGAGGGTGTTTGGCGGGTGGGGGGTGGTTGTAGGCAAAAGGTAGGCAAAAGTTTGTTCATCAGCACTTGGCCGCATGGTCAAGCGCTTCCATGTCCATATATGATAAAAGACATTTAAAAAACTTTCTTCTTAGGAACCAAATGGCCGATTACCTTGTGACTTGGTATGCGACAGTAAGGACTTAAGCCCTACCAAGTCTGTTCAAATGATGACATATAGTTGGTCTTGACCTATATATTTTACGTCAAGGTCAAATTTTGTCACTCAGGTATTTGAATGAGAAAGGGGCAAAACTAGATTTATTGATTCTGTTGTAGCCTATGGCATCACAATTGTCATTTGCAAGCAGTTGAGTAATAGTTTTATCAGTTCCAATGGCCAAGATTATTTACTCAACTTTAATTTGTCCTGGATGCCTTTTTATCCCTTGCTCCACTAAAACTGATTGAAACCGAATTACACTTGGAGCCTCTATGCACGACTGGTAACAGCACAAAAACACGCCTATATCATTTTGACCCCCTCGAACCCCACTTTTATATAGCAAAACTGGGGTTTGCAGGGGTGAACCTTATTTTTCTTATCTCTGTTCTAAAATATAGATTGTGGCTACTCGCTAGAACCGCCTCGATGAGGCGTTTCTAACGAGTACCCACACTATATTTTGAGCAGAAATAAGAAAAATATCACAAATTTTCATCTTAAATTTTTTTTTTTCAGCGATAAAGGTCGCAATGTATTTGTATAGGCGTGTTTGCGTAATGAACTTGTAAGGATGCTTCAAATTCCTTCCGGGAACTTCCGGCCATGACTTATGCTTGAATATCTACTTTCGAAGTCCGATATCCCCACCCCTTACCGGGAAAGGAAAAGCCAACGACATAGTATTTTCAAATAAAAGCTGAAATGTGTGATAACATTACGATAACACACCCGTACGACATAGGGCATTTTTCACATCTCCAAATTGGCTACTTTTCTGATGAAAATCTGTCATATTTTTCTTATAAATGCTCATAACATAGGTTGTGTGTGCTCGTTAGAACCGCCTCATTGAGGCGGTTCTAACGAGTACCCACAACCTATGTATTGGAGCAGAAATAAGAAAAATAATGAAGACCCCCGTAAACCCCAGTTTTCTCAGTATAAAGTGGGGTTTACAGGGGTCTTTATTTCACGGACTTGTTCACGTGATGAAATGCATTTGTAATGATGAAATTTATTTTATTGGAATACGTTAAATATGATAATTTCCGGTTTTGAGCAATTCGTACTATATATAGCGCATGAATGCGGATAATTTTTTTTTCAATAAAATCAAAAGTATTTTCAGTCGTAGTGTCTTACAGTTTGATGAAGAAGCGAACTGTAATCCGACACCCATCAGATAAGTTTTTCTTTCCCCGTAAGCGGCCCACCTTTTAACAATTTTTGTGCCAAATGGAATCTTCCTCCTTATATATATAGCAGGAGTCCATTTCAAAATTTAGGGGTGTCAGGTTGTGTTTTCTTCAAATTTTAGTAGGAAAATGGCTGAACTTTTTGCTGAACGTACTGTGGGGTCTGATCCGGGCCTGCACTGTTTGACCTGGTACCCGTTTTCCGGTACTAAATGGGTTAAAAACCTGTGTAGCAAGTGTGTCGTTGAATATCCCAGTGCTTTTTAGTACAATGTGAGTCACAAATGACTTGCATAATTCAGTATCTCTGACATCTTGAATGATCGACATCCTGCTACAAAACTGCATAGCATTTACGCCACTTTTCAAGTACAAAATGTGGCATCGAGATTCACCAACCCAGTAATTACAGAGATCATTCTTCGCGGAAGTTTTTTACTGGGTACTCTGTTTTTCTCCCACCTCTGATTCACTATCGATTCTATACGAGTATGAGAGAAGTATTCTTTAAAGGCCGTTTCCCCTAAAACACGATTGTGCTTAATTATTTTTAACAGCAACCCATTTTCAAATGGGGACCCGTTGAAAACGCTGTGCGTTAAAATCCGGCCACCGGTATCGAGGTGTGTCCTTATGACACTGCCCCCCCTCCACCCAGGTGTAAATGGTTAGCAGTGGTGTTAAAGCCACTGCCTCTCTCTCGCGCGCGTCAAAATACCCGGGAGGAGTGTTCGAGAGCGATTTAATAAGCTTGAAGAAAAAATAAATTAGTATAAACTAATACGTTCTGAAACAGGCCTATATATATGCATTAAAAATTTTACGCCCTAAAACCGAAAATTTTAAGATATTTTCCTAACGAGTACCCAAAATCTATGTTTTTGAGCAGAAATAAGGTAAATAATGTATACCCCTGAAAACCCCAATTTTCTATATAAAAGTGGAATTTTAGGGGCTCAAAATTATATAGGCGTGTTTTCGTGATGTGTACACTATACAAGTTTTTTAGGACCAGACTGGCTTGTTTCAGTGAAATAGACATCATCCTTGACCCTCAGATTTTTTTCAATTTCCACAATGGATGGTCCCAAAGAACTTGAACATTATATCTTCACTATGATAAAGGACAGGCAGACTTTTTACGAGCGCCACACATTTCCTTAAGTCTCAAGAAGACATCGAGGGCTCTGGTGAGACTGTGCAGTGTAATCTGCGCCTTTGCAGTCTGATCTGAGCATTTTCCCATGACACTACTTAGTTGGAACATGTATTATAGTTTATCAACGACCTTTGAGAGGTCAACGTTCAAGCGTGGCAAGACTGTTCCATGTTTAAGGGGAAGCAGGTTTCGGATTTTTTTTTCACAGGAGTTTAAAATTATAAATAAGTTTTTTTTGATAATGCCATTATGTTGAAGTCGTGGCCAAGTGGTTTATATGATGCAGTACTATCCTCAGTAAAACTATATCGCCCAATATGAAATCCAAACTGAATACGACATACCTAAAACACGGACTGGTCCAAAATTAAAAGTGCAGTCACGTCTCACTTCGTTTTGAAAGACTATAGATATTTTTTTATTTATTTATATCTGTCACCTTTTATTATACTGGTCTTTTGTTGTAAAATTAATCCCCATTAAAAATAACTCCAGATAAAGGGTCGTAATTATGATCTGAAGATAATTTTCTTTCGCAAAAAATTACATATTATAGATACTTGTTTTCGAGAAAAAATTACATATTATAGTTACTTGTTTAAACCGCCTCGTCGAGGGATTTCCAATGGGTATCCATACTTTAAAATAAGAAAAAAAAATCAAATGATTGACCGTTTGAATCTGATTTAGTTGTATTAGTATATAAGCTATTAATATTTGATTTGTTGAACATGTCTAAGCATTGTCACGAGATATTTATATTTTAACCCTTAAGACTACATCTTAAAATGCCGTCTGCTTATATCGTCTGCTGAATCTTCTTGCAAAGTTTAAAAAAAAATTGCATACAGGCAACCAGTTTGGACGCAGATCAGACTGCTCCTAGAGGAGCAGTCGGATCTGGGTTCAATTTGTTGGCAAAAAACTAATTTTAAAGTACTTGACAGTCGACAAAGCAGACAACAACCTTACTAAATTAGCTCTGGTTACAAGTTGTTTGTGAGTTTATTAACCTCAGAGTCTTATAAAAATGACAGTTTCTGAGAAGTTCTAATGTTTTTAGTCAGAAGAATAATGGTCCATGTTTGTCCTCGTCTGCTTTAATCACGGCGCGATATTGAAGTCCAGTTTTCAGTACGTCCGTTTGGCAAACCGTCAACATTTGCGTAAACTCTATAGCGTTTTACCACCAGAAAATAACGCATTCCGATTTTTGCATACTTCTGCCCGAAAAGTAGATTGTAGGAACTCATTGAATCGCCTCGGCAAGGCGGTTCTAACGAGTACCCACAATCAATGAATCTATGTTTTTTTAGCAGAAATAAGAAAAACAATGTCCACAAAGGCGCGACAAAGCCTTCGATGGAATTCTTGTGTAAATTTCATCCCACTATTATACTCGTATATTCTTGTTTTTGGTAACCAGAATGTTCTAGCAAATGGATGTCCAATAGTGATTGAGAGATACAAACAGGAGAACAATGTGCATGCGCCGGGAGTTGGGTACTGACCATTTCTCTCAGACATTACAATTTTTTAAAGCATTTTGTTGCATTACGAAAACATGCCTTTACCAATACATTGTAACCTTTATCGCCGAAAAAAAAACGAAAATTTTAAGATGAAAAATTGTGATATTTTTCTTATTTCTGCTCATAATATAGATTGTGGGTACTCGTTAGAACCGCCTAATCGAGGCGGTTCTAACGAGTACCCGCAATCTATATTGTAGAGCAGAAATAAGAAAAATAAGGTTTATCCCTGTAAACCCCAGTTTCACTATATAAAAGTGGGGTTCAAGGGGTTCAAAATTATATAGGCGTGTTTTCGTGATGGGCTCCAAATCATATCCGTACTAGTTGAACAGCTGTATTATTTTCAAGCAAATATAAAAAGATGGTATAGAAAAATGACCACATGTGGACAATTTTCTGTATAACTATACATAAATGTATTGATTAAAAAAAGACTATACAGTTTTGGTCATTTTTCTTTGTAATGTATACATTTTTTGTTAATCTTCCGCATAATCTTTACATTTTGGGTTCCATTTTAAATCCAAAACCGTGTTAATTACGACCGTTAAAAGAAGATATTGATTTACAAGATAGTGCATGTAATATAGTCTTTCTTTGTCATAAAGGTATTAACACATACATGTGACATAAGATAGTCTTCCATAGCTTGATAGCTTCCATAAGATTTTTCTGATATTAACTTTTTGGGTTGAACGCCAAAACCAAAAAAAAAAGTTCGAGTGTTTGTTTGTTTGAATTGAGGTTTAACGTCCCCGTCAACACTATTTAAGTCGTTATGGAGACGTTGCTCCCACTTGTCACCGAGTGTGTTGAAAACATCCGAATTTTCACGAGTTAAAATGTGATGTTTTCAACTCAAGAGGTGAAATGATTTTGTAATGTATCAAAAATAAAGAATTTTAAATAATAAAGATAATATACGAGAAACAAACAAAAAAAAAAATGAAGTTCGGGCTGCTGCTATGGAAATAACATGGTGATGATGTGTGAAAATATCATATATGTGACGCAACGTCACTTGTTGCTGTAAAACATACAAATGAGCTTTGTTTTTTTTTGTTTTGTTGATCTTTATATTGTTGATTAAATGAAGATGTACCGGTAGTTGCATGTTAGAAGAGGGCACCTGCATCGCTTTGCAGACTTTTCTCTGAAAAACAAAAACTGTCGCATGTCGTTTTGGGGGTTAGTGGAGCTATCTGTTAAGTGGCTTTGCGGCAATTACCATGTGGTGATACAGCATAACGGGAGGCAACTTTCATATGGTTAAGTGGCTCCACTGGAGCAAATTCTTCCCTTTAGTTGTGGGGTCCCTTTTTTTAAGACACACCATGTCAAGGACGTATAATTTGACAGAAAAAGCAATCAGGAAACATCAAAAGTTGTCTCCCTTATAAAAAGTGTGAATAACGTCAAGTTTATTATTTCCCTTTGTTTCTTTGTTCTGTCAACGATGTATTTTATTTGTATTTCAACATGCATTTTCTGTGCTTTGGCTTGTAATGGCGCGTCATTTGTCCTATGACGCCGATGCACAAATCAGATTACAGGCATAGCTGAACAAACCAACATATGGAGGCCCGCCCATCGGGGCTTAGAGAAATAGATCGGGCTTCCATGCAGAGCTGAAACCGACCGCACATGAGTACCGGTAAACCGCTACGAGGGTCTTAGCCTAGCTAGACAAAGTGGTGTCCACACATATAACCTTTTGGTTTGTTTGGGCGGCAGGGCTTGAGATGTCATTTCATCTCAATGGCGGGTAAAAGTCCCACAAATTAGGCAGCAACGTCTCCAAAATGGCATAGAGTTGAAGGAGACGTAAACCTCTATGCAAACAAACAAACCAACACGTGACAAAAAGGCCCTTAGCCTGCCCCCCCCCACACACACACACACGCACATACGACTAACGTTCTTCAACTACGTGTGCAGTTATCTAATACGGCTTGACCATAGGGGCTTGAATCACATTATTTGAGTGTGGGGGGGGGGGATATACGGTACTATGTTAGAGTCTCTAATATAGTACCATTTTTCCGTCAAGACACGTGACCTCTTCAGTCCACGGAGCCACCCTAGTGCCTCCTATACATGACCACGAGCAACAAAGGCTCAATCGAGATTATGCTTACTCGCAGGCTCGTATGAGCCCTTTCTGATCGCATATGCGGTACGTGACCTTTTCGAATTCTGATTCAAATGAGTTAACTTTGATTTCACCATGAAAACACATCTATATAATTTTGACCCACTTGAACCCCACTTTTATATAGTAAAACTGGGGTTTGCCGGGGTAAACCTTATTTTTCTTATTTCTGCTCTAAAATATATTTTGAGCAGAAATGAGAAATATATCTCAATTTTTCATCTTAAATTTTCATTTTTTCGGCGATAAAAGTTGCAATGTATTTGTATAGGCGTATTTTCGGAATGAGTATTGCCTGCGCTGAGCCTTTAATATTAGCAAAAAATGTGATAAATGAAGGATAGTTTTCCTTATTTCGCCATATAACCCTATGTTGCAGGTATTCATTAGAACCGTTTCGTCGAGGCGGTTCTAATGAGTATCCACAACATACGTTTCATCGACAATTGACAAAAATATCCCTCAGTTATCACAAAATCTCAACTTTGTCTGTTGCTAATAAATTAAAAATAAATGTATGTGCAGTTGACCTTTCGATTATGTAATATGTTAATCCGGTGATTTGTTTTGGCATTGTCTGCTGTTATGATCGTTAACGACTCTAGTTAGATAAGATTTGTTCTGTTTTCCGAAGATAAGTTGAAAGGTTTTGTTTGATTGATTTGAGGTTTAACGTCCCCGTCAACACTGTAAAGGTCATTTTGGAGACGTTGCTTCCAATTTTGTGGGCCTTTTACCCGACATTGAGTTGAAATGACATCTCAACTCTTGTCACCCAATGAAACCAATAGGGTTTATTAGCATGATCGGTCCGCCTCGCACCGCGGTTCCTGGACAGGCTTAGATCCTCTAAGCGGGTTACCAGTACTAGTGTGCGGGCCGGATTCAGCTCTGCGTGGAACATCATGTAGCCCATATATTTCTTCACGCCATGATGGGCGGGGGCCAGAAGCATTGTCCACTGTTGTCCAAAGGTAACAACGCTTCGGTATTGATAATTATAACGGTATAGTCTGTCTTGCCAGCCAAAGGCTTTGCAAATTGTCAAACCTACCTGTGGTGGTATACTCTTTTACGTCACTGTCTACTTATCCTCCGACAAAAGTAATAAGGGTATGTGTGTGCATCATATAATGAACACCCCTGTAAGCTACAATTCATATCGAGGAAAGGTGGACAGTTTCGGGGAATTCTTATTTTTGTTATAAAACATAGATTGTGGGTAGTCGTTAACGAGCACCTACAAACTTTGATTGGAGGAAAATACTGAACAAAACCTTTTTGTATCTGATATATGAGTTTTAAACATACATAAGACTCATACTGCATCGTCATAACGATATCCATTATGAAAAGACGCCTATACCAATACACTGTAACCTTTATCGCAAGAAAATGAAAATTTTATTAAGAAAAATTTTGATATTTTTCTTATTTCTGCTCTAAATATAGATTGTGGGTACTCGTAAGAACCGCCTCGATGAGGCGGTTCTAACGAGTACCCACAATCTATAGTTTAGCGCAGAAATAAGAAAAATAAGGTTTACCCCTGCAAATCCCAGTTTTACTATATAAGAGTGGGGTTCAAGGGGTCAAAATTATATAGGCATGATTTCGTGATGACACCCGTGCGGCATAGTGCATTTACGGCTACTTTTCTGATGAAAATCCGTGGTATATTTCTTATTTATTCTGCAAACACCGGTTGTGGGTACTCGTTAAAATCGCCTCATTGAGTCTTCTAACAAGTACCCACAAACTATGTCTTGGAGCAGAAAAATACAAACTAATGAGTGTCCCCGTAAACCTCAGTTTCCTCTCTGTATAAAGTGAGATTTAGAGGGTTTTCATTACACGGACTTGTTCACGTGATGTTATTATTATTCTTCGTGGAATGATCACCCCTGTTAAACCCACTCGTTTCTGCTCCAAGACATAGGTTGTTGGTACACGTTAGAACCGCCTCATTGAGGTAGTCCTAATGAGCACCCACTGCCAATGTTTGGAGTATGAATAAGAAAAATATCGTAGATTCTCATCAGCAAAACCACCGTTTTGGAGAAATGAATTGGTATCACACAGATGTTTTATCATAATGTGTTATCGTAAAGTTTATTATTATTATTGTCATCATCATATGTTTATTATTTTATGCTCTGTAGCAATGCAATTTTGTTTTAAGTCACCGCCAAGTATTAAATTGTTTTATTTTAAGGGGAACTGGGTCCAAGCAGGCACACGTCGCTAGGGCACATCAAATAAACGTCGGTGCAGCGTCACGACGTCGCACCGCCGTGAATGTGACGTTGCATAAACGACATGACGTTGCATCGACGTTGACGTGACGTCACAATTACATCACGTGCCTACTAGGATACGTCTTGGAAGGTTTTCCGCCAGTTTACAAGGGAAATAACTTTCAGAATTCACTGTTTTGTTTTCCTGTTTCAATTGACCCTTTTTGTTCCTCCTTATATATAGCAGGAGTTCATTTCAAAATTTAGGGGTGTCAGGTAGTGATTTCTTCAAAATTAAGAAGTAAAATGGCTGAACGTTTTGCAAACAGTGTAGGCCCTGATCAGACGCTGCGTTCTGCGGCGTCTGATCTGGGCCTGCACTATTTGCCGAGGTACCCGTGGTTTCTGGTACTGAATGGGTTAAAATCGGGAGCAAATTCATTCATTTTACAGCAGATTCTAACTGATGACGGAGACAAAAATATTGCCACAGCTCCAGATAAGGCGCTTTCTTCATCCGCAAAATACTGACATTTTTCGAACATATTGTTTTGGATACGCATTAGAAGCGCCTCTGTGATGCGCTTCTAATTTAGGAGTCCCCATGCAGAATTCAGAAAAATATAAATAGGATAGGATACCCCCTCTTATCTTGGTCTATGCTGTCTTTAAAGTGAACAAATTTTAGGTCGATTGTCCAGTTACAAAGTATGAGGTGTCAAGTTTATTTCATTCATTGTGAATTTGACATCATTCCTGTATTTTAGGCAAAAAATGAAGACGTCTGATCAGGGGCTTTCCTGTCCGCCAATACCCGATTCTGAAGACGTCAGACATATATTGGTTAACGCATTTTGTACCCAAAACCTCAAAATGGGTAATTGGCAAACAGTGCAGGTCCAGATCGATCAGGGCCTACACTGTTTGCAAAACGTTCAGTCATTTCCAAATAAATTTTGAAGGAAGCATAACCAGATACCCCTAAATTTTGAAATGGACTCCTGGAATATATAAAAATTGACACATCTGTGCTATGGATACTTTGATTGGCAGTGGCTCAGTTTTCAGTCCGTAAGAAAGAAGAAAGGATACACATTTTTAGAGAAGCTCGACTTACAAGCAGGAGTTCTTGAAAATTGTTTCCCTTGTATGAGAATGGGGTGGGGGGGGGGGAAATATGTCGGGTCTTCTGATGAAAATAACTATCATCACTAAAACACGCCTATATAATTTTGACCCCCTTGAACCCCACTTTTATATAGTAAAACTGGGGTTTACAGGGGTAAACCTTATTTTTAGCTCACCTGAGCACGAAGTGCTCAAGGTGAGCTTTTGGGATCGGTCTTTGTCCGTCGTCCATCGTCCGTGCGTCCGTCGTCAACTTTTGCTTTAACTTCTTCTCCAAAACTGCTGGACAGATTTTGATCTAATTTCACAGGAATGCTCCTTGGGTGATCCTCTACCAAAATTGCTCAAACTGTTCCGCTCGGGTGAACAAGATGGCCGCCAGAGCTAAAAATAGAAAAACCTTTAAACGACTTCTCCTGCTTAACCAGTGGATGGATTTTGAAATTATTTCACAGGAATGTTCCTTGGATGACCTTCTACCAAAATTGCTCAAACCGTTCCGCTCGGGTGAACAAAATGGCCGCCAGAGCTAAAAATAGAAAAAACCTTTAAACAACTTCTTCTCCTTAACCAGTGGATGGATTTTGAAATTATTGCACAGGAATGTTCCTTGGGTGACCCTCTACCAAAATTGCTCAAACCGTTCCGCTCAGGTGAACAAGATGGCCGCCAGAGCTAAAAATAGAAAAACCTTTAAACGACTTCTCCTGCTTAACCAGTGAATGGATTTTGAAATTATTTCACAGGAATGTTCCTTGGATGACCTTCTACCAAAATTGCTCAAACCGTTCCGCTCAGATGAACAAAATGGCCGCCAGAGCTAAAAATAGAAAAACATTTAAACGACTTCTTCTCCTTAATTAGTGGCTGGATTTTGAAATTATTTTACAGGAATGTTCCTTTGGTGCCCCTCTACTGAAATTGCTCAAACCGTTCCGCTCGGGTGAACAAAATGGCCGCCAGAACTAAAAATAGAAAAACCTTTAAACGACTTATTCTCCTTAACCAGTGGATGGATTTCGAAATTACTTCACAGGAATGTTCCTTGGGTGACCCTCTACCATAATTGCTCAAACCATTCAGCTCGGGTGAACAAGATGGCCACCAGAGCTAAAAATAGAAAAACCTTTAAACGACTTCTTCTCCTTAACTAGTGGATGGATTTTGATATTACTTCTCAGGAATGTTTCTTGGGTGACCCTCTACCAAAATTGCTTAAACCGTTCCGCTCGGGTTAACAAAATGGCCGCCATAGCTAAAAATAGAAAAACCTTTAAACGACTTTTTCTCCTTAACCAGTGGATGGATTTTGAAATTATTTCACTGGAATGTTCTTTGGGTGACCCTCTACCAAAATTGCTCAAATTGTTCCGCTCGGGTGAACAAAATGGCCGCCAGAGCTAAAAATAGAAAAACCTTTAAACGACTTTTTCTCCTTAACCAGTGGATGGATTTTGAAATTATTTTACAGGAATGTTCCTTTGGTGCCCCTCTACTGAAATTGCTCAAACCGTTCCGCTCGGGTGAACAAAATGGCCGCCTCAGCTAAAAATAGAAAAACCTTTAAACGACTTTTTCTCCTTAACCAGTGGATGGATTTTGAAATTATTTCACTGGAATGTTCTTTGGGTGACCCTCTACCAAAATTGCTCAAACCGTTACGCTTGGGTGAACAAAATGGCCGCCAGAGCTAAAAATAGACCCTATGGTTTTACATAGACTTATAAAGGGAAATTTTTAAAAATCTTTTTCTCTGAAACTGCAAGTCCCAGGTCTTTGATATTTGGTATGGAGCTTCATCTAGTAGACCTCTACCAAGATTGTTCAAATTATAGCTCTGGGGCCACAAATGCCCCCCACCCCGGGCCCTTTGGTTTTACATAGACTTATATAGCCCTGGTGCATAGGCTTATGTAGGGAATATCTTTATAAAAATCTTCTTCTCTGAAACCGCAAGGCCCAGGTCTTTGATATTTGGTGTGTAGCTTCATCTAGTGGACCTTTGCCAAGATTGTACAAATTAAAGCCTTTGTTTTTGTTTGGTATGAAGCTTCACCTTTAAGATCTCCCTCAACATTATGCACATTAAAGCCCTTGGGCCAATAATGGCCCTCCCTGGGGCCCACTTGTTACACTATGGATCAGGTGAGCGATCCAGGGCCATCATGGCCCTCTTGTTCTTATTTCTGCTCTAAAATATAGATTGTTGGTACTTGTTAGAACCGCCTCGATGAGGCGGTTCTTACAAGTACGCACAATCTATATTTTGAGGCGGTCAAGTACCCACAATCTATATTTTTAGCAGAAATAAGAAAAATATAACATTTTTTTACCTTAAAATATTCGTTTTTTTTCGGCGGTTAAGTCTACAATGTATTTGTATAGGCTTGTTTGCGTAACGTTATAATTATACTGTGCAGTTATGTGTATGCGACGTATTATTTGACTGTTTTTGTCTTCTTTTGTCAAGATGTTATTGACCCACTAAATTAAGGCCGTTTTTGTGTGGTTAAAATATGGGCCATGGTTTTGGCACACATGATAGGCCTAACAAAGAGTCTTGTAATTGTAATTGTAGTATTTGTGTCTTATATTTTTTTTCTGTTTAAATATGCATTACACGTTTTGCAAGGTAATGGAAATGGATTTTCGACTGTATACGTAATCAAGTTCATGCAATGAACACCCATGTAGATTCCTCTTGAAGTAAATGAAAGTCGCTTTACAAGGGTAAACTTCACTTTCCTTAATCCGTATGTGCATAGACTCCCAAACCTGGGACATTGGCAAACAGTGAAGACGCTGATCAGATGCCGCCTGACCAGGGTCTTCACTATTTGCTTAAAACACAGGCCTTATGCAAAATTCACATCAAATAAAATAAACTTGACACCCCATTTAGTGACCTTATCGCTAAATATAGTCCAAGTAATCAAGTTGGGAATTGATGTAAAACTTACAAAAAATGAAATAAGACTGACGTTCCTTATGTTGCAACTAGACCTCTCCAAAGCTATGTAGTGCAAAGATGTATGGTCTTTAAACCATATTTGACAATGGAATATTCCAAACCATAAGTTTAAAAAGGTAAATTACCAGTTATAGGGGCGCCAGGTTTGCTTTCTTGTGGTTAAGTTTTACAAAATGTGTAGTCTTTTGACAAAGAGTGTACCCAGCAGGCACTCAACGTTGAACTAACGTTGAAACAACGTTGTTAGTTCAACGTTGAGTCAACGTTTTGTGCCTGCAGGGTAGCCATAGACCAGACGCCGCGATCTGTCGGGTATGGGACTACATTGCTTACCAATGCCCCAGAGATGTAATGCTAGACGTATATGGGTATATAAGGGTTAATTTTGATTGAAAAAAAAACAACAACAAAAACAAACATTAGATATTCGTTAGAACCGCCTCGTCGAAATTGTTCTCTTGAAATTCTGTGGCATTGTAAAAGATCGATTTCCATCACCAGGTCAAACACAATTAGGGCGATTATTACCGTGGTGTCGTAATGACGTTTATCTGACCTGCCATTCAGGTATACTGATGTGACATGGGTAAAGTCGCTTTTGTAGATAATTCTTGTACTGATATGACCAACTGACATCTATTTTAATTTTCTGTGTTGTGTTAATCAATGGTTATCATATCGGGGCAGTGCTTTCGGATTGACCGTGATAAGTATGAAAAGTGAATGATGGCAATACCCAACAGGCACATGTCGCTATTGCTTAGGACAACCTCAAATCAACGTAGGTGCAACGTTGCACCAACGTACATGTGGCGTTACATAAACCTGACGTTGATTTGATGTTGCAGTAATGTCATGAAATTACATGGCGTCCATCCGACGCCGCATTAATGGCATGCGGCTGCTGGGTATAAGCTTGTGATTCAGCTTCAGTTGAAAATCTCACTGAACGCCACAGATTTTGATGCCACCTTGTAGACAACTGACAGAATAGGAACCATTAACCACTATCAGGATGAAACTGTTGACCCATTCTTCACGACAAACTCTTCACGGTCAATCCGAACACTGTATATCTGAAACACTTGTCTGAAATGGGTTATTATTAAACACACACATAATTTTGTTTGTTTGTGTTGATGGAGTTTCCCGACCTCGTAAACATTATTTAGGTCATTTTAGAAACGTTGCTTCTGATTATTTGGGACTTTTTCCCGACATTGAGATGAATGACATCTCAAACCCTGCTAACCAAAGAAAACCTAGCCCTAGCGGTTTCTTTGAGCGGTCCGAAGCACACACATATCATAATTATGTGTATGTTTTATCATAACCCAATTGACTTGTTTCAAGCTTTTCGTTAATTGTTCTTGTCCATGGTGGCGCGTGACGGCGTCCAGTGTGTGTGCTTCCCAGCAGGCACATGACGTAATTGTGACGTCAAATCAACGTCGGTCTAACGTCATGACGTTTATGCAGCGTCACATCAACGTCGGTGCAACGTGACGTTGCACCGACGTTGATTTGACGTTGCCCTAGCGACGTGTGCCTGCTGGGTTTACTGTTGGTGTTTTTATTTCTAAAGTACCCACCAGGTTCTAAGCCAGACTGGTTTGAAACCATCATAACGAAAATACGTCTATTCAAATATGTTGAAAATTTTACTATCAAAAATGAAAAATCCCTGATAAAAAATTATGATATTTTTTTTTTATAATTCTGCTAAAAAAATAGATTGTGTCACCCGTTAGAACTGCCTCGACTCGGTGGTTCTAACGAGGACACCCAATCAGAATCTGTGTTTCTGAGTAAATATAACAAAGTAAAGCAAACTCCTATAAACCTTGTCCAAAGTTTTACTGTATTAATCCATTTTATACTTGTGGACTGTTCCATTGCTATATGTTGAACAAGTCCATTTGTCTTATAAGGGATGTCGGGCCTATTTATTGTTTTTTATTCAATTTTTGACAGAAAAAATAAGTAAGCAAATAGTGCAGGCCCTGATCAGACGTCTGATTTGGGTCTGCACTGTTTGCCAATGTCCCCTTTAGGGATTTCCCTCGTGCAATGGGTTAAAGCGGGGTTTACGGGGATCAGAGTTACATAGACGTGTTTTCCTGGTGGCTAGATTAATTTTATCCATCTCATAAATAAACCGACAACGACATTGTTGCATATTTTAAGGTAACTATGGTTCCTTTTAGAACTGATGTCTTTTTGTCAGGCAAATGCGTCTGCGATTATCCGGGATTGCCAACAATGAGAATGATATGAAACCTTGGCTTTGTAATGACGCGTCTACAGGGACGCCGATGTAAAACCAACGGGTTTTAAGACTGTGACGTCCACTATCCTTCACCAACACTTGCGGTAGTGTATGCATTTCATAAGCACACGAGTAAACAGCAGCCAGTTATTTTCTCCTGCTTCTCCGCCAGAGGCGCTGCAGTACGCGGTCCATCTGTCAATGACGAAAGCGGCAACGTAAGATACTGAAGGGTTAAAGACTGCAATATTCGAGCGTTGGTGTAGGATAGAGTTCACAGAATCCGTACGTAATTGATGTTCACGTTTGGTTTTTATAATGACGAATTCTAATAAATTTTGATGTAAAAACCAAGAACATAAACTCTTGCGCGTGTCTAGGGTGACCACTTCGACAAAAAAGCCGCATTTCAAAAATCATGCCAGAGTAATGCCACAATTAAGACAAGCTAAATTAAGACTGATTCTGCTTTTTTAAACATACAGTGAAGTTCCACTATTAAGACCACCTAAAATTAAGACTGATTCTGTTTTAAAAAGCGTATTTAGAAGGGTTCGGTTATTGTTTCGTGTTTTCTGCATACAATGACCTCTGGTCAGGGACCACCCTTGGGACTGTCGATTTTGAATGTTACAGTTATTCTTACAAAGAAACAATCTTTCGGACTCTTCAAAAGTGATCTGAAAGAAGACCACTTTTGAACATTCCTAAAGGTGGACTGAAAACCGAAATTTTACGGTATATGGTATGATACAAAACGGAGGTCTGGGTTTCTTTGCAAGTTGCTGCTTTCCTTGAGATTATGTGAAACCTTTGGTGTCCACATATTAAGCAGCTTAAAGGTCATGACTTGTCTAATGCGGCTTAGAAATTAAATCAGCTTGCTATGCTGAACGGGACTCCAAGACACGCGCAAGAATGAATGCTGGACTCTCCGTGGTTTCTCCATTATTTTGTATTGGCAGTGTAACTCACTCAATATTCACAAATAATATGTTGCGCGTGTTTGTTTTTTTTTTGTTGTTGTTGTTTTTGTCCTATTTTTTTATATTTTTGTTATTGTTTGTTTGTTTGTTTTTTTCTGTATGGAGCTTGCTGACTTGAAGATAATGAACAGGTTTTCCACCGGGGTCGACTTTGATGACTTACGTAATGTTTGCTTTAGTTTGAGCTGGGTCCCAACGAAATTGGGTTCTACTCGTAAAAGAAAGAATTTGCTTTAAGAGCAAAGTGTTTGAGGGTTTGCTCCTGAACAAATTCATTCTTTTATGGGTAGACCCTTGTTAATACGAAACCAAGCCTATATAATTCTGACCCCTTTAACTCCACATGTATATAGTAAAACTGGGGTTTACATAGGTAAACCTTATTTTTTATTTCTGGTCTAAAATATAGATTGTGGGTACCCGTTAGAACGGTTCTAACATGTACCCACAACTATATATTGAGCAGAAATAAAGAAAAACACTATTTTCCGTCTTAAAATGTTCTTTTTCGGTGGTAAAATTTACAATGTATTTGTTTCAGCGTGTTTTCGTAATGTACTTTTAAGACTGCCAATCAAAATGGTAGATGAAACCAGAAATAAAGATGCATTTGCGATTTGTATATAGGAATTTCGTACATAGGTATACCATACATCTCTGTTAGTGTACTGTTTTCTATAAAATGTAGTGTAACAACAATTTCGTTATGTTTTTATTTGTGTTTCGACATGTCGGTGTTTGGCGAAAGAATGTACACTGTACTGGTCAACCGCTTATTTATACGCCTGTCCTAGGTAAACTGTCCTGCTAAGCTAAACACCACGTCGCTGCTTTTCAGTGGCAAAACGTCATGTTAGCGACGTCACGAAAAAAACAAACTGTTCGGGGTTTGCACCCAGGTAAGACACGGCCTGCATAGCTATACAGACGTGAATGAGTTTTGGTTAGGGCTGGCTAATCGGAGCTGAAATGATAATCGATTATCATTCTTATCACTGCGATCGATAACCGATTAGTAATCACTGAAGATTTTGTAATAATTTTACCTGTCTGGCTTTCTGTCTGAGCACGACTCCTACCATATGCTATACTTTGCCATACGTATTTGAACAGACAGACCTGAGCAAACAGTGTAGACCCAGATGAGACGCCGCAGAACGCGGCGTCTCATCTGGGTCTGCACTGTTTGCCACTTATATAGCTATTTTAAGCCCAGCTTTGGGTAGTAAATTGTACTTATCAAATAATCGATTGCAAGCAAATCAGTAATGATAATCATTTTTGTAGAATTTATCGATTGAATAATCGATTATCCGATTAATCGTGTCAACCTTAGTTTTGGTATTGTATATATTAAAACTAGAGCTATACTGCCAAGCAGCGAACACAAAGGCGCTGATGAGACTGCGCCGATGCGCAGGCTATTCTGCACATTTGTTGTTCGCAAATGGCAAAAACGGAATTTCTCAAGACGTCGCTTATTTCATATTTTACGCTTTCGGTGTGCATGGTGTGTCAAAAGAAACATCCTAACCGAACTACAGTCGAACTTCAATGGCTCGAACACCTTTGGGACCATGAAAATCTGTTCGAGACAGGGGTTGTTCGAGCCACTGAGGGCTACTGCCAGGGGGCATAACGAGATACTTTCGGACATCTTTTCGGTGTTCTGTATTGAAAAGTGTATGCTGTGTGTACTCATTAGAATCGCCTCATCGAGGCGATTCTAATGAGTACACACAGCATACATTTTCATGATAAAACACGAAAATATCCTAAATATTACCCTCCCTATTTCTTATGTAGGGAAATTCCCTAGGGACTCAAGAACGAGTTCGACCCAGCCATGGTAAACGAGCCATCGGTGTTCGAGCCATCGAAGTTCTACTGTATATGGTTTTGACACAAGCTCAGTGAGGGTTTTAATCCCCACCCCAATATTTTGTACTAAAAAACAACAACGAGTAATCCCTTATCTTCTGATGTTCGCTTTTTCTCCTATAACCAAATGATACGTAGAATGCTCGGATCGATCAGCTTGCGCGGAAGCGTGGGTGATATGGGTCTTCGTTTTAACTTCAGCCTCTTAGCCTGTGTAGTGAACACACCCTAACACTATTAGTACAACAATCGTTAGGTACAGAGACACAACATGGAAAATTATGTTCGATAATCACTCATTAGACTCAAAAACAACAACAACAAACAACATCAGCAATCACAACCAAAACGATAATAATAATGATAAAAAAACACCAACGGCATTATGGACGAGTTTTTCTATAGAGGTTAACTGCAAGATGAACCTGTCCGCACGCCTGCGTGCATGTCTGCCCGAACATCACCATTTTAAAGGACTCATTTTTGAAACCCCCGTATGGTATTGCTAAATCGGCGCCGTGACTTCCTCGGCGACTGCGTTGAATGCACAAAATTTGCAAAAACGAAACAACAAGCTCACAGTTTCCAAACTTTAATGTGGTCATGTACTTGGCATGAGTATAGAATCAAGGCCACGTACATAGAAAATATTTTTAAAGACAATGCATTTGCAGGCGAACTAACCTGTCCAACAACCGTCTTGTTCATAGTAATTATATCACTGAAGTCAGTTAAAGATGCGTTACCAAGTTATCAAGTTGTTGTTGTTTTTGTTTGTTTGTTGTTTTTTTTTTTCACAGAAAACCGTGCAAGTAGTTCATCATTATTGATGTGGAGTTGCTAAGCAATCGGAGAAATGACTCGTCGAATTAAATGCATCAGGTGACATTAGAATCTGAACGTGATAATCTTGTCTGCTTGAAGCAAGTTTTCTCGATGACATGTTTTAACCCAGGTGACATTTTTGTTATAGCTGTAGTTTATATTTTCTTGTCGAGGTTGACAGCCTGGGGCCAGTTGTTCAAAACTAACGACGTCGTTAGTTAACGTATCGTTAAAACTTTGATCATTTATTATGGCAAATATGCTAATATTTTTGCTTAAAAATGTGAGCAGCTTTTGCAGATGCAAAAGCTGCTCACATTTTTTCAGCAAAAATACCAAAATTTTAGATATTGAACGTGCTACACGTAACAATATGACCACTAACGAGCTCGTTAAGCTAACGATGCTTTGAACAACTGGCCCCAGGTTGTTTTGAGTCTTCGATGAGCGCACTTGCTCAAAATTACCCACATGATTATCGCTATTCAGGTACCGGCTATTAATAGCAGCGCTAGTCTCCTGCCTATGACGTCAGAGGCTTGTGTAAAATGTAAAATCTTGACTGGACTCGTGTACCGGGGCATTGGCACACAGTGTAGATCCAGATCAGATGCCGCATAACGCGGCGCCTGACCAGGGTCCACAATGTTTGCTTAAAATAGTCGAATTTAAGGGTTAAACGAAACGGTTTAAACTTAAGTTCAGGACCGTTTTCCCAGTATACCCTCAGAAACAAGAACCTACCAGACCTAGAAGCCTAAGTTTTGTTGTGGTTAAGCTACTCGCCTCATAAACCAGGTGTTGTGGATTCTATCCCCAGCTTCTCCAGACTTTCGGAAGAGTTTTTAAACCGTCTCCATATGACCTGTGCTGTTGGTGGGACGTAAAACTCCGACACACACGTCCACCAGTGCTTTGACTTGTGTTCAAGGTTTGCGGCAAGGTAATACATAAACCAACCTGCTCAGGAGTCTTGAAATTTCGGATACAGAAACTGAAGGCATTGTACCATCCAAACAGCGAGCACTAATCTGCAGATCAGACTGCACATATGCACAGTCTGATCTGCACCTTAATTGTTCGCAAATGACATACAAGAGGTCCTAATTAGCTCACCTGAGTTTTGATGTACATTTGCACTAACATTGTTAGAAGCCTCCGTGGTGTAGTGGTTACGCTACTCGCCTTGTAAACCAGGGCTCGCAGGATCGATCCCGGGCTTCTCCAGACTTTCGGATGAGTCTTTATACCGAGGTCCCGTCTCCATATGCCCTTAGCTGCTGGTGGGACGTAAAACTCAAACACTCACTCACTCACTAACATTGTTATTTGCGTTTTTTTTTTCTTTATTTTGCTCTGGCAGCCATTTTGTACAGAGTAGCAGAGCCACTTCAGCACTTTTGGTAGAGAGGTCACCCAAGGAACAATTCTATACCCAGACATTGGCCTTGGAGAAGACTATTTTTGAATAGTTGTCTTTACAATACAAACCCATTTCAGCAATTTAAGCATCAGTACAATAATACCTACTTTGAGATGGGATGTTTCAATGGAACTGACATTAGCTGAGCCATAGCGTTTAATCAGTTTTGGTTTAAAAATAAGAGAAACAGTTCTGTGATTTGTGTTTAAAATTGAATCATTGATCTTGGAGGATGTTTTTCTATTCTTAGCTCTGGCAGCCATATTCTCCAGTGAAGTGGAACCATTTTTAGCTAACCTGACCGAAGGTCATGGTGAGCTTTTGTGACTGTGAGATGTCCGGCGTCGTGCAGTGTGCGTCGTGCGGTGTGCGTCGTGCGCGCGTAAACTTTTCTTGTTAACACTCTGGAGGCCACAGTTTTGATCCAATCATCATCAAACTTGGTCAGAATGATCAACCTGACAATATCTCGGTCAAGTACGAATATGGGTCATGTCGGATCAAAAAGTAGGTCACCAGGTCAAATCAAAGGAAAACCTTGTTAACACTCTTAGAGACCACAGTTTTGGTCCATTCATCCTCAAACTTGCTCAGAATGATCATCCTGACAATATCTCGGTCAAGTATCGAATATGGGTCATGTCGGGTTAAAAAGTAGGTCACCAGGTCAAATGAAAGGAAAATCTTGTTAACACTTTAGAGGCCACAGTTTTGGTCAAATCATCCCCAAACTTGCTCAGAATGATCATCCTGACAGTATCTCGGTCAAGTTTGAATATGGGTCATGTCGGGTCAAAAAGTAGGTCAGTAGGTCAAAACATAGAAAAACCTTGTTAACACTCTGGAGGCCACAGTTTGGGTCCAATCATCTTCAGACTTGCTCAGAAAGATCAACCTGACAATATCTCGGTCGAGTTTAAATATGGGGCATTTCGAGTCTAAAGGTAGGTCAGCAGCGCAAATCACAGAAATACCTTGAAAACACTATAGAGGCCACAGATTTGGTCCAATCATCCTCAAACTTGCTTAGAATGATCATCCTGACAATACATCGGTCAAGTTCGAATATGGGTCATGTCGGGTCAAAAAGTAGGTCACCAGGTCAAATCAAAGGAAAACCTTGTTTTCACTATAGAGGCCACAGTTTTGGCCCAATCATCCTTAAACTTGCTCAGGATGATCATCCTAACAGTATCACGGTCAAGTTTGAATATGGGTCATATGTAGTCAAAAAGTAGGTCAGTAGGTCAAACCATAGAAAAACCTTGTTAACATTCTGGAGGTCACGTTTGGGTCCAATCATCTTCAAACTTGCTCAGAATGATCATCCTGACAATATCTCGGTCTAGTTCAAATATGGGTCATGTCGTGTCAAAAAGTAGGTCAGTAGGGCAAATCATAGGAAAACCTTGTTAACACTCTGGAGGCCACAAATTTGGTCCAATTATCCTCAATCTTGCTCAGAATGATCATCCTGACAATATCTCGGTAAAGTTCGAATATGGGTCATGTGGGGTCAAAAAGTAGATCGGTAGGTCAAACCATGGAAAAACCTTGTTAACACTCTAGAGGCCACAGTTTTGGTCGAATCATCATCAAACTTGCTCAGAATGATCATCTCTTTAATATCTAGGTCAAGTTCGAATATGGGTCATTCGGGGTCAAAAAGTAGGTCAAATCATAGAAAAACCTTGTTTACGCTCTAGTTTTAGTCTAATTATCATCAAACTTGCTCAGAATGATCGGCTTGACAATACCAGAGTCAAGTTTGAATATGGGTCATGTCGGGTCAGAAAGTAGGTCAACTCGTAGAAAACCTTGTGAACACACTAGAGACCACAGTTTTCATCTGATCATCATCAAACTTGCTCAGAATGATCATCTTGGCAATATTTCGGTCAAGTTTGAATACAGGTCATGTTGGGTCAAAAAGTAGGTCAGTAGGTCAAATCATAGAAAAACGTTGTGAACACTCTAAAGGCCACAGTTTTGGTCTGTTCGTAATCAAACTTGCTCAGAATGATCATTTGACAATATCTCGGTTTATTTCGAATATGGGTCATGCCTGGTCAATATGTAGGTCAGTAGGTAAGATCATAGAAAAACCTTGTGAACACACTAGAGGCCCCAGGTTTGGTCCGATCATCATCAAACTTGCTCAGAATGATCATCTTGACAATATCTGGATCAAGTTTGAATATGGGCGATGTTGGTTCAAAAAGTAGGTCAGCAGGTCAAATCATAGAAAAACGTGGTGAACACTTCAAGAGGCCAAGGTTTTAGTTCAGTCGTCATAAAACTTGCTCAGAATGATCATCTGGACAATATCTCAGTTAAGTTCAAATATGGGTCATGTCAAATCAAAAAGTAGATCACTAGGTTATTTTGTCATAACTTTTAACTGTTTGAGAAAGAGCCTTCATATTTGGCATGTAGGTTCCTTGTGACAAGGGCTTCCCACTCATATAAAATATTTGACCTGTGACCTTGACATGTGACCTACTTTATCATAACTTTCGAACCATATGAGATAGAGCCTTCATATTTGGCATGTATGTTCGTTGTGACAAGGCTTTCCCAGCCATTCAAAAGTTTTGACCCATCACCTAGACCTTTGACCTACTTTGTCAAAACTTTTTAAGCATTTGAGATACAGCCCTCATATTTGGCATGTATGTTCCTTGCGACAAGGGTTTCCTATTCATATATAAAATGTGATCTTTACCTTGACATTTGACCTACTTTAGCATAACTTTTGAACCATTTGATATGGTGCCTTCATATTTGGTATGTATGTTCCTTGTGAAAAGGTCTTCCCACCAATACAAAAATTTTGTCTTATGACCTTGACCTTTGATCTACTTTGACCATTTGAGATAGAGCCTTTGTATTTGGCATGTAGTTTCCTTGTGTCATACAAAAATGACTTGTGACCTTGACCTTGACATGTGCTCTACTCTATCATAACTTTTGAACCATTTGAGGTAGAGCCTTCATCTTTGTCATATATGTTCCTTGTGGCAACGACTTTCACCTACACAAAACTTTTGACCTGTGACCTTGACCTTTGACCTTCTTTCTCATAACTTTTGAACCATTTAAGATTGAGCCTTCATATTTGGCATGTAGGGTCCTTGTGACAAGGGCTTCTCAACCATGCATTTTTTTTTACCTTGACCCTTGATCGTTTTTGTCATAACTTTTGAATACTTTAAGGTAGAGCCTTCATATTTGGCAAGTATGTTCCTTGTGAAAAGGTCTTTCAACTCATGCAAAAAATTTGAGCTGTGACCTTGACCTTGATCTGTGACCTACTTAATCATTACTTTGGAACCATTTGAGATAGAGCCTTCATATTTGGCATGTATATTCCTTGTGAAAATGGCTTCACATCCATACAAAAAGTTTGATCTGTGACCTTGACCTTTGACCTACTTTATAATAACTTTTGAACCATTTGAGATAGAGCCTTCATATTTGGCCTGTATTTCCTTCTGACAAGGCACCTTACTGTATTACCACCACTTCATTGCTACAGTGTGGATCAGGTGAGCGATCCAGGGCCATCATGGCCCTCTTGTAGCAATACTGTAGAGGGTCAACAAAGGAAAATTTCTGTGAAATAATTTTGACATTGGATTATTAACCTAAGAGCAGATGTCCTTGAAAAGGTTTTTTCTTCTATTTTTAACTCTGGTGGCCATTTTGTTCAGCGAAGTGGAAACGTTTTAACAATTTTGGTAGACGGTCAACAAAGGATCATTTCCGTGAAACTATTTTGAAATCAGACCATTAGCCTAGGAGTAGAAGTCATTTAAAGGTGCTTCTATTGTTAGCTCTGGTGGCCATTTTGTTCGGCAGAGCAGAACCATTTCAGCAATTTTGTTAGAAGGTCACCCAAGAAATATTCCTGTGAAATAATTTTGAGATCGGACCATTACCCTAGGAGGAGATGCCATTTAACGGTTTTCAAAGGTTTTTTATTTTTAGCTCTAGTGGCCATTTTGTTAAGCGGAGCGGAACTATTTTAGCAATTTTGGTAGAGGGTTACCCAATGAACATTCCTGTAAAATTATTTTAAAATTGGACCATTAACCAAGGAGATGTTTTAAGGTTTTTATATTTTTAGCTCTGGCGGCCATTTTGTTCAACGGAGCGGAACTATTTTAGCAATTTTAGTAGAGGATCACCAAATGAATATTCCTGTGAAATTATTCTGAAATTTGCACTGTGGCAGATTTTTCCGCAAATTTTCAAAGGGAGACAGCTTTCGAGACTTCCTGTTCGCTTTTCTATAGAATCTGCCCCATGGAGAAAGAGGTCTACTCTTAAAGGAAAAAAATTGCTCCTCAGGAGCAAATTCTTTCCTTTAAAAGTTGCCCCTGTTGATATGGAAGACAAAAATACTTTTGCAAGAGTTGCCTCCCCTGAATGTGTATCCATTCCCCTTAAAATGGCATTTTTGAATATGAAAACTTGAGATATTCTTCATATTTTGCCCCCAAATATAGATTGAATGTGCACGTTAGAAACGAATCATATACGCGGTTCTTACGAGTGCCACATGTTATATTTTTGAACGGCAGTAAGTTAAATAATGTATAACCAAGCTTGTAAACCCCATCCGGCCCGCACACTAGTACTAGTAAACCGCTTAAAGGATCTTAGCCTGTCCAGGAACCGCGGTGCGAGGCGGACCGTCCATGCTTATAAACCCTATTGGTTTCATTGGGCGACAACGCTTGAGATGTCATTTCATCTCAATATTGGGTAAAAGTCCCACAAAATTGGAAGGAACGTCTCCAAAATGACCTTTCCAGTGTTGACGGGGACGTTAAACCTCAAATCAAACAAACAAAACCATCAAGGGATTTGCAAGATAATTCACCTCTCTAGTATACCACAACCAGTGACCCACCCTTTAGTGACCTTAGAGAGAGAGAGAGAGAGAGAGAGAGAGAGAGAGAGAGAGAGAGAGAGAGAGAGAGAGAGAGAGAGAGAGAGAGAGAAAGAGAGAGACTTGTTTATGAGACCTGTTGTAGGTCCTCAGGGGTAGATCCCCTTGTACATATTTTTTTACTGCTTCTATCTTGTTTGGTCGATAACTATACTTATGGCTTCCGTAATACAAAGAACTAACCTTCCTTTAGTAACCTAAGATGACACAGTAACCCATTTACCAAGTGCACGTATACTAATCAATTTTTGGATTGGTGATACCCCTGTTTACTCTCGACTGTCTTACGACGGGACTTGGAAAGCCCTGCTCGACTGTGAAACATCATAGCTGGGCTGAAAAGCAATGCATTAGAGCCGAAGTATTTTTAAAGCCAATATTAATATTCTGTCACTTACAAGCTGAAATCAGTCAAAAGTTGCCGGCCTCAGTAGCTCAATCGGATGCGCGTCTGACTGGTGGTCAGAAGAACGCGGGTTCGATACCTGCCGGGGTCGGCAACATTCTTTCGTGGAGATTGATCATGAAATCTTTTCTACGGTCATTCTCTCCCTTCCGCTGATTCAAGAAGGACAATTGTCAGTTTCTGGCGAAAGAATGTGCCATGTACTGGTTAACCGCTTACATATAAAGTGTGGATAGGTAACTGATCGGCTCAAGAATGACCTAAATAGTGTTGACTGGGCCGTTAAACTCCAAAACAAACAAACAGTCAAAAGTTACCTTTTCACAAGCTTTGCATAGGGTCAGACCGACCAATGAGAAACAGAGATTTTCATCGGAATACGTAGCGGTTATAATCTGTACATTGACAACACTGCACCTAGCAGGCTCATGCCGTAATTGTGACGTCACATCAACGTCTGTGCAACGTCGTCGCTTTCATGCAACGTCACATATACGTCGGTGCAACGTTGCACCGACGTTGATTTGACGTTGCCCTTGCCAGCTGTGCCTGCTGGGTGGTTTCAGTTGAACAATTGAAGTCTCCCTCTCTCTCTCTCTCTGCCCCTGATCACTGGGCGATAAAATGCTTGTAGGGCAAACTTTTAAAGCTGAAAAACATTTACAAGCTGTTTTTTCTACAAAGAGCGGAGCAGCGTTCACGTCATCAACGCCCGTAGAGAACAATGGTTTAGAATGACGCCACTTAACGTCACTGAAAATCATGTGAGAACGCAATTGTTTTCTATAGGTATACATTAGTTTTTACACTGGAAATGTAAATATAAACATCATGAACTTGCACCGACGTTGATGTGACGTTGCAGCAAGGTTATGATGTTACATGCACGTCGATCCAACGTCGCAATAGCGGCATGTACCTGCGGGGTCCACACGACGTCGCAATGTTTTATCTATGTCTGCTCGGCGTTGGCTCTTTTTTTCTACAAGCAGGGCAGTTAGTAGACTATTGCACTTGTTAGCAGCTCCAGGGATGCTTATAGTATAGTTGGTCGACCGTCCGTCCGTCCCAACAAATGTATAGTTAGGTGGCTATGTAAATGGACAGAATCAATGTAAGTCTATGGGATTTATTCCGTTAGACACCGAAAATACTTCTTTTCAGTGGCTAAAAGTAGCCACTTAAGTATCAATCCTGCCAAAAATAGCCACATAAGTATACGTCCGTGAGAACATCCGTCTGTCGTCCGTCCGTCCACACATTTGACCAGCTACATCTCTGCAGCCTGTAGGCTGATCTCAATCATTTCTTATATGTATCATGCCTCTGGTGAGGCATTGATGACATTAGCTTTTTATCGAAATCGAATGAAAAGTTTGGTTGCTATGGCAACAACAAGGTCCCATAGACTTACAATGGGAAAATGCTTATCATCACCGTAGCATCTTCAGTTTTGATCGCGGGCGACAGGGCTTGAGATGTCATTTCATCTCAATATCGGGTAAAAGTCCCACAAAATTGGAAGCAGCGTCTCCAAAATGACCTTTACAGTGTTGACGGGGACGTTAAACCTCAAATCAAACAAACAAACAAACAAACAGTTTTTTCGATGAGTTCGAAAACTGGCAAGGTCGGCCCATTAATTATAGAATTACGTCCCCTTGATTGCTGAAAATTCCAATTTTGACCTTGTCATCACCATAGCCCCTTCAGTTTTGATCGGATCTTCCTGAAACTTATAAATAAGTAAGTCAGGGTTAAAAGCTAGGATGAGTTCGAAATTTGGCGATGTTCGTCAGTTACCCACAGAATTGTGTCCCCTACTGAAAATGCATATTTTTGACCTTGTCATCACTGTAGACGCTTCAGTTTTGATCGGATCTTCTTGAAACTTACAAACAAGTAAGTCGAGGATAAAAGCTCGGATGAGCTCGAAAACTGGCGAGGTCGACCTATCTGTCATAGAGTTACGTTCCCTTGATTACTGAAAATGCCTATTTTGACCTTGTCATCACCCAAGCCCCTTCAGTTTTCAGAGGATCTTTTTGAAACTTTCATGTGAATAAGTAAGGGATAAAACCTCGGCTGAGTAAAAAAAAACTTGACGTTGGCCTTTATTCCAGAGAGTTATGTCTTCCTTGATTACAAAAAAATACCTATCTTTGACCTTGTCACCACCGTATTTAGTACGGTGGTGACAAGGTCAAAGATAGGTATTTTGTTGTAATCGCTTTAGCGCCTACATTTCTCGACTGATTTCAATATAACTTCACACAAATGTTCCATATGACAATATCTCGAGTGAATTCGACTTTCAATGAAGTGGCCTCAAGGTCAAGGTCCCTGTGATTATTTTTAGAAAAAACTTTGTCATCGCTCTAGTGCCTACATTTCTTCACCGAATTCAATATAGCTTCATATAAACGTTCCTTTTGATAATACCTCGAGCGAGTTTGACTTTAAAGAATGTGGCCTCAAGGTCAATGTCACTGTGGCTATTTTTAGAAAAACTTTGTCATCGCTCAAGGGCCTACATTTCTTGACCGATTTCAATATTAACCTCACACAAATGCTCCTTATGACAATATCTGGAACAAGTTTGACTTTCAAGGTGGTTGCCTTAAGGTCAAGGTCAATGTGGTTATTTTTAGAAAAATACTTTGTCATCGCTCTAGCGCCTTCATTTATTGACCAATTTCAGTATAACTTCACACAACTATTCCTTATGACATTACCTGGAGCAAGTACGACGTTCAAGGTCGTGGCCTCAAGGTCAAGTTCACTGTGGCTATTTTTAGAAAAAACGTCATCGCTCTAGCACCTACACTTCTTGACTGATTATAACTTCACACAAATGTTCCTGATGACAATATCTCGAGCGAATTCGATTTTCAAGGCCTTGGTCTCAAGGTCAAGGTTACTGTGGCTATTCTTAGAAAAAACATTTCATCGCTCTAGCGCCTACATTTCTTGACCGATTTAAATATAGCTTCATACAAAGGTTCCTTATGACAATATCTCGAGAGAGTTTGACTTTCAAGGTCGTGGCTTCAAGGTCAAGGTCTCTTTGGCATTTTTTAAAAAAACATTGTCATCACTCTAGGGCCTGAAAATGCTCACCATCTCTCTCTCTCTCTCTCTCTCTCTCTCTCTCTCTCTCTCTCTCTCTCTCTCTCTCTCTCTCTCTCTCACACACACACACACACATACACTACCTTACTTATTTTCATTCACTGTAGTTTAATTATGTGAGTCACGACAACGTGAGCAAAGCAACATTTCTCTAATAATTTCATATTCGTCTAAATGCATTGTGATTGAATGTTTATATATGTGTATTTTCATTGTATGTACCGGATATCAAGGAGAGGATACGTATAGGCCTAGCCTACATCCAATTCCTTGATTGCATATGTATGTACTATGTATGTATATATGTTGTCAAAAATTGTTAATAAATAAATAAACTCTAGGGCCTACATTTCTTGACCGATTTCAATATAACTTCACACAATGTTCCTTATGACAATACCTGGCGCAAGTTCGACTTTTATGGTCGTGGCCTCAAGGTCAGGGTAACTGGCTGTTTATAGAAAAACTTTGCCATCGCTCTAATACCTACATTTCTTGACTGATTTGAATATAACTTCACACAAATGTTCCTTATGACAATGTCTCGAGTGAGTTCGACTTTCATGGTCTTGAGTTCGACTTTCATGGTCTTGGCCTCAAGTTTAAGGTCACTGTGGCTACTTTTAGAAAAAAAACAACAACACTTTGTCATCACTCTAGCGCCTACATTTCTTAACCGATTTCAATATAACTTCCCACAAATGTTCCTTATGACAACATCTAGAGGGAGTTTGACTTTTCAGGTGGTGGCCCTTGAAAATAAAGTCAAGGTCACAGAAATTGTACCAAATCTTTGGTAGGTTGCAATGATGTGTACTGTGTTAGAGCATATTTCCTTCATTTCTTCAAGAGATAGGGGTGCAGATATGCCAAACTTTGAAGTCTTCGGGTGCCTGTGCCGTTGAAAATAAGGTCAAGGTCACCCTAATATAATTAAATCTTTGGTAGGCCGCATGGTTGAACAAATTTCATTAATTCATTCACGAGACAGGGTGCATACAATCGATTTCTGATCCAAAACTGACAGTCTTTTGGGGCCTATGCCCTTGAAATTAAGGCCAGCTTCACCAAAATCAAACCAAATCTTCTGTAGGTTGCAATGACAAGTTTGACCAAATTATTTCATCAATTAGTTCAGACAAGCCAGAATTGGCAGCTTTTGGGAGCCTGTTCTCTTGAAAATAAGGTCAAGGTCACTAAAATGTGATCAAATCATTTACCGCATGAAAAGTGATATAATCAAATTTCATCGATTCATTCATGAGAAAGGGGGCAGAAAATAATTTTTGGCCGAACATTGATTGGTTTGGGGAGGACCTGTGCCCTTGAAAATAAGGTCAAGGACACCAAAACCTAACGGCTGTTTTCCGCCATCCAAGTGTTGTAATAGTGCAAGTTTGGTCAGAATCCATCAATAGGTTAAGATGCGGAAAACAATTCGAAATAGATAATCGAGCAACTTTGCGATTTAAGTTCCATTTTAAAGTTAATTAGTATCTTAAGCGGGCAACAGTTGATTCATTAACCCATTTAGTGCCAGAAACCCCAAAACGGGTATCCCGAAAAACAGTGCAGGCCCAGATCAGACGCCGCAGAATGCGGCGTCTGATCAGGGCCTACACTTTTTGCAAAATTTTCAGCCAGTTTCCTTATCAAGTTTGAAGAAAACACAACCTGACACCCCGGAATTTTGAAATGGACTCCTCATGTTACTTTAACCGCCGAATCCACACTTTCCCCCAAGGACAATTATACGTCGACTGGTAGCCTGCCCAGGCAAAGTGGCACGAGTCGAACAGTCCATGCTTATTAACCATATTGGTTTCATTGGACGACAGGGCTTGAGATGTCATTCCACCTCAAGGTCGGGTAAAAGTAGCAGCGTCTTCAAAATGGCCTATATATAGTGTTGACAGTAACGTTAAACCTCAAATCAAACAGACAAACAAACGTCGACTGGTTGCTTTGGAGGATATGCCCTCGCAGGCCATATCATGGTCCTAATCTAACGCCATATCATTTGCGTCAAGGTCTACAATGGGCGCGTAGGCTTGTTCGATGGACAAATCGTCGATAGGGTCACGTGTTATTCACTTCTGTTACGACGTGTCAGTGTTTGCCATAGACACAAGGAGCGTTTTACTGACAATTGCGCGATACGTCATGACCGTTACGTGGCGGAAGGCTTGTGGTGTGGGCAGGGATCATGGCGTATTGACGGACCGGTCTTGTTTTCATTGGCGGAACTTTAAACGCCAAGAAATACCATCAGGAAATTCTTGGACTTCATGCAGGGTAATGGTGGAACGCTCCAGCAAGATAACGCCCGTCCACACGTTGCTTGCGACAATACGACACAACCCAGCTTTGTCGCCAGATCTGTTGACAGGAGGGTCGTCGGTGACGTCAACATCCACAGACGTTGAATGAGTTACGTTACGTAGGTGCTGCGCTTTCTCAGGAGTGGCAACGTATCATCAACAGAAGTGTACGTTGCGTCTATGCGGTGGTGATTTGTTGCAGTGAACAACAGCAGAGGTGTGTTTACAAGATACTGACTTGTGTGAAAATTGATTTGTGACCAGGCTGACGTTCGACGTCACTGTTCAAAAACCATGCCGACTATGATCAAATCAACCAGATTGTTGTGGTAATTGCAGGTTAATCAAGTATCTAATTAATAAAATACTTCATCTTAAGGGGAATGGGTACACCTTCAGGGGAGGCAACTCCTGCAAAAGTATTTTGTCTCCCATGTCAATAAGGGTCAACTCTTATAGGAAAGAATTTGCTCCAGAGGAGCAAATTCTTTCCTTTAAGAGTTAACCCCTTTTTCAGTGGGACAGGGCTTATTGAAAAGCGAACAGGAAGTCCCGAAAGTTGTCTCCCTTTGAAAAATGGCGGAAAAATATGCCAGGTGTTCCCATTCCCCTTAAACGGATAAAATGGTTTGATAACTTGTACACGTGTAATATTTTTTGTTCAGTATATATCTGGCCTGGTCTTCCCCTGAAAGTTCTCGAGCCAATGTTCCACGTTGATCCCTCCTGTTAATCAATGGAATCATCATAATTCTAGGAGGTGCCAGTTCGATAGATAAAATAGCGAGAAATTCAAAAACTGTATGCGTAATTACTTTTATCCATATGCTCCTTTATTGCATATGTTAAGCCCATGTAGAAAGACATTATTTTTATTTATTTAACTTGTCCTTAGAGGGGAGGGGGTAGGTGGGGGAGGGGGTGGGGGCAGATGGGTACTGGGTATGTCAGAATAATTATCCGTCCATATTCTGCAGGGTGGGGTGACTTTTCGGACTGAATGCGCAGTTGTTAGCTATAATGTTGAGAAAACTATATTTCAGAGCAGGCCCGATAGCTTCGGGATTGGGAGATCGCGGGTACGATCCCTGGTCTCGGAGGTACCATTCTTTTAAGGGATTTTCAAACCACCAAAGTGATATTACTTGACAATACTTAATTGTTATTTAGAAGGTTAATATGTATAACCATGAAGTCGGTGAGATCTGAGTTATCTGACTATAAATCTGACTCTGTTCTAAATACCAAGGTTATTTTTTAAACCGTCAGTGTCAGAGTGTGGACCTGGATGCCTCTGGACGATTATCTGTTATCAATTACAGTCTTATAACCCTTTCAAGGTTATTACTCTCATGTCGAAGAGGTAGGCGAGGCTTCCGGTTGAACATTGGTTGCAACATGCGACCCGTGTGAGACTCGAACCGACAGCGGTGAGACACCTTATGCTTTTGAGAACACTGGGGCACGGACTAAGGAATCAGCGTATATTAATAGCACTGGTGGGCCGATTGCCGTTGGGATCCTGAACGGAGGCTCAAACTGTTTTTTTTTACCTTAGATTCCTGTATTTTAGGAGCGGCGTCTGATCAGGGTCAACACCCTTTGCCAGGATCCTGAACGGAGGCTCAAACTGTTTTTTTTTTACCTTAGATTCCTGTATTTTAGGCACGGCGTCTGATCAGGGTCAACGCCCTTTGCCAAAGTCTCAGTATGGGTGCAGTCCAGATTTGCAGATACCCCCCTTTACACTGCACTCTGATGTCACTGGGGCGAGAATAGCGCAGCTGATTTCGTATGCTGTTAGTGACAGTCAGTCACGTGGAAGTTAGCAAATTTAGAAACTCAAGATATAGTATAATAATAATAATAATAATAATAATAATAATAATAATAATAATAATAATAATCAATTTCGACTTAATTTATAGAGGGTAACTAGTACTCCTTCTTACTTCCTGGGCTAAGCAATGTGGATAAAGTCAGTACTAAGTAGGCCTATATCAATTATTATCTCGTTTGATTGTTCATAAAACAGCTCTGAACCTGATCAAACACGACAGAGAGCGGTGTCTGTTGCAGGCTCAAAGATGTGGAACTGCTTAAAAGTTATACATGTACAAAATAGTGTCCCCTATTGTTTCAGTGTGGACGTCAATTCTCTTTACACACACACGCACGCACGCACGGGTGTGCACGCACGGACATACTCTTACACGCAGTTGTTTCATCGCAAGCCCACACGGTATGGAACATTGAAACCGTTTCCTTCTAAACCCTAGGTAATACTTTTAAAGAAAAAAAAAGTTTGCCTTGGGAGCAAATGTTTTGCTTTAAAAGAGTAGCCCCTATTCCGGAGAAAGATAAGGGACTGTGTTTTCTAGAGTTTCCTTGTTGTGCATCCTATACATGACACCGATAATACGAGCGTATAGCTAGGTCGACCTTATTTTAAATCTCTGCCGACAGACTGGAGGAGCAGAGATGCAAATCTGTGCTATCAAATTTTCAAGCAAGCTACTAAGCTCGTGTACCATGACTGGGCTCGAAGATATGAAACTCATTTCATGCTGACCTCACATATATAAATTGAGCAAGCAATTTGTCCTGCTCTAACCGGTGTCCATGAGGCGTCTTCCTAGGTATTCACACTCTTCAGACCCCGCCAGTCGTTGGTGTGAGATGACAAGAAAAGGAAAATAAGAAAAATAAGGGAATCTACACTAAACGGAAGGATGGCCTACCTTGTCCCGCTCATGAATTTTAACCCTTTTGTACCAAATGGAATCTTCCTCCTTATATATAGCAGGAGATAATTTCAAAATTTAGGGGTGTCTAGTTCTGTGTTAATCAAAATCTATTTGGAAAATGACTGAACTTTTAGCAAACAGTGGAGGCCCTGATCAGACGCCGCGTTCTGCGTCGTCTGATCTGGGCCTGCACTGTTTGCCAAGTACCCCTTTAGGGGTTTCCTGTACTAAATGGGTTAAAATGCAGTTGTATTTGTGATAAACGCGATGATTCTAAATTTTCCTTTTTCTGCGGTGTTTATATTTCGTAATTAATTAGATTTGCCAGAGTATCTGGTCATGTAACTGACTTCAGCACTCGCAATAAATTGTTAACTGCTAAACTTCTTAATCGGGGTTATCGGTATCATATTTTCCAAGTTCTATAGAAGTCATTCCGATTTAGTTTCATAGTTCGATGTTGAACTTAAATCTCTTCTGTAACAAGGCCTATCGGAACCCGAATTTTATGGTGACTTATATAAAGGAAATTGAATGAAAGTATAGAAACAGAAGAAGAAATAACAACATATCCCTTCTAGGCCCTGTTAAACTGCATGTAAGCCAATATCAGTTGGACCCCTACACATCACCTTTGCCTCACCAACCACTCCAGGAAAATAAAAAAGAGGAAATATACACCACAGACTACTTTAGCATGAACCTTTTTTTCTTAGCTTACAAGCAACATCTTAGTCCCCAACTTCACGCACCGACAAAAAGTAGGCCTATTGTCTAAGTTCAGGTGTTCTTGCACAAGCATATCTGTACTTAAGAAAATGTCACAAGCTTTGTAGAAAAACGGGGACTTGCAAGTTTGCAAATGCACACGTTTGCATAGCGTATTAACCGACTTATATTAAACTTTATCGGTGCAAAGGAGTGACATTGTGTTCAAACAGTAATAAATTGAACAAAGTAAACGGATTTAATCTTAAATAATCATTACAGCATAGGGTAGATCTTTTGTTATCTAGCATTTTGTAATCTACTTTGTGTTTTAGGACACCACCTCGTACATGTTTGTGGGGAACAAGCGGGGACTCGGTAAATCGTTGTTGTTTGTTTTTTGTTTTACGGCCCTTTCAAAGATTATTTCACTTATTTCAACGTGTGCGAAAATCTGGCGAAAGAATGTGCACTGTACCGGATAATCGGTTAAGGCTGCCAGTAAAAGTGTGGATAGGTAAACTGACAGGCTCAAATTGACTTAAATAGTGTTAACTGGGTCGTTACATCCCAATGCAAACAAACAAGAAAGAAACAAACAAACACGTGACCAGAACTGTAGACTCGATCAACAGGGGTGAGAGATCTAATGACTAAGAGTCAGCACTCTCACTAGCTAGGCCACGGAGGCCCCGCGGTAAAACGTTATGAATCTATTGCAGAAGCATATACAGTAAAATTCCGCTATTAAGACCACCTACAATTAAGACTAATTCTGCTTTAAAAAGCTTATTTAGAAGGGTCCAGTTATTCTTTCTTTATGATTTCTGCACCCAATGTCCTCTTGTCAGGGACCACCTTTGGGACTGTTCAAAAGTGGTCTTTAAGACCACTTTTGAACAGTCCCAAAGGTGGTCTTAAAATAGGAATTTCACTGTAATTCCCTAACAAGAGAAACATGTCAGTAGTCATAAATATTACAATACTGAGGATTGAATGGAATGTGGACATTGTGTGTGATTGACAGGAGCTTGAACTTCGCATGATATTGTGTCCAAAATCATAAACAGCGAACGGAATTCGGACTACTCACAGCGGGGCTAAACTGTATTGTACAGGCCAAGATGCGTAGACGTGTAGCTATAAAAAGGACCGCTTGGTCGGATCAGCCTACCAGTGACGCCAGCCAGGACACTGTAGAAATCACCATTCGTTGGCGTTTCAGACCGTTACTGCAAGAACTGACATTTATAAAGTGTCGTTCTTCCCCAAAACCATTAGGGATTTGAATGCCCTTCCCGATTCGATTATTTCGACAGCTGAAGGTGCTGATGATTGTGTAGCTAAATTCCCTCTTTGGTTAGAGCTAGGGACTAACTTCCCACATCACAGGTCCTGGTGTATGAATGTCATTTGACGTGTCACCAGTAACAATTCTGATTCTGATTCTGAACAGAAAGCCTGCCTTTTTGCCGAAACTCTGGTTTTTTAAAGGCCACCTCGGTCAGACATTCTGTCGGGCACTGCCTGTGGAACACGATTTTACAACCTATTGACCACGTTCCAAAGCCGCGATTGATAGCCCGCCGTTTTCTTTTGGAGAGTCATTCGAAATTACGGTAACTTACAAACCACTTTCTCCTTTATTGCACCGTGTCTGAGGCGAGAGGGATGCAGTCGCCCATGCGAAAGCCTTGTAGAAAGTGGGGAAAACTAAGCCTGGACTAGTTCTAGGGGTAGCCCCTGATGTGCTTCAAGCGCCCGGTTACCTTAAAAATCCAGTTACCACCACTACCACCACCACCGATATCACTTCTGACAGTAAGCCATTTCTTTGACAAGTGTATAGAGTCGTTATGTATGGACATTTTAAAAACGTTTTGATGGAGCAAACTTAAAGCGTCTGTGGTCCAACCAACAATAAAGTTTATAATGATGATGGGACCTCGGATGGGACCTCGGTTAAAAGACTCACTCGAAAGTCTGGAGAAACCCGAAATCAAAACTTCGACCCGAGCAGCTTAACCACTACACCATGGAGGCTGCTGAACAAATCTGGAAGCAGAAAACGGCCCGATACCCTGCAATAAGTTAGAACCAACAACGGACAAACATCGGGTCTATAGCCATACTACGTTGCCTATTCGTATCGCTATCGACCCGACGTTTGACCGATATTCTTTGCTGGTTGTGCATGGAAATGTTAAGTAACACTGGCGGTCAGCAGAGGCTCAAATAGCTTCCGACTGTCTTCGCTATCAATATGAAGTTTCGATGTATCATAGGTTATTCCTTTGTTCAAGCAGGACATCTCCCGTCAGAAACCTTCAGGTGCATTGGCTGATCTGCATCGCCACTGTTCCGGCTCTTCATGAAAACACGCTTATATAATTTTGACCCCCTTAAACCGCACTTGTATTTGTTAAAACTCGGGTTTACAGGGATATGCATCATTTTCCTTATATCGGCTCAAAAACATAGTTTGTGCATACTCGTTAGAACCGCCTCGCCGAGGCGGTTCTAACGAATACCCATAATCCATGTTTAAGCGGAAAGAAAGAAAATCTCAAAATTTTTGTCTGAAATTTTTGTTTTTGGTGGTAAAATTCCCAATATATTTGAACAGGCATGTGTTTTCGAAATGACCTACGACCTCGTATAATGCACGGGTTCTCTTCACGTGAGAAAGATCCGAGTAACGGACATCTTTGTATATACATTTTTTTTTTATAAAAAGAACTTGGGTTCACAGGAGTATATATTATCTTGTTTGTCTCTGTTTCAAGACATAAGCTGTGGGTACTCGTTAGAACCGCCTAAATAAGGCGCCTAAATAAGGCGGTTCTAACGAGTACCCGCAACTTATGTTCTGGTATAATTATGAGTTCATTATGACTTTTCACTTTTTCATTACGGCACACCAGCACAAAGTAGGCCATATCGCGTCGAAAAAATGAGTGGAAGGAGAAAGATGACAATTTATAGACTATTCTGTCTAAGATGTTTCTGACCAGGTTAGCTAATGCATGTAAATGCCTCACCTTAGTTCAATAAAGACTTTACTTTCTTGCGCATGCTTACTTTACAGAGCAAGTTCATCTACGATTGAATGAGCGCCCCGATTTTTTGTTTTCAATTGTTATATCTTTTTAATAAACAAAAAGCTGTATGGAGACGATTATTATATATAATTATAATTATTATTACCTGTGATGACAACTTACTGCGAGAGCCGGCCTCGAGAGCTCACTCGGATGCGCGTCTGACTGGTGATCAGGAGGACACGGGTTCGATACCTGCTGGGATCGGCAACATTCTTTCGTGGAGATTGATAATGGAATCTTTTTTACGGTCATTCTCTCCCTTCCGCTGATTCAAGAAGGGCAGCAGTCAGTTTCTGACGAAAGAATATGCATGTACTGATTAACTGTTTATGTAAAAGCCTGCCCAGGAAAAGTTTGGCTAGGTATACTGACCGGCTCAAAAATGAGCTAGAAGTGATGAATGGGCCTTTAAACTCCAACACAAACAAACCAACAAGCAAACTTACTGCTAGACACATAACAATAGACATTGGCGGTTGAGTTGGGCTTAGATCGGACCCCTTAATATGCGAGGTGACAGGCAGGACAGGCAAAAGCAAAACACGACAATGTTAATTACACCTATTTGTTGTATATGTAAACAAGCTTACATACTACCTCTTATTGATATTAGCTCGCCAACCATATCTGCAATTGGCTAACTGCTTAATCAGCTTGACATTAAAATCAACTTAAAATAGTAATGTTTGCTTAAAATACTAAATTACTTCCTCGCGTAATACTGGATCCACTGGCACTTCGTCAAATCAGCGCTAACTGTTGGGACAGATAGACCTAAGCAAACAGTGCAGACTCAGATCAGACTGCTCCTAAAGTTAAGGAACGGTCTGATTAGGGTTTACACTATTTTCCAGTCCGTCTATCTGGACTCTTTGCTGGATCATGAAACAAACTTGTTAAAATTTAGGAGAATTAAAGCAAGTCCTCAAGGTGTCCGATATTTTAGTAATTTTTTACAGCAAACTTTAAACCCTGTGGACTGTTATAGGCCCTATGGCTAGCTGTCTCTTCAGGATCAACACTATTTACCTTCCTGTTTATCATTTTGACTATCCCCAACCCCTATTAACAAGAATGGATGTGGCCAAATTATTATTTGACCATTAAAAAATTATTTTCTATAAGGTTTAAGAAGAAATGATAGTTCCATGTTTCTGCTCAAATATTCATTAGAACCATGTTAACTAAGCGCTGAAATGTGGCAGGAGCGTTTTTCATTCCAAATGGCATATCTTTATACTTGAATAATCCGTCCGGTGTAGTAAATGCTGAAACCGGCTTTAATTGCTCATTATTTAAGAGAAATTTGCCAACATCCTTTGAGAAAAGTGAATCTCGTTCGTTATGGTTTTTTTTTTTTTGCATTCCAGATGTAATCAATATTGCCATCCATTCTTGGAATAAGAAAGCTGTCCGTTTTACAAAGAATTATCTTTCCGAAATTCTGTGCTCATACAGTTTGGTACAAGAATGCAATAAGAACTCCATTCATTCTGGCTTGGTTCAATTAAGTCATTTTCTAACAAATTCTGAATTTCTTCTTTAATATAGCTTTGTTTTATAGGATTCATTCTGTTTGGGTGTTGTTTTACAAGTCTAGGACCATCAATGTCCACATCATGGAATATTTTGTCTATACGAGTTGGAACATCCGGAAATAAGTGGTCATAATAAAAAAAAAGGAGATCATTTTGTTGATCTGGCTCTAGGTGTTACAGTTTTTTGGTCAAGATGGCTCAGAATAATATAAGGAACAGGAGTATATGTATCAGAATTCTGTAGTTTTGATGACGTTGAATCAGAGTACATTGAATTAATTTTCAATTAATTCAAGTGGGACACTGCATAAAAGACTGACTGATGTTACAGATGCATCATCCTCATCTATTCCTTAAGAATATTAACGTAACATAATTGTTTTAGCTGGCGTATCACAGGAGTGTTACTTATGTATTTTACATCACTGATTTTTTGTCTACAGTGCACGGACCATAATACCTGCCTTGCAAAGATCACCCAGGAATATGCGAAAATAAAAACAACACAAAAAATAACAAGTACCTTATCACCTAGTTTAAAATTCATTTCTTTTGTACCTATGTCATAAAGTTGTTTCATACTGAAGATTAGTTTGAGAACCTTCACAAGCTTTTGAAAGTCTATTTAAAACACGCCAATTCAACTATATTTGTAAGGACTTATGGTGATGACAAGGTACAAAAACGGCATTTTCAGCAATCAAAGGGGCATAACTCCATGAGTAATGTGTCATCAATGTTGGTTTGCAAACACATTATCCATGAAGGGGATACGTTGATGACAAGGTCGAAAATAGGCATTTTCAGGACTCAAGGGGACGTAACTCTATGACAGATATTCCAACATCGGCAGTTTTCAAACTCATACAAGCTTTTATCCCTGACTTACTTATTTGTAAGTTTCAAGAAGATCTGATCAAAACTGAAGGGGCTACGGTGATGACAAGGTCATAAAAAAGCATTTTTCAGCAAAGTAGGGGACACAACTCCGTGAGTAATCAATCGACCAACACCGCAAGTTTTCAAACTCATCCGCGTTTTTTACCCCTGACTCAAACTCATCCGCGTTTTTTACCCCTGACTTACTTGTCTGTAAGTTTCCAGGAGATCGGGTGAGAAGTTTCAGCTTGATCTGACCTTTGGTCTCATAGGAGATGTCATTTGAAAAATTTGAAGATGGCGCAATGGCGGCCATCTTGGAAATGGGAGCAGAACCGTTTTAGCAAATCTGAATCTCCATATCACCAAAGGCCTCCCTTCAAGTTTCAGCTTGAAGAAGTATAACAAAAATAAACCGCGACAGAAGATTCGCCTTGGAACGGTAAGTGAAAAGTAATGTGGGACTTAAATCGAGTTTACGTGCCCTAATCCTTGCCATTACTTCTTTCATGGTTCAGACAAATAAATTGTTCAGTCCGCATGATGTATTCCTAACTCATCAGTGCAACTTCTCCACGAACATAAAAATCAAACAATTCGCAGATGAACAATTGCAGAGATGAAACCACACTGAGGACTCAACAGCATGAAATAATTGAAATGCTGGAGCAAAAGAAAACAAACAGTCAGACTCCGATGGGCTAGACCAGAGACAAAACATCAGGTACTTAACCACTACCTAAAAAATGAATTTTAAGCAAGGAACATTCCGTAAAATCATTTCAAAATCCAGTCACCTGTGAAAGAGATTTCTTTTAAGTAAATTGTTGACTGCGAGATGTTTTCTATTATTAGCTCTAGTGGCCATCTTGTTCATCCGAGCAAAAAGTTTGGGCAATTTTGGTGGAAGGTCACCCAGTGAATAGTCCTGTGAAATTATTTTGAAACTGGGCCAGTGGTCTGGGAGGAGATGGCGTTTTAAAGGTTCTTCTAATTTCTTTTTCCTTAGTTCTGGTGACCATCTTGTTTAGTGTAGTGGAACAGTTTAGGCAATTTTGTTAGAGGGCCGACCAAGGAACATTCCAGTAAAATCATTTCGAAAACCGTTCACCACTCATTTAGGAGGAGATTTACTTTAAGTACAGTAAAATTCCTATATTAAGACCACCTTTAGGACTGTTAAAAAGTGGTCTTTAACACGACTTTTGAACAGTTCCAAGGGTGGTCCCTGAGTGCAGAAAACACGAAGAAATAATAACTGAACCCTTTTACATAAGCTTTTTAAAGCAGAATTAGTCTTAATTTTAGGTGGTCTTAATAACAGAATTTCACTGTATATTGTTGACATATGAGATGTTTTCTATTTTTGGCTCTGGTGGCGAGTTTGTTCATCCGGGCAGAAGAGGTAGAAGATCACGCAAGGATTATTTTGAATTTGGTCCAGTGGTCTAGGAGGATATGGGGTTTTAAGAATTCTTACATTTTATTTCTATTTTTAGCTCTAGCGGCCATCTTGTTCAGCAGACTGGAACCACCTAAGGAACAATTATATAAAATTATTTCAAAATCCATTCAGCGGTTTAGGAGGAGATTCTTGTAAGTAAATTGTTGTCAAATGCACGACAGACGACGCACAACCTACATTGAGCGGTCACAAAAGCTCACCATGCCAGGTGAGCTAAAACACAGTGAAATGGGGAGCTAAAACGTGAGTGAGTGTTTGAGTTTTACGTCCTACCAACAGCTATGGTCATACGGATATGGGACCTCGGTTTAAACTCTCATTCAAAAGTCTGGAGAAGCACGGGATCGATCCTGCGATCCCTGGTTTACAAGGGGAGTAGCGTAACCACTACACCACGGAGGCTTCTAGGAAGTAAAAAGTACTCGCTGAAAAACGCAACAAAAAAGATAAAACAAGAGGGCCATGATGGCCCTGGATCGCTCACCTGATCCATAGGGTAACAAGTAGGCCCCTGGGAGAGCCATTATTGGCCCCCGGCTATAATTTGAATAATCTTGGTAGTGGTCTAAAAGGTGAACCTTCATGCCAAATATCAAAGACTGGAGCATTCTGGTTTCAGACAAGAAGATTTTTAAAGGTTTACCTTATATAAGCCTATATAAAACTTGGGGTTCCGTGGGCGGGGCCATTCCTGGCTCTAGGGCTATATTTTGAACAATTTTGACAGAAATCCACAAATATCAAATACCTTGGCCTTCAGCTTTCAGACAAGAAGATTTTCAAAGGTTTTCATTGCATTGACTTCTATTTCCTAATATAAGTCTATGTAAAAATGTGGGCCCCGGGGTGAGCTCATTTTTGGCCCCAGGGCTTTAATTTGAACAAGTTTGGTAGAGGTTCACTACATGATGCTTCATACCAAATATCAAAGACCTTGGCCTTCTGGTTTCACAACAGGCTACTGGGCAGGGGCATTTTCAGCCAAAGGGCTATAATTTGAACAATCTTGGTAGAGATCTTCTAGTTGAAGCTACACACAAAATATTAAAGACCTGGGCCTTGCGGTTTCAGAGTAGAAGATTTTTTAAAATTTTCCTAATATTAATATAAGTGTATGTAAATCCAAAGGGCCCCGCGGCGGGGGCATTATTTGCCCAAGGACTATAATTTGAACAATCTTGATAGAGGTCCACTAGATGAAGCTTCACACCAAATATCAAAGACCTGAACCTTACGGTTTCAGAGAATAAGATTTTTTTACATTTCTCTATATAATTTATGTCAATGTTAAACTGAAGGGCACCGGGGCTGGGTTGTTTTTGGCCCAAGGGCTATGATTTCAACAATCTTGGCAGAGGTCCACTAGAGGAACCTTCATACCAAATATCCAAGACCCGGGCCAAGTTGTTTCAGAAAAGAAGATTTTTTTTAAAGATTTACCCTGTATAAGTCTATGTAAAATCAAAGGGTCCGAGGCGGGGACAATCTTGGTAGAGGTTCACTAGATGAAGCTTCATACCAAATATCAAAGACCTAGGATTTGTGGTTTCAATGAAGAAGATTTTTAAAGATTTTCCCTATATAAGCCTGTGAAAAATCGAAGGGCCCCGGGGTGGAGGCATGATGTTTGGCCGTAGGGCTATAATTTGAACAATCTTGATAGAGGTCAACTAGATGAAGCTTCACACCAAATATCAAAAACCTGGGCCTTGCAGTTTCAGAGATGAAGTTTTTAATGATTTTCTCTATATAAGCCTAGGTAAAACCAAAGGCCCCCCGGGGCGGGGGCTTTTTTGGCCCCAGGGCTATAATTGGAACAATCTTGGTAGAGATCCACTAGATGAAGCTTTATACCAAATATCAAAGACCTGGGCCAAGCCGTTTCAGAGAAGATTTTTAAGTTTTCAGTAAAAAAATATTTTTTTAGCTTCTGTGACCTAGATGTGCAACGGACCGGGACCATTTGACCAACTTTGAAAGGGGTCCACCTAAGGATCATTCCTGTGAAGTTTGGTCAAAATCCAGTGGTTTAGGAGAAT
The DNA here is from genome assembly GCA_963580285.1 of Lucinisca nassula. Lineage (NCBI taxonomy): Eukaryota > Metazoa > Mollusca > Bivalvia > Lucinida > Lucinidae > Lucinisca > Lucinisca nassula. Next base: position 57,955,392 of record OY757018.1, on the reverse strand, counting down.
GTCGTTTGAAGAAAAAGTTTACACACGGACGCACACACGCACGACGGACAAAATGATCCCAAAAGCTCACCTCATCACTACGTGACAGGTGGGCTAAAAATAGACTTTGGTTGGGCCCCTCGGAGTCTAACTCTTGGTTTTCTTTTGCTCCAGCAATTCTGTTGTTGTATGCTGTCAAGTCCTCAACCTTGTTTCATCTCTGTAGTTTTTTTATTTGTATGTTCTCGGAGATGTTACACTGATGAGTTAGGAAGCCTTCATGCGGACTAAACAAAATTAGTGTATACCGGGACAGAGGTAAGGGCGAGGATCATGGCCATGTAAAATCGATTTAAGCCCCCCCCCCCCCCCCCCCCCCCAATGGAATTCTTTCCACAGACCGTTCCAAGGCGGTTCTTCTGTGGCGGTTTATTTATGTTGTTGTTTGTTACTTACTGTATCACTTGTGTCTTTTTATTTTGGATGGCCATTTAGCCATTTTGTGGGAAAGTAACTGTCCTTATGGCCTTCCTTTGTTTGGGTTTCCATTATGGTCTGGTCGTTTCATGTTTGTGTTTCTTTTCCCTTTGTTGTCTTGGATGGGTGGAGTAAGTTAATTGTATCGATTCCTGTTCTTTGTTTTACTTCTACTTTTTATTACCATAAATTATCTCAAAGAGTATTGGAGTCAATGAGATGGTCAAAACATCATGACACCCAAAGTAGTGGCTCTTGCTTATGGCACACCTTCTTAACCTTCTGTGTTTACATCTCACCAAAAAATAAGGTCATATGGAGACCGGCCCTCGGTTTTAAGTTTCATCAGAAAGTCTGGAGAAGCCCAGAATCCATCCCATGAATCCTGGTTTGCATGGGGAGTAGCTTATCCACACCACTTAGGAGGCTTTCCTTTATCTTGTGTTCAGTTGTACCTAGTACCAACAATATATCTCAAGTGTTGGATTCACAGTGATCACAAGGTTATATTGTCGTGGGAGATTTCTAAAATACTATGGCATCCAGAGTTGTGGTTCTCCCACCCGCTCAACCTCAGGTAAAATTGTGCAAAGTACCATCAATATATCTGGAGTTATCGTATTCATAAGGTTGTATCTATTTAGGGGCGCCAGACTGATTGCTCTATCCCTCTATCCTATTCAGTCAGGGGTATAAAAAGGACTCCATGCATAGTGGGAGGCTCTGTTGCCCTTATCCTGCTGTTCACAACAAGCTCTACCTTTGCAGTGTTGATCCAGATCAAATGGCTTCTGAAGAAATCATCTGATCAGGATCTACACTTTGTCATTCAATTGTAAATTGAACGCAAACATTTTATCTTGTGATCTGACTGGCTGATAACCAGAAATGAGTAACTGAATTATTCAGCAGGATGAATTAAATTATTGTCTCCTTCTTGGAGAATATGATTTTTAAGGGCTGTTTCTGTTTTAAGGGGAATGGGAACAACTGGCAGATTTTTACTCCATTTTTCAAAGGGAGACAACTTTCAGAACTTCCTGTTTGATTTTCTATAAGCCCTGTCCCACTGAAAAAGGGGTCTACTCTTGAAGGAAAGAATTTGCTCCACAGGAGCAAATTCTTTATTTGCTCCATAGGAGCAAATTCTTTCCTTTCAGAGTTGACCCCTATTGACATGGGAGAGAAAAATACTCTTGCAGAAGTTGTCTCCCCTGAAGGTGTTCCCATTCCCCTTAAAAGGTACCAACCATTTCAAAATGGTCAGATTTGAGGCAGTTTATGAGAAACAGGTTCTTATCACATAGGCTTCCAGGAAAGACTCTGGTGTGTGTGTGTTTAGAGTTTCATGTCCCTCAAACAGTAAGCTCATACGGAGAAGGGGAGCTGCATTTTAAGACTCCTCAAAAGTCTGAAGAAACCCAGTATCGAATCCATGACCCCTCTACGAATTTGGCTAATTTGCACTCTCTCTCTCTTGAATTCCAATAGCTCCACATATCAGTCCAACTTCAATAAATCAAACACCTCTTTATACTGACATTCATTATAACGGCAAAACTAAATATAACGACAATTTCAATGAAATGAATTCTTAGCTCAAGGCTTAGCCTCAATTCCGAGTGACCTGGGCTTCACTCAGGTTGGAAATGCCCAAATCGAATCCATATAGTCATGGAAGACTCTTTTAACTAATACTCCAAGAAACAAATGTGATAGATATTTGTTAGAATCGCCTAACCGGGGCAATTCTAACAAATGTCTGTTTCTTGGAGTAATGCTGTGGAAAAGACCACATCATACTCGTAACAGATTCTTTATAACGTCAAAATCATTGTAATTGCACAATAATAGGGAACAAATACTGTCGTTATAACGCGGGTCATCTGTATTGAGGTTTACTCATAGTGCCAGGTCACGAGTCATAATGGGTATCCGGCCCCCGTCCATCCGGGCTAGAAGAAATAAATGGGCTGCATGATGCTTCCATGCAGAGCTGAAACCAACCGCACACGAGTACTGGTAAACCACTTAGAGAATCTAAGCCTGCCCAGGCAAAGCGGTGAGAGTCGGACCTTCCATGCTTATAAACCCTATTGGTTTCATTGGGTGACAGGGCTTGAGATGTAATTTCATCTCAATGTCGGGTAAAAGTCCCACATCTCCAAAATGACCAATACAGTGTTGACGGGGACATTAAACCTCAATCAAACATAATGGGTATCACCAAGGTCAGGGGGTCTGGTTACCTGTTTTTCAAATATTGAAAATGTGCAAGCTGGGAGCCAGCAAATAATGCAAATATGGCGAATGTATTATCATAATTTTAGGGGTATCTAGAGCTTTGGGACATTTGCTCAAGGGACTCCAGATCTAGTTCAAATTAGCTATAGTAAACATACAATCCATCTGCGCGTTATCAATGTTCTCTATATATGAACATCTTAGGGAGGATCTCATGATTTTATCTTTAAAAGGTATTTTGTGTGTACTCATTAGAATCCTCTCAGTGAAGTGATTCTAATGAGTACATGTATCTTTCTTCCATAATAGATCTTTGAATATACTTTAATGACCCAAACTATGTCTCATGGCCTATCTGTCTATCTTCATATACTGAGTTGGTTACAATTGGCCATTACCTCAGCTTCCTAACTGGCTTGGTTAAACCTCAGGAGTTTGAACTACCCATATCTCTGACAAGGTTTTCATGGTCCCTAGGTGTTTGAACCAATGAAATTATACAGTATGCTGCCAGGTGAGGTAATGTCTATCTTATTGTCACCATAACACTGGTCAGTGGTTTCACAAACTATCTGTATACACTGAAATTTCGCTATTAAGAAAACCAAAATTAAGACTAATTAGAAGAAATAGATGAGCATGCAGATGCTTCCACGCAGAGCTGAAACCGACCCGCGCACGAGTACTGGTTAACTGCTTAGAGGATCTATGCGTGCCCAGGCAAAGCGGTGTAGTCTGTCCGTCCATGCTTATAAACCCTATTGGTTTCATTGGGCGACAGGTCTTGAGATGTCATTTCATCTCAATGTCGGGTAAAAGTCCCACAAAATTGGAAGCAACGTCTCCAAAATGACCTATACAGTGTTGACGGGGACGTTAAACCTCAAATCAAACAAACTTTAAAAGCTTTTTTAGTGATTGAAGTTCTTTCTTTGTGCTTTCTGCATACAGTGTCCTCTGGTCAAAGACCACCTTTTGCAATATTAAAACAAGAAAAATGCCTAATGGCATTATGGACGGGTTTTTTTTTTTTTCAGTATGGTTAGGATGGTGGTGGCATGGGTGGGGTAGGGTGGGGTGTGCTGGTGTGGGGTAGGGTGGGGTGGAATGGGTTAGGAGTCGGGTGGGATGGGGTGGAATTTGTGGTGGGGTGGGGTGTGGGGTGTGATGGGGTGTGGTGGGGTTGTGGGGTGGGGTGGGGCGAGGTCGGGTAAGGTGGGGAGTGGTGGGATGGGGTTGGGTTGGGGGTGGATTGGGGTTGTTTTGGGATGGGGGTGGGGTGGGGTTGTGGGGTAGGGTAGGGTATGCTAGGGTAGGGTGGGGTGGGTAGGGTATGTATATAAAACTAAGTATGCATGTATGTACAGAACAAATGCAATATCCTAACCCAGTAACAACTTTTTGTGTGTGTGTGTGTGGGGGGGGGGGGGGGTGATTTGTTTATGTGTTTTATGAAGAAAATAAAATAAAGTTTTTTCTATTTTTAGCTCTATTTTTAGCTCTAGTGGCCACTGATTTTAGCAATTTTGAAAAAGGGTCACCTAATGAACATTTCTGTAAAATAATTTTGAAATCGGGCCATTATCCCAGGAGGAGATGTCGTTTAAAGAAATTGTTGACAGACGACGGACATCAACTCACCTTGAGCACTTCGTGCTCAGGTGAGCTAAAAAAAGAACGAAAAAAAAAAAACAAAAAAAGAAAATTCCATGCCTGTGCATGCATGTATGTATTATTACTAGCAACTATCAGGGGAGGAAGATAATAATTGTTCATATGTGTTTATGGAGAGTGAGTGAGTGCTTGAGTTTTACGTCCCACCAACAGCTATGGTCATATGGAGATGGGACCTCGGTTTAAAGACTCATCCGAAAGTCTGGAGAAGCCCGGGATCGATCCTGCGATCCCTGGTTTACAAGTCGAGTAGCATAACCACTACACCACAGAGGCTTCTATGTGTGTTTATGGAGAAGAAAAGAAAAATAAAGAAAAAAAAGAATGAAAAAAGAAAGAAAAAAAAAAAAAGAACAGAAAAAAAAAAAAAGAACAAAAAAAAAAAAAAAAAAAAAATGTCTCCACCGGGGTTTGAACTCACGCCCCTCAGATTCATAGTCAACAATAGGATCCGTAGTCCAGCACTCTATCCACTACACTGGCATTTGAAAAAAGGTTAACCAAAAGGTAAACCTGAAAAACGCAAGTTTGAAAAATGACAATTTCCGCCAAAATTTTAGTCTTTTGCGCCATTTATGGATAATACATGAAAGCGGTACCTCCACTTATGCATCAGTCCTGATATTAAAACAATCTGCTGCAGAATAGATAAAAAATATCACTTTGAAAAAAGGTTAACCAAAAGGTAAACCTGGGACGACGCCCGCCCGCCCGCCCGTCCGCCCGCCCAGCCGGACATCGCTATTTTAAGAGACGGATTTTTTTTAAAAAAACCCGTCCAAAAAGTGGTCTTAAAGACCACTTTTGAACAGTTCCAAAGGTGGTCTTAATATAGGAATTCCACTGTATATTCTTACTGATTTTTTCCAACAACTTAAAGCATGGTGGTACAAGCTACAAGAAGTTAGAATTCAGGATTCGGGGGCCAGTTGTTCAAATCAATGTTAGCTTACAAGCTCATCAGTGGTCAAAATGTTAACTGTTCTGGTGAGCAAAATACCTAATACAGTGGTATTTTTGCTGAAAAATGTGAGCAGCTTTTGCTATTGCAAAAGCTGCCCACATTTTTTTTCAGCAAAAATATTAGCATATTTCCCATATTAAAAGATCAAAGTTTTAATGATATGTTAACTAACAACATTGTTAGTTTTGAACAACTGGGCCCAGATGTATAAAACAACTGTTGCCCTTAAGTTCGGGGAATACAAACTACATGTAGTCCTTGGGCTATACTACCTGCCCAGGTAAACAAATTGTCATATTCCCCTCACACAAGGGCTACCAATGAAAAATATCAGATTCTGCCAGGTGGATATAAATTTTTGTACAATGGAAAGAGAAGAGATAACTTAAGACAGTTTTAAGTACCTTTGAGGATTTAATGGCTATAGACTCCAGGCAAAACATAAAGAGATTCAAGTATAGCACTATAAGCTGTGTCAAATATTAAGGATATCCCCTTCATTAGTCCTTATCTCGCTGTTCACAACAACTCTTACCTTTGCAAACAGTGTAGCTCCAGATCAGATGGCTTCTGAAGAAGCCATCTGATCTGGAGCTACACTGTCATGCAGTTTGTAAATTGAACAAATATATTATATCAAGTAATCTGATTGGTTGATAATCAGCAATGGCAGTGGCTTAATTACTTTTTATAGTTTATGCATCGAAATAAGGGTTATAGTCTTATGAGAAAACCAGCCTGCATTTTGACCTTTACAAACAAATAAGGTGCGGTTCAACTAAAATGTCTGTAGCTTCTGATTGGCAGCTTGCATAGTACATTTGTACATTTAGATTTAAATACACTTAAGAGTACACCACAGCCTCTTTATAACACTATTAATGGGGTCCAAAGCAGAAACCGTGTTATATCCAAACAAAAATGTATAGATAAAAATGACCATTTATGGTCATTTTTGTATATAATCTATATATTTTTGGGATCCATCTTGAAACCGTGTTATATCCAAAATCGCGTTATAATGAAACATCTTATAATGAGGTTGTGATGTTGCAGATAAGACTGACATGATGTAGCTTTCATTTGCACCTGCCTTTGGAATATTTTATTAACAAAAAAAAAAAAAATAAACCAAGTCATCCAATTATCATGTGAATTCAACTCTTAACACAACCAAATGGCCCCGCCCACGGGGCTTGAAGAAATAGATGGGCTGCACGATGCTGCCACGCAGAGCTGAAACTGACCGCACACGAGTGCTGGTAAACTGCTTTGAGGATCTAAGCCTCCCCAGGCAAAGCGGTGCGAGTTGGCCTGTCCATGCTTTTAAACCTTATTGGTTTCACTGGGCGACCGGGCTTGAGAAGTCATTTCATCTCAATGTGGGGTAAAAGTCGCACAAAATTGGAAGCAAAGTCTCCAAAATGACCTATACTGCTTAGAGGATCTAAGCTTGCCCAGGCAAAGCGGTGCGAGTCTGCCCGTCCATGCTTACAAACCTTACTGGTTTCATTGGGCGACAGGGCTTGAGATGTCATTTCACGTCAATGTGGGGTAAAAGTCGCACAAAATTGGAAGCAACGCCTCCAAAATGACCTATACAGTGTTGAAAGGGACGTTAAACCTCAAATCAAACAAAACATGTATGTATGGCCAAAAAGCATGCCAAAAGCAGTCTACCAAATCTTCTTGTGAACTCAGCGAATTTGACATATATTGACAACACCTGAAAGGTCCAGCCCTGTCAATTTTTTCAGCAGTTACTATACCAGATTTATTTCATTTGTTACATTTTATAAGAAAATTCATAATTATAGTGACCTTTTGTTTAGTGGCCCATATAATGTGCATTTTTCAAGCTTCCACTTTATTACAACCCAAACTGTTTAATGAGGAACAGCAAAATAAATACGTCTGAGAACAATTGTTCAAAACTAACCACATCATTACCTAACATACTGTTAAAATTTTGATCATTAAATATGGCAAAAATAGTAATATTTTTGCTGAAAAAAATGAGAGTAGCAAATACAAAAGCTACTCACATTATTCAAGCAAACCTACCAGAGTATTAGAAGTTGCACTTGCTAGATCAGTTAACGATTTGACTACCTACAAGCTTGTTAAGCTAATGATGCTTTGAACAACTGTGACAAGTTGTTCTAAGCGTAGTTAGCTTAATGAGCTTGTAAGTGGTAAGATTGTTAAGTGTTCTATCAAGTACAATATCTAAAGTTTTGTTAGTTTTTGCTGAAAAAATGTTGCAAAAGCTGCTCACATTTTTTTTCAGCAAAAATATTAGCATTTTGCTATATTAAATGACAATTTTTTTTACTGTTTTCAACAACTGGCCCCTAGGCTCTAGAAGTTTCATTGATAAATGTTTAACCCTCATCCTGCTGAACATAATAACCACTACCTTTGCAAAACAGTGTAGATCCAGATCAGATGGCAATGAAGCCATCTGATCAGGATCTTCACTGTTTGTCAGTCAGTTTGTGAATCTGAAGTAATGTGTGTGTGGGTTTCAGTTTTATGTCACCAACAACTATGGTCAAATGGAGATTGGACCTAGGTTTAAAGACTCATCTGAATATGGGGAATCAAACCAACAACCCTGGTTTATGTGACAAGTAGCTTTACCACTAAACCACGGCGGCTTATGACTTAATAATTAACATCAAATAATTTGATTGGTTGCTAATCAGTCGTGGGTGTGGCCAATTAAACTTAAATAGCATGACAAGCCTTGACCCATTTAGTACCAGAAACCCCAAAACAGGTACCATGGCAAACAGTGCAGGCCCAGATCAGATGCCGCAGAATGAGGCGTCTGATCAGGGCCTCAACTGTTTGCCAAAAGTTCAGTCATTTTTCAAATAAATTTTGATGAAAAAAAAACCTGACACCCCTAAATTTTAAAATGAACTCCTGCTATATATGAGGAGGAAGATTCCATTTGGTACAAAAGGGTTGATCATCCATCAGTTGCATAAACTGATGACCAATCAGAAAACCTGATAGGAATCCAACCATTATCAACTTATATACCTCATCCATTTCTTCTCTCTGCAATATACTGATGCAATAAATGTAATATTGCACAATCAAATGTCCTACGATATATCTGATAATATATGACAGAATACTAACAATGATCCTACAAGCATTAGAATCAAAATGGAATCACCTCAAGGGACCTCACTGACCCGAGAGTATTTCAACACTATTCATCGAGAGCCAGTTCTTCAAAACTAACGATGTCATTTGCTAACGCAGTTTTTTTTTTTTTTGTCGGCTCCTCCTCCACATCCGGTTCCATATACATATTGTGCAAAAATGATACATATTATATACAAATAAGTTAGATGGCTGGCTGGGTGAATGAATGGATGGATAGCAGGGTGCGCAAAACAAGATACAACATCATGTGATCTATGAAAACTACTTATGGTGTGTGAGTGTGTTTGAGTTTTACCAACAGCTAAGGTCATATGCAGACAGGATCTTGGTTTAAAGACTGATCTGCAAGTCTGTAGAAGCTCAAACCATGAGCCCTGGTTTATGAGGCGAGTAGCATAACCACTACACCACGGGGGCTTCAACTAATTATGGTATAACAGTCATTTTTGAATTTTAGAAGGTCAAACAATTCTGTATGTTCAGGTCTAAATGCACGCATTAATGCACACACTCACACACACATGTGCGCATGAACGTATGTATGTGGTACATTTCTAATTTCTAAAATTTAGTTATAAAGAGGATACTGAGTATTCACTGCAATGATTCCAAGCACTGGGACAGACAGGACCAAACACCCAGTGCAGTCCCAGACCAGACTACCCGAGGAACAGCCCGATCAGAGTCTACAATGCCTGCTACATCATCAGCCAGCATTGGGCGACAGGGATTGAGATGTCATTTTATCTCAATGTCGGGTAAAAGTCCCACAAAATTGGAAGCAACGTCTCCAAAATGACCTTTACAGTGTTGACGGGGACGTTAAACCTCAAATCAAACAAACAAAATCATCAGCCAGCCTTGAATCCCCACTGGATCACGAATCAAAACTGTTTGAAAGGGTTGGTATTAGTTTAAAGACTTATTTTGATCATGGTTATTCCTTGTTTTTTTTTATGGCATGTATGCATGTATGTATGCAGGCACACATGCCCGCCTGTGCGCTTGCATGCCCACCGGCACTTATGCACACACTCTAACACTTACATACGCATGCACACACGTATGTAGCATGTATGTATGAATTTCACAATGTTATTTTTTGTTAAGTCCACCTTTTCACTGATGGCACGATATGTTTGAGAAGATTACAGTTTTGTTTGTCCGGGAATGACAGCACCGACTGTCTCTTAGTTAACGCACTGTTGAAACTTTGATCATATCAATTGGCAAATTTACTAATAAAAAAAAAAATCCGGACAGATTTTGCAAAAGACAGCTTTTGCAAAAGACAGCTTTTACAAAAGCTGTTCACATTTTTCAGTTCACATTTTTTCAGCAAATATTAATTTCTTATATATTGTTGTACTGTAACTTGCTTGAACAGTTAACATTTTTTAACATTAATGCGCTAATTAAGCTAATCAATGCTTTGAACAATTGGACCCTGATCAGAATGATACTCTAAAGGCCTTTGACCAGTTGCTCAGAACTAACGACATCATCAGTTAACTTATCTTTAAAACCTTGATCATTTAATAAGGCAAATATGCTATAAAATATTTTTTGCTGGAAAAATGTGCAGCTCTTGCAGCTGCTCACATTTTTTCAGCAAAAAAAAAGCACAGTGTTAGATATTTTACTTTAAAAGGGTTAACAATTTGATTACTAACAAGCTTGTTAAGCTCACGCTGCTTTGAGCAAATTGGCCCTAGGGCCAGTTGTCAAAGCATCAGTAGCATTACAACCATACATGATTTATTTATTTTTTTTTTTCATTTATTCCCATTTTAAGATTGTCTCTTACACTGTGCCAATTTTTAATCAGAGAACCTGTAGAGTGGTTCAAAACTAACAAGATCTTTAGTTGAATCATTAAGAAATTATTATTATTAAGGGGAATGGGAACACCTGGCAGATTTTTCCGCCATTTTTCAAAGGGAGGCAATTTTGGGGACTTCCTGTTCGCTTTTCTATAAGCCCTGTCCCACTGAAAAGGGGGTCTACTCTTAAAGGAAAGAATTTGCTCCTCAGGAGCAAATTCTTTCCTTTAAGAGTTGACCCCTATTGAAATGGGAGACAAAAATACTTTTGCAGGTGTTGCCTCCCTGAAGGTGTTCCCATTTCTCTTAAATATCATTATTATAATGGCAGATATACAGGTTTTTTTTTCTGAAAAAAAAATGTGAGTAGCTTTTTCATATGCACATTTTTTAGTAAAAATACCAGAATTTCAGATATTGTACATGACAGAACAGTTAACAAATTGACCATAAGCTAACAATGCTTTAATCAACTGGACCCAGAATTGGGCAAATTTAATTGAGACCAAAACTTTAAATGGTCAAGCAAAATCACAACATCTTATACACAGATGTTTGCCGAGAAAAATGCAGGTAACTTTTGCATTTGCAAAAGCTACTCACATTTTTTTCAGCAAAAATATCAGCAAATTTGACAAAATTTAACAATATTATTATATTTTTGCTGATGAAAATGCAGGTAACTTTTGTATGTGCAAAAGCTACTCACTCTTTTTTCAGCAAAAATATTAGCAAATTGACATATATGAAGTTCAAATATTTAACACATGACAAAATCTACAAGAAGTCGTGATTGACCAGTGAAGACTCAGATCAGCCTGCGCATTCGCACAGTCTGATCAGAGTCTTCGCTGATCACATGCACCTACTAGATGCTAATATCTATGCAAAGAGACATAAGCAAAAAGTCTTGTCATAGTGGATGGGTGTGCAGGTAGATTTGACACTCTGCTGGTCGCACCGGTCTTATTGTAGGTTTTGTCATGCGCAGGCTCATATTTAAAATACAAATGATTAACTTTGAACAATCAGGTTAAGAAGTCTTAAAGGAAAATTTTTTTCTTTCTTTGGGAGCATATTCTGTGCACTTGAGATAAGCTCTCCTATAAAACTGGAGGCCAATTTGTTTGTTTTTGTTGTTGTTTTTGTGAGAAAAAAAAAATCACTAAAAGTATCCATTTCTCTGAAGTTTCCAGTGTATTGTAATAGTCTATAGAATTTAAACCTTTTTATTTCTTCATTTCACGAATAAATGTGCTGAGAAATCAATAAGGTGATCTAAAATTAATCCGAATTGAAGAGTTCATGGTCGACATCTTTCCACAAATCTGGGATAGAGACAGACTTCCCTGATGTGATGTCTGTTGAGAAGCCAGCATAAAAACCTCTCCAAACCCAGACCAAAGCCTCCATGAGGGCAGGAACCATACTTGCGCTGAAAATATGACGGTCACATCATGAGACAATTAGTGGAAAGTTGTTGAAAACTAATGTTTCGTTAAAATTCTTATTGAGTATGGCAAATACACTATTATTTTTGCAGAAAAAATGTGAGCAGCTTTTGCAAATGCAAAAGCTGCTCACATTTATCAGCAAAAACACCAGAGTGTCAGATATTACTAGAACAGTTAACAATTACTATTATTTTATTTTTATTCTGTGGCATAATGTCATTTCACTCTTTTGTTGTGTATCCTGTGATGTCATATACCATTGTCATACAACGTTATCAAGCCATCCATGGCAATGTTTTCTGTTGAAGTTGTTGCCACTTTTCGATCAAGCATTAGGAAAACACACTTATGTAACTTTGACCCGCTTGAATCCCACTTATATATTGTAAAACTAGGGTTTACACAGGTAAACCTTATTTTTCTTATTTATGTTCTACAATATAGATTGTGGGTACTCGTTAGAACCACCTCAATGAGGCAGTTCTAACGAGTACCAACAATCTATATTTTGCGCAGAAATAAGAAAAATATTACAATTTTTCATCATAAAATTTTCAGTTTTTGGTGGTTAAGTTTATATTGCATTTGTTTTCATAATGAAAAATGCTTATATGATATAAAGGAATCTTACACTATTGATCATTTTATATGAAATTGATGCTGGGGCAGTTGGGTGAGGCAAAAGTGTCATGTATCTTGTGTCACTGCCGTGTCAAAATGAAAGTAGCTTACAGTTGGGCAAGGCCTGCTATCCTTACAGATGATTAGAGTAGACAAGGAATTCTTATTTCATAAATGTTTCTTCACTTTCATGCCAGCCTCGGTAGCTGAGTTGGATGCGTGTCTGACTGGTGATCAGGAGGATGCGGGTTCGATTACTGCCAGGGCTGGCAACATTCTTTTGTGGATATTGATCATGAAATCTTTTCTACAGTCATTCTCTCCCTTCCGCTGATTCAAGAAGGGCAGTTGTCAGTTTCTGGTGAAAGAATGTGCACTATACTGGTTGACCACATATAAGCCTGCCCTGGAAAAGTGTGGATCGGTAACTTGACAAGCTAAAAAATGACCTAAAATAGTGTTGACTAGGTCGTTAAACTCCAATACAGAACTCCAATACAAACAAACAAACATTCATTTTCCTATTTCTCGTCTGTCCCACTCTTTCATCTCTATTACCTCTTCGTTCTCTTTTCCCTTTCTATGGGAGATGACAAAATGTCCTAGAAGGGTCGGCATATTTTCAAACCCCAATACCATCTATCAATCAATTTGCAAATGAAACAATCTTTACTCATGGATATTTTGTATGAAATTTATGATTGTGGGTAGTTGGGGATATAAAAATGAAGGACAGGAAAGAAAACAAGAGGGCCATGATGGCCCTGGATCGCTCACCTGATCCATAGTGTAACAAGTGGGCCCCAGGGAGGGCCATTATTGGCCGAAGGGCTTTAATGTGCATAATGTTGAGGGAGGTCTTAAAGGTGAAGCTTCATACCAAACAAAAACAAAGGCTATAATTTGAACAATCTTGGCAAAGGTCCACTAGATGACGCTACACACCAAATATCAAAGACCTGGGCCTTGCTGTTTCAGAGAAGAAGATTTTTATAAAGATATTCCCTACATAAGTCTATTCACCAGGCTATATAAGTCTCTGTAAAACCAAAGGGCCCCGGGGTGGGGGGCATTTGTGGCCCCAGGGCTATAATTTTAACAAACTTGGTAGAGGTCCACTAGATGAAGCTCCATACCAAATATCAAAGACCTGGGCCTTGCAGTTTCAGAGAAGAAGATTTTTAAAAATTTCCCTTTATAAGTCTATGTAAAACCAAAGGGTCTCTGGGCGGCGACATTTTTGGCCCCAGGGCTATAATTTCAACAATCTTGGTAGAGGTCCACTAGATGACGCTTCATACCAAATATCAAAGACCTGGGCCTTCTGGTTTCAGACGAGAAGATTTTTAAAGGTTTCCCTATAAAAGCCTGTGTAAAACCAGTGGGCCCAGGCCCGGGGGCATTTTTTGGCCCAAGGGCTATAATTTGAACAATCTTGGTAACGATCCACTTGACGAAGCTACTTACCAAATATCAAAGACCTGGGCCTTCTGGTTTCAGACAAGAAGATTTTTAAAGGTTTTCCCAATATAAGCCTATGTAAAACCAGTGGGCCCCGGGGCGGGGCCAGTTTGGCCCCAGGTCTATAATTTGAACAACCTTGGTAGAGGTCCACTAGAAGAAGCTTCATACCAAATTTTAAAGACCTGGGTCTTCTGGTTTCAGACAAGAAGATTTTTAAAGGTTTTCCATATATAAGCCTATGTAAAACCAGTGGGCCCCGGGGTTGGGCTGTTTTTGGCACCAAGGCTATAATTTGAACAATCTTGGTAGCGATCAACTAGACAAAGCTAAATACCAAATATCAAAGACCTGGGCCTTCTGGTTTCAGACAAGAAGATTTTTAAAGGTTTTCCCTATATAAGCCTATGTAAAACCAGTGGGCCCTGGGGCGGGGCCGTTTTTTGCCAAAGGGCTTATAATCCATCCACTGGTTAAGCAGGAGAAGCTCTGGTGGCCATTTTGTTCGCCCGAGCTGAACAGTATGAGCAATTTTGGTAGAGGGACACCAAACGAACATTCCTGTGAAATAATTTCAAAATCCATCCACTGGTTAAGGAGGAGAAATCGTTTAAAAGTTTTTCTATTTTTAGCTCTGGCGGCTATTTTGTTCACCCAAGCGGAACAGTATGAGCATTTTTTGATGAGATTCACCAAAGGAACATTCCTGTGAAATAATTTCAAAATCCATCCACTGGTTAAGGAGAAGAAGTCGTTTAAAGGTTTTTCTATTTTTAGCTCTGGCGGCCATTTTGTTCACCCGAGCAGAACGGTTTGAGCAATTCTGGTAGAGGGTCACACAAGGAACATTCCTTTGAAATAATTTCAAAATCCATCGACTGGTTAAGGAGAAAAAGCCGTTTAAACGTTATTCTATTTTTAGCTCTGGCGGCCATCTTGTTCACCCGAGCGGAACGGTTTGAGCAATTTTGGTAGAGGGTCACCCAAGGAACATTCCTGTGAAGTAATTTCAAAATCCATCCACTAGTTAAGGAGTAGAAGTTGTTTAAAGGTTTTTCTATTTTTAGCTCTGGCGGCCATCTTGTTCACTGGAGCGGAATGGTAAGAGCAATTTTGGCAGAGGGTCACCTAAGGAACATTCCTGTGAAGTAATTTCGAAATCCATCCACTGGTTAAGGAGAAGAAGTCCTTTAAAGGTTTTTCTATTTTTAGCTCTGGCGGCCATTTTGTTCACCCGAGCGGAATGGTTTGAGCAATTTTAGTAGAGGGGCTCCCAAGGAACATTCCTGTGCAATAATTTCAAAATCCATCCACTGGTTAAGGAGAAGAAGTCATTTAAAGGTTTTTCTATTTTTAGCTCTGGCGGCCATTTTGTTCACCCGAGCGGAACGGTTTGAGCAATTTTAGTAGAGGGGCACCCAAGGAACATTCCTGTGCAATAATTTCAAAATCCATCCACTGGTTAAGGAGAAGAAGTCGTTTAAAGGTTTTTCTATTTTTAGCTCAGGCGGCCATTTTGTTCATCCGAGCGGAACAGTTTGAGCAATTTTGGTAGAGGGTCACCCAAGGAACATTCCTGTGAAGTAATTTCGAAATCCATCCACTGATTAAGGAGAAGTCCTTTGAAGGTTTTTCTATTTTTAGCTCTGGCGGCCATTTTGTTCACCCGAGCGGAACGGTTTGAGCAATTTTAGTAGAGGGGCTCCCAAGGAACATTCCTGTGCAATAATTTCAAAATCCATCCACTGGTTAAGGAGAAGAAGTCGTTTAAAGGTTTTTCTATTTTTAGCTCTGGCGGCCATTTTGTTCACCCGAGCGGAATGGTTTGAGCAATTTTAGTAGAGGGGCACCCAAGGAACATTCCTGTGCAATAATTTCAAAATCCATCCACTGGTTAAGGAGAAGAAGTCGTTTAAAGGTTTTTCTATTTTTAGCTCAGGCGGCCATTTTGTTCACCCGAGCGGAACTTTTTGAGCAATTTTGGTAGAAGGTCATCCAAGGAACATTCCTGTGAAATAAATTCAAAATCCATCCACTGGTTAAGCAGGAGAAGTCGTTTAAAGGTTTTTCTATTTTTAGCTCTGGCGGCCATCTTGTTCACCCGAGCAGAATAGTTTGAGCAATTTTGGTAGAGGATCACCCAAGGAGCATTCCTGTGAAATTAGATCAAAATCTGTCCAGCAGTTTTGTAGAAGAAGTTGTTTAAATCAAAAGTTGACGACGGACGCACGGACGACGGACAAAGACCGATCCCAAAAGCTCACCTTGAGCACTTCGTGCTCAGGTGAGCTAAAAAGTGGAAAATGAATGGAAGTGCACAAACTGAAGAAATAACAACATTCTTCCTTTACCCTAAGCTACTGCAAGGACAGTAGGCGGCTCAGGCCTTATATATAACAGTTGGATGCCCGTGACGCAATATACAGAACAACTTCACCCCACGCAATGCTCTATATGAATTGAATTTTGTATGATATCATTGCCTTCATAACCAAACTGTGCTATACGAACACAGCTATAAAGAAGCTTATGAAAACATCTGCAACTGCACAGCATCCTCCAACATGTGCCCCAGATATCATCACGAAAACACGCCTATATAATTTTGACCCCCTTGAACCCCACTTCTGTATAGTAAAACTGGGGTTTACAGGGGTTAACATTATTTTTCTTATTTCTGCTCTAAAATATAGATTGTGGGTACTCGTTAGAGCCGCCTCCATGAGGCGGTTCTAACAAGTACGCACAATCTATATTTTGAGGTGAAATAAGAAAAATACCATGGTTTTTCGTCTGAAAAGTTTTTTTTTTCGGCAGTATAGTTACCAATGTATTTGTACAGGCCTGTGATTCATATCAGCCTGCACATCCATAATCCAATCAGTCTTCCCTGTGGTCAATATGGGCTATATGGCCCCCAAGGTTACAAAACTATTTTCATGCTCAACTCACTTGAGCATGAAATTTTAAATGCTTATAACTATTAAAATGCTGATAAAATAGTTACTTTTGTGCTATGATCGATAGAAGTTAATATTTATCCTGTTCATAATTATTAAAATGCCAACAACTGTTGGTATTTTAATATCTATGAGCAGGACAAACTGCATGTTCAGTAGAGTTGAGCATGAAAAATGTTTTATAACCTCATGGCCTCGATAGCTAAGTGTTTAGCGCATTCAACTTATGATCGAGAGGTTGTAGGTTCCAATCCGGACACCAGAGCCAAGGTTTGACCTTGGGCAAGACATATAATGCCACTGCCTCACTGAGCCCAGGTGTAAATGGGTGGAAGTGGGGTTAAAGTCATTGCCTCTCTCTCACGCGCACATGATAACATCTGGAATGAGTAGTTGGTACCATCTATTCCCTCTCTCTTCAACCCCTCCATCCACCCTTTATACTGCCATATCCTTACAGAATCATCAATTATCTCCCCTACATTGATTGATAATAAATCTACTCACCTGGTCAGTGTACCAGTAATAGTGGGTAGGATCAATTCCCTCTCTCTTGAACGCATCCATCAGCTCTTTATGCTCGACTATCCTCAAAGAAGCACCACTTATCTCCCCTACATTAGGCATTAACAAATCTACCTGAAATGAACCACAAATCTAAATAAGAAAACTACAACGGGATGAAAGGGAGGCAAACAAGATGTATTTCTGAAGCACTGATGACCCCAGACAGAGAATATGAAATATGAAAGCCCTATCACTAATCTATCAAAAGGTATGGCCAATGTACAAGTATTTTAAAATGAAAGCCCTATCACTAATCTATCAAAAGGTATGGCCAATGTACAAGTATTTTAAAATGAAAGCCCTATCACTAATCTATCAAAAGGTATGGCCAATGTACAAGTATTTTAAAAGTAGGTGAAGGTCACATGGACAAATATTATGGTATGACTGGAAAGGTCTGTGACAAGGAAGGCACATGTTAAAACAAAAAAGCCCTATCCTAACCAATCAAACGTTATGGCCGATAGTAAAGTTTTTAAAAAAGTAGGTTAAACGTCAGGATCAAGGTCACAAGGTAAAAAATTATGGTACCACTGGAAAGGTATTTTAACAAGGTGTGCACATGTGAAATATGAAAGTCATATCACTCACCAATCAAAAGATATGGCCAATGTTAAAGTTTTTAAAAGGAGGCCAAAGGTCATTAGGTCAAAAATTATGGTATCACTGGAAAGGTCTTGTGACATGGAATAAACGTGAAATATGAAAGCCTTATCACTTACCAATCAAACATTTTGGCCAATGTTAAAGTTTTTAAAAAGTAGAGGAAACGTCAAGGTCACTGTCACAAGTTAAACAAGTTATGACTAATGTTAATTCTTTGTTTCAAGTAGGTCACAGGTCATGGTCATTTTTGTATGAGTTGGAAGCCCATGTCCAGGGAACCTACATGCCAAATATGAAGGCTCTATTTCATATGGTTCAAAAGTTATGATAAATGTCAACCCATGTTAAGGTCACAGGTCCAACATTTTTGTATGGGTGAAGAAAGCCCTTGTTACAAGGAACCTACAATCCAAATATGAAGGCCCTATCCCAAACGATTAAAAAGTTATGATAAAATAGGTCAAGGTCACAGGTCAAAGTCAAATTTTTTGTATGAATAGGAAGCCCTTGGCACAAGGAACCTACATGCCAAATATGAAGGTTCTATCTAAAATGGCAAAAAAAGTTATGATAAAGTAGGTCACAGGTCAAGGTTATAGTTCAAAAATTGTGGTATGAGGGGAAGCTCTCACAAGGAACCAGCATGCCAAATATAAAGGCTCTACCTAAAATGGTTCAAAAGTTATGACAAATGTTTTCTTCTTTAAAGTGGTTCACAGGTCAAGGTCATTTTTTATATGAGTGGGAAGCCCTTACATGCTAAATATGAAGGCTGTACCTCAAATGGTTCAAAAGTTATGACCAATGTTATGTTTTTCTTAAAGTAGGTCACAGGTCAAGTTCATGGTCACAGGTCAAAATAATTTGTATGAGTTGAAAGTCCTTGTCACGAGGAACCTACATTCCAAATATAAAGGCTCTTTCTCAAATGGTTCAAAAGTTATGACCAATGTTATGTTTTTCTTTAAAGACGGTCACATGTCAAGGTCACAGGTAAAAACATTTTCTGAGTGGGAAGCCCTTGTCACAAGGAACCTACACGCTAAATATGAAGGCTCTATCTCAAACGGTTCAAAAGTTATGACCAATGTCATTTTTTTTCTTAGAAGCAGGTCACAGGTCCAAGAAATTTTGTACGAGTGGAAGGCCCTTGTCACAAGGAACCTACATTTCGAATATGAAGGCTCTATCTCAACTGATTCAAAAGTTATGACCAACATTAAAGTTGTCTAAAACAAACAAACAGAAAGGGCAAAAACAATATGTCTCCACTATCGCTATCGGGGAAATAAAATTATGGCAGCATTGGAAAGGTCATGTGACATAGTATGTACATGTGAAATATGAAAGCACTATCACTAACCAATAGAAAGTTATGGCCAATGTTAAAGCTTTTTAAAAGTAAGTCAAACATCGAGGTCAAGGTCATGAGGTCAAAATTATGGTACCACTGTAAAGGTCTTGTGACAAGGAATGCACATGTGAAATATGAAAGCCGTATCAGTTACCATTCAAAAGTTATGCCCAATGTTAGTTTTTGTGGACAGATGGACAGACAGGGGGCATACAAAAAGATCCGCAACACTTCCATAAAGGGTCAACATTTTCCAGGCCTTTTCACAAGGGAGATTTTCCCTTTCAAGATTATTTCACTTCTTGTGAGTTGACTATTAATCAGTAGTTGGTGAAAACCAGAGTTCACAGAGAAAAGCTACCTGACCTACCTTTGCAGAACTTGGCGTCTCACGTCACCCCTGGGAGGCTTGAACCCACAGAGCTGGGAGACCTACCAGTCAAAAGAGACTGCACACTTACCCAGTATACCACTGAGGCCCATTCATGAGGAAGATCAAATTTGAGGCTTCATGTTTTCTTTCCAGCAAACTCTCCAAAAACATCACGTGAAGAAGTCCGTGAAATGAACACCCCTCTATACCCACTTTATATAGATAAAATTGGGGGTTTTCATATTTCTGCTCCAATACATAGGTTGTGGGTACTGGTTAGAACCGCCTCAATGAGGCGGTTCTAACGAGCACACACAACCTATGTTTGCAGTATTAATAAGAAAAAATATCATGGATTTTCATCAGAAAATAGCCATTTTTGAGATGTGAAAAAATGCACTATGTCACACAGGTGTGTTATCATAATGAAGTGTTCTTATCTTAAAGGAATGGATTCACCTGGCAGATTTTTCCACCACTTTTCAAAGAGAGACAATTTTCAAGAGTTCCTGTTTGCTTTTCTACTAGTTTTGTCCCAGAGAAAAAGGGGTCTACTCAAAGAAAAGCATTGACCCTTATTGACATGAGAGACAAAAATACTTTTGCAGGAGTTGATTCCCCTGGAGGTGTACGCTTAAGGAAATGGAACTCCTGGATAGTTAGCTTACCTTAAGTTATAACCATTCCCCTTTAAAAGTTACTCAGTCAAACATGTTCCTATACATAAGATTGCATCTGTCACCATAGTTACTATAAAAGTTTCATTGGGCGACAGAGCTTGAGATGTCATTTCATCTCAATGTTGGGTAAAAGTCCCACAAAATTGGAAGAACATCTCCAAAATGACATATACAGTGTTGTTTTGTTTGTTTGATTTGTGGTTTAACGTCCCCGTCAACACTGTAAAGGTCATTTTGGAGACACTGCTTCCAATTTTCGACAATGAGATGAAATGACATCTCAAGCCCTGCCACCCAATGAAACCAATAGGGTTTATAAACATGGATGGGCCGACTCGCACCGCTTTGCCTGGGCAGGCTTAGATCCTCTAAGCTGTTTACCAGTACTCGTGTGCGGGTTGGTTTCAGCTCTGCGTGGAAGCATCATGCAGCCCATCTATTTCTTCAAGCCACAATGGGGGAGGGAGGGGGGGGGGGGGGGGTATCTATACAGTGTTGACGGGAACGATACGATAAACCGAAAACAAACAAGTGAGTGAGTGAGTGTTTGTATTTTACGTCCCACCAACAGCTAAGGTCATATGGAGACGGGACCTCAGTTTAAAGACTCATCCAAAAGTCTGGAGAAGCCCGGGATCGATCCTGCGACCCCTGGTTTACAAGGCGAGTAGCATAACCACTACACCACGGAGGCTTCAAATCAACAAAGAAAACTACACAGTTTGTTTTGTCTTGTTATGAGGATTCATTTTGTTACAGAAAAAAAAACATTCCTTGCTGTTTACTGAAGCCTATTTTCTTATGCTATTGCTTTATACTTCAAAGGGTTCAATGTGTCACTTTTGCAGAAAAATCATCAAAATCTAAGATTAAACATCATAAAAATTTACAATATATCCAAGATTTCTAAATATCGATACATGTTACATTTCGTTAGATACCCTGTATCGAAAAAACAACAACAGAAAATTCTAGGCACATGTTACAAGCTACCTTGAGAAGAAAACTACTGGCATTTAGCAAGTCTGTGCATTTTCTAGCTAAATGTCTGATTCACAACTCTACAGCTATATTTTAGCTAACAGAGAACCAGCGAGTTTACCAAGAAATTGGTATAGTTGCATTTTTGACTAAGTGTTTTACACCACAACCTTGTTATAAAAATGTTCATTATAACATAGTATTGGATATAACACGTTTCAAGATGCATGGATCCCAAAAAATGTATAGATTATATAGAAAAATGACCATAAATGGTCATTTTTCTATATAATCTATACTTTTTGTTTCGATATAACACAGTTGTATAACTATTAAATATAAGTGAAGGCAATGATCAGGAATCAATACAATTAACCCACAGCCCCCATATGAGACACCAAGGGACAGAAACACAAACATGAAACAACTAGAATTTGTTTTTCTACAAAAACACAGATGTCTCCCCCGTTTTTGACCTCTAAGTATAACCTTGACATTGGAGGTATTTAGCTGGGTCTTGTGTGTAACACATCATCTAATGAAGATGAACATTTCTGCAAAGTAACTTTAAAAATATTCATAAAAAAATAAACCAGAGGACCATTGGTCCTGAATCGCTCACCTAACTTTTCTGAGGAAGTCCTCAAAGACTTTAATATGTGATCTTTGGCCAAGAGGGACCGAAGGTCTGTGTAACTGGGTGGGGATCTCAACTGTTTCCGAGATATTAAGCATTCAATGCAATAAAGGGAGTTGGCCCCCAGCCCCCCCCCCCCACTGGAACCGTAGGTCCAACGGTCCATTACACTGAATGCGACAAGAATATATATGGTTTATGGGTGGGGATCTTAACCGTTTCCGAGATATTAAGCATTTTGTGGAAAAAAGGGGGTTAGGCATGCCCCCCTCCCTCACCCAGGGACCCCCGGGTCCAAAGGTCCATGTCACTGAATGCGCCTTATCATAAGGAACAAGAATATATATGGTTTGTGGGTGGCGATCTTAACCTTTTCCGAGATATTAAGCATTTTGAGCAAAAAAGGGGGAGGGGCATGCCCCCCCCCCCCGGACCCCTGGTACCCCAGGGTCCAAAGGTCCATGTCACTGAATGCGCCTCATCATAAAGAACAAGAGTATATATGGTTTATGGGTGGGGATCTTAACCGTTTCCGAGATATTAAGCATTTAATGCAAAAAGGGGGTGGGGCATGCCCCCCTGGGACCCCCGGGTCCAAAGGTTCATGTCACTTAATGCGCCTTATGATCAGGAACAAGAATATATATGGTTCATGGATAGAGATCTTAACCGTTTCCGAGATATTAAGCATTTTGAGCAAAAAAGGGGGAGGGGCATGCCCCCCCCCCCCCCCCCCCCCGGACCCCTGGTACCCCAGGGTCCAAAGGTCCATGTCACTGAATGCGCCTCATCATAAAGAACAAGAGTATATATGGTTTATGGGTGGGGATCTTAACCGTTTCCGAGATATTAAGCATTTAATGCAAAAAAGGGGGTGGGGCATGCCCCCCTGGGACCCCCGGGTCCAAAGGTTCATGTCACTTAATGCGCCTTATGATCAGGAACAAGAATATATATGGTTCATGGATAGAGATCTTAACCGTTTCCGAGATATTAAGCATTTTGTGCAAAAAAAAGGGGTGGGGCATGCCCCCCCCCGGACCCCTGGTACCCCATGGTCCAAAAGTCCATGTCACTGAATGGGCCTCATTATAAGGAACAAGAGTATATATGGTTTATGGGTCGGGATCTTAACCGTTTCCGAGATATTAAGCATTTTGTGCAAAATAGGGGTGGGGCATGCCCCCCCCCGGGGAACCCCGGTACCCAAAGTTCCAAAGGTCCATGTCACTGAATGCGCCTTATCATAAGGAACAAGAATATATATGGTTTATGGGTGGGGATCTTAACCGTTTCCGAGATATTAAGCATTTTGTGCAAAGAAGGGGGTGGGGCATGCCCCCCCGGGGGGCCCCAGGGTCCCAAAATCCATGTCACTTAATGCGCCTCATCATAAGGAATAAGAATATATATGGTTTAGTGGCATTATTTGTAACAGTTTGCAAGATATCAGACATTTCTACTTTTTCCCATACAAATGCCCATGTTACCAAATTTAACCTTGGCGTAAAATAGGTCAAGGTCATCCCAGGGACACCATTTATGCAATTTATGATGGGCCCATGTCCCAGGTGCTACATGCCAAGTTTCATGCAAATCGGCCCAGTGGTTCCGGAGGAGAAGATTTTCGAAGGGTTTTTACCATATATGGGCATGGCGGCCATCTTGGTCATGTGACCTAGACCAAAAATGCAAACTTTCGTTCCCCCACCCCATGGAGCCTCCACATGAAATTTGACTACAATCGGCCCAGCGGTTCCGGAGGAGAAGACGTTTGAAAATGTGAACACACACACACACAGAATTTTTGCCTGGCCATACTATCAGCTCACCAATGAGCCTTCGGCTCAGGTGAGCTAAAAAGTTATTGGCCGTGCACAAAAAAGCCCTTTTTTATCGTTGACCTCTAAGTATGGCCTTGACCTTTAAGGTACAACACATCGTCTCATGATGGTTAACATTTCTGCCATGTAATTTCATAATCCATCTCAGAATAAGGAAGTTATTGACTGTCCCTTTTTTTACCTTTGACCTCTAGGTATGACCTTGACATTGGAGGTATGAACCTTGGTTCTGCACATGACTCATGGTCTAATGACGGTGAACATTTCTGCATGGTTACTTTATATATAAAGTCCACCCAGAAATAAAAGTTATTGACTGGACACAAAAAAACCAAACTTTTTTACCTCTGACCTCTTAGTATGACCTTGATCTTGGAGGTACCGACCTGGGTCTAGCGTGCACCACATCGTCTCATGATGGTTAATATTTCTACCAAGTAATTTCACAATCTATCCAGAATAGTGTTGTTCCGATTGTCGCTGAACATCGAAAACTAATCGTTCTGAGCAACGTCGGCGACAATCGATAGCACTTTTGTCACTATCCATTGTTAATGAAGCCTGCTATGCGCACTCTTTTTATCGCAGAAAAAAATTCATCATGCCATCTTGATTAGGTTTCTTTCCTTTGAAGTCTATTTATCGGCATTATTTTCATACTCTTTAAATTAACCCGGCACGTGTTTTAGCACCTGACACCTGTGACTCTCCACGCTTCAGCGACCAAAATTAGTGCTTTTGGCACTGATTATAAATACCGTTATGTAAACACGTTTTTAGCATGTGACACCTGTTGACTGTCCAGACTTCAGCGACCATAATTAGTGCCTTTGGTGTTGATTATAAATTCCGTTGTGTAAAAGTATGATCTTATCGCTTTTGACGGTAACAGAGACGTGGTCAAATGTGAGCTCGGTATTCCTTTCAATATCAACATAAGTAAATAACGTTCGAGAAGTCAAAATGGAATATGTTTAAGTGCGTTTATCCATATCAATTCTTCCAAAATGAATTCGTTGTAAGTTTTAGAGTGTGTAATTGCTACCAATTTGCGATATAAAGCGGATTTGTAATACACATCAACCTCGCTATGTCCCGGAAATCCGGGTCCAAACCAACGCACCGTGTCAGTTATCTCAGTTAACCGAAACGGGTTATGATCGCCGACCGTATTATTCACGCTACTATTCTACTATTACACTGCAAACACAAGTCTTCGGTCATACTGATAAGCGTATAATGAATGTTCCGTGTGACTAGGTGTGAAAATAAGGTGAAGTTATGACTCTTATTTGGGTGTATCTCTCAATCATGAAACTCAATCAACAAGTGTGAAAATCCTCCTACGGCGATTAGCAACATCTTAAGTTGGATGATTGCAAAATTAAAACAGACTTTTCTACTGTCTCGTGAACGCTAGTTTTTTTTTCGCGGGAAAAAGCGCATGCTTGGTGCGAAAAAAACAAAAACGACCTCATTATGGGGTAGTCTGCTATTGGTAAATAAGATAGGACTTTCAAAAATAAAATTTGCATAATACAAGGCGCATTTCTCAAAACACAACCGTTTAGTTATTGAGAACATATTTTATCGGTTCCAATTTATATTCTTTTTTATGAAGAAAAAAACGCCCTATTAAAATAAAACAATAAGATTCAATGCATGTATATTTGCTACAATCCGATGACGTCATTTACCGATCGCCAACAGAAAAAAACGATAGACAATTGATTTTTCAATGATGTTGGTTGCAGAAAACTTTTATATTCGCATTGGTCTTGCCCATAAAGGCGGGTATGAAAGTTTGGGCTCATTTTATAGCCTGAATATTAAATTGTTAATTAAACTGCTTTCTTTTACGGTGATCTCTTTTCTCGCTAAGCTGACAGTTTTGAGTTGATTGCATGTCATGTTTTATCACACGTGTCAAAGTAATTAAGTTTGTATAACTGTATATATCTTTAATTAGGTGTTATGAAGCTCAAATCGTGTGTGATTGTCACACCAAGGTATTTAATGGAATCACCGTTCACTTAATTTCATTGGGTCTCTTCCTAGTTATCTGCATAATACTGCATTAACGGGCTGAAATTCCATGCCCCATTTTCGTGCCCAACATCCTTATCATCACGTGTCTATGTCATTCTGAAGTTTCACTGAGTCCTCTATATTTCTTGTTTCCCTGTAGCAAACACAATCGTCTGCGAACAGACTTATTTCTGAATCAATGTCACAGGAAATATCATTAATGTACAGGGAGAATAACAGGAGACCAAGAACAGTCCCTTGTGGGACACCAGGCAAAACTAGAGCCCACTGCCTCATTAACTATGAGCTGTTTTCTGGAACAAATTACGCTCTGTAATTGGGTGGGAAAGTATAAATGGAGGCTCTGAAAAGCGTTTGCTACAGTTATATATTGTTGAAGCAAATGATGGGATATCCGATTGTACAATCGATAATCAATCGGTTTTACTTTACCGATAATCGATTGTAACTTTTCTGTCCGATTCACAACACTAATCCAGAAATAAGAAAGTTATTGACTGAACACTAAAAAAGGTCCCTTTTTGTCCTTTGACCTCTTAGTAGATCTTGACATTTGAGGCACCAACTTGGGTCATGCACGCAACACATGGTCTCATGGTGGTTAACATTTCTGCAAAGTAATTTCAAAATCCATCTAAAAATAAGAAAGTTTTGGCAGAACACAAAAAAGGCCCCCTTTTTTTACCTTTAACCTCTATGTATGACCTTGACCTTTCAGGTACCAAACTGGGTCATGCGTGCAACACATCATCTCATGGTGGTTAACATTTCTGCCCAGCAATTTCAAAATCTATCTAAAAATAAGAAAGTTATTGACCAAACACGAAAAAAGGCCCCTTTTTTACCTTTGACCTCTATGTATGACCTTGATATTTTAGGTACCAAACTGAATCATGCATGCAACACATCTCATGATAGTTAACATTTTTGCCAAGTTACTTTGAATTCTATCTAAAAACTAGAGCTGTCAGTGAAACTGACTAGGGCCCCGGCAGCGCTATCAGAGGAGTAGGAAAATGTTGAAAATTTGTTGACGGACAGACGGACAGACAGAGTGATTACTATAGGGCACCCACACTTTCAGTGCGGGGCCCTAATAAGCAAGTTATTGACAAAACCAGAAAAAAGGCCCCTTTTTTTACCTTTGACCTCTAAGTATGACCTTGACCTTTAAGGTACCAACCTGGGTCATGCACACAACACATCGTCTTATATTGGTTAACATTTCTGCCAAGTGATTTCAAAATCCATCTCAAAATAAGAAAGTTATTGACCCAACACGAAAAAAAGGCTCCTTTTTTGACATTTGACCTCTAAGTATGACCTTGACCTTTGAGGTACCCACCTGCCTCATGCGCACCGCACATCGACTCATGGTTGTTAATATTTCTGCCAAGTAATTTTAAAATCCATCTCAAAATAAGAAAGTTATCGACCAAACACGAAAAAAAGGCCCCTTTTTTTACCTTTGACCTCTAAGTATGACCTTGACCTTTGAGGTACTGACCTGTCTCATGCGCACCACACATTGTCTTATGGCTGTTAATATTTCTGCCAAGTAATTTCAAAATACATCTGAAAATAAGAAAGTTTTTGACCCGACACGATTTGCCCATACATCTATACATACCAACAAACTTCCAAGGAAGATAATTCAAAAAGTATAAATGCGAGAGTTATGGTTCTTGCGCAATGCACGTCGTCTAATGCTGATTAATATTTATATGAAGTTTCGTGAAGATAGCTCCAATGGTTTTCAAGTTATAGAGCGGACATGAAAGTGTGACAGACGGACAGACAGACAGACGGACAGACAGACGCCCGGGGGAAAAACAATATGTCTCTCCGAAAAATTTTTTTTCGGGGGAGACATAACTAGACCCTAATGGAAACATCACTAGCGGAAAGCCAACACTGTTTTTCCTTTGGAACCCATTATTAGTGTTGCACCAAAAACTCTTTATAACACTATTAATGGGGTCCAAAGCAGAAACCGTGTTAGATAAACAACCGTTTTATATCCAAACAAAATGTATAGATTATATAGAAAAATGACCATTTATTGTCATTTTTCTCTATAATCTATACCTTTTTTGACCCATGTTGAAACAGTGTTATATCCATAACCGTGTCATAATGAACCGTGTGATAATGAGGTTGTGGTGTATAAGGAAGTTGGAGTGTGTTTTCTTTATGTTGTTATTGATCAGACATAATAAAAATTGCTACGGTCCTTATTTTTTTATCCTTTATTTCTAACTTTTACGTTGTACAGATATACCTGTTATATTTTAACCCTTTGTTTTAACATGAGAGGCAACTTTCATGAACTCCTGTTTTCTTTTCCATTGACGGAGCACTTCCAAATACAGGCCTACATACTGTTAGGAAACGAATTATGTCAAACGTTATTTTCACTGAATAATAATAATAAAAAAAAAACAACCCCCCAAAAAATAACAACAACACCGACAGTGCTGTCTGCTAGTTGTGATTAGGAGCAAGATAGCTCAGTGGTTGGTGCACTTGCCTCTTGCTAGAGGCCCCCCGGTTGGATCTTCAGTGGCAGTGATTATTTCTGTGTCCGAACATGCTCCATTGGCATGGTTTACAGGGATGATGGTCAAAAAGTGCACCGTCCTTCGGAATGGGACTTTAACTGGAGGCCCCCTGTGCAGAAAGAGTCATCCCCTATGCAGGTTAAAGACCCCTACCGTAATTACATGATTACTGTGCAGGATGAAATCCTGCAAATTCTGGTGTGTACGTAATGTGACCGGTAGCAGTATAAGAAGAAAGACAGACAGATGGTAGTGAAAGGGTTTAGGATACATACTGAATCAGTCAGCTTTCTATCTTCAGCATTCCTTGGCATGTAGAAAGCCTTGACCTCTGCAGGAAATTTACACAGAAATATAGGTTCATTGATCTGATCTGTCATCTTTCTCTCAGGGGCCTCTGGTATATCCTGTCAAAAGACAAACAAAAGTTTTGTAATGACCATAAATATTTCAATTCTAATACATATGCTTTCAAGGAACCAGGAAAAGTGAAAATGTGCACACAACCATTACGACAACACACACATGCAACATGATGCACTTTTTCACATCTCAAAAATGACTATTCTGATGAAAATCTGTTATTTTTTTTATTTATATTGCAAATATAGGTTGCCAGTGCTTGTTAGAACCGTCTCATTCAGGCGGTTCTAACGAGTACCCACTACCTATGTCTTGAAGCACAAATAAGGATAATAATGTTTACCGCCATAAACCCAGTTATCACTGCATAAAGTGAGGTTTATGGGGTGCTCATTTCACAGACTTGTGCATGTGATGGCAAAGAAATAGACCAGTCTGCATATTTGCAGGTCAGGGGCCAGTTGTTCAAAGAATCGTTAGCTTAACGAGCTCGTTAGTGGTCATATTGTTAACTCTTCTAGCAAGTACAATATCGTAAATTTTGGTATTTTTGCTGAAAAAATATGAGCAGCTTTTGCTCACATTTTTTCAGGAAAAATTTCAGCATATTTGCCATATTTAATGCTCAAAGTTTTAACGATACGTTAACTAACGACATCATTAGTTTTGAACAACTGGCCCCTGGTGTTTACTGTAATACACATACTTAAAGCTTTTGCATGCTGATACAAAAGGTGAATTTTGACTGTGGATATGCAGGTTATAAGAATCTTACATAGGTGTAAGGGGTGGATAGA
The DNA here is from genome assembly GCA_963580285.1 of Lucinisca nassula. Lineage (NCBI taxonomy): Eukaryota > Metazoa > Mollusca > Bivalvia > Lucinida > Lucinidae > Lucinisca > Lucinisca nassula. The sequence goes on along the minus strand of OY757018.1, from coordinate 57,925,740 downwards.
CAAATCCATTCTATGGGCCAGAGTCAGGCAACACGAGGCTTGCCTAGTGATGCCAGACCGTGATCCAGAGGGAGGGATTTTCTATCCACCCCTTATACCTATGTAAGATTCTTATAACCTGCATATCCACAGTCAAAATTCACCTTTTGTATAAACATGCAAAAGCTTTAAGTGGCATCATGTAACATGCTGTGATGTCAACCTTAATGACAGTGCATATGAGGTATTCAACCAGAGCATATATAACATGTGATAATATTCATTTTTCTACCTGTCACTGGGTAAGAACACCAGGTTAAGAACAGAATTTCTACAGATTTCCTTATCTGGTGTGCAAGAATAAGAGGACCTCTGTACAAGCATGTCCATGAGACATGTACTCACTTGCTGCAGCCAAAATTTAAATGCATACAAATATCACTTTGTCTTTCAATGACAAATGCATTACCAATACACACCTACTTAAATATACTGAAATTTTACCACCCCCCCCCAAAAAACAAGAGGGCCCAGAGGGCCCTGGTTCGCTCACCTGATCCAAAGCATAACAAGTGGGCCCCGGGCAGGGTCAATTTTGGCCCCAGGGCTAAAATTTGAACAATCTTGGTAGAGGTCCACAAGATGAAGCTTCATATCTAATAGGAAAGACCTGGGCTTTCTGGTTTCAGAAAAGAAGATTTTAAAGGTTTACCCTGCATATAGAAGTCTATGTAAAACAAAATTTTCCCTATATAAGTCTATGTAAAACCAAAGGGCCCCGGAGCGGGGGCATTTTTGGCCCCAGGGCTATAATTTGAACAATCTTGGTAGAGGTCCACTAGCTGAAGCTTCATAACAAATATCAAAGACCTAAGCCTTGTGTTTCAGAGAAGAAGAGTTTTAAAGATTTTCCCTATATAAGTCTATGTAAAACCAAAGGGCCACATGGCGGGGGCATTTTTGGTCTCAGGCCTATAATTTGAACAATCTTTATAGAGGTCCACTAGCTGAAGCGTCTTAACAAATATCGAAGACCTAAGCCTTGTGGTTTCAGAGAAGAAGATTTTTCAAGATTTTCCCTATATAAGTATATGTAAAACCAAAGGGCCCCGGAGCGGGGGCATTTTTGGACCCAGGGCTATAATTTGAACAATCTTGGTAGAGGTCCACAAGATGAAGCTTCATACCAAATATAAAAGACCTGGGCCTTGCAGTTTCAGAGAAGAAGATTTTTAAAGATTTTCCCCATATAAGTCCATGCAAAACCAAAGATCCCCCATGTGGGGGCATTTTTGGCCCCAGCACTATAATTTGAACAATCTTGGTAGGGGTCCACTAGATGAAGCTTCATACCAAATATCAAAGACCTGGGCCTTGCGGTTTCAGAGAAGAAGATTTTTAAAGATTTTCCCTATATAAGCCCATGTAAAACCAAAGGGCCCCCGTGCGGGGGCATTTTTAGCTTCAGCACTATAATTTGAACAATCTTGGTAGGGGTTCACTAGATAAAGCTTCATACCTAATATCAAAGACCTGGGCCTTGCGGTTTCAGAGAAGAAGAGTTTTAAAGATTTTCCCTATATAAGTCCTTGTAAAACCAAAGGGCCCCCGTGCGGGGGCATTTTTGGCCCCAGAACTATGATTAGAACAATCATGGTAGGGGTCCACTAGATGAAGCTTCATACCAAATATCAAAGACCTGGGCCTTGCGGTTTCAGAGAAGAAGATTTTTCAAGATTTTCCCTATATAAGCCCATGTAAAACCAAAGGGCCCCCATGCGGGGGCATTTTTAGCTCCAGCACTATAATTTGAACAATCTTGGTAGGGGTCCACTAGATGAAGCTTCATACCAAATATCAAAGATCTGGGCCTTGCGGTTTCAGAGAAGAAGATTTTTAAAGATTTTCCCTATATAAGCCCATGTAAAACCAAAGGGCCCCCTGTGCGGGGGCATTTTTGGCCCCAGCACTATAATTTGAACAATCTTGGTAGGGGTCCACTAGAAGCTTCATACCAAATATCAAAGACCTGGGCCTTGCTGTTTCAGAGAAGAAGATTTTTCAAGATTTTCCCTATATAAGCCCTGGTAAAACCAAAGGGCCCCCATGCGGGGGCATTTTTAGCTCCAGCACTATAATTTGAACAATCTTGGTAGGGGTCCACTAGATGAAGCTTCATACCAAATATCAAAGATCTGGGCCTTGCGGTTTTAGAGAAGAAGATTTTTTAAGATTTTCCCCATATAAGCCCATGCAAAACCAAAGGGCCCCCGTGCAGGGGCATTTTTGGCCCCAGCACTATAATTTGAACAATCTTGGTAGGGGTCCACTAGATGAAGCTTCATACCAAATATCAAAGACCTGGGCCTTGCGGTTTCAGAGAAGAAGATTTTTTAAGATTTTCCCTATATAAGCCCATGTATAAAACCAAAGGGCCCCCGTGCGGGGGCATTTTTAGCTTCAGCACTATAATTTGAACAATCTTGGTAGGGGTTCACTAGATAAAGCTTCATACCTAATATCAAAGACCTGGGCCATGCGGTTTCAGAGAAGAAGAGTTTTAAAGATTTTCCCTATATAAGTCCTTGTAAAACCAAAGGGCCCACGTGCGGGGGCATTTTTGGCCCCAGCACTATGATTAGAACAATCATGGTAGGGGTCCACTAGATGAAGCTTCATACCAAATATCAAAGACCTGGGCCTTGCGGTTTCAGAGAAGAAGATTTTTCAAGATTTTCCCTATATTTTTTTGTTTGTTTGATTTGAGGTTTAACGTCCCCGTCAACACTGTAAAGGTCATTTTGGAGACGTTGCTTCCAATTTTGTGGGACTTTTACCCGACATTGAGATGAAATGACATCTCAAGCCCTGTCGCCCAATGAAACCAATAGGGTTTATTAGCATGGACAGTCCATCTCGCACCGTGTTTCCTGGACAGGCTTAGATCCTCTAAGCGGTTTACCAGTACTAGTGTGCGGGCCGGATTCAGCTCTGCGTGGAAGCATCGTGCAGCCCATATATTTCTTCAAGCCCCTGTGGGCGAGGGGCGGGATTTTCCCTATATAAGCCCATGTAAAACCAAAGGGTCCCCATGCGGGGGCATTTTTAGCTCCAGCACTATAATTTGAACAATCTTGGTAGGGGTCCACTAGATGAAGCTTCATACCAAATATCAAAGATCTGGGCCTTGCAGTTTCAGAGAAGAAGATTTTTCAAGATTTTCCCTATATAAGCCCATGTAAAACCAAAGGGCCCCCGTGCGGGGGCATTTTTAGCTTCAGCACTATAATTTGAACAATCTTGGTAGGGGTTCACTAGATAAAGCTTCATACCTAATATCAAAGACCTGGGCCTTGCGGTTTCAGAGAAGAAGAGTTTTAAAGATTTTCCCTATATAAGTCCTTGTAAAACCAAAGGGCCCCCGTGCGGGGGCATTTTTGGCCCCAGAACTATGATTAGAACAATCATGGTAGGGGTCCACTAGATGAAGCTTCATACCAAATATCAAAGACCTGGGCCTTGCGGTTTCAGAGAAGAAGATTTTTCAAGATTTTCCCTATATAAGCCCATGTAAAACCAAAGGGCCCCCATGCGGGGGCATTTTTAGCTCCAGCACTATAATTTGAACAATCTTGGTAGGGGTCCACTAGATGAAGCTTCATACCAAATATCAAAGATCTGGGCCTTGCGGTTTCAGAGAAGAAGATTTTTAAAGATTTTCCCTATATAAGCCCATGTAAAACCAAAGGGCCCCCTGTGCGGGGGCATTTTTGGCCCCAGCACTATAATTTGAACAATCTTGGTAGGGGTCCACTAGAAGCTTCATACCAAATATCAAAGACCTGGGCCTTGCTGTTTCAGAGAAGAAGATTTTTCAAGATTTTCCCTATATAAGCCCTGGTAAAACCAAAGGGCCCCCATGCGGGGGCATTTTTAGCTCCAGCACTATAATTTGAACAATCTTGGTAGGGGTCCACTAGATGAAGCTTCATACCAAATATCAAAGATCTGGGCCTTGCAGTTTTAGAGAAGAAGATTTTTTAAGATTTTCCCCATATAAGCCCATGCAAAACCAAAGGGCCCCCGTGCGGGGGCATTTTTGGCCCCAGCACTATAATTTGAACAATCTTGGTAGGGGTCCACTAGATGAAGCTTCATACCAAATATCAAAGACCTGGGCCTTGCGGTTTCAGAGAAGAAGATTTTTTAAGATTTTCCCTATATAAGCCCATGTATATAACCAAAGGGCCCCCGTGCGGGGGCATTTTTAGCTTCAGCACTATAATTTGAACAATCTTGGTAGGGGTTCACTAGATAAAGCTTCATACCTAATATCAAAGACCTGGGCCTTGCGGTTTCAGAGAAGAAGAGTTTTAAAGATTTTCCCTATATAAGTCCTTGTAAAACCAAAAGGCCCCCGTGCGGGGGCATTTTTGGCCCCAGCACTATGATTAGAACAATCATGGTACGGGTCCACTAGATGAAGCTTCATACCAAATATCAAAGACCTGGGCCTTGCGGTTTCAGAGAAGAAGATTTTTCAAGATTTTCCCTATATAAGCCCATGTAAAACCAAAGGGCCCCCATGCGGGGGCATTTTTAGCTCCAGCACTATAATTTGAACAATCTTGGTAGGGGTCCACTAGATGAAGCTTCATACCAAATATCAAAGATCTGGGCCTTGCAGTTTCAGAGAAGAAGATTTTTAAAGATTTTCCCTATATAAGCCCATGTAAAACCAAAGGGCCCCCTGTGCGGGTGCATTTTTGGCCCCAGCACTATAATTTGAACAATCTTGGTAGGGGTCCACTAGATGAAGCTTCATACCAAATATCAAAGACCTGGGCCTTGCTGTTTCAGAGAAGAAGATTTTTCAAGATTTTCCCTATATAAGCCCTGGTAAAACCAAAGGGCCCCCATGCGGGGGCATTTTTAGCTCCAGCATTATAATTTGAACAATCTTGGTAGGGGTCCACTAGATGAAGCTTCATACCAAATATCAAAGATCTGGGTCTTGCGGTTTTAGATAAGAAGATTTTTTAAGATTTTCCCCATATAAGCCCATGCAAAACCAAAGGGCCCCTGTGCGGGGGCATTTTTGGCCCCAGCACTATAATTTGAACAATCTTGGTAGGGGTCCACTAGATGAAGCTTCATACCAAATATCAAAGACCTGGGCCTTGTGGTTTCAGAGAAGAAGATTTTTTAAGTTTTCGGTAAAAAAAATCTATTTTTGGCTCCTGTGACCTATATAAGCAATGGACCGGAACCATTTGAACAACTTTGAAAGGGGACCACCTAAGGATCATTCCTGTGAAGTTTGGTCAAAATCCGATCAGTGGTTTAGGAGGAGATGTCGTTTGAAGAAAAGTTTACGGACGCACGGACGCACGCACGCACACACGGACGCACGCACGACGGACAAAAAGTGATCCCAAAAGCTCACCTTGTCACTACGTGACAGGTGAGCTAAAAAAATAAAATAAAAAAAAAATCAGAAAAAAAGTGATATTTTTCATATTGCTTCTCCAAACATAGACTGTGGTCTCGGGTGGTTTTAATGAGTTTTGACCTCAGTGTTAATATGGATGACCATCAAACAATACAGGTTACTAGTCGACCCATTTTGTACTGGAAACCCCCAAATGGGTACCCTGGCAAACAGTGCAGGCCCAGTTCAGACGCTGCATATCATGGCGTCTGATCAGGGCCTACACTGTTTGCAAAAAGTTAAGCCATTTTCAGGTCTACACTGTTTGCGAAAAGTTAAGCCATTTTCCAAATAAATTTTGAAGAAAACACAACCAAACACCCCTTTCTTTTGAAATGGAATCATGGTATATATAAGGAGGAAGATTCCATTTGGTACAAGAAAGGTTTATATGGATGACCACGGAATAATACAGGTTAGCCAGTTAATAATATAATGTTATTAATAAAGTATTAATAAAGTAATTTTTTGACCTCACTTGACCTCAGTTAATATTGGTAAACCTGGTGTTAATACATGTATGGATGACCTCCGATCAATACAGGATAGTCAATTAATAATAGGGTTTATCAATTGACTATCCTGTATTGTTCGGAGGTCATCCGTTTTAACACTGAGGTAAAAAAAAAATAATCATGTTTTTAATTTAATGGCGTCAATTATTAAAATAGTCAGTAATCAAGTAATTCCATATTATCCCAGAAAAGGTCCTCGGTCAGCTGTATTGGCCTCAGCCTTCGGCCTCGGGTCAATACAGCAGACCTCGTACCTCAAACTGGGCCAATAAAAAATCACTTGATTAATAACATCATAAAATCTGGATTTCAAAAGTAGAGCATATTCTGGTTCAGCAGCAGAAGTGTCAATATTATAGCTACTCACATCTCCATATTCATAGTATGTACCATCTTCTTTCTTTATATCATGTTCTTTTAGATATTCAAGAGCCTCTGTGTATAGCATTCTTTTGAAAGGCTTCTTTGGAGGTACAAAACCCTGTCAGAAATATAGGCAATAATTATACTGCATAATTAATGATCCAGAGTATTGGGACAAATAGGCCTAAGCAAACAGTGCAGACCCAGATCAGACTGCTCCTGAAGGAGCAGTCTGATCAGAGTCTTCACTAGTTGCCATTCCATCTGTACCTTTTGGACTCCTTGCTAGATTGTGAAACCCAAATTTGTCAAAAATGTAGGAGAATTGCAGCAAGTCCTTAAGGTGCCAGAATTTTTTTATGGTAATTGAGCCAGTGCATGACCAAACCAACAATAAGACATGTGTAACAAGAGGCAAATACTCAAATCAGACAACACATTCACCATATATAATATGGCGTGTCTATTTCCATAAAAATCCTAATAATTTGGACACCTTGAGGATTTGCTGCAGTTCTCCTAAAATTTTAACAAATTAGTTACCGTATATGATCCAGCAGAAATCCTAAAGGTGCAGACAAAGTGACAAACAGCGAAGACTTGATCAGACAGTTACATACAGCAAGGACCTTGATCAGACTTCTCCTTTAGGAGCAGTCTGATCTATATCTGTCTCAATACTTAAGGGGAATGGGAACACCTTCAGTGGAGGCAACTCCTGCAAAAGTATTTTTGTCTGCAATATCAATAGGGGTCAACTCTTAAAGAAAAGAATTTGCTCCTGAGGAGCAAATTGTTTCCTTCAAGAGTAGACCCCTTTTTCAGTGGGACAGGGCTTATAGAAGAGCGGACAGGAAGTCCCGAAAGTTGACCCCCTTTGAAAAATGGCCGAAAAATCTGACAGGTGTTCCCATTCCCCTTAAGATCATTACAGTATCTTACTTTTGATAGCCCACAGGCTGTAGAAGGGAAAGGCCAAATGTAACCAACTCAGTATAAGAAGATACAAGGACAAAATTAATGTCTATCAGCAAAGGCTCAGAGCAGACTGTGTGGATGGGCAGGGTGATAAGAGTGTTTGCTGGCTGCACAAGTGCTCCTGCAGCTTTTGTTGTGTGCAAAGTGACTTGATTAACAATAAACAATTTTGAAATCTATGACATAATTAACAATTATAGTAAATCTAACAATGGAACAACTGGGTCCAGGAGTCAATGATCATAATGACCTAAATAGTGTTGACATGGATGTAAAACCTCTACAAAAACAAACAAACTAGAGGCCCAAGTGGGCCAGAATCGCTGGATGAGGCTGATAATATATTACATTGTGTCTTAGTGGCCATTTTGTCATTCAGATTACATTGCCTTGATCAATTCTGAATCTGGGAGGAGGTGATTTGATGAATTTCAAGATGGCTAGCATGGTGGTCATCTTGGATACTAGAACAGAACGATTTTAGCAAATCTGAATCTCCATGTCATCCCAATGCCTCCCATCAAGTTTCAGATCAATTAGACCTTTGGTTTGTGAGATGTCGTCTGAAGAATTTCAAGCTGGCCGCCATAGCAGCCATATTGGATATACGAATGGAACTATTTTAGCAAATCTGTATCTCCATGTCACCCCGATGCCTCCCATCAAGTTTCACCTCAGTTCGACCTTTGGTTTAGGACGAGATGTCGTTTGAAGAATTTCAAAATGGCTGCCATAGCGGCCATATTTGCTACTGGAACGGAACAATTGTAGCAAATCTGAATCTCCATGTCAGCCCGATGCCTCACATCAAGTTTCAGCTCAATAAGACCTTTGGTTTGGGAGGAGATGTTGTTAAAGAATTTCAAGATGGCCACCATGGCGCCATCTTGGAAATCCAAACGGAACCATTTTAGAAAATATGAATCTACAAGTCACCTGGATGCTTCCCACCAGGTATCAGCTTAATCTGACTTCCGGTTTGAGAGGAGATGTCGAAAATGTGAGAAGTTAATGACAGACGGACGACGGCAACAGGCCATGGGATAAGCTGCTCCAGGTGAGCTTACAAATAACTGCAAAGTACAAATGATATGAAATTCCAGTATTTGTATAGTGTATGTTTTTCGTCCCACCAACAGTTAAGGTCATACGGAGACAGGACTTGGGTTAAAAGACTCTTCTGAAAGTCTTGGGAAGCCCAGGATCAAACCTGGGTGGTCTTAACATAGGAACTTTACTGTATAATATTATGTACCATAGTGGTCATACAGAGTGTATCAAATGCAACGAATGTATGGCAATTCAGACACCTGTTCAACATTGGTTTTTATAGAAGGATAGGAGTTTAGGACACAGAATAGACAACCAATACCAGATGATTTGAAAGGTATTTTCAATAGCTGACTAGCTTTGGTCATGCAAGAACCTTTCTAAAGATGTTGAATTAATGAAAGTTTGTCTGTACATTAGGATTGGTGTTTTAGATGACAAGAACTGTGGTGGATATAAATTTGCAAATCCCTGGGCTTGCTGGTTAGTGGTTATGTTAGCCTGTTATAATGGCATCCAGAGAGTTGATGGAGGTCTCACTGATTTTTGTTATGGGTCTTTTATCTCGTTGAATGAATATTGTTTTTTTTTTTTTTTTTTTGGTTTTAGTTTTATGGCCCTTTCAAGATTATTCCAGTCATAGTGAGCCAATCCTTAATCAGAGGTGGACAAAAAACGGTGTACCCGAAGATAAATCACCTGACCTTCTGCTGTAGAACTTGGCGTCTCACATGTGACCAGAGCGAGGCTCCAAACAGCGGTGAGAGACCTAATGATTGAGTCAGCGCTCTTACCCACTAGGCCACGGAGGCCCGTCGTTGAACAAGTATACAATTAGTGAAACTTCAATTCCTAAAGCACTGATGGTTTATGTAACATGGCTGATTTAAACTAGTTCTTGAGACCCTAGAGAATTCTAACCATAGCACTGAATATCCGCATATCTAAGATAATTTTTTTTTGTTTTTTTTTTTTCTTATTTTCTTTCTTATTTTATCTTGAAAAGATATGCGAGATAGTAATTAGAATTGCCTCATTCATGCGAATTGAAGTGTAGGCACACCATACCTTTATTTTGTGGAAGATGGAAATATTATTCTCAATATGTCTCTTGATCTGGCACAATGACTGACCTTAACCCTTCTCTTGCTGAATATTCATTTAAGCCACACCCATTTCTGTCTATCAACCAATCAGATTACTTGATGTAATTTATTCTTACAAATCCATAAACTGAATGTCAAACAGTGTAGATCCTGATCAGATGGTTTCTTCAGAAGCCATCTGATCTGGATCTACACTGTTTGCAAAGATAGTGGTTGTCGTGAACAGCAAGATAAGGGATAAGGGCTTGAACTACCCATGTCTAGAATAAATTTTTATACTCCCAAGGCTGATTAAGCCATTGAAGTTTGACTGTAAATGGATTTTTTTAGACTGCTTGTGTTGGGGTTGAACTGGTCAGTCAATATACAAAATAAAGGTATTTTTCTTATTTTTCCCCCAAACAGGATTCTTAGGGAAAAAAAGAGAAAATTTTTCATAATGTTGTCTGCTGAAAAAAATTATCCAGCATGCACAGCATTAAGCAATTTACCAGTACAATGCACTTTTTGCCAAAAATTGACAACTGACCTTCCTGAATCAGCTTGTACTTGTCATTAGTCTTTTTTTTTTTGACATAAACTGGTTTTATAATGCATTAGACTGTACAAAATCTTTCAATTTTATAATGCCACCTACCGGGTTGAGTTCATGAACCATATACCCAAGTGGCGTCTTGAGAACTCGCTCAACAACCCCACAGACAAGGTCCTCTAATGTTTCAAGAAGTTGATCAAATGTTATGAAAGGACGTTCTGCTTCTATATGGGTGTACCTGAAATGACAAGGAATTATGTTCTAATCTGTTCATATAGTGTTCATATAGTGTAAGGACCAATGTCCCAAGACTCATTCAGCAGCCAGGAACTTGCACAGGTTTTATATTTCAATTGAGGTTTTATGTCCTCGTCAACACTATTTAGGTTATTTTGGAGACGTTGCTTCCAATTTTGTGAGAATTTTAATTGACAATGAGATGAAAAAACATCTCAAGTCCTGCCACCCATTGAACCCAAAATATGCATAGACGGTCTGACTAGCACCACTTTGCCTGGGCAGGTTTAGACCTTCTAAGGGGTTTGTTTGCCATCCTAATTTCTGACTCAACCAATCCAATTACTTGACCGAAGATATTTGGAATTTGTTCAATTCACAACTTGAATGACAAACAGTGCAGATCCTGATCAGATGGCTTCTTCAGAAGCCATCTGATCTGGATCTACACTGTTTGCAAAGGTAGGGGTTATTGTGGTCAGCAGGACAAGGGTTCAATTTAAGATATCCAAATGTTCCGCTCATAAAAAAAATCATCAGACATTCTGTAGCAATAGTTGGCTTCCCGCTTGTGTGATCCAAGCTGACAGTGTCAACAAATAATAATCAGACACTCATGTATAATAAGGGGATAATAATAATCAACTTTATTTATAGAGGGTAACACATTTTGTAAACAAGTACAACTCTTTCATGTCACCCTCTTTTTCTCCCACTTCCTGGGTAGAAACCAGTAGTAAGCAATGTGGATAAAGTCTCTTGTTCAGGAAAGCAACACTTGGTGCTAGCGGGGATCAATCTGGCTATCTCTCGATCTCAATTCCCATGTCTACAATTTTAGTTGATCTTGATTATTAGATGGGTAAATGAGGTTGTATTGGCTTTTCATATATGACGACACCCAAACTAAAAGTACACGTCACACAGATATTGATTCATTGTTTTGGTTGTCATGGGCAATAATATGACAATGGAAGATGTGTACTGACAGACTCTTTGAGGCTATTTGTTGAAACCAATGCAAAAATAAATTAAACGTCTTGTGTGCAAAGAGAATTCAGATTTGCCATGGAAACCTGATAAACTGCAAAAGGGGTTAACAAATCAGAAGCTGGAAAAATACTTCATGGTTAGTCTGTGTGTCTCGTTATTTTCCTGTGTTTACAACCATGCTGGATGGTTTTTGTTCCTGTTCAACGACCTGAAGTACCTCAGTTTTCTTTGGAATTAAAAATGGTAAGAAGTAGAATTTCCTGAAATTTATCCACTTGCAGATTATTCTATTTCTGATTTACTGATTATGGTGAAAAATTTCCAGTTTATCACTAAGTATGTGAATTTTCTTCTTTTCTGAACCCACTGAAACAACCCAGATTTTCCTAACTTTATCACGTTCTTATGCACACTTTTGGCTGAGAACTGGGTCTGTTTTGTTTTTCATCAGAAAGAAATGTGCACAAAGTTACATATCCATCTATTTCTCAAAGACTGATTAAGTCAGACAGGCCGAGTCTAAAGCAAACATTTCGACTTGACATGCATTTTTATTTTTGAATTATAGCCGCATCAAATTTTTTCAGGAGAAAAATGTTTGTAAATCTACCTATGCCGGCTTCTGAGATTCGCTACTGTATTAACCTTCAGCATGCTGGAGATGACTTTAGTCTCCCAAGGGGGTGTTCCAAATTCAGCAACTTATCACGCTCATAAGAAAGCAAGTTCACTACATCCAATGAGGTTGTCATTCTTCTTTCTTAGACGGGCACAGGTTTTACCAACATTACTGGCTGTTGGATTTTACACCGGAAATGACGTTAAAAATTGACGATTTCTCAAATACCAGTCTTCAACAGGTCCCCCTTACCTATTTCATCACAATTTTGTGCATACTAGACCCAATCAATCTAAACAACTACTGGTGAAAACTAGAGCTGTCAGAGGATCTGACTATAGCCCCGCTATAGCGCTATCAGAGGAGTAAGACACATTGACTCTAAAAGCTTTTAACCTATCAGGGGAGCTTTCTTAGTTCCAGAGAAAACTTTAATATTTTTTTTTTTCTTTGCTGGGGAGATAACCCCAAGAGTAATGTTGTTGGCCATTATTTACTTACATCCACCTAATGTTCATGTTTATACAAAGTTTCAGCTTTCTAGCTTTCTTAGTACCTGATGGGCCTTTGGCCATTATTTTGGTAAGGGCCATACATCCACCCACTTTTCATGTTCATACAAAGTTTCAGTATTCTAGCTTTCTTAGTTCCTGAGAAAACTGTCACCAAACCTTTTCATTTATTAAAAAAAACTATACTATCAGGGGAGATAACTCCAAAAGTAATGGGCCCTCGGCCATTATTTTGGTTAGCTCCCTATATCCACCCATTGTCCACATTTATGCAAAGTTTGAGGTTTCTAGCTTCTTTAGTTCCTGAGAAAACTGTGACCAAACATTTTCATTTAAAAAAAACCTATATTTTCATTTATTTAAAAAACCTATCAGGAGAGATAACTCCAACAGTTATGGGCCCTTGGCCATTATTTTGGTAAGCTCCCTATATCCACCCATTGTCCACATTTATGCAAAGTTTGAGCTTTCTAGCTTCTTTCGTTCCTGAGAAAACTGTGACCAAACATTTTCATTTAAAAAAACCTATCAGGGGAGATAACTCCAAGAGTTATGGGCCCTTGGTCATAATTTCGGTAAGGTCCGTGGAGGCACCCATTGTCCACGTGTATACAAAGTTTTAGTTTTCTAGCTCTCTTAGTTTCGGGGAAAACTGTGACGAAAAAATAACGGAAGGCCATTATTTTGGTTAGCTCCCTATATCCACCCATTGTCCACATTTATGCAAAGTTTGAGGTTTCTAGCTTCTTTAGTTCCTGAGAAAACTGTGACCAAACATTTTCATTTAAAAAAAACCTATATTTTCATTTATTTAAAAAACCTATCAGGAGAGATAACTCCAACAGTTATGGGCCCTTGGCCATTATTTTGGTAAGCTCCCTATATCCACCCATTGTCCACATTTATGCAAAGTTTGAGCTTTCTAGCTTCTTTCGTTCCTGAGAAAACTGTGACCAAACATTTTCATTTAAAAAAACCTATCAGGGGAGATAACTCCAAGAGTTATGGGCCCTTGGTCATAATTTCGGTAAGGTCCGTGGAGGCACCCATTGTCCACGTGTATACAAAGTTTTAGTTTTCTAGCTCTCTTAGTTTCGGGGAAAACTGTGACGAAAAAATAACGGAATAACGGAATTACGGAATTACAGAATTACAGAATTACGGAATTACAGAATTACGGAATGACAGGGCAAGTCCAATATAGCCCCACTTTTCAAGCGGGGCTATAACAAGCTATCAATTTAATCCTTCAAAGCACACACTGAACTCTTCTTTTCTTTTCTTTTTTTATGTGTCTTAAATGGTTCCCGTCAGATCACATGATCGCCATATTTGGAAGTTGATGACCCATAATACTTCCGTTAGAAATGGGGGAAGATGTCTTGCCTATAATGTGCCAAAGTATGAGCAGAATAGGTTCAGGTTTAAGGTAATTATGGCTACCGAAATAAGGGTATCCCCTCCAAAGGGCAAGTATTGAATACAAGAGGGCCATGATGGCCCTGGATCGCTCACCTGATCCATAGAGTAACAAGGGGGCCCCGGGGAGGGCCATTATTGACCCCAGGGTTATAATGTGCATAATGTTGAGGGAGTTCTAAAAAGGAGAAGCTTCATACCAAATATCAAAGACATGGGCATTGCAGTTTCAGATAAGAAGATTTTTAAAGATTTCCCTATATAAGTCTTGTTAACCCAAAGAGTCTCTGGGCGGGGGCATTTTTGGCCCCAGGGCTTTAATTTGAACAATCTTGATAGAGGTCCACTAGATGAAATTTCACACCAAATATCAAAGACCTAGGCCTTGTGGTTTCGCAGAAGAAGATTTTTAAAGATTTTCCCAACTATGTAATACCAAAGGGCCCCAGAGCGGGGGCATATTTGGCCCCAGGGCTATAATTTGAACAATCTTGGAAGAGGTCCACAAGATGAAGCTTCACGACAAATATCAAAGACCTGGGCCTTGCGGTTTCAGAGAAGAAGAATTTTTAAAGATTTTCCTTATATAAGCCTATGTAAAACCAAAGGGCCCCAGGGCGGAGGCGTTTTTGGCCCCAGCATTATAATTTGAACAATCTTGGCAGGGGTCCACTACATGAAGCTTCATACCAAATAGCAAAGACCTGGGCCTTGCGGTTTCAGAGAAGAAGATTTTTAAAGATTTTTCCTATATAAGCCCATGTAAAACAAAAGGGCTCCGGGGCGGGGGCATTTTTGGCCCAAGCACTATAATTTGAATGATCTTGGTAGGGGTCCACTAGATGAAGCTTCATACCAAATAACAAAGCCCTGGGCCTTGCGGTTTCAGAGAAGAAGATTTTTAAAGATTTTCCCTATATAAGCCCATGTAAAACCAAAGGGCCCTGAAGTGGGGGCATTTTTGGCCCCAGCACTGTAATTTGAACAATCTTGGTAGGGGTCGACTAGATGGAAGCTTCATACCAAATATCAAAGATATGGGCCTTGCCGTTTCAGAGAAAAAGATTTTTAAAGATTTTCGCTATATAAGCCCATGTAAAACCAAAGGGCCCCGGGGCGGGGGCATTTTTGGCCCCAGCACTATAATTTGAACAATCTTGGTAGGAGTCCACTTGATGAAGCTTCATACCAAATAGCAAAGACCTGGGCCTTGGGGTTTCAGAGAAGAAGATTTTTAAAGATTTTCCCTATAAAATCCTATGTAAAACCAAAGGGCCTTGGGGAGGGGGCATTTTGGGCCCCAGCACTATAATTTGAACAATCTTGGTAGGGGTCCACTAGATGAAGCTTCATACCAAATATCAAAGACCTGGGCCTTGTGGTTTCAGACAAGAAGATTTTTAAGTTTTCGGTGAAAAAAAATCTATTTTTGGCTCCTGTGACCTAGATGTGCAGCAGACCAGAACCATTTGAACAAATTTGAAAGGGGTCCACCTAAGGATCATTCCTGTGAAGTTTGGTCAAAATCCGATCAGTGGTTTAGGAGGAGATGTCGTTTGAAGAAATTGTTTACGCACAAATGACAGACAAAAAGTGATCCTAATATAAAACACAAGAGGGCCATGATGGCCCTAAATCGCTCACCTGATCCATAGAGTAATAAGTGGGCCCCCGGAAGGGCCATTATTGACACCAGGGCTATAATGTGCATAAGGAGGGAGGTCTAAAAAGGTGAAGCTTCATACCAACTATCAACAAAGGCTATAATTTGAACAATCTTGGCAAAGGTCCAATAGATGAAGCTACACACCAAATATCAAAGACCTGGGCCTTGCAGTTTCAGAGAAGAAGATTTTTTTTAAGATATTCCCTACATAAGCCTATGTAAAACCAAATGGCCCAGGGGCGGGGGTATTTTTGGCCTCAGGGCTATAACTTAAACAATCTTGATAGAGGTCCACTAGATGAAGCTTCACACCAAATATCCAAGACCTGGGCCTTGCTGTTTCAGAGAAGAAGATTTTTCAAAGATTATCTCTATAAGTCAATGTAAAACCAAAGGGCCCCAAGGCGGGGGCATTTGTGGCCCGAGGGCTATAATTTGAACAATTTTGGTAGAGGTCCACTAGATGAAGCTTCACACCAAAATATCAAAGACTTGGGCCTTGCAGTTTCAGAGAATAAGATTTTTAAATATTTCCCTATATAAGTTATGTAAAACCAAAGGGTCTCGAGGCAAGGGCATTTTTGGCCCCAGGGCTAAAATTTGAACAATCTTGATAGAGGTTCACTTGACGAAACTGCACACCAAATATCAAAGACCTAGGCCTTGTGGTTTCACAGAAGAAAATTTTTAAAAATATTCCCTATATAAGTCTATGTAAAACCAAAGGGCCCCGAGGCGGGGCCATTTTTTGGTCTCAGGGCTATAATTTGAACAATCTTTGTAGAGCTCCACTAGATGAAGCATCATACCAAATATCAAAGACCTAGGCCTTGTTGTTTCAGAGAAGAAGATTTTTCAAGATTTTCCCTCTAGAAGTCTATGTAAAACCAAAGGGCCCCCCTTTTTGGCCCCTGCACTATAATTTGAACAATCTTGGTAGGGGTCCACAAGATGAAGCTTCATACCAAATATCAAAGACCTGGGCCTTGCGGTTTCAGAGAAGAAGATTTTTAAAGATTTTCCCAATATAAGCCTATGTAAAACCAAAAGGTCCCAGGATGGGGGCATTTTTGGCCCCAGCACTATAATTTGAACAATCTTGGTAGCGGTCCACTAGATGAAGCTTCATTCCAAATATCAAAGACCTGGGCATTGCGGTTTCAGAGAAGAAGATTTTTAAAGATTTTCCCTATATAAGCCCATATAAAACCAAAGGGCCCCAGGGCGGCGGCATTTTTGGCCCCAGCATTATAATTTGAACAATCTTGGTAGGGATCCACTAGATGAAGCTTCACTCCAAATATCAAAGACCTGGGCCTTGCTGTTTCAGAGAAGAAGATTTTTCAAGATTTTCCCTATATAAGCCCATGTAAAACCAAAGGGCCCCGGGGCGGGGGCATTTTTGGCCCCAGCACTATAATTTGAACAATCTTGGTAGGCGTCCACTAGATGAAGCTTCATGCCAAATATCAAAGACCTGGGCCTTGCGGTTTCAGAGAAGAAGATTTTTTAAGTTTTCGGTGAAAAAATCTATTTTTGGCTCATGTGACCTAGATGTGCAACAGACCGGAAACATTTGAACAACTTTGAAAGGGGACCACCTAAATATCATTCCTGTGAAGTTTGGTCAAAATCCGATCAGTGGTTTAGGAGGAGATGTCGTTTGAAGAAATTGTTTACGCACGGATGACAGACAAAAAGTGATCCTAATATAAAACACAAGAGGGCCATGATGGCCCTGGATCGCTCACCTGATCCATAGAGTAACAAGTGGGCCCCGGGGAGGGCCATTATTGACCCAAAGGTTATAATGTGCATAATGTTGAGGGAGGTCTAAAAAGGTGAAGCTTCATACCAAATATCAACAAAGGCTATAATTGTCCACTAGATGAAGCTCCATACCAAATATCAAAGACATGGGCCTTGCAGTTTCAGAGAAGAAGATTTTTAAAGATTTTCCCTATATAAGCCAATGTAAAACCAAAGGGCCCCGTGGCGGGGGCATTTTTTGTCCCAGCACTATAATTTGAAGGGGTCCACTAGATGAAGCTTCATACCAAATATCAAAGTCCTGGGCCTTGTGGTTTCAGAGAAGAAGATTTTTAAAGAATTTCCCTATATAAGCCTATGTAAAACCAAAGGGCCCCGGGGCGGGGGCATTTTTGGCCCCAGCACTATTATTTGAACAATCTTGGTAGGGGTCCACTAGATGAAGCTTCATACCAAATATCAAAGACCTGGGCCTTGTGGTTTCAGAGAAGAAGATTTTTAAAGATTTTCCCTATATAAGCCAATGTAAAACCAAAGGGCCCCGTGGCGGGGGCATTTTTTGTCCCAGCACTATAATTTGAACAATCTTGGTAGGGGTCCACTAGATGAAGCTTCATACCAAATATCAAAGACCTGGGCCTTGTGGTTTCAGAGAAGAAGATTTTAAAAGATTTTCCCTATATAAGCCTATGTAAAACCAAAGGGCCCCGGGGCGGGGGCATTTTTGGCCCCAGCACTATAATTTGAACAATCTCGGTAGGGGTCCACTAGATGAAGCTTCATACCAAATATAAAAGACCTGGGCCTTGTGGTTTCAGAGAAGAAGATTTTTAAAGATTTTCCCTATATAAGCCAATGTAAAACCAAAGGGCCCCGTGGCGGGGGCATTTTTTGTCCCAGCACTAAAATTTGAACAATCTTGGTAGGGGTCCACTAGATGAAGCTTCATACCAAATATCAAAGTCCTGGGCCTTGTGGTTTCAGAGAAGAAAATATTTAAAGATTTTCCCTATTTAAGCCTATGTAAAACCAAAGGGCCCCGGGGCGGGGGCATTTTTGGCCCCAGCACTATAATTTGAACAATCTTGGTAGGGGTCCACTAGATGAAGCTTCATACCAAATATCAAAGTCCTGGGCCTTGTGGTTTCAGAGAAGAAGATTTTTAAAGATTTTCCCTATATAAGCCCATGTAAAACCAAAGGGCTCCGGGGCGGGGGCATTTTTGGCCCCAGCACTATAATTTGAACAATCTTGGTAGGGGTCCACTAGATGAAGCTTCATACCAAATATCAAAGAACTGGGCCTTGTGGTTTCAGAGAAGAAGATTTTTAAAGATTTTCCCTATATAAGCCCATGTAAAACCAAATGGCCCCAGGGCGGGGGCATTTTTGGCCCCAG
The DNA here is from genome assembly GCA_963580285.1 of Lucinisca nassula. Classification (NCBI taxonomy): domain Eukaryota; kingdom Metazoa; phylum Mollusca; class Bivalvia; order Lucinida; family Lucinidae; genus Lucinisca; species Lucinisca nassula. The sequence continues at coordinate 57,907,109 of OY757018.1, read as the reverse complement.
CACTATAATTTGAACAATCTTGGTTGGGGTCCACTAGATGATGCTCCATACCAAATATCAAAGACCTGGGCCTTGTGGTTTCAGAGAAGAAGATTTTTTAAGTTTTTGGTGAAAAAAATCTATTTTTGGCTCCTGTGACCTAGATGTGCAACGGACCGGAACCATTTGAACAACTTTGAAAGGGGACCACCTAAGGATCATTCCTGTGAAGTTTGGTCAAAATCGGATCAGTGGTTTAGGAGGAGATGTCGTTTAAAGAAATTGTTTACGCACGGACGCACGCACGGACACACGCACGCACGCACGCACGCACGACGGACAAAAAGTGATCCCAAAAGCTCACCTCGTCACTACGTGACGGTGAGCTAAAAACGCAGCATGCTAAAAGTTAACTTCAAAGTTATGAAAAAAATCAAAAACGCCTTTTTTTGTCATTATCTAACATTTCTAGGTAGAATTAGTCAAAATAAATGCAAAAATTATAAACTTAGATTTTTTTGCTTTATAAGAGTTTCTGAAAAAAAAAAAAATCAAAAATGCGTTTTTTTGTCATTATCTAACATTTCTAGGTAGAATTAGTCAAAATAAATGCAAAATTATAAACTTAGATTTTTTGCTTTACAAGGGTTTCTGAAAAAATAAATAAACAAGATGTGTTTGTGAAACACAAATGCCCCCGGACAGCGCAAGGTGAAGGTCACGAGGTCAAAATTTATGGTACCTCTTGAAAGGTCTTGTGACAAGGAATGCACATGTGAAGTATGAAAGCTGTACCACTTACCATTCAAAAGTTATGCCCAATGTTAAAGTTTTTGCAGACGGACAAACGGACAAACAGACAAACGGACAAACAGACGGACAGACCAAAAACTATATGCCCCCCAGAATCTTAGATTCCGAGGGCATAAAAATGCATTTTTTTGTCATTTTGTCATTATCTAACATTTCTAGGTAGAATTAGTCAAAATAGATACAAAATTATAAACTTTGATTTTTTTTCCCTTTTTTTTTTTTTTTTGTCATTATCTAACATTTCTAGGTAGAATTAGTCAAAATAGATACAAAATTATAAACTTTGATTTTTTTTCCCTTTAACTTGGAGTTTCTGAAAAAAATAAAAAATGTTTTTTTTTTTTTTTTTTTTTGTCATTTTCTAACATTTCCAGGTAGAATTATTTCAAATATATGCAAAATTATGAACTTCGATTTTTTTGCTTTAAACCCAGCTTTCTGTTTTGAACCCCAACAACACTGCTATTAATGGTCGTGGTATAACTAAGTTTGTTATTGGGCAACAAAAAACAAAAACATCAGAGTCCTAATGCATATGTTCCACAGTTTTACCCTTGCTTCCATTTGGGAATACTCACTCTGCTAAATGTCTTCTTGTCCGTGACTGTTCAGCCCTGTAGGAGCTTATTATTGAAAACACATCTCCCATGGATGGTACACATGTTTCTAAATACAGCTGAGATGACTGGGTGAGGAATGCCTACAAAACAGATATGGACATGGTCACAAGAATTATTTAAGTTCCATAACAATAAAAACAAGAGCACCCCATGCAGGTGCCAATGCTCGGCTGCAGTTTCTTTTAGTTAAACAAAATTCTAAATTGAAAAAGGGGCATAACTGTGCCAAAAATATTTTGAGGGTTACTTCACTTATTGGTATGAGTTCCCCTTTTCATAATGAACAACTAGTCCGAATTTCAAGTAAATATGTTCAGTAATGACAGAGATATTACAAAATGTCAAAGTTTTTGCACGAGGACAACGCAGACGACGACGCCAGAGTTATGACAATACCTTGTCGTTTTCTTCGAAAACAGCCGAGCTAAAAATTCAGACCCCTTGACGATCTGCTGTTATTCTCAGAGAGTTTTAGCAAATTTGTTTCAAAATCGAGCATGGAGTCCAAAAAGAGCCGACAGAATTGCAATCAGTGTAGACCCTGATCAGACTGCTCCTTCTGGAGTCTGCACTGTTTGCTTAGGCCTGTCTGTCCCAATATTTAGGATCAGTATTGTTCACTTCACTTAAAAAACCTTTATAACACCCCCTTTGCTGCAAAAACTTTTAAGTGAATGGAATCAAGCCCCATCCCTGCACCTAACCCTGGGAAATGGTGTTATGGAAAAATCCTAAAAATTTGGACAATGTAAGGACTTGCTATTGTTCTCCTAAAATTTTAACAAATTTGTTTCATGATCCAGCAAAAAGTCCAAAAGGTGCAGACAAGAGTGACAGTGTAGACCATAATCAGTCTGATCTGGTTCTGCACTGTTTGCTTTGACTATCTGTTCCAATACTTAGGATCATAACTGCATTTTCCAAGCAGGCTAGCAAAAAAAGGAAATATCTGGGGCCAGCTGTTAAAAGCCTCGTTAGCTTAACAAGCTCGTTAGTTGTCATACTGTTAACTGTTCTAGCAAGTACAATACCTAAACTTGTGGTATTTTTGCTGAAAAAAATGTGGAGCAGCTTTTGCATTTGCAAAAAAAAGTGGCTTATCTGGAGCGATGAAAGAACTGCACCACAACCTCTTTATAACACTGTTTGTTATAACACAGTTATGGATATAACAGGGTTTCAAGATGGATCCCAAAAAAGTACAGATTATATAGAAAATGTTCATTTTCTATACAATCTATACAATTTTGCTTGGATATAACACAGTTGTTTACAGCCCCGCCCATCGGGGCTTGAAGAAATAGATGGGCTGCATGATGCTTCCACTCAGAGCTGAAACCGACCAGCACAAGAGTACTGGTAAACCGCTTAGAGGCTCTAAGCATGCCCAGGCAAGCTTATAAACCCTATTGGTTTCATTGGGAGACAGGGCTTGAGATGTCATTTCATCTCATCGTCGGGTAATGCCTCCAAAATAACCTTTACAGTGTTATGGGGATGTTAAACCTCAAATAAAACAAACAAACAAAAACACAGTTGTTTACCTAGCACGGTTTCTGCTTTGGATCCCATTAACCCATTTAGTACCAGAAACCCAAAAACGGGTACCCTGGCAAGCAGAACAGGCCCAGATCAGACGCCGCAGAACGCGGCGTCTGATCAGGGCCTCCACTGTTTGTTTTATTTGTTTGTTTGATTTGAGGTTTAACGTCCCCGTCAAGACTGTAAAGGTCATTTTGGAGACGTTGCTTCCAATTTTGTGGGACTTTTACCTGACATTGAGATGAAATGATGTCTCAAGCCAGGTCGCCCAATGAAACCAAAAGTGTTTATAAGCATGGATGGGCCGACTCGCACCACTGTTTGCTAGAAGTGCAGTCATTTTCCAAATAAATTTTCAGGAAAACACAACCTGACACTCCTAAATTTTGCAATGAACTCCTGCTATATACATTTTGTATAAGGAGGAAGATTCCATTTGGTACAAAAAGGGTTAACAGTGTTATAAAAAGTTTGTGGCGTATGTATTACCTCCTCTCCAAAGTAATCAAGTCTAAACAATGTTGATCCTCCTTCTACTTGTGTCTGTACAAGAGTGGGTGGGGTAACCTGAATTTATAGTGTAACAAACATATGAATGGAATATTTATTATCTGCACCCAATAAAGATAAATATAATGTTGTGCCTGTGTTTTAAAACCCTTTAGGAGAATTTTAGTCCAGTCACAATCAGCTGGCAGAAGGCCCTTTGCAACATTTCATTACATCAAGATGTCACTAGAAATGTTTTCAGAGGAAAACAATGTCCCCCCCCCCCCCCCACCATAAATATATCTTAAAACACCCATTTGACTTGAATAACTAGGTTAAAGTCACCAAAATGTAAGTTGCAAACAAGCCATTTTTGACCAGAAACTGACATTTTTCTCGGGAGCCTGTGACCTTACAAAAACAAACAGTCATTAAAAGCTCAGATCACCAGACAAATTTGGTAAACTGTAATTAAATATTGTACCTATTTTGAACAAAATTCATAAATTATTAAATGATATAGGTTACAGATAAGCCTTTTTTGGACCCAAAAGAACAGGTTTCGAGAGACCTTGGCCTTAGAGTGCAGACAAGCCATTTTTGGCCCAAAATTGACTGTTTTGGGCGGCCTGTGACCTTGAAAAAAAGGTCAAGGTCACCAAAATCTAATCAAGTCTGTGGTATGTTGTATTGATATTGTACCAAGTTTAACAATAATTAATCGATTTGTTAATGAGGTAGAGTGCAGACAAGCCATTTTCTGCCAAAACTAACTGTTTTTGGGCACTGTGACTTTGTAAAAAGGTCAAGGTCACCAAAATCTAACCAAATCTGCAGTTTGTTGTAATGACATATTGTACAAAATTTGACGAAAATCAATCAATTCGTTAATGAGACAGAGTGCAGACAAGCCATTTTTGGCACAAAATTGACAGTTTTGGGGTCGCTGTGAAATGGAAAATGAGGTAAAGATACCAAAATCTAATCAAATCTGTGGTTTGTTGTAATGAGATATTGTACCAAGTTTGACCAAAATTGGTCAATTTGTTAATGAGATAGAGTGCAGACAAGCCATTTTTAGCCCAAAAATGACTGTTTTGGGGTCACTGTGACCTTGAAAATGGGATCAAGGTCACCAAAATCTAACCAAATCTGTGGTTTGTTGTAATGATATATTGTACCAAGTTTTGACAAAAATGGTAAATTTGTTAATGAATTAAGAGTGCAGACAAGCCATTTTTGGCACAAAAATGAATGTTTTTGGGTTACTGTGACCTTAAAAATGATGTCAAGGTCACCAAAATCTAATCAAATCTGTGGTATGTTGTAATGGTATATTGTACTAAGTCTGACTAAAATTACTCTTTTTATTAATGAGATAGAGTGCAGACAAGCCATTTTTGGCCCCAAAGTGACTGTTTTTGGTTTGCAGTGACCTTGAAAATGAGGTCAAGGTCACCAAAATCTAATCAGATCTGCGGTATGTTGTAATGATATATTGTACTAAGTTTGACTAAATTCTTTAATGAGACAGAGTGCAAACAAGCCATTTTCGGTCCAAAATGACTGTTTTGGAGTCGCTGTGACCTTGAAAATGAGGTCAAGGTCACCAAAATCTAAACAAATCTGCAGTTTGTTGTAATGATATATTGTATTAAGTTTGACTAAAATTACTCAATATGTTAATGAGATCAGACAGGCCATTTTTGACCCTAAAATGTGTTTGTACTGAAAACTATAATACCTCAAAATACCCTTGGCTAAAAAAGTAGTCTCTAAAACAGGTCATCACCACAGATCTCATTTTCAACACCTTTGATGTCTGAAATACACAACAATAAATTCTTGCAACTTTAAAATATAAGTTTTCATTGCTTTAATACATTGTATACAGGTGAAAACTTCCACTGTTATATACTGAGAGGCAAAAGTAAGTATACAGGTTACTGAATGCCGATTTGCGTACTAAAGTCTCCCTTTCTACATACATATGAGGCACCATCAATTAAAATTGATTAAAGGATAATGAAAATGCATCGCTTGAAATGGACATGGGGTCTGATCCAATATTTTGTCTTGAGTAGCTTCCCTTTAAACATGTGTTTCGAATAAGTGTTATTCAATAAACGATTTTTCATGAAACAAATTCAAAGAAGGGCAACTGATTGGCCAGAATATGACGTAATTGAAATTAAACACAAGGTAAAGTGCAGCATCTTTTGTCCGCGAAAATGGCAGTTTTGCCTTTTACGTTCTTCCTTTGATTGGATGCATTATGTTTCTATGGGATTTGTATTGGGGATTACCTTTTCATTGAGCAATTTTAGAGGGTTCACTATGGAGTAAGCATAAAGATGCCGAGCAAAACAATAATTATGCGAAAGTTTCGAATGAAAATCTCTTACACGAGTTGAGAAAAAGACTCATTTAATTCACTATCATTTTAATTGGAAGGGAGATAATCCGGAACAGGCAGAAATTCCAATTGAATTTTAAGCTGTTTTTTGGGGTTAAATGGCAAAGTAATGATGTGGTCTTATCGATGAATAGTCGTACATGACTTTTGCGGTGTGCATAGAGTTAAATGTCATGTACAACACGGGATTTTATTGGAAATATTGATTTTCAATTAAGGGCAATAACTCCATAATGAATGACTGTAACAGGAAAAGATTTGGAGTTTTACAAACTTTGACGTTTGGGAAAAACTGACATAGGCAAATTTTATTACAAACGGCAATACAAGATCCGGTATTCCAAATCAAAAACTGTATACTTTTTATTGCCTCTGAGTATATGTTGGACAAATCCAGTTAGTCATTTAAGGAGTTTCGATTCTAATTTTTAGTTTTTGTTCTCTTTCTGATGGAAAATCTGGTCAGCAAACAGTGAAGATCCTGCTCATAATTAGCCTTTTTATCTGGGCCTGCACTGTTTGTCTACATCCCATATTCACCATTTTTGCATCATTTGCTGGCTCCCAGCTTACACATTATCAATACTGGAAAAACAGGTAACCAGAACCCCTCTGACCCTGAAGAGAGGTCTGGTTACCTGTTTCCCAACACTGATAGCCTTTAGACTGGGAACAAGCAGATAATGCCAGGTAAGAATAGGCTGAGGAGTATCTTAACCCTTGTCCTGCTGAGCCCGGATATGCCTTATCTTTCAAACAATGAAGATCCAGATCAGATGGCTTCTGAAGAAGCCATCTGATCTGGATCTTCATTGTTTGTCATTCAGCTCATGAATTTGTTGGAATAATTTGCATCAAGTAATCTGATTGGTTGATAATCAGTAGTGGGTGTGGCGTATATAAATATTCAGCAGGTCAACGGTTAATTGTGATTTCTCCTCAGTTTGTTTGTTTGTGTTGATGTTTTACACCTCCATCAACACTATTTAGGTCATTTTGGAGATATAATTTTGTGGGAATTTTGCTCGACTTGGAGATAAAATAACAATTCGAGCCATACCATCCAAAGAAACCGCAAGGCTTTAAGGAGCGTTCCGACTCGCTTCACTTTTCCTGGGCAGGCTTAGACCAAAGCGGTTTACCAGTACTAAAGTTCAGTTGGTTTCAGCTCTGTGTGGAAGGACTATGCAGCCAATCTATACCACTGTTCAAATGCTTATTATGACTAGCAGAAAGCATTTTCATGATGTTCTTTATAGTTCTGAGAAAAATGCATGACATTCCATGTGAATCATTTAAACCTACAGATGGGCCTCCGTGGCCTAGTGGATAAGAGTGCTGACTCTTAGTCATTAGGTCTCTCACCGCCGTAGGTTCGAGCCTCGCTCAGGCCACGTGTGAGACGCCAAGTTCTGCAACGGAAGGTCAGGTGGTTTTTCTCCGGGTACTCCGTTTTTCGCCCACCTCTGATTAACGATTGGCTCGATATGAGTGAAATAATCTTGAAACGGCCGTAAAACCCAAACCAAAAAAAAAAAAAATTTAAACCTACAATAAGACCCATGCTATGGTTGAAGACTCAGTTCAGCCTGCCTGTTCTAATTGGCCAAAGTAAACCAGCCATCCATGCTTGAGTTACTGAAGAAAACGGTCAGCTGGACCCTGTTGTTCAAAGCATCAATAGCCATAGCAACAGATTAGGTAAGTATTTTGTGATAAATGAAGGATAGCTTTCCTTATTTCACCATAAAAACCTATGTTGTTGGTATTCATTAGAACTGCCTTGGTGAGGTGGTTCTAATGAAAACCCACAGCATAGGTTTTCGTGGAGAATAGACAATTGACAAAAAATATCCTTCAATTAGCACAAAATATACTATGGACAAACAAGAGGGCCCAATGGCCCTATATCGCTCACCTGTGTACCAGAAAATCATTAGTGTAGGAGACCACTTGACATTGCTACATACTAAATATCTAAGCTCAGGCAAAGCGGTGTCCATGCGTATAAACCCTATTGGTTTCATTGGGCGACAGGGCTTGAGATGTCATTTCATCTCAATGTCGGGTAAAAAGTCCCACAAAATTGGAAGAGACATCTCCAAAATGACCTATACAGTGTTGACAGGGATGTAAAACCTCAAGTCAAACAAAATCTGTGCCTTATGGTTTTGGAAAAGAAGATTTTTTTTTTTTTCAGTATAAGTCTATAGAAGCTAATGAGCCCTGGGGCTTGGCCAATTTTGACCCAAAGGGCATGGTTGGCAGGATTTATGTAGGTGACCATTTTGTGTTGCTATATACTAAATATCTAAGGTCTGTATTTCATGGTTTCAAAGAAGATGTTTGAAGCTTTTTTCCATTATAAGTTTGTTGGAGTTAAGGGGCCACAGGATTTGGCCAATTTGGACTAAATATCTAAGTTCTGTGCTTCACAGTTTCTGAGAAGAAGATTTTTTAAGCTTTCTTCCATTTAGAGTCTATGGGAGCTAAGGGGCACCGGGGCGTGGCGCATTTGGACCCCAGGGGCATGATTAGCAGGAAATATGTAGGTGATCACTTGCCGTTGCTACATGCTAAATATCTAAGCTCTGGGCCCTATGGTTTCAGAGAAGAAGATTTTTTAGGCTTTTCTCCATTTTGAGTCTATGGGAGCTAAGGGGGTCCCACGGGGTGGCCCATTTGGACCAGAGGGGCATGATTGGCAGGATTTATGCAGGTGACCACTTGTCATTGCCACATGCTAAATATCTAAGCTCTGGGCCCTGTGGTTTCAAAGAAGAAGATTTTTGAAGCTTTTTTCCATTATGAGTCTAGGGGAGCTAAGGGGCCCCGGGGCGTGGCCCATTTGGACCCCAGGGGCATGATTGCCAGGATTTATGTAGGTGACCACTTGCCATTACCACATGCTAATTTTCTAAGCTCTAGGCCCTGTGGTTTCAGAGATAAAGATTTTTGAAGCATTTTTTCCATTATTGAGTCTATAGGAGCTAAGGGGCCCCGGGGCGTGGCTCGTTTTGACCACAGGGGCATGATTGGCAGGAATTATGTAGGTGACCACTTGCTGTTGCTACATGCTAAATATCTAAGCTCTGGGCCCTGTGGTTTCAGAGAAGAAGATTTTTGAAGCTTTTTTCTATTATGAGTCAATGGGAGCTAAGGGGCCCACGGGCGTGGCCAATTTGGACCCAAGGAGCATGATTGGCAGGAATTATGTAGGTGACCACTTGCCTTTGCTACATGCTAATTACCTAAGCTCTGGGCCCTGCGGTTTCAGAGGAGAAGATTTTTGAAGCTTTTTTCCATTTTGAGTCAATGGGAGCGAAGGGGCCCCGGGGCGTGGCCCATTTGGAACCCAGGGGCATGATTGGCAGGAAATATGTAGGTGACCACTTGCCGTTGCTACGTGCTAAATATCTAAGGTCTGGGCCCTGTGATTTCAGAGAAGAAGATTTTTGAAGCTTTTTTCCATTATGAGTCTACAGGAGCTAAGGGGCCCAAGGGCGTGGCCTTTTTGGACCCCAGGAGCATGATTGGCAGAAATTATGTAGGTGACCACTTGCCGTTGCTACATGCTAAATTTCTAAGCTCTGGACTCTGTGGTTTCAGAGAAGAAGATTTTTGAAGCTTTTTTTTTCATTAGGAGTCTATAGGTGCTAGGGGGCCCTGGGTTGTGGCCCATTTGGAACCCAGGGGCATGATTGGCAGGAATTATGTTGGTGACCACTTGCCGTTGCTACATGCTAAATATCTAAGCTCTGGGCCCTGTGGTTAAAGAGAAGAAGATTTTTGAACTTTTTTTTCCATTATGAGTATATAGGAGCTAAGGGGCCCAGGGGTGTGGCCAATTTCGACCCCAGGGGCATAATTGGCAGGAATTATATAGGTTACCACTTGCCATTGCTTCATGCTAAATATCTAAGCTCTGGGCCCTGTGGTTTCAGAGAAGAAGATTTTTGAAGTTTTTTTTTTCCATTATGAGTCTATGGAAGCGAAGGGGCCCCGGGGCGTGTACCATTTGGAACCCAGGGGCATGATTGGCAGGAATTATGTAGTTGACCACTTGCCCTTCCTACATGCTAAATATCTAAGCTCTGGGCCCTATGGTTTCAGAGAAGAAGATTTTTGAAGCTTTTTTCCATTATGAGTCTGTAGGAGCTAATGGGCCCCGGGGCGTGGTCCGTTTGGACACCAGGGGCATGATTGGCAGGAATTATGTAGGTGACCACTTGCTGTTACTACACGCTAAATATATAAGCTCTGGGCCCTGTGGTTTCAAAGAAGAAGATTTTTGAAGCTTTTTTTCCATTATGAGTCTATGGGAGCGAAGGGGCCCTGGGGCGTGGCCCATTTTGAACCCAGGGGCATGATTGGCAGGAATTATGTAGGTGACCACCTGCTGTTGCTACATGCTAAATATATAAGCTCTGGGCCCTGTGGTTTCAGAGAAGAAGATTTTTTAAGCTTTTTTTCCAATATTAGTCTATGGGAGCGAAGGGGCCCTAGTGCGTGGCCCATTTGGCACCGAGGGGCATGATTGGCAGGAATTATGTAGTTGACCACTTGCCCTTGCTACATGCTTAATATCTAAGCTCTGGGCCCTGTGGTTTCAGAGAAGAAGATTTTAAAATGTTTTCCCATTATAAGTCTATGGGAGCTATATGTTGCCATGGCAACCAGAATTCCAATCTGATCAGCCCAAAAACCTTATGCAGCCTTTCCCCCTACCTGATGATGATTCACATGTAATTTGATCAAGATTGGCCATGGGGTATTGGAGATATACTTATTTGAAATTGTTTACGGACACACGGACGCACACACGACGGACGACGGACAAAAAGTGATCCCAAAAGCTCACCTCGTCACTACGTGACAGGTGAGCTAAAAATAAGGGAACCCCCAAATTCAAAGAGAAAGAAGCGAAACTTCAATGTCACAGGGAAGGTTTATATGCAAAGGGGATCAGTATCTGGTCCATGCACCACGAGCATTGATGCATGCACGACACCTTCTGGGCATGCTAGTGATTCTGCGACGGATTATCTCCCTTGGAATGCGTCGCCATTCTTCTTGCAATGCTCGGCCAAGCTGTTGCAGACTGTTACAACGCTGTGGTCTGTTGCACACGCAGTGACCCAAGACATCCCAAATGTGCTCAATCTGCAACATATCGGGGTATTTGGCTGGCCACGGTAGTGTCCTTACACCTTGTTGTCTCAGAAATTCGACAGCAACAAGGGCTCGATGTGGGGGTACATTGTTGTCTTGGAATTTGGTCTATGTAACGCTGGTCAGTCAAGTTACCATGATCGTTTAAGGTAACTTGACTGGCCAGCGTTATGTAGACCAAATTTTACACCCAGTGGATATCCCATTCGTCCGGCGCATTGGTGGGAACTTCGAGTCCGTGTTGCCGTCAATTTTCTGAGACATCAAGGTGTAAGGACACTGCCGTGGCCAGCCAAATCCCTCGATATGTCGCTGATTGAGCACATTTGGGATGTCTTGGGTCGCGGTGTGCGCAACAGACAACAGCATTGTAACAGTCTGCAACAGCTTGGCCGAGCGTTGTAACAATCTGCAACAGCTAGGCCGAGCGTTGTAACAATCTGCAACAGCTTGGCCGAGCATTGCAAGAAGAATGGCGACGGATACCAAGGGAGATAATGCGTTGCACAATCACTAGCATGCCCAGAAGGTGTCATGCATGCATCAATGCTCGTGGTGCATGGACAAGATACTGATAACCTTCCCTGTGACATTGAAGTTTCGCTTCCTTGTATTTGAATTTGGGGGTTCCCTTATTTTTTGTCCCTAGTATACTTACCTTATCTGTTGCTATATTGTTAACTCAGCAAGCTCGTTAATGGTTAACCCTTGTCCTGCTGAATATTTAAATATGTCCCACCCATTACTGATTATCAGCAAATCAGATTACTTGATGCAAATTATTGCAACAAATTCATAAACTGGATGGCAAACAATGAAGATCCTGATCAGATGGCTTCTTCAGAAGCCATCTGATCTGGATCTACATTGTTTCAAAGATAAGGCATATCCGGGCTCAGCAGGACAAGGGTTAAATTGTTAAATGTTCTAGCAAGGAGAATATCTTTTTCTGAAATAGCGCAGCTTTTGCAGTTGCAAAAGCTGTTCACATTTTTTTCAGCAAAAATATTAAATATTTGCCATATTAAATGTTCAAAGTTTTAGCAATACATTAACTAACAATATCGTTAGGTTTGGAACAACTGGCCCTTTGCCTTCATCCACTTACATTTTCTCCTCTAATCATCATGTGTCTGTTATCCAGCTGAACGTCAACATGAGCTTCTTCGTTGAGTAGGTTATCTGCCCCTCCCGCCGGGGATGGACCAATCAACTCCCAGTAATCTACTGTCATTTCATGGTTCCCTGGAGCCTGAAAGGGAAACAGTCTGTTAATATCTGTTAAACTGGATGGAAACCAGAAAATATATATTCCCACCCATTCCTCTTTGACACTCCTATATTTTTTCTTTGACAATCTTGTCCCACGTAATAACATCGCAAAAGGCTACATCGTGTCTGTTTGTTTGATTTGGGGTTAAATGTCCCCGTCAACATCATTGAGGTCATTCTGGAGATGTTGCTTCCAATTTTGCGGGACTTTTGGATTATGATGTTCCTCGTGCACCATTCTATGGCATTTATATTTCGCAATTAATTTGATTTGCCAGAGTGTGTAGTCATCCAACTTCTTAATCAGGGTTATAGGTACACCCGGACCTCGTTATAGCACGATTCGTTACAGCACGAATTCGGATATAACACGGTTTTGGTTTGGACCCCAAATTTTCCCCAACCAACATTTATAAATATTATCCAAGGATTGTATCAGGTTTCAAGCACAACAACATTATTTTCCTCTCACTTTTGACTGCGGTAATACGGTAGCTAACACGGTTTATAACGGTACTTTTTGATATTTATTGCAGGCCTCCATCAGAGTTGAATATACAGTATATTAACTTGTTTAGCTTGACACGCATGATAAACATGAACTGCCATCGGCACAATCAAAAGTGTTGGCTTAGTGAGATAAAGAGATTAAAGAATTCAGTTACGCAACCGGAAAAAATATTTATCACGCTCTGTTAAGGATCACTGCTCAGCAGAAATTTTAAACATCGATGCAGACAATGTGATCGGTCACTGCAATAAAACTCATTTTCTAGAGCCGCATGTAAAAGAAAGTCAAATTTATTCCAGCTAAAAAGCAAATGATAAAACATATTCAAGATCGATTTTCGCGGTAAAAAAATCATTCAAAGATTTTTTGCGCCATTAAAAATCGTTTCAAAAGGCTAAAATATTGAGGGTAAGACATTTCAAGGGAAATAATTCAAATTTCTTGTAAGCGTTGGTTATTGCCGGTTCCGAACCCTAACCCGGTAATATCACCATTGAAATGCATTAACAGTACTGTAGTTCGGTACGGTTCTGGACGCTCAGATACAACAAAGTTAGCCGGGAACCAGCAATCAAAATGGCGTCATACTCGCTGTCAGATCGGACGATTTCAGGATATAAAACATGGTTTATCAGCCGGTTTCGATTAAAGTGACTTGTTTGACTTGATGGGCCATGGTATTTACTGCCATTGATTAGTTCTAAACACATTTTAGTCGGGAAATACGGTCATTAACCGGACCGCACATCATCTTGTTTGGGAAACTATTGATCACCATTGTGTCAATGGTTGATCTGTGACAAATACGGTCGGCGTTTATAACACGATTCGGTTAACTAACACGGTCCGTTGGTTGGACCCGGAGTTCCGTGTTATAACGAGGTTGAGGTGTACCATAAACTACACAAAGCCTTTTCAAAATTTTATAGACGTCATTCTGATTTAATTTCAAAATTCAATATTGGACTTAAATCTCTTCTGCACCAAGGTCTATCGGAACCCGAATTCTATGGTGACTTAGTATATAAATTCAGAAATATATATAACCGCAATGAGTTCAGCACCTAATTTCGTAAAATCATTCTTCTATATAAAAAAGATTGGGTACAACATAAATGTTATACGACAGACTGCATGCATGGTAGTTAACTCAATCACGGTTGACAACTTTGCTTCCCTCTTTAATTGCACGCCGGTGGGTCAGGTCTCAGATTCTTTGATGGTTCCAGCGTAGAGGCTTATTGGAAATTAGAGTGATCTAATTCTCTGTAATGTCGGTTGGTGCTTGATGCTCTGTCTCTGGTCGGGCCCATCGGAGTCTTAATTGTTTGTTTTCTTTTGCTCCAGCATTTCAGTGTTTTCTTGCTGTTGAGTCCTCACTGTTGTTTCATCTCTGTGGTTGTTTGATTTTTTGTGTTCAGGGAGATGTTGCACTGATGAGTTAGGAGGCCATCATGGGGACTGAACAAATAATTTGTCTAAGTCGCGAGGGAAGTAAGGGCGAGGATTGTGGCCATGAAAAATCGATTTAAGCCCCCCAGTGGAATTCGTTGCACTGACCGTTCCAAGGCGGTTCTTCTGTCATGGTTGTTTTTGTTATGGTTTGGCTTTGAGTGTGTGTATCGCTTATATTATTTTGTTTTGCATAGCCAATTGGCCATTTTGTGGGAAAGTAACTGTCCTTTTGGCTTTCCGTTGTTGAAATTTCCAGTAGGGTCTGTTGTTTCATGTTTGTGTTTCTTTCCCTTTGGTGTCTCTGATGGGAGCTGTGGGTTGATTGTATAGATTCCTGATCATTGCCTCCACTTCTATTCTTTTTTTATATGCATGGACAGTCCGACACCGACCACTTTGCCTGGGCAGGCTTAGACCTAAGCGGTTTACCAGGACTCATGTGTGGCCGGTTTCAACTCTGTATGGCAGCATCATGTAGCCCAATCTATTTAGTGAAGTACTGATGGGCAGGGGTGGCCATTGGGCCTGTATAAACTTGAACATAAGAGTGAAAGTTAGGGCTGTCAAAAATGTTGATGGCTTGATGAACTAGAGCTGTCAGTGAAACTGACTAGGGCCCCGGCAGCGCTATCAGAAATTTGTGGACGGACAGACAGACGGATGGACAGAGTGATTACTATAGGGCACCCACACTTTCAGTGCGGGGCCCTAACAAGTGAACAGACTAATGGACGGGAAACCAGACTCTTTTTCTTTTTTTTTAAATAGGTTTCAAGAAGATTCAGCAGACAATATAAATAGACAACATTTGCAGATGCAATTCTTCAGTTCTTCCTGGCATCTGAAGGGTTAAAATAAAATACCGTAACGATCCTACGTATTGGAATGGATATGCCTAAGCAAACAGTGCAAACCCAGATCAGACTGCTCCTGAAGGAGCAGTCTGATCAGGGTCTACACTGTTTCCCATTCCGTTTGCATATTTTGGACTCCTTGCAGGATAGTGAATCACATTTGTTTAAATTTTAGGAGAAGAGCAACAAGTCTTCAAGCTGTCCGAATTTTTAGGATATTTACAGTATGTACAATAAAACTTCAATAATTCAACTAGAAAAATCGTCCATAGGACACGGATGCCCCCGCCAAATGCCATTCATAAATCAGGCTCTACCTGTTACAAAAACTTTAACCTGAGGTTACAGGGGAAAACCGAAAAACTATATGCCCCCTGCATCATATGATGCGGGGGCATAAAAACAGATGGCTTATTTACCATGACTAATTAGATGTGATGCTACTGAGTCCCTACAGAATTCTTCCTGTAGCTTCATATATCCATATACTTCCGAACTTAGCTAACTCGAACCCCTCTGGGTTCATTAAAATTTGTTCGAGAGATGGGTAGTTTGAATTACTGAGGTTTACTCATACTGCCAGGTTATAAGGCATAATGGGGATCAGTTGGGAATATCTTCAGGATTTTTCATAAAATAGCTTTGTTGTGTGTACTCATTAGAATCACCTCACTGAGGCAATTCTAACTAGAGAAAGCGACCATTGGGTCACTTATAAACCTCAGCCAGCGCCATACTCTGATATATCTTTTGAGCTTGTATGTAATATGAATGAAGAAGCTATTATAAGAATCTATAAATGTGCTTGTAAAACCTAAATCAAACATAAAATTTCTAAATGGACCAAGGGAGTGAGGGCATCAAAGTTCCTGAAGGGGTGCGGGGTATCAATGTTACTGAAGCAGCAGGGTGGGGTATGCATCAATGAAATCTTTGGACTGGTACATTGATGCAAGTATCAACTGAATTTGTCTTAGAGTACAGAACCTACAGGCATCTATAAACTTTGTCATAAAAATTTAACCAAATGTAAAATTTCTTTCTAAGTCCGTGACCTTGACCTCAAGGTCACTTTCGGGGGTGGGACATACATCAATGAAATCTTTAGACCAGTCTGCAATTTCAGTGTAAGTAACAACTAAATCTATCAAAGGGTTCAGAAGATACAATCTCATAGAAACTTTGACGCAAAACTTTAACCAAATATAAAATTTTTAAGTCTGTGACCTTGACCTCAAGGTCACTATGGGGGATGGGACATGCATCAATGAAATTTTTAGACGAGTATGTAACTTCAGTGTAAGTATCAACTAAATCTATCAAAGGGCTCAGAAGATACAATCTCTTAGAAACTTTGACACAAAACTTTAACCAAAATGTTAACAGACGGACAGACGGAAAGGGAAAGATGGACACACAGATGGATGGACAGACGGACGGAAGGACGTTCTCACGAATGGATACTTAAGTGGCTAGGCGTCGGCATATTGACTACTTAAGCGGCAAATTCTCTTAAGCGGCAAGCCACCTAAGAGCGAATTTTTGCCACTTAAGTACCAAAATAACGGAATAAAGTCCATTTGGACCTACGAATATACAGTCTAACCTGGTCTCCCGGCCACCTCTATTAAGCGTGACCCTCCCTTAAACGGCCAATTCCATATCCCCTCGATAGTATTCAATGCAAAATTTCCTCTATTAAGCCTGCACCTGTCAAACGCGGCCAACGGTCAAGCCTTTTCTATCCCATATAGCCAAAATATAATCTTAAGCGGCCATTTTGATTTTTACGGTGCGGCCAGATTGATTGATTTCTGCAGTTTGTGTTTTTTATAAACCGGTTATACGTTGGGTGCAATTTTCGCTATTCTGTCGAACCTTTTACCGCACCGCACCGTATTTGAAACGGCCAAATCTATTGCATGGCGCTAATCGAACACGGTAAAAAAAATATTAAAGTCTGTTTCTCGGTTTTAAAAACAGATACCGCATCGGAACAAACCTCGAGAAATCATTGTTTCTTTTATGTTTTGTTAAATGCCGATAATGTCTCCACAATTAGACAGGTGAGTGTAATTATCATCATCATTGACTGGCAGTTGTTTGTTTGACAATAAAAAGGTGAGAAAACATGGTTGAATGGGGGAAAATCATCAAGGTATATGTCAAAACTGTCATTAATTGGTACAATCGTCACCCCTTTGTTTACATTAAAAAAAGAAAAGAAAAAAAAAAAAAGAGCAAAAATTGTAAATAAAAAAAAAATATATAAAACATAAATATAAAAGAAAAAACTGTAGTGGTAGCCAAATAAGCCACCTGATGAGTACCCTTGGCAGGGACGAAACAGTTCCCCTAAAACCTCAAAAATCCCCAGTCCCAGACCCACCTGTATTAAGCAAGCACCTGTCTTAAGCAAGCGATTTTGAAATATCCCATGACCGCTTGCTTAAGACAGGTTTGACTGTATACTTAAGTGTCAAACTGTCCAAATTTTTTGCCCCCTAAATGTCGTTTCGTTGGTGCGGACAAACAAACGGCAGGACGAAAACATTATACCCC
This sequence comes from Lucinisca nassula, assembly GCA_963580285.1. Lineage (NCBI taxonomy): Eukaryota > Metazoa > Mollusca > Bivalvia > Lucinida > Lucinidae > Lucinisca > Lucinisca nassula. Next base: position 57,889,424 of record OY757018.1, on the reverse strand, counting down.
GATAGCATACTTTGTATGACGGGGGTATAAATAGCATACTTCGTATGCCAGGGGAATAATGAGTAAACACAACATAATGTGTCAAGATAAATTCAGAAAAAAACTAGAAATGCGTCCATAGGAGACAGATGCCCCCGCCTGAAAATATGTCTATGTTCGTATTCATCCATAGAAAGTTATTGACAGTGTTTAAGTTTTGGACCCTTTTTATGCCATTTGACCTCTAAGTATGACCTTGGAGCTACGGATCTGGGTTTGCACGTGACACATTGCCTCATGATGGTTAACATTTCTTCAAAATAATTTCAAAATCCATCCAAAAATAAGTAAGTTATTGGCTGCGTTTAAGTTTCGGACCCTTTTTTGACCTTTGACCTCCAAGTATGACCTTGACCTTGGAGGTAAGGACCTGGATTTTGCATGTGACACATCGACTCATGATGGTTAACATTTCTACAAAGTAATCTCAAAATCCATCCAGAAATAAGAAAGTTATTGACTGCGTTTAAGTTTCGGACCCTTTTTTTGACCTTTGACCTCCAAGTATGACCTTGACCTTTGAGGTACGGACCTGGGTTTTGCACGTGACACATCGACTCATGATGGTTAACATTTCTCCAAAGTATTTTCAAAATCCATCCAGAAATAAGAAAGTTATTGACTGCGTTTAAGTTTCGGACCCTTTTTTTGACCTTTGACCTCTAAGTATGACCTTGACCTTGGAGGAAAGGACCTGGGTTTTGCACGTGACACGTCGTCTCATGATGGTTAACATTTCTGCCATGTAATTTTAAAATCCATCAAGAAATAAGGAAGTTATTGACTGCGTTTAAGTTTCGGACCCTTTTTTTGACCTTTGACCTCTAAGTATGACCTTGACCTTGGAGGAAAGGACCTGGGTTTTGCATGTGACACGTCGTCTCATGATGGTTAATATTTCTGCCGTGTAATTTTAAAATCCATCAAGTAATAAGGAAGTTATTGACTGCGTTTAAGTTTCGGACGGACGGACGGACGCACGCACGGACGGACGGACAGGGGCAACGCTATATGCCCTTTCCACCATTCTTCGAATGGCGGGGGCATAAAAATCCAGAAATTATCCAAAATATATAGATATCTGGAGCTTTAGGAAATATTTTTGACAGAGTACTAGACTATTTCGAATTAGCCATGGTGAACTAACTATCCGTAAATGATTTTTTCGGTATCTTAAATGTTCTTACCGTTTTCCCATCTGGCAGTTCTTTAATCTCTCCATAAACACAGATAGCAGCCTCTGTGGCCAATGTCAAGGCTTCGTAGGTATGGCACTAAAATAAGAATACAATAATAATCTTGACACAGGTGAGCATCAAAGTCATTACATCTCTTTAGCTCTGCTGAATAAATTATTTTTGCCACACACATTTCTGACTATCAACCAATCAAATTACTATCAACCAATCAAATTACTTGAAACTGTATCAAATTTCCAATTTGTAAACTTCAGGACCCATTTGTTCAAGCATCAATAGCTTAACAAGCTCAGTGTTATCTATTCTAGCAAGTACATAGTCTAAAAATCTGATAGTTTTGCTGAAAAATGTGAGCAGCTTTTGCATCTGCATCTGCAAAAGCTGCTCAAATTTTTTTTCAGCAAAAGTAATAATATATCTGCCATATTGAATGTTCAAAGTTTTAATGATATGTTGACTAACGACATTGTTTAATATTGAACAACTGGGTCCTGATCTGTATCTACTCAAGTTTGCTAAAGGCACAGGTCATCATGTTCAGCAGGACAAGGGTTGAAACACTATTACTGGTTCCCATTGAAACATTTTTGTATACTGTGTATCCATATATAAATATTACATTCCTGAGAGGGTGAGAGCGAAAAATGTCACCCTGAGGAATATGAATATCAAATGAGGCACAGCCGAGGTTGATATTCATTCCGAAGGGTGACATTTTCCCTATCACCCTCTCAGCAATGTAATATTTATTTTATTATAACAAACAAAACTAACAAATAAGGTACAGGATTTTAATGAAAAAAGCAGGACAGCTCACTCACGACTTTTGACATTCCAAATTATTGGATAACGTCGGCTTTATATGTAAGCAGCGTTAGCTGGTGAAACAGAAATTCACAAGTTCACAAGTTTTCAACATAACCCTTAAAGGCATTTATTCTTGATTATTGAGGACTATCATTTCATTACATAATATTATGTAGCCCGCAGTGCTCACTGGAGAGAAGTCCTCTGTCTTCAACAGGTAAGGGGCCGCCTTGGGGAAAATCAATAAATTACTTACTGTTGACTGGTGTACATTATTGATTTTCCCCTTAAGTGTCTCAGTCAGGGGATTCAACAAGAGCTACTAATCACCCTATTAAGGGCCGCCTTTGATCTGCTATAGTCAGTATATCACAGGGGGCAATAAAACAATTATGGACACACGGTGTGTTTTACTGTTGCAGAATAAATGCCTTTAAGTGTGGGTATGAGTTTTCTTAATCAAAATCATAAGAAACATTTTGTTACTAAAATTTCTCGACTTTGCAGGGTTCAACATGAACTTTCTTAAAAAGTGGACAAGGTGGTCCTGTAACTCTTGGGATACACTGGACCTTATCTAAGTTCAGCTGGACTGAAGAAATGATGAACATCATACTGAAGTGATAAATGTACATTAGTTCTGCAGTAATCAGATTATTTCTATTATTATTTATCTACACAGATGGTAAATCTTCTTCAACAAACTGAAAACACAAACTAAGTTTACGATAAATGTTTAAAGCAGGGATTTTAATAACTTTGGTGGCAGATTTTCAACTGGACCATCCGGACCAGCCAGCCACTGACCTTACTAGACCAGGTTTCCACTAGACAATGTCGATCGGTCTTGGGTTAATGTCGAACCCTGCTTTATTACAATTTTGGGTTTAAACATATTTTTTTTCTCCAGCTTTCCTGAAGAATCAAACCATAAGCACAGCCAATTCCCCGCATGTGATAGTATACAACTATTTCATACCTTTTTGGGCGACAGTCAAAACTATCAGCACCGAGGGGCTGATAGTTTTGACTGTCGCCCAAAAAGGTATGAAATAGTTGTTTTATTACCCAACTCGTATAAAGAGTTATTTTGATCACAATAAGCAATTACTACTTGTCAAGTTGAAACAAAATATATGCATTGGTCAAAGCTATATTTAATTTGAACCAACTGTAGATCACGTGACCATGAGATAGTTAAAACTATCTGCACCGGGCAATAGTTCAGTGCTCCGTGTGATAGTTCTCTGAAAACCGGTTCAATCCGATTTCATGCGAAAAGGTGTTAGATAGTCGAAAATGCTTAATAACTTCTTATATAGTAGGTTGGGTAATAATAGAAATTATTGCAGGGTGATAGTAAAATTATCACCCTGAGGTCTAAGGGAGTTTTGTGTGGGAAAGTCATGCAACTGTGCAGGCTGATCTGTACCTTTGCTGTTTGTAAATGACAAAAGCAGGTTTTCTCATGATGTCACTCATACCAAAATCAAACAAAACCATAGAGATTACATAGAAAACAATACACATTTCAATGTAAAATTAAGAAGATTTATAAAAAAACAACAAATTATCTGGACATAATGCATTAGGAAAGTAATTCTAAAAAATAGTGTTAAGTATTATGGGCTTAAACATTACCTCTAACAAAATTATTTAAGAAATGAATGTATTTAACATTCATTTATGTATGAACAACATCAGGCCTCAAGGAAAATAAGTGAATTCCAAAAGGGTTTCACTTTTAACTTTCCTTGTGACCTGATGTTGTTATAATTCAATGAATGTTAAATTACCGTTATTACATATATTTACATTATTTTTCCTCCATTTTTTTCGAAAATATCTAGTTTAAGAAGTAAAATTATAACAAGGATATAGTGACGTCATGCAACTTCGAGGGTCACGCAAGTTCGATTACGTCATTTGTATATAAATATATCGATTACTACTGATGTTATTATCTCGCGAATCAACAACAACAAACCACATATACAAGCCAACATTTTGACAGTAATATATTCTTGCGATGCTGATCAGAGAGGTAAATATTGCTTGAGACATTAAAAAGATACAAAAATCCGCCATTTTTGCTAATACTTTTACACCTAACTTTAACCCAATGATTTCTTCATTCATACACATTCTGGCAGAAATATCAAGCATTCTTTGTTTACTGTTGACACACACCAGCAGACCTGTTTATCCATTATTTTCGTATGAGGATCAGTGTGGGAAAATTCTTTAACTAAACATACCTTCTGTCCTTATTACTTCAGAGGCTTCATTTGTCTTCTGGGAAATGGAGAGCAGTAGTGAATGTGATGCTCTTAAGAAATGTTAAAACCTTAATAATCAAAACTTTAGGTAAATGTTCTTGTTCTAGGGACATCTAATTATCGTTTGAAGCGGATACCAATGAACAAATTATAAAATGCAGCTAAATTTTGGGACTCGTATGGAATAGAACGGAATTAACTAAACAGATATCTAGAAGAAGAATAAACATTTGAGCACAAAGGGAGAATTAGTGGAAAAAATCACCATTTTCCAAATGATTTGCAGTAAAATTCATGTTATTTACAATAAAAGTATCTTGTTATCAAATACATGCCTTCATTTTACTTTTACCCCGCACAGCACCTTAATGATCCCCATGACAACTGTATCCTCGAACTTAGATGCCAATTTGAAAATGACTAGGAAATGGGTCATTTGATAAATAATAAGCTCTGTCGATGTTTGCTCGTTATTTTTCACGTTTGTTTCTGACAGTTTATACATCAAATGTTGTTTGATTATTTTGTTACCAATTTTTTAAATATATTGCTATTTATAGAAATATAAACCGGTCAAGTCGCTTGCGTCCTCGAACTTCAGTCCTCCCAGTATATAATTGCATGACAGCAGAACAGCGAGAATGGTTCCATAATGTCATGAGGGTCCAATCATATTGGAGGGAAAAATTGTAAATTTTGATGTCAATGACATCGCATGGGTCAATGTATTCATTGAAGTATGATCAACATTACGTCCCTATAGATAAGTATAGGGATTTTCTGTAAACCCACTGATAATGTAAATATAATCAAATGTTTACAGGGCTTCTTGTAGGTAAATGGTGAAATGCCTAAACTCTAATGGGGAATGAATACACTGTCAAGAAAAGAAATTCTTAAACAAGGTGATTCTAACAAGTGCCGTTAAAATCCTAAAAATTTGGATGCCTTTAGGACTTCCTGTAATTCTCCTAAAATGTTAACACATTTGTTTCAAAATCCAGCAAGGCATCCAGATTGTGGAGACAGAATGGGAAACAGTGACCCTGATCAGACTGCTCATGAAGAACCAGTCTAATCAGGGTCTACACTGTTTCCAATTCTGCCCCCCATTCTGCCTGCACCTTTTGGACTCCTTGCTGGGTCTGCACTGTTTGCCAAGACCTACCTGTCCCAATACTTCGGATCATAATGATAACCAAAACATATGGTTTAATAAGGAAATATTAAAGGAAAATGATCCCATATATATCCACATTACTTCATATCTAGAGCTAGGGAATATATAATGACACCTACCAGTTTATCTGTAAAAACACATTGTAGAAAGTCCGTTCCATCTCGCAGAACTATAAACATCAAGTTCTTCCCCTGCTGTCTCAATCTATGCACCCAACCAAAGATCTTCACTCTGATGTTACGGTTCTGTTTCGCATCACGAGTTTTGATCTACAACACATCAGATTATCATGACTAACTTTATAGCAGCATCGTATTGTTTTGTTTGATTTGAGGTTTAACGTCCCCGTCAACACTGTAAAGGTCATTTTGGAGACGTTGCTTCCAATTTTGTGGGACTTTTACCCGACATTGAGATGAAATGACATCTCAAGCCCTGTCGTCCAATGAAACCAATAGGGTTTATTAGCATGGACAGTCCGCCTCGCACCGCGGTTCCTGGACAGCTTAGATCCTCTAAGCGGTTTACCAGTACTAGTGTGTGGGCCGGATTCAGCTCTGCGTGGAAGCATCATGCAGCCCATATATTCCTTCAAGCCCCTATGGGCGGGGGCCGCGTGTCGTATTGTCATAACATATTTTTAATATTTAACACAAATAGCTATTACGGCAAAAATCCATTGCCTCCGCCCATTGGGGCTTGGAGAAATAGACTGGGCTACATGATGCTTCCACGCAGAGCTGAAACTGGTTACACCTGAGCACTGGTAAACCGCTTAGAAGAACTAAGCCTGCCAAAGCTAATTGGTGTGAGTCAGACCATCAAATGCATATAGACCTTCTGGTTTCATTTGGCAGCAGGGCTTGAGATGTCATTTCATTTCAATGTTTGGTAAAAGTCGCACAATGTTGGAAGCAATGTCTCCAAAATGCCCTAAATTGCGTTGACGGGGATGTTAAACCTCAAATCAAACAGAACTGCAAAAATCCTAAAAATTTGGATACCTGAAGAACTTGCTGTAATTTTCAAAACAATTTGAACAATATTTTTTTTCACAATCCAGCAAGCAGTCCAAAAGGTGCAGAATGAATGACAAACAGTGTAGACCCTGTTCAGGAGCAGTCTGATCTCCTTCAAGAGCAGTCTGATCTGGGTCTGTACTGTTTGCTTAGGCCTATCTGTCCCAATGCTAAGGATAATTTCGGTAAAATGGAAGGATTAGAAATGACTGATAAAATCCAAGACACTGTATCGTCATTAAAACGCTATATCAGCATGCAAAGTATATATTGTACGACTACTAGGATGCCATCAGATTTTTCTTTTAGGCAATGCTGCATCCAATAATGTCATATAGGAATAACGTCTTGTGTACTTATATTAATTAGTACACATCTTTCCTGATCCAGCGGAAGGAAAAAACAAGAGCACCGCATGCGGGTGCCAACGCTCTGCTGCAGCCCCTTCTCATAATGAACGACTAGTCCGAGTTTCAAGTAAATATGTTCAGTAATGACAGAGATATTACAAAATGACCAAGTTTTCGCACAATGACGACGAAAATGTTCAAGTCTTTGCACGAAGACAATGCCAGAGCTATGACAATACCTCGTCGTTTTCTTCAAAAACAGCCAAGCTAAAAAACATAGAAAATACAGGGCTGGCTAAATCCACTCACCATGGCATGTGTCTAGTGCTGGAGGGCAAGTAAAACAAGAGGCCCATGGGCCACTACGCTCACCAGAGGTCATGTGGTTTATACCATTTTCAGGCCAAGGTGCCCATCTTGGTCATGTGACAACAATACCATGAATAATGTTTAATTGCCTATCCCCAATAGAGGCTTTTCATGTAATTTGTTTTCAATCAGCACAGCTCTTTTACTGGAGAAGAAGATAAAAATACTGAATCTGAGCCATCCAAGACAAAGGTCAGTAATGAGCTTGACCTTTGGAATTGATTAACTTCCATTCATCTGATTGTAAATAATATTTCTGATGCGACCATGCAATCGGTAAAATCCACTGTCTTGCCCTTTTCTGATACAAATGTCTAAGTGACCAAATTTGACCTTGACGTATAAAACAGGTCTAAGGTCATCATTTGAACAAATTTGGTAGGGCCTGAGTCCCCAATGCTAGATACCAAATTTCAAGGTCATCAGTTATTTGGTCCCTGAATGTTTTACCATATATGAGCATGAGCAGATATTGGTCATGTGACCCAGTCCTTACAAACAAATTTCATTCCCCCTACACATAGAGGCTCAACATGTAATTTGGTTTCAATCAACCCACCAGTTTAAGCACAGAAGATAATAAATAACTGTACCTGAGGCATCTAGGATAAAGGTCAGTAAATGACCTTGACCTTTGGAATTGATAAACTTCCATTTAGCTAACTGCAAATATAATTTTTGATGTCACAGCCTACCAAGCAATCACAAATATCCACTATTTTGCCTTTTTCCATATAAACATCTAAAAGACCAAATTTGACCTTGACAGGCTTTCAAGTGACTCCTGGTGAAAAAGTAGGAGAAAAGTAGGAGCCTGAGATACCAAAAAGTAGGAGAAAAGTAGGAAAAAAGTAGGAACCTGATATAAAAAGTAGGAGCTAATAGACACGAACGTACCTCCATATGTCATACATTTTACCAGTTTTTCATTTTGGGCAGTTTTATTTGTGCATTTGAGTCTAATGTTTTTACATCAAATATAGCAGGCACCTGTAAAATGTTAGTGGCTAACCCATCTAGTACAGTTATTCATGACTGCAGCCTGAACTTCCCATGCTTTTGTCAAGAGTTTAACACTGGCAGATATCTGTACCAAGATATTGACATATGTCAAAGAATTAATGAAGTTTGAAAATTTACATTTGTGAGAGGCATCAGCTACAAGATGTCCAGGTGAAGGGCCGAAGGCATCATAGCACTGCTACAATGAATTCCTGTCATGCAAACTAAGACAGCATTTTAGATGCTCACTGAAGTCAAGGCTTTAAAGTATTGCTGCAATGAATTTCTGTCATGCTAAACAGAGCTCTAGTTGGTCACCCAAGACATCACAGCACTGGTGCAATGAATTTCTGTCAAGCTAAACAAGACAGAGCTTTAGTTGGTCACTTCAGTCATCACGGCATTGCTGAAATGAATTTCTGTCATGCTAAACAAGACAGAGCTCTAGTTGGTCACTTCAGTCATCACAGCACTGCTGCAATAAATTTCTGTCATGCTAGACAAGAAAGATCTCCTGCTGGTCGATCACTGCAGTTAAGACATTGCATTACAGCTGCTTTGCATTCCTGTCATCCTCCATAAGACAGATCTCAGATTTTTCACTGCAGTAAAGGCATCATAGGACTGCTTCAATGTTTTTCTGTCAAGCTAAACAAGACACAGCTCTATTTGGTCACTTCAATTAAGGCAACACAGCACTGCTGCAATGAATTCCTTTCATGCTAAACAAGACGGAACTTTAGTTTGTCACTTCAATTAAGGCAACACAGCACTGCTGTAATGAATTCCTGCCATGCTCAACAAGACAGAACTCTAGTTGGTCACTTCACTTAAGGCACCACAGCATTGCTGCAATGAATTCCTGCCATGCTCAACAAGACAGAACTCTAGTTGGTCACTTCACTTCAGGCACCACAGCACTGCTGCAATGAATTCCTGTCATGCTCAATAAGACAGAACTCTAAATGGTCATTGCAGCTAAAGGCATCAAAGCATGGCAAATATGAATTACTTTCATACTTATCAAGACAATAATTTTAGTTGGTCACTACATTTAAGGTAAATTTAAGCAGCACTACTGCAATGAATTCCTGTCATGCTCAATAAGACAGAACTCTAAATGGTCATTGCAGTTAAAGGCATCAAAGTATGGCAACAATGAATTACCTTCATACTTATCAAGACAATAATTCTAGTTGGTCACTGCATTTAAGGCAAATTTAAGCAGCACTACTGCAATGAATTTCTGCAATGCTCAAAAAGTCAGAGCTCTAGTTGGTAACACAATTAAGGCACCACAAAAGTGCTGCAATAAATTGATGCCAGGCTCAACAAGACAGAACCATAGTGGGTAACTGCAGTTAAGGCATCACAGTACTGCTGCAGTGTATCCCTTTCATGCTCAAGACAGAACTTCTAGTTGGTTACTGCAGTCAAGGCATCACAGCATTGCTGCAATGAATTTCTGTCTTGCTCAACAAGACTGAGCTCCAGTGGGTCTCTGCAGTTTAGTCATCAGAGCACTGCTGTAATGTATTTCTGTCATGTTCAACAAGACATAGCTCTAGATGGTAACCACAGTTAAGGCATCACAGAATGGCTGCTACAATGAATTTCTATCAAGCTTAACAAGACAGAACTCTAATTTGTCACTGCAGTTAAGGCATCACAGCACTAAGGAAATGAATTCCTCTTGTGCTAAAGACAGAGATGTAGTTGATCACTGCAGTTAAGGTGTCAAAGCATTGCTGCAATGAAATCCTGTCATGCTAAAGAAGACGGAGCTCTAGTAAGGCATCAAAGACATGGTATCAAAGCATTGCTGCTATGAACTGCTGGTCAGTTAAGGCCTCAAAACACTGCTGCAATGAATTCCTTGCATGCTTACCAAAACATAGCTCTAGCTGATCCCTGCAGTTAAGAAATCAAAGCACTGCTGCTATGAACTCCTGCCATGCTTAACAAAACATAGCTCTAGCTGATCACTGCAGTTAAGAAATCAAACCAATGCTGCTATGAACTCCTGCCATGCTTACCAAAACATAGCTATAGCTGATCACTGCAGTTAAGAAATCAAAGCACTGCTGCTATGAACTCCTGCCATGCTTACAAAAACAGAGCTCTAGCTGATCACTGCAGTTAAGAAATCAAACCACTGCTGCTAAGAACTCCTGCCATGCTTACCAAAACATAGCTCAAGCTGATCACTGCAGTTAAGAAATCAAACCACTGCTTCTATGAACTCCTGCCTTGCTTACCAAAACATAGCTCTAGCTGATCACTTCAGTTACGAAATCAAACCACTGCTGCTATGAACTCCTGCCAAGCTTACCAAGACAGAGCTCTAGCTGAGTAATGCAGCTGAGGCATCAAAGTATTGCTGTAATGAATTTTTGTCATGCTAAACAAGACAAAGCTCAAGCTACTGCAGTAAATTGGCTACTGCAGTTAAGGCATCACTGCACTGCTGAAGTGAATGTTTGTCATGCTAACACAACAGAATTAAAGCTGGTCACTGCAGTTAAGGAATCACTGGACTGCTGCAATGAATTTCTGTAATGCTAAACAAGACAGAACAGTTTGTCACAGCAGTTAAAGCATCAAAGCATTGCTGTAGTGAATTTTCTACCATTCTCAGCAAGACAGAGCTCCAGTTGGTCATTAAGTTAAAACATCACTACACTACTGACTGCAATGTTCAACAAGACAAAACTGTAGATGGTCATTCCAGTTTTGCTTTACATCAACATATGCCAATTAGTGGTACAGCTAAAAACAGATGAATGTCGAGGATCATCAGTACATTTGTCATGTAACAAAATGCATTCTACAAATAGTTTGAGATACAATTTATACTTTTAAAAGCTTAATTTATTTATTCATCTGGGATCTTAGTTTTTGGACAAATAAAAAAGTAGGAGAAGTAGGAGTTTTTCTGGAAAAAGTAGGAACAAAGTAGGAAGAGACCCAAAAAGTAGGAAAAGTAGGAAAAAGTAGGAAAAAGTAGGACTACTTGAAAGCCTGCCTTGACGTAAAACAGGTCACAACCAAAGGTCATCATTTGAACAAACTTGGTAGGGCCTACGTCCCCAATGCTGCATACCAAGTTTCAAGATCATAGGCTATTCGGTTCTTGAGAAGAAGATTTTTAAAGGTTTTTACCATATTAGGGCATGGTGGCCATACTGGTCATGTGACCCAGTCCTCACGAACAAACTTTCGTTCCCCTTTCCTATAGAGGCTCCACATGTAATTTGGTTGCAATTGGCCAAGTAGTTTCAGAGAAGATGTTGTTTGAAAATGTTGACGACGCAGACGACGACCATGACGGACCAATGCCTATACTATAAGCTCCCCCGGAGCCGCCCGGAGCCGAAGCCTTCGGCTCTGGTGAGCTAAAAATTTTGTAATCCCAAAGAAATTTACCAAATTCTACTTGTCCCTAGTCATCCAGGACAATTTTAATTTTGAAGAATTTTCAAGCCCTGATACTGGTAATTAATAAACATCTCCATGAAACAAAGTTGCAGGGCCGAGGAATCAAACATGTGACCTCCAAATCACCAGTGGGGCATGTAGCCATGTCTCCAGGCCTTACAAAATTTAATGTAATGTTATAGTTGTAATAGAAAAATGCCAATTATCAAATGAGTATTCCTCACAAAAAAAATTGAGATTAACCAGTCAATGAGGTTATGATAATGGTGTACATGTATATTAACCCTTGTCCTTCTGAGCCCGGATATGTCTTATCTTTCAAACAATGAAGATCCAGATCAGACGGCTTCTGAAGAAGCCATCTGATCAGGAACTTCATTGTTTGTCATTTAGCTCATGAATTTGTTACAATAATTTGCATCACGTAATCTGATTGGTTGATAATCAGTAGTGGGTGTGACATATATAAATATTCAGCAGGTCAAGGGTTAAAATCTGCATAAGTTTGCTTGTTTATTTCTCATTGCCATGAAGACCTCAAAATCACATGCTTTCAAAACAGTGTATAATTATGAATTCAATTTTTAGAAAGTGTCTATTCAATTTTTCAAAAGCACTTTTAACTGATCTTTCCAATGGCTGACAGTTTAACCCTTGACCTGCTGAATATTTAAACATGCCACACCCACCACTGATTATGAACCAATCAGATTACTGGATGCAAATTATTTCAACAAATTCATAAACTGAATGTCAAACAATGAAGATCCTGATCAGATGGCTTCAGAAGCCATCTGATCTGGATCTACATTGTTTGACAGGTAGGACATATATTCAGGCTCAACAGGACAAGGGTTAATTGTTTTGATTATATATTTCTGGCACAACAGTTGATTGACTTGCCTGTTTAGGTTTAGGCAGACTTGTGTCCTCGTCAATAGTGATCTTCTTCGCTTCTTCTAAGTTCTTCTCTCTTCTTTCAGCATCTTCAGCCTGCAGAGATGAAAAAATGAAAATTGCAAAATACATGTAACCTTAGCTGGTACACATATTTCTATAAATCTTGGTTATTTGTTTTTGTGTTAAACTGATGCCACATCATGTCATGCGTGATTCTTTAAGTGTCATGTACCCCCGTGATAGACAAGAATGGGTAAAAAATTAAATTGAAATTGAATAGGCTGGGTGGTTTACTTGTCAAAGGCAACAGAACTTTGATCCAGAGATGCTCCCTAGCTTGCCGCTGGCCATTATTTTTGGGAGTTTTTGGTTTCACGGCTCTTTCAAGATTATTTTTTTTGGTTTTGGTTTTACGGCCCTTTCAAGATTATTTCACTCATATCGAGCCGATCGTTAATCAGAGGTGGGCGAAAACCGGAGTACCCGGAGAAAAACCACCTGACCTTCCGTTGCAGAACTTGGCGCCTCACACGTGGCCCGAGCAGTTATTTTCTCCCATCCACTGAGTCAAGAAAGGCAGTTGTCAGTTTTTGGCAAAATAATCTGCACTATACTTGTTAACCACATACAAGTATGCATAAGCCTGCCCAGGAAAAGTGTGGTTAGGTAAATCTAAATAATATTGACTGGGTTAAATCTGAATAAATCAATCAGTCAAGAAGCCTCCTCGGTTAAGCTACTTGACCCTTCCAGGTAGCTGGTTTGCTGCATGTATGGCAGATCTCACAATAGATCTCCAGGTTTGTCTATCATGAGGGTCGATAGCAGAGAGCTTCCACTCTCTGTGATCTTCCTCTGTTATCTACCTCCAGGTCATCTTGGGCCTCCCAGGGCCACACTTTCCATCTGTCTGTATTGACTGCTCTGTTGGAGAGTTCCACATGTCCATACCGGTGGAGCCTTTTCTCCTTCAGGATGAGGGTCCTAAATGCCAAGCTGCATAATTGGCTCACTGGACCTGATGGTGACAGTGTTTTGTGGCTTGTCATTGCAGACCTGTCTGATCATTGCCCTGTCATTCCTCTGCGGACGCTGGAGTTTGGCTTTGTCATTGGTCAAGTCTCACTGGAGCATGCACTCAACATGCAAGAGCTGTAGACATGGCTATGTGTCTTGGATGAGAGGTGGCAGGAAGAGAGAACTGGTAGCAGCTCCTTGAATTTCTTCCATGCTGTCTTCACACGTGATGTGGTCGAAAGATCACAGCCATCCGCTGCGGAGAGCATGTCACGCAGGTAGCAAAAGGAAGCTATCACCTCCAGCTTGTCAGGTCTGTCTTGAACTTCCCTTTGTAGTATGACAACTAACGGACCTGTAGTTCCTTGGCACCTGTAATCACTGTCCTCTGGGTAAATGATTGATGTTGCTCAAGAAAGGTTGCTGTTAAATTGAAGTGACTGTCAGTAAAATAATACTGTACTTACTTCTTTTTTCGCTCTATCAGCAGCTTTGCTGACCTCTCGCTGCCAGACCTTTTGCCATTTCTTCAACTGGGACTTTGCTGCGGGTTCGAACCTCTGTAAGAAAATGATATAACAGTATATGTATTCTGACAGATAGGTCCCAGCAAAAAGTGTCAACCCAGGGCATAACTCTATCATTCTTTGGTGACCTTAACCTCGAAACAATATGTGCTTCCCCACATCATGGTCTAACTATGTATGAAGTTTCAGCCGGATCAGATGCAAACTGTAGGATGAGTTATCCAGAAACGAAAAGTTTACAAAACATTTTAAAGGGGCATAACTCTTATCATTATTTGGTGGACCGCAACCTCGAAACAATATGCGCTGCCCAACATCAGGGTCTAACTATGTATGAAGTTTCAGCTAAATCAGATGTAAAATGTGAAGGAGATATCCGGAATGAAAGGTTACAAAAAATTTCAAAGGGACTTAACTCTATTATTATTTGGTGGACCACAACCTCAAAACAATATGCTCTGCCCCACATCATGGTCTAACTATGTATGAAGTTTCAGCTCGATCAGCTTTAAACTGTAGGAGGAGTTATCCGGACACGAAAAGTTTACAGACGGATGGACAGATGTGGGGGGGGGGGCAATAACATAATACTGCTGTTTTTCAAACGGGCGTATAAAAATGATCATAAATGGTCATTTTTCTATATAATCTATACATTTTTGTTTGGATATAATATGTTTGTTTAACTAACACAGTTTCTGCTTTGGACCCCATTAATACATGTAGTGCTATAAAGAGGTTGTGGTTTATTAGATATTAATAGTAACGAGTTTGTTGAGCTTATGGATGCTTGGAACAAATGGACCCAGATGGTCACAGCACTGCAAAGTACATGTCTGAGGCAATTAAATTAGGTTATACCACAGAAAAGAAGTTGTCAGTATGCTGCCCACTAAGTCGAGTACCGTTAAGATTCTAAACACAGACAGAAGCGGCTACGCATACAGAGAAACCCCAGATCAGACTGCCCCATAAGCAGCAGTCTGCTTATAACTGTTGCACTTGTGTATTGTGACACACAGCTACGTTTTGTTTGTTTGTTTGTTTGATTTTAGGTATAACGTCCCCATCAACACTGTATAGGTCATTTTGAAGACTCTGCTTCCAATTTTGTGGGACTTTTACCCGACACTGAGATGAAATGACATCTCAAGCCCCGTCACCCAATGAAACCAATAGGGTTTTTAAGCATGGAAGGTCCGACTTGCACCATCTTACCTGGGCAGGCTTAGATCCTCTAAGCAGTTTACCAGTACTGGTGTGCAGTCTGATTTCAGCTCTGCATGGAAGCATCACGCAGCCCATCCATTTCTTCAAGCCCCGATCGGCGGGGGACGAACAGCTACAACGTAATATCCAGTTATAATTCAAACTTTAGTATAATCAAAGTGATCCTTAATGGTGAACCGTAAAAATCCTAAAAATTCTGACACCTTGAGAACTTGCTGTAATTCTCCTTAAATTTTGATAAATTTGTTTCATGAGACAGCAATGGGTCCAAAAAGTACATACGGATTGGCAAACTGTAGATCCTGATCAGACTCAATCTCAATAGACTCAGTCTGATCTGGGTCTGCACTGTTTGCTTAGGCATGTCTGTCCCAATAATTAGGATCATTATGGTTGCAGGTTTTTAAGTGGTTACAGAAATAACTAGAACCCACCTTTCCTTCATCTTTTCCATCCATATAGATGGTAGGGAATGGTTCTTTTCCTGCATGGTGCATGGCCTGTCAACAGTAAAACATGATGATACATCAATAGTCAAGAACATCTACATGTAGTAACAACAAGAGGGTCATGATGACCCTTGATTGCTCACCTGATCCTTATTGCACAACTGAAATGGTAGGGAGGGTTGATCCATTTGACATCATGGGTCAGGTCCTAGTGCACCAGAAGATGAACAAGCTCAGTTTGACTTTCAATAACTCATGGAGACAAGGAGTTGTGTGTGTGTGTATGTGAGGCGGGTGGGTTTGAGGGGGTGACAAGAGGCTGTGTGTGAATGAGTGAACAGGATGAGTCTAACTATCAATGACCAATGACTGGAGGGAGATAAGATTGACTAGGCGGAGCTATCATTTGTACCTGCCTTAAGAATATTCCATTAACAAAAAGGTAAACCAAGTCACCCGACTGTGTGAATTCAACTGTAACACAAGCATAGCTGTGGCATATATGACCATTTTGTCCGCTTGAGGAAAGCGTGCGAAAGGCACTCTACCAAATCTTCTGGTGGACTCAGCGAATTTGACATATATTGACAACACCTGAATAGCCCCACTCAGTCAATCTTATCTGCGACTACTATAAGTAGAGTGAAACTCTTTATCAAGAGTTGCCAGAAGGCAACATAGCTTGTCTCTACGGGGCCTAAGTTGAACAAGTTATTTGTGAGTGCATGCATGCATGTATGTGTGCATGCATGCATGCCTGAATGTGTGAGTGTGTATGTGCATGCATGCATGTGTGTGCATGCATGCCTGAGTGTGTTTGTGAACACAGCATAATGTGTGTTCTTGCATAAATACCTATGCGCATGACTGTTTGAAGCCATTGTTAAATGGACCGAAAGCTGTGCTGAAACAGCAAAAACCATGTTCAATTCATGAACTTCGCGTGCTGTTTGAACATGGCTTTTGAGCTTTTGATATCACAAGACGGGCCTTGCTTTGTTTAAATTACTTTGAGCGACGTAACGTATTCGCCCTGAACGTAGCATTTTAGGATTCTATGATGACGTCAGAGGGTTGCGGCATGACAACGTCATTGTAAACAACATTCTGAGCTGGCCGCCATTTTGGTTTGCCAATCGCATTTAAAGAGTTTATATGGAATTTATATGGAGCTTTTGGGCGTTTTCGTCAAAATTTGCGGTCGGATTTGTAAGTTATGCAAGAACAACAATTATCCATGGTTATTTCATTGCATTATCATTTGCCGGATCCCTCAGAAGATATTTGAACATTCGGCCTCATGTTCAAACAGCTTCCTCGGGACCCGGTAAATGTTAAATTAACAATGCATGAAAAACCATGGTTGATCCCTATATTCACGCATGCTTGCATGAGTGTGTGCATGCATGCATGAGTATGCATGCATGCATGAGCATGTGTGTGTGTGTGTGCATCCATGCAGGTAAGTATATGTGCATGCAAGTGTGTGTGTGCATGACTGTGTCAATATTTTTTACCCATTTACCATAAAATGTTTGTTTTCAGGTTGTTGCTCGAGTTTTACTATGTAAATAAATAATACAGAAATAATATGATGACTGTAGAGTGTAGAACTAACATATCACTTTAGTATGATTTTTATCATTTCCTCGGTCCAGTTGAACTTAGATCAGGTCCAGTGCATCCCAAGAGTTACAGGACCACGTTGTCTGGTTATTTAACAAGAGGGCCATGATGGCCCTGGATCGCTCACCTGACCCATATGATAGAGTAACAAGTGGGCCTCTGGGAGGGCCATTATTGACCCCAGGGCTACAATGTGCATAATGTTGAGGGAGGTCTAAAAAGGTGAAGCTACATACCAAATATCAAGAAAGCCTATAATTTGAACAATCTTGGCAAAGGTCCACTAGATGAAGCTACACACCAAATATCAAAGACCTGGGCCTTGGGGCTTCAGAGACGATTTTTTAAAGATATTCCCTACATAGCCTATGTAAAACCAAATGGCCCCGGGGCGGGGACATTTTTAGCCTCAGCGCTATAATTTAAACAATCTTGATAGAGGTCCACTAGATGAAGCTTCACACCAAATATCAAAGACCTAGGCCTTGCTGTTTCAGAGAAGAAGATTTCCAAAGATTATCTCTACATATAAGTCTATGTAAAACCAAAGGGCCCCAGGGCAGGGGCTATAATTTGAACAATCTTGGTAGAGGTCCACTAGATGAAGCTCCATACCAAATATCAAAGACATGGGCCTTGTGGTTTCAGAGAAGAAGATTTTTAAAGATTTACCTATAGAAGTCTATGCAAAACCAAAGGGTCTCGGGGCGGGGGCATTTTTGGCCCCAGGACTATAAATTGAATAATCTTGATAGAGGTCCACTAGATATAATTTCACACCAAATATCAAAGACCTAGGCCTTGTGGTTTCACAGAAGAAAATTTTTAAAGATTTTCCCTATATAAGTCTATGTAAAACCAAAGGGCCCCCGAGACAGGGGCGTTTTTGGTCTCAGGGCTATAATTTGAACAATCTTGGTAGAGGTCCACTAGATGAAGCTTCATACCTAATATCAAAGACCAGGGCTATCTGGTTTCAGAGAAGAAGAGTTTTCAAGATTTTCCCTATATATATGGTCTATGTAACACCAAAGGGCCCTGGAGCGGGGGCATTTTTGGCCCCAGGGCTATAATTTGAACAATCTTGGTAGAGGTCCACAAGATTAAGCTTCATACCAAATATCAAAGACCTAGGCCTTGTGGTTTCAGAGAAGAAGATTATTAAAGATTTTCCCTATATAAGTCTATGTAAAACCAAAAGGCCGGGGCATTTTTGGTCTCAGGGCTATAATTGAACAATTTTGGTAGAGGTCTACTAGATGAAGCTTCATACCAAATATCAAAGACCTAGGCCTTGTGAATTCAGAGACAAAAAATTTTCAAGATTTTCCCCATATAAGTCTATGTAAAACCAAATGGCCCTGGAGCGGGAGCATTTTTGGCCCGTGGGCTATAATTTGAACAATCTTGATAGGGGTCCACTAGGTGAAGCTTCATACCAAATATCAAAGACCTGGGACATGTGGTTTCAGAGAAGAAGATTTTTTAAGATTTCCCTATATAAGCCTATGTAAAACCAAAGGGTCTCGGGCGTGGGCATTTTTGGCCCCAGGGCTATAATTTGAACAATCTTGGTAGGGGTCCACTAGGTGTAGCTTCATACCAAATATCAAAGACCTGGGCCTTGCGGTTTCAGAGAAGAAGATTTTTAAAGATTTTCCCTATATTTGCCCATGTAAAACCAAAAGGCCCCGGGGCGGGGGCATTTTTGGCCCCAGCAATATAATTTGAACAATCTTGGTAGGGGTCCACTAGATGAAGCTTCATACCAAATATCAAAAACATGGCCCTTACGGTTTCAGAAGAAAACTTTTAAAGATTTTCCCCATATAAGCCTGTGAAAAACCAAAGGGCCCCGGGGCGGGGGCATTTTTGGCCCCAGCACTATAATTTGAACAATTTTTGTAGGGGTCCACAAGATGAAGCCTCATACAAAATATCAAAGACCTGGGCCTTGCGGTTTCAGAGAAGAAGATTTTTCAAGATTTTCCATATATAAGCCCATGTAAAACCAAAGGGCCCCCGAGCAGAGGCATTTTTGGCCCCAGGGCTATAATATGAACAATCTTGGTAGGGGTCTACTAGGTGAAGCTTCATACCAAATATCAAAGACCTAGGCCTTGCGGTTTCAGAGAAGAAGATTTTTAAAGATTTTACCTATTTAAGCCCATGTAAAACCAAAGGGCCCCGGGGCGGGGGCATTTTTGGCCCCAGCACTATAATTTGAACAATCTTGGTAAGGTAAGGGTCCCCTAGATGAAGCTTCATACCAAATATCAAAGACCTGGGCCTCACGGTTTCAGAGAAGAAGATTTTTAAAGCTCTTCCCTATATAAGCCCATGTAAAACCAAAGGGCCCTGGAGCGGGGGCATTTTTGGCCCCAGCACTATAATTTGAACAATCTTGGTAGGGGTCCACTAGATGAAGCTTCATACCAAATATCAAAGACCTGGGCTTTGCGGTTTCAGAGAAGAAGATTTTTACAGATTTTCCCTATATAAGCCCATGTAAAACCAAAGGGCCCCAGAGCGGGGGCATTTTTGGCCCCAGCACTATAATTTGAACAATCTTGGTAGGGGTCCACTAGATGAAGCTTCATACCAAATATCAAAGACCTGGGCTTTGCGGTTTCAGAGAAGAAGATTTTTAAAGATTTTCCCTATATAAGCCCATGTAAAACCAAAGGGCCCCAGAGCGGGGGCATTTTTGGCCCCAGCACTATAATTTGAACAATCTTGGTAGGGGTCCACTAGATGAAGCTTCATACCAAATATCAAAGACCAGGGACTTGTGGTTTCAGAGAAGAAGATTTTTTAAGTATTTGGTGAAAAAAATCTATTTTTGGCTCCTATGACCTAGATGTGCAACGGACCGGAAACATTTGAACAACTTTGAAAGGGGACCACCTAAGGATCATTCCTGTGAAGTTTGGTCAAAATCCGATCAGTGGTTTAGGAAGAGATGTCGTTTGAAGAAATTGTTTACGGACGGACGCACACACGCATGGACGCACAGACGACGGACGAAAAGTGATCCCAAAAGCTCACCTCGTCACTATGTGACGGTGAGCTAAAAAGTTAATTTTGAACACTGCCTGATACGAGTATGTGAATTCAATTGTAACACCAACACAGCTATGGTGTATGGCAAAAGCATGCAGGTTCTTGGACAGACAATTCACATGTAATTAATATCAAAGCTTATTTTCTCTGAAAAATAAGAAAAAAACTTATTTTAACACGAAGTCTGCAAATGGTGTGATTAGCAGTGTACTTGGTTAACCCTGCCAAGGAAAACTACATCTGAAAATGTCATCTGCTTAGCTATGTCATCTGCTGGATCTTCTTGCAAACTCTTCAAAAACATTTTGTATGCAGGCAAACAGTGTGGACCCAGATCAGACTGCTCCTACAGGAAAAAAATTACTTTTAAGGTAACCTGCAGATGACAAAGCAGATGACAACTGTCGTGATTGGCATTTTATGGGTTATTGATTGTTCAGCCCAGTCAACACTATTTAAGTCATCTTTGAGCTGGTCAGTTTACCTATCCACATTTTTCCTGGGCAGGCTTATATGTACCGGTAAGGTGGTTAAACAGTACACTGCACTTTCTTTCGCCAGAAACTGACAACTGCCCTTCTTGAATCAGTTTTATGGGTTAAATAGTTACCTGAAGAACAGACTTGAATGGTTTGTCTGCAGTGCCATCCCCAGTCTCATCAGAGCCAGTGCTCTCCGACGTGTAGATTTCTCCTGAAACAAAATGCAGGGGCAATGATACTCTTGCAGGGGGGAAAACTGGTAAAATATCATTCTATCCAATATTCAAACAACTATCTGCCACTGTCCCACAGAAGGCTTGCTGTTACATGTACATCTCCAGTCAAGTATTTACTGTATTATCCCTTCAAGCACTAAGGAAATTTATTTCTTGCACACCAGACAAGGAAATCTGTGATTTTACCCTGGGATAGTAAAATTTATGTTCTGACCCTGGTGTTCCGACCCCAAATCGAATATAATTGCGTGTTTAATAAATGCAATGGTTGATTACAACCTCATGCGCGGCGGCGTCATGCGTGACGTCACTAAACATTCCTGTTGTGTCATCACAAAATGGCGGACGTTGGTAACCGAAGTGACAGCAGCATTAAAAATTTGCAATAGAAATGGAAGGTATGCAAGAAAAAGAATCCAATATGGGTGCGAGGGGTGGATAGAAAAATCTGTCCCTCGGGATCACTGTCCGGCATCACTCGGTTGATTACAACCTCATGCGCGGTGGCGTCATGCGTAACGTCACTAAACATTCCTGTTGTGTCATCATAAAATGGCGGACGTTGGTAACCGAAGTGACAGCAGCATTAAAAATTCGCAAT
The DNA here is from genome assembly GCA_963580285.1 of Lucinisca nassula. Classification (NCBI taxonomy): domain Eukaryota; kingdom Metazoa; phylum Mollusca; class Bivalvia; order Lucinida; family Lucinidae; genus Lucinisca; species Lucinisca nassula. The sequence continues at coordinate 57,867,611 of OY757018.1, read as the reverse complement.
AGAAATGGAAGGTATGCAAGAAAAAGAATCCAATATGGGTGCGAGGGGTGGATAGAAAAATCTGTCCCTCGGGATCACTGTCCGGCATCACTCGGCAAGCCTCGTGATGCCGGACAGTGTCCATCGGGACGGATTTTTCCATCCACCCCTCACACCCATATAAGATTCTTATAATACCAGACAACAATATTTTTCTTATTTTTCAGACACAATATACCTTTCCATTTGATGCAAATAGTCTGCTTGGCTTTACATTACATGTGAATGGTCTGCTGGGCAGACGATTTGCATGCAATGTAAAACCTTACACAATGTGATGTAAAGCTTTATCCTTGTGGTAGTTTTGCAGTGCAATCCGTTACACTCATTTTTCGCAACTCAGACAAACGATGATTACATTATTTAACCCTTTTTGGGTGGCAGGCTTTGAGATGACATTTCATCTCAATGTTGGGTAAAAGTCCCACAAAATTGGAAGCAATGTCTCCAAAATGACCTTTACAGTGTTGATGGGGATGTTAAACCTCAAATCAAACAAACAAACAAGAGGGCCCAAAGGGCCCTGGTTCGCTCACCTGTGTGTCACTGTCTCGAGTACATTCTAATTTTAGCTATAGTGGCCATCTTGTTCATCAGCAGAGTGATTTTAGCTTATTTGGTAGGGAGTAACCTAGGCAACATTCCAGTGAAGTTTGAATCAAATTGGCCTTAGGGTTTAGGAGGGGTTCACGTTTGAATCAGATTTACAATATTTTTCTATTTTTAGCTCCGGTGGCCATTTTTTTCATCAGAGCGGGATTGTTTTAGCCTTTTTGGTAGAGGGTCATCTAAGCAACATTACTTCGAAGTTTGAATGAAATTGGCCCAAGAGTACAGAAGGAATTGTCGTTGGAAGATTTTTTTATTTTCAGCTCTGGCAGCCATCTTGTTCATTGGAGTGGAATGAGTTTTAACTATTTTGGTAGGGAGTCACCTAGGCAACATTCCTATGAAGTTTTAAATCCAACTGGCCCAATGGTTTAGAAGGAGTTCGCATTTGAAGCAAATTTACAATGTTTTTCTACTTTTAGCTCTTGTGACCATTTGTTATGCTATTTTCCTAGAGGGTCATCTACACAACATTCCAATGAAGTTTAGAAGCCTTCATGGTGAAGTGGTCATGCTACTTGCCTTGTAAACCAGGGGTAGCAGGATCAATCCCAGGCTTCTCCAGACTTTCAGATTGGTCTTTAAACAGAGCTCCCATCACTGTATGACCTTAGCTGTTGGTGAGACTTCAACTAAAACACTCACTCCTATGAAGGAACCTATATGCCAAATATGAAGGCTGTATCTTAAATGCTCCAAAAGTTATGACAAAGTAAGTCAAAGGTCAAGGTCATGGCTCAAAAGTTTTGAATGGTTGGGAAAACTTTGTCACAAGGAACATACATGCCTAATATGAAGGCTCTATCTCATATGGTTCAAAAGTTATGATAAAGTAGGTCACAGGTCAACGTCACAGGTCAACGTCACAGGTCAAATCTTTATATGAGTGGGAAGTCCTCGTCACAAGGAACCTACATGCCAAATATGAAGGCTCTATCTCAAACAGTTCAAAAGTCATGACAAAATGACCTACTGATCTACTTTTTGATTTGACATGACCCATATTCGCACTTAACTGAGATATTGTCCAGATGATCATTCTGAGCAAGTTTTATGATGATTTACCTAAAACTGTGGCCTCTTAGAGTGTTCAAAACGTTTTTCTATGATTTGACCTGCTGACCTACTTTTTGACCCGACATGACCCATATTCAAACTTGATCCAGATATTGTCAAGATGATCATTCTGAGCAAGTTTGATGATCAGACCAAAACTAGGGTCTCTAGTGTGTCCACAAGGTTTTTCAACAATCTGACCTACTGACCTACTTACTGGCCAGATATGACCTATATTCGAAATTAACTGAGATATTGTCAAATGATCATTTTTAGCAAGTTTGATGATGATCAGACCAAAACTGTGACCTCTAGTGTGTGCAGAGGGTTTTTTCTATGATTTTATCTACTGACCTACTTTTTGGACCGACATGACCCATATTCTAACTTGACTCAGATTTGTCAAGATGATCATTCTGGGCATGTGTGATGATGATCGGACCCAATCTGTGGCCTCTAGTATGTTCACAAGGTTTTTCTATGATTTGACGTACTGACCTACTTTTTGACCTGAAATGACCCATATTCAAACTTGACCGAGAGATTGTCAAGACTATCATTCTGAGCAAGTTTGATGATGATTGGACCTAATCTGTGGCCTCTAATGTGTTCACAAGGTTTTTCTCTGATTTGACCTACTGACCTACTTTTTGACCTGCCATGACCCATATTCGAACGTGACCAAGATATTATCAAGATGATCATTCTGAGCAAGTTTGATGATGATCGAACCAGAACTGTGGCCTCTAGTGTGTTCACAAGGTTTTTCTCTGATTTGAACTACTGACCTACCTTTTGAACCGACATGACCCATATTCTGACTTGACTCAGATATTGTCAAGATGATGTTTCTGGGCAAGTTTGATGATGATTGGACATAAATTGTGGCCTCTAGTGTGTTCAGAAGGTTTTTCTATGATTTGACCTACTGACCTACTTTTTGACCCGACAACACCCATATTCTAACTTGACTGAGATATTGTCAAGATGATCATTCTGGGCTAGTTTGATGATGGTCGGACCAAAACTGTGGCCTCTAGTGTCTTCACAAGGGTTTTTTTCTGATTTGACCTACTGACCTACTTTTTGACCCAACATGACCCATATTCGAACTTGACCAAGAAATTTTGTGGTGGTACAAAATGTGTGCAAGTTTAGTTAAAATCAAATCATAAATGAAACGGCTATCATGCAGACAAGATCAAAATAGGCAATTTTTGCCATTTCAGGGGCCATAACTCCATAACGCATGATGGGATATGGCTGGAAAGGAACCCAGATCTCATGGAGGTACAAGTTGGGTTAAAATCAAATCATAAATGAAGATGCTATCATGCGGACAAGACCAAAATAGGCAATTTTTGCCACTTCAGGGGCCATAACTCCATAACACATGATGGGATATGGCTGGTTCAAGAAAAGAACCCAGATCTCATGGTGGTACAAGTTGTGTGCAAGTCTGGTTAAAATCAAATCATAAATGAAGATGCTATCGTGCGGACAAGACCAAAATAGGCAATTTTTGCCATTTCAGGGGCCGTAACTCCGTAACACATGATGGGATATGGCTGGTTCAAGAAAGAAACCCAGATCTCATGGTGGTACAAGTTGTGTGCAAGTCTGGTTAAAATCAAATCATAAAATTTAATGAAGATGCTATCGTGCGGACAAGACCAAAATAGGCAATTTTTGCCCTTTCAGGGGCCGTAACTCTGTAACACATGATGGGATATGGCTGGTTCAAGAAAGGAATCCAGATCTCATGGTGGTACAAGTTGTGTGCAGGTCTGGTTAAAATCAAATCATAAAAGAAGATGCTATCGTGCGGACAAGACCAAAATAGGCAATTTTTGCCCTTTCAGGGGCCATAACTCAGTAACACATGATGGGATAAGGCTGGTTCAAGAAAGGAACCTAGATCTCATGGTGGTACAAGTTGTGTGCAAGTCTGGTTAAAATCAAATCATAAATGAAGATGCTATCGTGCGGACAAGAAATTGTTTACGCACGGACGCACGCACACACGACGGACGACGGACAAAATGTGATCACAAAAGCTCACCTTGTCACTACGTGACAGGTGAGCTAAAAACAATTGGAATATTCCTCCTATAGCAGGAGACCATTTCAAAATTTAGGGGTTTCAGGTTGTGTTTTCTTCAAAATTTATTTGAAAAATGGCTGAATTCTTTGCAAACAGTGTAGACAGATGCCACATTCTGTGACGTCAGATCTGGGCCTTCACTGGTTGCCAGGGTACCTGTTTTAGGGTTTCTGGTACCAAATGGGTTAATGTTTTGATCATGAAATAGATTGATAATCATAATTAACAAGAGTGCCATGATGGTCCTGGATCTCTCACCTGAACTTTTGTTTGTTTAACTTGAGGTTTAACATCTGTCACAAACAAGGGTTTTGGTGTTGGTTGGTTCTAGATGGACAGGGTGACAATTGCGGTCCCTGCCTCTTCTTTGCCCCAGGCCTTGTATAAGCACACTCGCTTGGCAAAGTGGGGAATTAAGCTCGAGACGGTAGCATACAAGACCAGGGGTTTCCGAACCCAAATACCCTGGGTGACATATATAATCACACCAGACACAAAGTCTGATGTGATGTAGATTAGAGAGTTCAACACAACACAGTTCACTTTTCCCAAATTTGTATATTTAAATATTTTACTATCAAAATTTAGTTAAAGTTCCAAAACTTAATAAAACGCGATTGATGCAGACTATTTTTCTTATTTTAATGTCCTATTTTTCCTTAGAATGTCCTATTACTGTCTTTATTCACTTTAGCACAATTTTCCTTTGAATTCACATGAAATGACAAGTCCTAAACGAGTCCTGAAATGTCAAGTTCCTAACACAATTTGTTACAGCTGTAATGTCGACCAGCATATAATTTTCCCAAAATTTAATGTTCATCAATTCACTCAAATCAAATGTCTTGCAAATTTCCTAAAGTTATCTCCCTTACTTAGCTATTTAATTTTCCTATTTTCCTTATATTGCAAAGCACTTCTTACACAAGTCCGTTACTAAGTTTTAACAAAGATTTGTAAGTCTCTACACAGAACTTTGAATCAAACAGTCTGTGTAGGGTCTACGATGCAAAACCAAGTTAACAGTTCAATTTCGTTCACTATGTATTCTCTGTATTGTATCTGTGTATTGTGTCTCCCCCTCAGTTTCCAAAACTTGTCTCTTATAACTGCTTGTGTGGGCTTATCAGCCCCATCTCAAATGAGCCAATGAACAGGCTTCTATCATCCAACCAATAGTTGCACATTTTTGAAGTGTCAGTTTGACCAGTTTGACCAATCAAAAGTCAGACCCAAAAGGGTGTTAAAAGATTTTTCTGAAGATAGACAATTTCACCTGAGAAAACAAACCAATTATCTAAAGATTGCAATTTCCTGTGAACAATAAAAGTTACTTATCTCAAAGTGACAACTGTTTCAATAATTTGATCAATTTTCAATTAAGTTGTCTACCAAGTTCCAGTTTGAAACCCAAAGAGTGACTTGTGTTTCCTTAGTTGATTAATCTTATTGTTTTGCTTGATGACCTCCCAGCTCAAGCGTTTCAAACTACCTTTGTTGGCTCATAGGTGCTAAAACACTTCTCAAGCCATGGTGCTTAACTTGTTTGTTTGTCAAAACAATGCCTCTAGACCCATTTTACAAAGATTAAGCTTGATGAACAAAATCCTGGGAAAATATGAAATTATGCAATTTAAACTAAAATGAAAAATTAACTTTTTTTTTGAAATTATGATTTTCTCATTCACCCATTCTCTCTTACTTTGACCTAAAAAAATAAAACCATTCATTCAACTTTCATCCCACATCGAGATACCCTTTCTCACTTATTTATTCACTTATTTTTCTGAAATGTAAATGCCCTAAAATTTTGACTGGTGACATTTTCCCCCACGGTCAATTTAGTTTGTCCCCAAACTAATAAGCATGTATTTTTATTGCTTTCTTTGCTGTAAATTTTTATTCTTCTTCTTCCTCCTCTTCTTCTTCTTCTTCTTCATTTTTTTTTTTCCTTTTTCTCATTTTTCATATTTACAACACCAGAATATGTACAAGATCGTTAACCATGCAATATACTATTTACAAGCTCGAGCTTACTGAAAAAAAAAAATGATATGAATGAGTCGTCTGCATCTCAGTTCATTGTATTTCTGTATGATTATCACTTTATTAATTCGCGAAGCATGTAACATTGTCCTTATAACATTGTGGATTGAAGATGGATCTGTTCAGCTGTCCTCATTGACTGGTCCTTGGTAGTGGACTGTGGGTAGTGGGTAGAGTCATACATTTGCAGGGCTGAACTGGTCTATGGCTCCACTCCATTGAATCATCAGGTCTGCAACTTGAACAACAAGATTAGTATCATGATTATTTTAACGTGCATCATGTCAAATAATGTTAAGGCAGGGGTGACATAATGTGTGGTACCTCACAATTATGCTCTAGCACTATAAACATCTTTACACATTAACAGGTCTGTAAATGTATAAAGACAAAATTCTGTGCCTTAACATGATTTGAGACTGAAATTTACCGGTACTGAAAGATGGCAACTGCATTGAAATTTTAATTCTGTATATACTGTGACTTTTTAAGTTCTGGAATTTCAGTTTGCACCATTGTATAGCCTTAGTACCTTATTCTTTTTCCAAGTGCTCTGTAATAATCTTCCTTAAGTGATTCTATTAATCTAAACATACTTCCAGGGGGCACATAATCAAAGGGAGACCACTCAGGTGCCAAATCAAGACTTCTGTATGTCAAAAGAAATTGCCAAGCTCTATCCGGAGCTGCTCGTACCTCATGAATAATATCACACAAAACGGATTTGAGTGGGTCAAATGGGCGTGGTTGATTTCTCTCTTTAAGAGACTCGATTTTACACTCAATAATGTCTTTTCTATACATTTCAATCAGGTTGCTAATGAAATCTCGAGCATGTATATGGGCCATATTGACAGGTTGTAATTCAGGTTCCTGATTCCCATATTGTAACATGTAGTATGACCTGCCTTTAATGAGTTTAACTCCTACAAGTTTTGGATTATTACATATATTTTCTTTCCCTGTTTCTTCCTTTACATTGCAAGGTGATGCAGACGATACACTGTTTACCTGCTGTTTGTTTTCATTGTTTTGCTGTTTCTCAGCATCCTGTGTATTACCATCCAACTTACCATTGTTTTCTGCCTTTTTACCTGAGGGTTCAATCTGACTTTCAGCCTTATCAAAGAACTTATGTTTACCCTTCAAGGGACGCCTTCTTTTCTTACCAGACATTGTCCGAGAAGCATGGAATTCTCTTATCAGTACTTCGGGAATGGAAGAAGCAAACTCCCAGGTGGATCCTGAACCTGGCTGCTTCCATTTTACCCTGTAGTACAGAGTTCCATTGCTTCGCCTGGAGGAAAGGAGCTTGTCAATATCTTCCACAGGAAATAATTTTCTTCCATTGACTGGCTCCTGTCTTTCCTGACCTTCCATTCTTTCACGTCTCGACACAGACTCATCTGGTTCTTGAGACGTACCAGGAAGAGGTACAGGCTTTCCTGCAGGCTGCGAGTCAGACTGTCTGAGCTGCTTAGGTGTAATTTCAGGCTGAACTGACTGCTTTTCATGCAGTGTTTTCTTACCATGTATTTTCTTACCCTTTGTAGGTTCTTCTCTTTGTGACTTCTCTAGAGTCTGTCTACTATCATTCTCAATATGTACATTTGACTTCTGCTTACTTTGTTTATTTGTACTATTCTGCACTGTATTTGACTTATTTTGCACTAACTCTGTCTGTTTCTTTGTAACATTTCTATTTTTCTCTACTGTTTTTGTATTCTGCTGTATTCTATTTGTACTACCTCTTGTATCATTTGACTGCCTATGATTTTGTACTCTATTTCTATCTCTGTTTGCCTCTACTTGGGCTTGATTCTGCACTAACTGCTCAGTACCTGTATTTCTGTCTACATTATCATTATCACTATCTATTTCTTCTGCATCTAACTCTTCCTCACCATTTTCGAGACCTGTTGGAGGGTTTGTGGGCCTATCAGTAGGGTCAAAGTATGGCTTGAGCCTTACTGCATTTATCATTGACTTTACCTCCTTGTTTGTTGCACAGTTCCTTATCTTATATGTAAAGTTTGGGCCTAACTGTGTAATGTAGTATGGACCCGTCCATTTTCTATGGAGCTTGGGAGCTTTACCTGGGGCTACTTTAGTGCAATAGAGCCATACGCGCTCAGCTGGCTGAAATTTTGGCTCCTGGGACCTTTTATCATACTGATGCCTATATTTTGCTTGGGCTGCCTTAATGTTTTCAGTAGCAATTTTACGGGTCACTTCAAGCTGTTTTAGAATGTTGGCAAGGTGGATCTTATGATCCTGGGCGAGGTTGTCTTTAGGAAGGAGGGCTGTATCGATTGGGACATGCATTTCCCTGCCAAACAGTAGGAAGAAGGGTGACACTTGAGTCGACTGAGTTGAAGGTGTCATCCTGTAAGCCATCATTACGGACGGCAGAATTTCTGGCCAATCATCTTGTTTACCTTTACAATAAAGCCTAAAACCTTGTAATATTACAGAATTTGCTCTTTCGACACAGCTATTCGTTTGAGCGTGATAGGAGGAAGTGTAATGCCTTGTAATTTGAAACAGTTCACATAAAGCTTTTGTTAGATTGGACATAAAAGTTTGGCCCCTATCAGATACCAATGTCCTGGGTGCTCCGTACCGAGTAATTACCTCTTTATACAGAACTGCTGCAACTTCTGTTGCCTCCTGGGTCCTAAGTGGGTGAGCTTCCATCCATTTAGAATAAGAATCTACTACTACAAGTATGTGCTTAAATTTATCTTTGGTTGTGGGTAAGCCACTGAGTATATCTATGTGCCATCTTCCAAATAGGTCGGCCACTGGGAGTGGTTGTAATGGTGGTGGTTTAGCATGCACTGGTCTTTTGACCTGCTGACAAGGCTCACATGACCTGATGTATTGCCGTATTTCATCATACATCTTAGGCCAATAGTATTTGAGTCTTATAGCAGCAAAGGTCCTTTCATGACCCTGGTGCCCGCCACCAGCTAAAGAATCATGGTATGACTTCAGAATGTCATTACGCATGATCTTTGGGATAGCTAGCTGTTTTACAAGCCGTTCCTCTCTTGGAATACCCCGTGTCCTTGGAGTGTAAAAGTGGTATAAAAGACCATCTTCTATTTCAAACTGTGAGGCCTCTGCGACCAAAGTTTTTGCTTTCTTTTCATCATCAGGGACCTCACCTGTGGTCTTATACCTATAAATGGCCTTAAAGTCTGGACAATTCTGCTGCAGATGTTGCAGATTGGGAAATTGCTTTTCCCTGTTTGTGCTGTTGTTTTGTAGCTCAGCATTTACATTTTGCACTTTTATATCACTCGAGTCATTTGGATAACAAAATGTCACTGCACAGCCAAAAGCACTTTCATCTGGTTCAGGTGTCTCTGCCCCATCCATGGGAGGATAAGTACGTCTAGAGAGACCGTCTGCATTGGAGTTATTTTTCGTTGATTTCTGAATAATCTTAAAGTTATACCCTTGTAATAAAAGTGACCATCTACCTAGCCTACCTTGACAATCTTTGATCTGCTGTAAGAACTTTACAGAAACATTATCAGTATATACAGTGAATGGCATATTAGCAAGATATGGCCTAAACTGCCTTACAGCTTCTACTAAAGCCAGTCCTTCTTTATCTGTTATATGCCACCTTAATTCTTCATTGTGTAATGCTCTACCTCCATAGGCAATAGGATGTTCCCTATCATTTGAGTCTAATTGACTTAAAACATATCCAATTGATTCCTCAGAAGCATCTACTGCTAAAATGAATGGCTTATCAAATTGAGCGAAAGCTAGCACTGGAGCGGTTATTAATGCCCTTTTCAAAGTGTCAAAAGCTTCTTGACATTCTTGTGTCCACTGAAATTTTACATCTTTCCTTAACAGTTTATTAAGCGGCAAAGCTATTGTAGCAAATCCCTTAATGTATCTCCTGTAATATTGTGCCATACCGACAAAAGCTCTAACATTTTTGACTGTTTTTGGAACTGGGTAAGTTTCTATTGCACTAAACTTTCCAGGGTCTACCTTTATGCCTTCTTTACTTATAATATGGCCTAAATATTTTATTTCTTTTACTGCAAATTTACATTTTCCAGGATGCATTGTTAGATTGGCAGCTCTCAAATTTTGAAAGACTTGGTCCAAATGATGCAAGTGCTGATCAAATTTTTTGCTGAAAATTAAAATGTCATCAATATACACCAAAGCAATCTTCCAATTTAGGTCCTTAAGGACCTTAGACATGAGATTTTGAAAGCATGCAGGCCCATTCATCATTCCAAAACTGAGGCGATTTGGGGTAAATATGCCTTGATGGGTGATAAAACATGCCTTCTCTGCAGTGGAGGGGCAGAGTGGCACTTGATTGAACCCAGAACGAAGGTCGCAAACACTAAATATTTCCGCCTGAGCATCTGCCAGGGTGTCAAAAACATCATTAATATTTGGGATTGGGAATGATATAGGTTCTGTTACCTTATTAAGCTCCCTATAATCAATGGCAAACCTATATTCACCATTTGGTTTCTTAACAAGCACTACAGGGGAATGCCATGGGCTATCTGATTCTTCAATCAAGCCATTTTGTAGCATTTCATTGGTCAAACGTTCAGTTTCAGCACGCATTTTCGGCGTTTGCCTATAAGGGGGTTTACTAACCGGACGTGCATTGCCTGTATGAATGACATGACTATGCAAATTTGTTTTTCCTAATTCAGACATGTCCTTCGCAAAAATATCCCTGTTTCGGCCTAAAAATGCATAAAGTTTTTGTTTTTGTTCACTGGACAAGTCAGTATCATCTAAATTTAAGCCTAAATCTTTGGCAATGTTTTGGTAGTAAGTTTCAGATTCATTATCATCAGTCATATTCAGCACATTTACAGAAGGAAGGTCATCATGGTCTGTGAGCTGTGTAATACTTTGCTCATCAACCAAATGAGATGTGGCAATAACAAAATTTTCTTTCAAAAAGACTGGATAATTTGTTGGATTTAGCACCCTGTATGCACAAGAATTGCTATCAGCACTAGTTAAACACTTTCCACCTACTAAGCCTGTTTGATTAAGACCACCAGAAGGTTCCAGAAGAACAGCACTATCAATTAAAGTTGAAGAATTTGAAGAAAATGAAATCCTGACTGGCATTGTGCATTCAGCTTGTGGTTCAACCACAACAGAAGAAACTGTACGCACAAGCCCTACACAAGTTTTCACTTCTTGACCAAAAGAAATGTTACAAACAGATGGTTCTTCGTTTTTGTTTGCTCTATTTTCTGAGCTAGAGCTACTTTTGAAACTAACAGTACCTTGTTCAAGGTCAATTTTAGCCTTATGCTGCCTTAAAAAGTCCATACCCAGAATGACGGGTTGGTGCAGTTTTTCAAACAAGTGGAATGTGTGTTCCAAAACAATTCCATCAAGCCTAAATGGTAAAGTAACTTGGCCTAAAACTCGATGGACCTCGCCACATACTCCCACAATATGAGCTAATGAGCTCCGTACAATTTCAACATTTTTGAATGAGCGCCTGTAAATATGCTCGCCTATACAAGAAATTTGAGCTCCAGTGTCTATCAGTGCTTTGCTTGTTTGCTTCCCTATATTAATTTGCACAAAATTTCCCTCTAAGGGAGCTGATAATGCTACATTGCATGTACTTCTATCAATGCCTACAGAATTTACACTACAAGATTTCTTTGAACACCTCCAGTTTAATTTATTTTTGTATTGAGCCATTTTTTTTTCTACTTTTAGCGCAAAACCAAAAGAAACAAAGTAACAAAACAACAAGGAAAATACTGACAGTTTTACTTATCTGTGTCTCTCCTGAGTCGGCACTTCTAGCTGGTCCTCAGTTGCGCTGGCTGGTGAACATCAGAAGTTCTAGTTGTTGGCTGGTTGTTTTCTTGAAGCGTTGAGAGGTCGTCGTACCATTTAGATTCTCCGCCACACTGTCACAAACAAGGGTTTTGGTGTTGGTTGGTTCTAGATGGACAGGGTGACAATTGCGGTCCCTGCCTCTTCTTTGCCCCAGGCCTTGTATAAGCACACTCGCTTGGCAAAGTGGGGAATTAAGCTCGAGACGGTAGCATACAAGACCAGGGGTTTCCGAACCCAAATACCCTGGGTGACATATATAATCACACCAGACACAAAGTCTGATGTGATGTAGATTAGAGAGTTCAACACAACACAGTTCACTTTTCCCAAATTTGTATATTTAAATATTTTACTATCAAAATTTAGTTAAAGTTCCAAAACTTAATAAAACGCGATTGATGCAGACTATTTTTCTTATTTTAATGTCCTATTTTTCCTTAGAATGTCCTATTACTGTCTTTATTCACTTTAGCACAATTTTCCTTTGAATTCACATGAAATGACAAGTCCTAAACGAGTCCTGAAATGTCAAGTTCCTAACACAATTTGTTACAGCTGTAATGTCGACCAGCATATAATTTTCCCAAAATTTAATGTTCATCAATTCACTCAAATCAAATGTCTTGCAAATTTCCTAAAGTTATCTCCCTTACTTAGCTATTTAATTTTCCTATTTTCCTTATATTGCAAAGCACTTCTTACACAAGTCCGTTACTAAGTTTTAACAAAGATTTGTAAGTCTCTACACAGAACTTTGAATCAAACAGTCTGTGTAGGGTCTACGATGCAAAACCAAGTTAACAGTTCAATTTCGTTCACTATGTATTCTCTGTATTGTATCTGTGTATTGTGTCTCCCCCTCAGTTTCCAAAACTTGTCTCTTATAACTGCTTGTGTGGGCTTATCAGCCCCATCTCAAATGAGCCAATGAACAGGCTTCTATCATCCAACCAATAGTTGCACATTTTTGAAGTGTCAGTTTGACCAATCAAAAGTCAGACCCAAAAGGGTGTTAAAAGATTTTTCTGAAGATAGACAATTTCACCTGAGAAAACAAACCAATTATCTAAAGATTGCAATTTCCTGTGAACAATAAAAGTTACTTATCTCAAAGTGACAACTGTTTCAATAATTTGATCAATTTTCAATTAAGTTGTCTACCAAGTTCCAGTTTGAAACCCAAAGAGTGACTTGTGTTTCCTTAGTTGATTAATCTTATTGTTTTGCTTGATGACCTCCCAGCTCAAGCGTTTCAAACTACCTTTGTTGGCTCATAGGTGCTAAAACACTTCTCAAGCCATGGTGCTTAACTTGTTTGTTTGTCAAAACAATGCCTCTAGACCCATTTTACAAAGATTAAGCTTGATGAACAAAATCCTGGGAAAATATGAAATTATGCAATTTAAACTAAAATGAAAAATTAACTTTTTTTTTGAAATTATGATTTTCTCATTCACCCATTCTCTCTTACTTTGACCTAAAAAAATAAAACCATTCATTCAACTTTCATCCCACATCGAGATACCCTTTCTCACTTATTTATTCACTTATTTTTCTGAAATGTAAATGCCCTAAAATTTTGACTGGTGACACATCCCCGTCAGCACTGTATACATTGCTTCCATTTTTTTTTACTTTTATCCGCCACTGAGATGAAATGACATCTCAAGCCCTGTCGCCCAATGAAACCAAAAGTCTGACTCGCACCGCTTTGCCTGGACAGGCTTAGATCCTAAGCGGTTTACCAGTACTCGTGTGCGGTCTGTTTCAGCTCTGCATGTGAGCATCATGCAGCCCATCTATTTCTTCAAGCCCTGACAGGCCGGGGCCGGCTCACCGGAACTATATTGCACAAATGAAACATTAAGTACATTGTAATTTGAGGTGGAGTGGAGGATTCAAGCAATTTTGGTTGACGGAGACCCAAGGAACATTGTTGTGAAATTCTGTTTGTTGATTTGAGGTTTAATGACCTCATCAACACTATTCAGGCCATTCGGGAAATGTTGCTTCTAATTTTGTGGGATTTTTACCTGACACAGAGATGAAATGACATCTCAATCCCTGTCTCCCAATGAATCCAATAGAGTTTATAAATATACATGGACGGTCCCCACTGTCAGACTTCCACTACTTTACCTGGACAGGCTTAGACCTTCTAAGTGGTTTACCAGTACTCATGAGCAGTCGGTTTCAGCTCTGCTTGGAAGCATCATGCAGTCCAATCTATTTCTCCGAGCCCCAATGGGCAGGGGCAAACACTTCTGAAATTATTTCAAAATCAGTCCAGCTTTTTGGGAGTAGAAGTCATTTTAAGGTTTTTAAGGCCACCAGAGCTAAAAATATAAAATCCTTAAAATGACTTCTACTCCAAAACAGCTGGACTGATGTGAAATTATTTCAAAATCCATCCACTGGTTAAGGAGGAGAAGTCGCTTGATGGTTTTTCTATTTTCAGCTCTGGAGGCCATCTTTTCATCCGAGCTGAATAACTTGAGCATTTAAATAGAGGCTCAACGAAGAAGTTTTCGTGAAATTATTTTGAAATTGGGGCAGTATCCTTGGAGGCGATGTGATTTTAAGATTTTTTTGTCAACACCCATGGGCGTAGACATTATAGAGTTTGGTTTGTTTGTTTGTATTTCAGTAGAACAGCCCAGTCAACACTATTTAGGTCATTTTTGAGCTGGTCAGTTTACCTATCCACACTTTTCCTGGGCAGCATTATACGTAAGCGGTTAACCAGTACAGTGCACAGACAGTTGTATTCTTTCGCCAGAAACTGACAACTGCCCTCCTTGATCTGCAGAAGGGAGAGAATGGCCATTGCCAATCCCGGCAGGTATCGAACGAAATTCCTCCTGATCAGCAGTCAGACGCGCATCCGACAAGAGCTACCGAGGCCGGCAGCTATAGAGGTTGGGTTTAACAAGGAAGTACAGTCATTAGTTAGCCACAATGCACGTTTGATCTTTCCATTTTTATGCAACAACAAGAATAAGCTTTGACAAGAAGAAACAGATGCCCATAACAAGTATAAGCTTTCACACACAAAGAGGCCCACAGGCAGAGCCCTGGCACTGAATTTCTATCACATTTTTACAAGCCCACATTTGCTGTCATATTTGTACAGGCTTATACAAAATATAAACTCTCAAACATGACAGACCATTGCCCATCCTGTAAGCTCCCCAGGAACCTTCAGCTCTGGTGAGCTAAAAATCTTGCCTTGCCATTAGCAAAATTTTACGGTTATTCTATAACGTGTATGAAAGTTGTCTACTTAACTTCTCTAACAGTTTTCAAACAGTCCATTTAATAAGATGTCACAAGCATACATGTGACTTTTTAAAGATGAAAAAGTACTTTTAAACTAATTTAGACAGTCTATGGGAGGTATATGTTGCCATGGCAACCAGAATTCCAATCCGATCAGCCCTAAAAACTTATGCAGCTATTCCCCCTATCTGATGATGCTTCTCATGAAATTTGATTAAGATTGGCTGTTGGGTATTAAGAGATATTCTTATTTGAAATTGTTAACAGACGCACAACGGACAAAATGTGATCACAAAAGCTGAACTTGTCACTACGAGACAGTTGAGCTAAAACAACAACAGAACTTATCTGAGAATGTGTGTCACGAAAGAACAACCAAATAATGTTACAGTTTATTTCTTTCCAATCATTTATTTTCATCATTAGGGTATATTTATTAAACGGTTTCCCGCAAATTTATTATGCAACACTAAGCCTTTGAGAATGTTCATACTTGTAGTTGTGAAGGCACGCGAAAATCGTCAAAAATCTATAGTATAGATACCTCTAGCAACCAATGAATTTAATTGTTTACGACTGCGTCTGAACTGCTGGAAGTTGATAAAATGTGTGTTCAGTTTTTGTAAACAACTCAGTCATTTAGCTGAAACTCGGCATTTTAAAACTCGAAGGAATAAAATGGATATGATCACAATTTGTTATCATCGAAGTCATTACAATATTATATCCACATGAATGACAAAGGACGGGTTACAGTTTTCTATTGCAAAGTGCCTACTGAAAGAGCTAATTCTTGAAGTCAACAAAAACTGATCAAAATATACTCATAAGGTGACCAAATATCTCTGGTTTGTTGGATAAATATTTACTTTTTCATCCGCATGCGTTTTCGTAACAAAATTTCCGATTGAATACATGCACTACTGGTCATGTGTAACATTGCGCCTATGGAAAAAGTGAAGAGACCCCTGTGGTGTTCAAAGGAAAATTGCATGGTCGTCCACATTGTTAACCACTGAAAACCACACACCACTTTATTTCAGAAACAATAATGCTTTCAAAAATGCTGATGTTTTGGTGGTTAACGATGTGGAGGATGTTGAAAAAACGATGTGTAGGATGTTGAAAAATAAACTTTTATCAATAAAATAAGGTGAGAAAATCAATGTAATCAAAGTACTGTGCATACTCACACAGGAAAAGGTCATTATAGTCTACATATACAGAAGGACAGCGGCTGGTCATCTGTAAGAGCATGACCATCATTCCTTGCTGGTTATTTATGGTGTTGTTTGTTACTTACTGTGTGTATCACTTGTGTCTTTCTATTTTGGATGGCCATATGGCCATTTTGTGGGAAAGTAACTGTCCTTATGGCCTTCCTTTGTTTAGGTTTCCATTATGTTCTGGTCGCTTAATGTTTGTATTTCTTTCCCTTTGGTGTCTTTGATGGTTGGAGTAAGCTAATTGTATCGATTCCTGATCTTTGTTTTACTTCTACTTTGTATAACATACATTCATGTTTACCTTCCATTACCAGATTCTGTCTTATATTGTTTACAGAATATGTAACATTTCATATTTTCTGCAGACGTACCCAGAATGCTGGTATAAATAAAAATGTTTTCAGAGGAAAACAATGTCCCCCTACCATAAATGTATCTGAAACACCCATTTGACTTTAATATCTAGATTAAAGTCAACAAAATGTAAGCTGCAAACCAGCGATTTTGGGCAAAGCTTTTGTGGGAGCCTATGACCTTAAAAAAACAAACAGTCATTTAAAAGCTCAGATCACCAGACAAATTTGGTAGACTGTAATTAAATGCTCTACCGATTTTCATAAATTCTTAAATGATATAGGTTACAGATAAGCCATTATTGGTCCTAAAAGAACAGGTTTTGGGAGACCTTGGCCTTAGAGTGCAGACAATAAGTTGCAGAAATGGTTATCCTTTGGAAGCAAGGAATACACCATAGAACTGGAAAATATAGAGTGTACATGTTTTCTGGGCCACACTACCTAGTTTTGGCCAATTGGGCTTCATCAGTGACCCTAAAATATTTTCAAAATTCAACAATGGAATGAATGATTCAAAAAAGACAAGAAAATATAAACTACACTATGATGTAGGGCAGGGAGACTTTTTACGGCCGCCACACATTCCGAGAAACCAGCTGTAGCGACGTTAAATAAGTTGTAGAAAGGGTTATCCCTAGCCATTTTTGGTCCAAAATTGACTGTTTTGGGGTGCGTGTGACCTTCAACAAAGTCAAGGTCACCAAAATCTAATCAAATCTGCGGTATGTTCTAATGGTATATTATACCAAGTTTGGATGCAATTAATCAATTTGTTTATGAGAAATTGTGCAGTCAAGCCCTTTTTTGTCCCCAAATTGTCTGTTTTTGGGAGCCCGTGACCTTGAAAAAAGGTAAAGATCGACAAAATATAACCAAATCTGCGTCATGATGTAATGTTATATTGTACTAAGTTTGACTAAAATTAAGCATTTTAATAATGAGACAGAGTGCAGACAAGCCAATTTTGGCTTTGGCCCAAAATTGATTGTCTTTGAGAGCCTGTGACCTTGAAAAACGTAAAGGTCACCAAAATCTAACCCGATCTGCGGTATGTTATATTGATATATTGTACCAAGTTTGACGAAAATTGGTCATTCTTTAATGAGATAGAGTGCAGACAAGCAATTGTTTGCCAAAAATTGACTGTTTTGGGGGGCATGTGACCTTGAAAAAATGTCAAGGTCACCAAAATCTAATCAAATTTCCGATATGTTGTAATGATATATTGTTCCAAGTTTGATTAAAATGAATCAATTTGTTATTGAGATAGAGTGCAGTCAAAGTAGAAGTAAAACAAAGATCAGGAATTGATACAATTAACTTACTCCACCCATAAAAGACACCAAAGGGAAAGAAATACAAACATTAAGCGACCAGACCATAATGGAAACCTAAACAAAGGAAGGCCATAAGGACAGTTACTTTCCCACAAAATGGCCATATGGCCATCCAAAACCAAAAGACACAAGTGATACACACAGTAAGTAACAAACAACAACTTAAATAAATCGCCACAGAAGAGCCGCCTTGGAACGGTCAGCGGAAGATTTCCACTGGGGGGCTTAAATCGATTTTACATGGCCACAATCCTCGCCCTTACTTCAGTCGCGATTTAGACAAATAATTTGTTCAGTCCGCATGAAGGCCTCCTAACTCATCAGTGCAACATCTCTGTGAACACAAAAATCAAAGAACCACAGAGGTGAGACAACGGTGAGGACTCGACAGCAAGAAACCACTGAAATGCTTGAGCAAAAGAAAACCAACAGTTAGACTCCGATGAGCCCGACCAGAGACAGAGCATCAGGCACCAACCAACATTATCTCTCTAATTTTCAATAAGCCTTTACGTTGGAGCCGTCATAGAATCTGAGGCCTGACCCACCGGCGTGCAATTAAAGAGGGAAGCAAAGTTGCCAACCGTGATTGGGTTAACTACCATGCATGCAGTCTGTCGTATAATATCCATGTTGTACCCAATCTTTTAATATCGAAGAATGATTTTACGAAATTGGGTGCTGAAGTCATTGCGGTTATATATTTTTCTGAATTTATATACTAAGTCACCATAAAATTTGGGTTCCGATAGACCTTGTTGCAGAAGAGATTTAAGTCAAATATTGAATTTTGAAATTAAATCAGAATGGCGTCTATAAAATTTTGAAAAGGCTTTGCGTAGTTTATGGTACCGATAACCCTGATTAAGGAGTTTAGCCGTTAATAATTTATTACGAGTGTTGAAGTCAGTTAAATGACTACACACTCTAGCAAATCGAATTAATTGCGAAATATAAACGCCATAGGATGGCGCACGAGGAACATCACCATCCAAAAAAGGAAAATTTACAATCTCAAAATCAAAGTCATCGCGTTTATCATAAATTTTGCATGAAACAAATCCATCTACAATTGATAGATGTAAATCCAAAAACGGGGCCTCGATATCAGAAGTATTTGCTTTATTTAACTGAAGTTCTAGGGGGTAAATCTGACAATCAAACCATCAAAATAGGTATTATCAATATTTAATAAATCATCTAAATATCTAGAAGTAGAGCTAAAAGCTTCAATAATTTCAGATTGGTTATCAATGGAAAGGAACAAAATGAAGTCTCTTTCATAGCAATACAAGAGCCGGTACAAATTATATGTTAAATTGCATCCACCATTGTACCATTGAAATGATTTGTTGTTATGTTTAGGGAAAGGACTATCTAATGTTGTCATAACTTGTGTCCAATCCCTTTGTATGTTTATGCAATAAGATATGTTTAATCTAAAAATACAAGAACAGATCAGCCACAAGAGGTGCGCAATTAGTACCCATCGGAATACCCACAATTTGTCTAAATAACTTAGTACCGAATCTAATATAAATATTGTCAAGTAGAAAGGTGAGGGCATCACACACTTTCTGACATGACCAAAGTGTATAATTCTTATGCTCTTTAGAAGTGAAAAATGCATTTCTGACATTACATGCAAGATAGAGAGAATCTTCTCTGTGAAAAGCCCATTCAATTAAATCATTAAGCTTTTCTTTTATAAGATTATGAGGAAGTGTAGTGTAAAGAGTGGAAAAATCGTAGGTAGACAGACTAGAAGCACGAAAATGTCTAGATTTCAATTTATTTAAAACCTCATTCAAATTTTTTATAGACCAAAACAGATTTCTTCCTGATCTTTCAAAGACTTTATCACAATATTTAATTACATGCGTTTTAATAGCAGTAAGACAGGAAGTTAATAATTTAGAAAGGTCAGTGGTAGTGCAAGAGCTAGAATTTGCAATAAACCGTGCTTTGTAAGGTTTTTTATGAAGTTTTGGTAACCAGTATAGCATAGGAAGCTTGTCTTGGCCTTCGTTAACACACACAGCAAACTTGGTGGCTGAAAGACAAACATGTTTATCTACTATAGCTCTCTCTTCAGCTAAAGGCTGAAGTTCATAGGCCTTAGTACCACCAAGCTCCTGCTTAAGCGTGTTAACATAGTGGAGCCGTCACACAACAACGACGTTGTTAGCGGCCTTGTCTGCAGGGGCCAAAACAAACTTCTTATGAAATTCTTGAATACCTAGTTTAAGATGACGTAAAGAGTAACAAGAGCACCGCAAGCGGGTGCCAACGCTCGTCTGCAGTTTCTTTTAGAAAACAAAAGTTCTAAGTCAAATCAAATTGCAAGATGGAGTTATAAAACTTGTAGGGAATGTAGCTCTTGTGATGGTGAGTATGTGTATGAAGTTTCATGAAGGTAGGCCAAATACTTTTGGAAATATGGTCAAGGTTAAGTTTTTTGGTTAATTTTTCGAAAAATAGGTCAAAG
The DNA here is from genome assembly GCA_963580285.1 of Lucinisca nassula. Lineage (NCBI taxonomy): Eukaryota > Metazoa > Mollusca > Bivalvia > Lucinida > Lucinidae > Lucinisca > Lucinisca nassula. Next base: position 57,847,197 of record OY757018.1, on the reverse strand, counting down.
GTCAAGGTCACAGGTCAAAAAGCGTGGTATGACTGAAAAGGTCTTGTCCCAAGGAACATTCATGTGAAGTTGGAAGGCTCTGTTGTGAATAGTATTGAAATAAGAGACAAAAACAATTTAAAAACAAACGGAGAGAAAAGGGGAGATAATTCAATCAAATTGCAAGATGGAGTTATAAAACTTGTAGGGAATGTAGCTCTTGTGATGGTGAGTATGTGTATGAAGTTTCATGAAGGTAGGCCAAATACTTTTGGAAATATGGTCAAGGTTAAGTTTTTTGGTTAATTTTTCGAAAAATAGGTCAAAGTTCAAAGGTCAAGGTCACAGATCAAAAAGTGTGGTATCACTGAAAAGGTCTTGTCCCAAGGAACATTCATGTGAAGTTTGAAGGCTCTGTTGTGAATAGTATTAAAATGAGAGCAAAAAATGTGTTTCAGAAAAAAATTGGAAAAGGGGAGATAATTCAGCCAAAATCAACAATGTTGTTATGGTCCTTGGTCAAAATGTAGCTCTAGTGATGATGAGTGTGTGTATGAAGTTTCATGAGGCTAGGTCTAATACTTTTTAAGTTATAGCCAAGGTTAAGTTTTTTTGGAACGACGCAGGACGACAACGCAGACGCCGGAGTGATGACAATAGCTTGAAAGTTTTTTTTTCAAAAAACAGACGAGCTAAAAATGACTGTGAGTATTGACTGGGCCAGTGGTTAAAACCGGTTTTAACCGGTCAATACTGGTCGATTGGTGGTCGATTAAATCACTGGAGTATATGTCTCTGTCCTGCTGCTAAACTGGTCTTAAATGCTTTCCCCCTACATCATGTACATGATGTTAGACTATATTTTCATCATTGAACAAGACATTAATAACAGTATAAATTATTTGAGGTATTTTCATTTGATCAAAAGTCAAAAGACATTATTGCTGCTCAAATGAAGAGGTTGGATTGACTCACTCCTGTTCTTTTCAATCAATCTTTATAATTATTCTTTTTTCCTTTACAGGTTAGATTGATTGTTCATACTCTGATTTACAGGAATATGAATAAGCTGAATGAATTTTGGAGGATTTATGAGGTCCTATTTTGTTTGACACAGAAAACAAAAATTGTTGTACCAGATTGACCCACTCTGTGACTCACCTCTCTCCCCCTACAAATCTTCTGCCCTCTTTAAATTGAAAATATCAATTATTTAACATAATCTTTGATCACAAAATTTTAAAGCAGTTCATATTGAAATTATCTTTGCCTTCATACGTGAAAGATACATCCGACTTTATTACCAAAATCCATAGCTTAAAGGCCATCCCACAAAGTGCCTTTTTGGTAACTTTAGATGTTACATCGCTTTATAGCAATATTCCTCATTATGATGGTATTAAAGCATGTGATCTTTTCATGTCTGAAGGCGGGTATTCACAGGAGGCAAGATCAACCATTTCAAAACTTATTAATCTTGTGCTGACTAAAAACCATTTTCAGTTTGATGGCAAGAACTACCTTCAGGTTCTAGGTACTGCTATGGGTACTAAAATGGCACCCAGTTATGCCTCTTTATTTATGGGAAAACTGGAGATGGATTTTCTTGATTCCAGTGATAAAAAACCTTTGATCTGGTTAAGGTTCCTGGATGACATTTTTATGATTTGGAATTATAGTGAACAGGACTTGCATGATTTTATTTTCAAAATCAATCATTTTCATAATACTATTAAGTTCACTTACAATTATTCTAACCAAGATGCTACATTCCTTGACGTGAATATTCACAAAAGTGAAAATGGTGAGCTTGAAACCAGTGTTTATGAAAAAAGCACAAATTGTCATCAGTATATTGAATTTTCATCATGTCATCCGCTCTCTTGCAAACAGGGCATTCCATATAGTCAGGCAAAACGTTATAGGCGTATAACATCTGATAATGTCAGTTTTGAAAATGAGCTTGACCGGTTAAGGGAATATTTTCAGGAGAGAAATTATCCAAATCATATCATTGAAGAAGCTGTCAAAAAGGTATCCTCAATTGGCATGGATGATGCCCTTCAATCAACTTCCCACACAAATTGTCAGAAAATTGTTCCTTTTGTATGCACATACAACCCGTCTTTGCCTAACATTGGTAAAATTATCAATCAGTACTGGAATCTTCTAAAGTACTCTAAAAGCAAAAGTGTAAGACAGTTGTTTAACTATAAACCTATTGTTGCTTACAAAAGACCGTCAAATTTGCAAGATATGTTGGTTCATTCTCAACTGAAAAAAAACAGTAAGGTCTGGTGCTGTTTCAAAATGTAACAGACCCCGCTGTTCACATTGTGCAAGCATCACAGAGTCTGGTTCATTCACAAGCACAACTTTGTCTTCATGTTTCAATTCAAAAGAAAACTTCACTTGTGCTTCCTCTGATGTAATATACCTCATTACTTGCAAAAAATGTAATTTACAGTATGTCGGCCAAACCCAGCAAAAATGTAGTCAGAGAATGAACAAACATAAATTTGATATAAAGCATTTTCCTGACACTCCTACAACAGTTTCAGAGCATTTTAATTTGCCTGGACATAGCATCCAGGATTTTTCCTTTTTGCCTATTGATAAAGTTTCTGGAAATTGGAAAAGGCTTATGAAGGAAACTTCCTGGATGCACCGCCTTGGAACAATGACTCCTTTTGGGTTAAACTCCAAAATAATGTATTAGTCTTCATGAAGTTTTTACTGACTTTACCTGTGTTCGCACTGCAACTGCATTCCTGTCAGTAATTTGTATCTAATAATGATCCTTTATTTAGACTTTTTACGCCAATTAATGTGTTTCTATTTGACGTCGTCACCATTGACGTCGTGTGACGTCGACGTCATTTCCTGTCTACTTGTTTATTACACTTGGTAAAGGCCAATAATGGCCGAAATGTTGTGTTAATAAATAAATAAAACCAATTTGAAGTTGTTCTCTGAAAAAATTTCATGAAAGCAGTTCATATATAATTTTGATTGTATTGCAGAAAATTGTCACATACATGTGAAATACACCTGTCATTAATTTTAGGCCTGTGAAGTAGTTCATCTGTAAAAGGCTGTAATTTATTAACCAATTCACTGATCAATGTCTTTGAATATTTAAAAGTATTTGCAACACCTGTAAATTGCTGTCAAAACAGACTAACCCATGCCACTGCAGTGGGTGGGGCAAAGATTGCTAAATTGACCAATTACATGTCCCTAAAAGGGGTATTATAAATTGACACCAGGCCTTATTCCTTATGTGTGAAATTTTGATTAATATACAATACAGACAGTGTCTTATCAAAGGTGTACCTAAAGACCCAATTTGGAACATCTTCATTATTTTGGAAGATAACAACAACAAAAAAAAAAAAAAACAGTGCAAGGTGCAAAGACTGCACTATTGAAATTAGTGCTAAGGTCTTAAGACTGATGAGTCATAGACAAAAATGCCTAGGGCTAAAAAAGCCAGAAAGTATTGCTAAGAGGCCACTTGAAGAAATAACATCTCAACCAGAAACTCATGATCAGCCTCCAGCAAAGAGACAAAAACTTCAAAATAGTTTCAGAAGCTTTGCCTTTTCAACACTAAAATTATTCAATTGATCACTCACTAAACACTAAAATTATTCAATTGACCACTCACTATTTCAATCGACCAGTATTGACCACTTTGGGAGTATTGACCGGGGCGGTTTTAACCGGTTAAAACCACCGGTTAAAACCGCACCTGGTTTTGACCGCCCAACCTCGATACGAAATACATAAAACTTCAACACAATATAAATTTCTTATGCACATACTGTACATATGATTGTGTCATGGGGTACAAGAAACATAGGTTATGATATGGACACGTAGATTAGCATGCTTTAATACGGTTAATTGTTAAAAAATGCCATATTACTTTGGCAAATCACCAAATACTGACAATTACCCCACTTGTATAAAAACGGAAGTCACGTGACTGCACAATTCATGGTTAATTAAATATTGGTGTCATATGAACGCGCATATGTTGGGACTATATTGCATATAAGTTTCATCCAGATCCATCGTAGGCACAAATATGGCTAAACTGTAACCCGTCCTTTGGGATCAAAATTGACATTATTAAATTGTGCCAGTAACAGTGAAAACATTGATGCTCCTGTTGACGAACATTTCAATATTTGGCTTCTATAACGCTTCCTGTTTACAAAATGAGATTGTTTTACGCAGTTTTACAAAGTATTTGGGATTTTTTCGGATTTAAGAGGGTAATGAGAGCAAAATGGGACACATAGAAAAGGCTTTTGTACCGGTACAGGCATCAGAGAAACGCGGTACAATATTTATTTTCGGCGATCCGCAGTTTACCGGTACATCGTTGCACCCCTAGGTGTCAGTCACGTGCTCAAGGCCCCTCATACGTTCTTCAAGTCCCCACTATACATGTTCATCCCTCGATTCAGAATCAGATTTTTTTCTCCTGTTACTGCTACTCGCTCACATCTGAGCATTACGCGCAGGATTTCGTGGGTGCTAACAGTGAGTACTTTTTTTTTTTAAGCAATGTGGATGAAGTGCCTTGATCAAGCGTACAACACTTTGGTTTGCATGAGGCTAGAACCCGCACCCTCCCGATCACAAATCTGATGCGCTACCACTGCACCAAAGCGCTCCACAATCATTGGGAGGAAAAGAAGAGGAAGAAAACCACAAAAGAAAGCCGACCCCCCCCCCACCCCCCCCACCAAGGTGAGGCACAACCGAACCCACACGTCCAACCTGAACCCAACACGTTCATCACCGAAAATGGGCTGGTGCAAGGGGCCAACCAACACACCACCCCAGGGCTCAACCAGCCCGTCAATGATGGAGGTCCACCCAAGCACCACCCACCCATGCACGTGTACAAACAAATCCGAACATGGTCAGGACAGTCAATCTCAATAAGCCACCCACCATAGATGATGCAATGCATTAATCTGTAATTTGACAGAAAATTTTCAAAGATTTAGATTATCTGATTAGCTAGGTTTAGATTACCCAAACTCATGTCATTCACTGCCTCTGTGACTTCTGACATTCTTCAGTACAAGCCAATATGTTGTATCAGCGTTCCTCTTCGACAAAGGTTTGTTTTGACTAATTGTTACAGCAGAAATTTGTTTAAATATCTTCCCTGTGAGGATGTGTTGTCACAATTGCATCAGCACATGGGAGCTGTCAAACGGAAGTCGTAAAATGAAGTCGTAAAATAATGAAATTCCAAATTTATACTTAAAGTTATTGTTAAAACGAGCAAAAATTGTTTCTTGTGTATCATAACTTGATCAATGATGGTAATTGGAAACAATTTTATTGCGAAAAATGATCCCCATTCATTACGACATCATACCCAATTTATGATAAGTGTTCTTGGAAGACTGAAAAATAACTCCCCAGTTCCACAGCAATTTTAAATGCTTTTAATGCCTAATAGGACCTCAAATCCACTTTATATGATAAACAAACAATATTTTTAGAGCCAAAGAGATCAATTGTTGGATTTCAGGGAAGTTTGATGCTGCTCTAGATGAATTTTATGTGCAAGGACGAAAAGTATGGCGGTATAAAAACCGGAAGTTGTTACTAAATTTAGAATAAAAAATGTCAACATGAAGTTGAGGATGTGAAAACTGCAAACATAAAAAATTTGTTTGATCTATCAGATGACATTAGGAATGGATGGAAGTAAAGGAGGACTGATCGGGTCCTCTATCATAGAACCTAAAGATGAACTTGAAGAGGTTATTCATTTATTTTATTTCAAGATTTATTTGCAGCATCCATTAGTCAGCTGTGGATTTACTTGTCTTTTATGTTATTTTCCTGGGTATGATGAGGGACAGACGCTACTAATCTGCTTTGTTTCTTTTGTTTGTTTTTTGTGATAGATAGATTGTGTTTTTTTTAGCTAAATTCTAAATTTAACCACCCAACCAACTGAGGTAATGGCGAAATATGACCGACTCGGTATAAGAAGATAGATAGATGTGAGGTTTAATATCCCCGTCAACACTATAGGTCATTTTAGAGAGGTTGCTTCCAATTTTGTTGGACTTTTACCCGGCATTGAGATGAAATGACATCTCAAGCCCTGCCGTCCAATGAAACCAATAGGGTTTATAGGCATGGACGGTCTGATTCGTGAGTTGTTGTTAATGGTGAATCTTCAGTATGGGTGCCAGTTTTGTCTGGAGTCCCGCAAGGGACTGTTCTTGGTCCTCTATTGTTCTCCCTGTACATCAATGATATCTCCCCTGACATTGACTCAGAAATAAGACTGTTCGCAGACGACTGCGTTTGTTACCGGGAAATTAGAGTTACAGATGACTCACTGAAACTTCAGGCTGACATAGATAGATTAGGATGTTGGGCCCGAAAATGGGGCATGAGATTTCAGCCAGTTAAATGCTATATAAGGCAGATAACTAGGAAGAGATCTTATAAAATTGAGGCTACTTACACTTTAGAGGGAACGGTCCTCGAAAATGTGAATTCCATTAAGTACCTTGGTGTGACAATCACTCACGATTTGAGATGGAATACACACATTAGCAACATGTGTACAAAGGCGAATAGAACACTTGGTTTCCTGAGGCGAAATCTTCATCAGTGTCCTCAGAATGTGAAAGAGACAGCATACAGGGGACTTGTTCGCCCAATCTTGGAATATGGTAGTTGCATCTGCGACCCAAGCGGAGTAGTCCTCAATGAAGAAATTGAAAAAGTTCAGAATAGAGCTACTAGATTTGTAACTGGAAATTACTGCTTTGAAACTGGGAGCATGACTGGAATTCTGGGAATATTAAGATGGGAGTCTCTCAAGAAAAGAAGAAGAGACAGTAGGCTCATACTCTTATACAAAGGTCTAAAGGGTGCTGCCAGCATTCCAACAGATGACCTTGTTCCCCCAGCTAGGCACTGCAGAAAGCACCATTCAGTGACGTTTCAGACCCTTACTGCAAGAACGGACATTTATAAAGAATCTTTCTTCCCCCGAACCATTAGAGATTGGAATGCTCTTCCCGATTCAATTATTTCGACGGCTGAAGGTGCTGAGGATTGTGTAGCTAAGTTTACCTCTTTGGTTAGAGCTAGGGGCTAACTTCCCATATCACAGGTCCTGGTGTATGAATGTGATTTGACGTGTCACCAGTAATAATTCTGATTCTGATTCTTACTTGTACCGCTTTGCTTGGGCAGGCTTAGATCCTATCTATCTATGTATCTATTTATACTGAAGCAACCCTGTTAAGAGGACTATCTAAGTGGTTTACCAGTGCTAGTGTGCAGTCTGAGTCAGCTCTGCGTGGAAGCACCATTGTTTGTTTGATTTGAAGTTTAACGTCCCCGTCAACACTGTAACATTTAGGAGACATTGCTTCCAATTTTGTGGGACTTTTACCCGACATTGAGATGAAATGTGACATTTCAAGCCCTGTCGCCCAATGAAACCAATATGGTTTATAAGCATGGACAGTCCGAATCGCACCGCTTTGCCTGGGCAGGCTTAGATCCTCTATGCGGTTTACCAGTGCTCCATTTCAGCTCTGCTTGGAAGCACCATGCAGCCTATCTATTTCTTCAAGCCCGGATGGACGGGGGCCGAGTGGAAGCATCATGCAACTTATCTATTTCTTCAAGCCCTGATGGGCAGGGGCGGGCTTTGTTTCTTTTAGTTTTAATTTTGTCATATTTGTATTGTGTCCCTCACCCTTGAAAGGGGAGGAGACGTTGTTTTGGCAGTGGCTGCAGTAGTGTTAAACTGAGATCTCTGGCTGTTAAAGCCGCCAAATCAGTAAATAAAAAAGGCTTTTAGTACGTCAGAGCAGGCTTGGATTACATTCACGTAGGCTAATTCTGTGCATATGCCAATTCTGCGCATTGGGATTATTTCAAAATTAAATGAACCAGATGCGACCGATCACAGTATCAGTAGAAGAATAGAAAGAAAGAAAACTGGAGAAATGAAATCCATTATTTGCTTTTACCTTAGTCGGCACTACAAGCCCTTATTAATCCCCCGCCGCCAAGCGGAGCGAGGATTATAGGAATGGCCTTCGTCTGTCCATCCGTCCATCTTTCTGTCCAAGCAAACCAGATAGAGGACACTAGTTGGTTAGGCCTTTCTTGGGTACTTGCTGTTTATTCCATTGATAAGGGACTTAAAGAAGCCATTAGCCTGTTGGGTATTTTGGTGATTGTTGGGTACTTTGAATAGGAAAATTAACATTGAGGTACCCAACAAAATTTATGTCCTCTCGTAAACAGGTCGTTCCATCTGTCTGTCCGTAACACTTTCTTGTCCCAGAGCTCTAGATAAGAGGGCGTAAAGGGTATTTCAGCAATGAATTTTTGGATTTTGGATTTCAGCATTGAAATCAAATTTAGGGGGTAAAAAATTCAGCAACTTTAACATAAAGCAATTACCTTCACATAGATTCTTTGGTATGCAGTAGCAACATATTAGATCAGAATGAGTTAAACACTGCACAGTAATTAATGTATTCTAGGTTTTGTTGGTGTTTTTCAGAGAAAAGAAAGCTTGGCATTCCATGTGAATTGTCTGCCAGACAATTCACATGAAATGCCAATCTGTCTTTACTCTAAAACCATCCCCATAGAATTTTTATGGTACACTTATGTTTGGTTCTTTAACAGTTAAGCATTACAAATGGGCATTTAAGCATTAAGCTTAAAAGCAGGGGTACTAAAAGCTTATCTAGAGCACTGTTGTCCTCTCCATATCTCCTGGACCCTTTGATTTTGTTTTGTTAGCTCACCTGTCACGTAGTGACAAGGTGAGCTTTTGGGATCACTTTTTGTCCGTCGTGCGTCTCGTGCGTGCGTCCGTGCGTGCGTGCGTCCGTAAACTTTTTCTTCAAACGACATCTCCTCCTAAACCACTGATCGGATTTTGACCAAACTTCACAGGAATGATCCTTAGGTGGTCCCCTTTCAATGTTGTTCAAATGGTTCCAGTCCGTTGCACATATAGGTCACAGTAGCCAAAAATAGATTTTTTTCACCGAAAACTTTAAAAATCTTCTCCTCTGAAACCGCAAGGTCCAGGTCTTTGATATTTGGTATGAAGCTTCATCTAGTGGACCCCTACCAAGATTGTTCAAATAATAGTGCTGGGGCCAAAAATGCCCCCGCACTGGGGCTCTTTGGTTTTACATGGGCTTATATAGGGAAAATCTTCAAAAATCTTTTTCTACGAAAACGCAAGGCCCAGGTCTTTGATATTTGGTATGAAGCTTCATCTAGTGGACCCCTACCAAGATTGTTCAAATTATAGTGCTGGAGCTAAAAACGCCCCCGCACAGGGGCCCTTTGGTCTTACATGGGCTTATATAGGGAAAATCTTTAAAAATCTTTTTCTCTGAAACCGCAAGGCCCAGGTATTTGATATTTGGTATGAAGCTTCATCTATTGGACCCCTACCAAGCTTGTTTAACTTATAGTGCTGGAGCTAAAAATGCCCCCGCACGGGGGCCCTTTGGTTTTACATGGGCTTATATAGGGAAAATCTTGAAAAATCTTCTTCTCTGAAACTGCAAGGCCCAGGTCTTTGATATTTGGTATGAAGCTTCATCTGGTGGACCCCTACCAAGACTTTTCAAATTATAGTACTGGGGCCAAAAATGCCCCCGCACCGGGGTCCTTTTGTTTTACATAGGCCTATATAGGGAAAATCTTAAAAAAATCTTCTTCTCTGAAACTGCAAGGCCCAGGTCTTTGATATTTGGTATGAAGCTTCAGCTTGTGGACCTCTACCAAGATTGTTCAAATTATAGCCCTGGGGCCAAAAATTTCCCCGCTCCGGGGCCCTTTGGTTTTACATGGACTTATATAGGGAAAATCTTGTAAAAATCTTCTTCTCTGAAACCACAAGGCTTAGGTCTTCGATATTTGTCATGAAGCTTCAGCTAGTGGACCTCTATGAAGATTGTTCAAATTATAGCCCTGAGCCCAAAAATGCCCTTTGGTTTTACATAGACTTATATAGGGAAAATCTTTAAAAATCATCTTCTCTGAAACACAAGGCTTAGGTCTTTGATATTTGTTATGAAGCTGTAGCTAGTGGACCTCTACCAAGATTGTTCAAATTATAGCCCTAGGGCCAACAATGCCCCCGCTCCGGGGCCCTTTGGTTTTACATAGACTTATATAGGGAAAATCTTGTTTTACATAGACTTCTATATGCAGGGTAAACCTTTTAAAATCTTCTTCTCTGAAACCACAAAGCCCAGGTCTTTCATATTCGATATGAAGCTTCATCTTGTGGACCTCTACCAAGATTGTTCAAATTATAGCCCTTGGGCCAAAATTGACCCTGCCCTCGGGGCCCACTTGTTATACATTGGATCAGGTGAGCGAACCAGGGCCCTCTGGGCCCTCTTGTTTTTGTTTTACGACCCTTTCAAGATTATTTCACTCATATCAAGCCTGTCGTTAGTCAGAGGTGGGTGAAAACCGGAGTACCCGGAGAAAAACCACCTGACCTTCCGTTGCAGAATGTGGCGTCTCACATGTGACCAAAATGAGGCTCGAACCTACAGCAGTGAGAGACCTAATGATTAGAGTCTCAGAGTCAGCGCTCTGATGGACCCTTTGATAGATTTGCATTAAACTTTGGTCAATTATTCATCTCAGTGAGCTGATGTGCAGAACCCATAAATGAAATATGCCGACTCAAGGTCAAGGTGACAGTTGAAGGTCATGAGTTTGAAACTTGGAATTTTGTGTCCGTTCCATATCTCCTTTCCCCTCAAAGGATTTTCATTAAACTTTGGTCAAATATTGTTTTCAGTGAGCTGATGTGCAGAACCCATAAATGAACCATGCCGACTCAAGGTCTATCTATCTATCTATCTTCTGATACTGCGTTGGTCACATTTGACCATTACCGCAGGTGTATATTACATACACTCCAATTTTGCAGGATGAAAGCCTACACAGTAATCATGTAATTACGGTAGGGATCTTTAAACTGCACAGGGGATGGTTCTCCCTGCACAGGGGGCCTCCAGTTAACGTCCCGATCCGAAGGACGGTGCACTTAATGACATTCATCCCTGCAAATGATGCCAATGGAGCGTGTTCGGTCAAGGTCAAGGTCACATCTGAAGGTCAAGAGTTTGAAACTTTGAATTTTGTGTCTGTTCCATATCTCCTTTACTCCTGCAAGGATTCTCATTAAACTTTGGTCAATTATCCCCCACAGTGAGCTGATGCGCAGAACCCATAAATGAACCATGTCGACTCAAGGTCAAAGTCACATTTGAAGGTCACGAGTTTAACACTTTTGTGTCTGTTCCATATCTCCTTTACCCCTCAAAGGATTTTCATTAAACTTTGGTCAATTATCCCCCTCAGTGAGCTCTTGTACAGAGCCAATAAATGAATCGTGCCTACATCAGGTCAAGGTCACATCGGAAGGTCACAAGTTTCAAACTTTGAATTTTGTGTCCATTCCATATCTTCTTAACCCTTCAAAGGATTTTCATTAAACTTTGGTCAAATGTCCCCCTCAGTGAGCTGATGTGCAGAACACATAAATAAACCATGTCGACTCAAGGTCACAGTTGAAGGTCACGAGTTTGAAACTGTATTTTGTGTCTGTTCCATATCTCCTTTACCCCTGGAAGGGTTTTCATTAAACTTCATCAAATATCCCCCTCAGTGGGCTGATGTGCAGAACCCATAAATAAAACATGCCAAGTGCAGCCAACTAAGGGTCGAGGTCACGAGTTTGAAACTTGGAATTTTGTGTCTGTTCCATATCTCATTTACCCCTGGAAGGATTTTCATTAAACTTTTGTGAAGTCTATCCCTCAGTGAGCTGATGTGCAATACCCATAAATAAACCGTGCCACCTCAAAGTCAAGGTCACAGGTGAAGGTCACAAGGTTGAGCCTTGATACAAAGTGCGGCAGGGGATTTGGCTGTCCCTCAGACTGCTTCCTTGTTTAATTTTGAAAAAAAAAAATAAACGTTACTGACAGCTATTTATTTCAACCAACTGGACCATCAGCGTTTAAGCAACACATGACCAAACAGGTATACCAACAAAACACCTTTCTTGTCCGAAGTATTGTATCTTGACTGGATGCTGTTGTTCGGGTGCTCAGAATTAGCAAACAAAATTGATGTTGTCTTAACATGTGTGTATTTTTTTTAAGACAGACCACAACATACTTGTGCCAGTCATATTTTTGGTTGCTTTTGTCTTGTAACAAGCTGAGACAATTGCATAGCACACTGCTGCAAAACAGATTTTGGTTCACTGGAATGGATGAAGCAAAAGCTCAATGTCTGAAGTGCACAGAATTAGCCTACAGCACTGTAATCGTCCAAGTGGACAAGCAGACTAGCAACTACATGTAGCAATGCATGTACATGTAACCAAGACTTTTTACGCAACCATCATCATCATCATCATCATCAAAGTTTTGATTAACATGCAGGTACTGGGACAACTTCCACATAAATGGGCCCCCTTCCAAGTAGCTGGCTTACTGCATGAATGGCAAATCTCATATCCCATACCAGCAGAGCCTTCTCTCTTTCAGGATGAGGTCCTGGTCCTCAATGCCAAGCCATGCAAGTAGCTCACTAGACCTGATGGTGACTGTCCTGTGGCTTGACATTGCAGATCTGTCTTATCATTGCCCTGTAATTCAGTGCAGACACTGGAGGTTTGGCTTTGTCAATGGCCAAGTCTCACTGGCATGAAGCATTGCACTCTGCACACAAGAGCTGTACACACCTGCATGTGTCTTGAACGAGAGGTGGCGGGAAGAGAGAACTTGTAGCAGCTTCTTGAATTTCTTCCAGGCTGTCTTCACATGTGATGTGGTCAAAAGATCACAGCCACCTGCTGCTGAGAGCATGTCATGTAAGTAGCAAACGGAAGCTATCACTTCCAGCTTGTCATGTCAGACTTGGATCCCTCTGTGGTCTGCCATCTAAGGGGTGTACAGTTCCTTGGCACCAAGCAGAATTGTAATCAGGGTCCTCTGTCAAGCGCTTGAGCCCAATGCATTTCTTGTGAACCCAGAACTTGCAGCCATTGCAAAAGAATACTGTTGCTGCCCACTCCAGTGCGGTATACAGCACATGAGAACTGACCTTACTCTGCAGGAGGTCCAGGCTTGTATCACAGATCATGATCTTCGTCTTTCCTGCATTTACTCTTAGCCATTTTTCCTCCATTGCCTCTTTCCCAGTTAAAAGCCTCCTGACACATTCCTCAAGTGATTCAGCTATGATGACGAGGTCATCAGCATACAGGTCCTCCAAGGGAACTCCAGAGAGGAACTCATATGGCACGGCTTCAAGCACAATGATGAAAAGCAGGGGGCTGAGAACAGTGCCTTGATGAACACCAACCTTAACTTCTAACTCTGCACTATAACCATCACCAACACGGACACGGCTCTATTTTCTCTTGTTCTTTTGAGTTGCAATTAGCAGGATTAAACTGATGATGTACTTCAGTTAATACTTATTTATACCCGCTTTTTCAAAGAACAATCGGGTATATTGTTTTCGTACCAGAGTTGAGTGGGCGTCAGTCCGTCCGTCTGTCCGTCACGTTTCTTGTAAATGGATCTCCTCTGCAACCACTGAAGTTACACTTTCGAAACTTTGCATGTGGATAGTACATGGTATGTAGATGCCAGTGGGCTACTTTTTTGTGACCTTAACCCCAACATGGCCTCAAGGTAAAAGGTAAAAAAAGTATGACTTTGCCATATCTTAAGTTACACTTTTGAAACTTTGCATGTGGATAGTAGATGGTATGTAGATTGCAGTGGGCTACATTTTTGGGTCAAAAAGTATGATTTTGCCATATCTCCTAAACTATTCGAGTTACACTTCTGAAACTTTGCTAATTGGATGGCCCTTGGAATATAGAATAAATTGGGCAACTTTTGGGATGACCTTGACCTCAACATGACCCCAAGGTCAGGGTCAAAAAGTATGATTTTGCCATATCTTCTAAACTATTGGAGTTACACTTCTGAAACTTTGTTTATTGGAAGGCCCTTGTAATATAGAATAAATTGGGCTACTGTTGGCTTTACCTTGACCTCAACATGACCCCAAGGTGAAAGATAACAAAATATGACTTTGCCATATCTCCTAAACAAATGGAGTTACACTTCTGACACTTTGCTTATTGGATGGCCTTTGGAATAAAGAATGTATTAGGCTACTTTTGGTGTGACCTCGATCTCAACATGACCCCATAGTCAAAGGTCAAAATGTATTATTTTGCCATATTTTCTAAACTATTGGAGCTACACTTCTGAAACTTTGGTTATTGGATGGCCCTCGAAATATAGAATAAATTGGGCTACTTTTGGTGTGACCTTGACCTCAACCTGACCCCAATGTCAAAGGTAAAAAAGTATGACTTTATCTTTGTAACTATTGGAGTTACACTTCTGAAATTTTGGTCATTGGATGGCCATTGAAATAAAGAAAAAATTGGAATTCTTTTGGTGGACCTTAATGTAACCCCAGGGTCAAAGGTCAAAAATTATGACTTTGCCATATCTTCTAAACTATAGGAGTTACACTTCTGAAACTTTGCTTATCAGTTAGACTGTTCTTTGCAACTTTTTTTTTAACTTACATGTAGTTTTGGCTAGCTAATACATAGTCATTAAACTCCGTTCGGAATATCTGAATCATCGATTTTTTCGTTTCTCGCTTTTAATACCGTAAAAATTCGGCTATAGGACGAGGATTTTTCCCTCCAAAATGAGCCAAAAAAAAAAAAACGACCCCGTCTTATAGCCGAGGTCATGGACTGCAGGCTTTTTTCCGGCAATGTCCGGCGAAGACCAGACATACGGAAAAGCCGATCGGTGATTTATGAATTGATATAAATGTGCCCACAAACTACCGCTACGATTTTTCTGCACGCGATCGGAAAATGACGTCATCCGACGCCATTACCCCCACACGTGTTTAATGTCATTGCATGTATCTCTTTCATAAAAAAAAATGTTTGGAACCGGTAAAAAATATTTTCCCGATAGCCAAGCGGTTGTGAATAGAGGTGGATAGAAAATCAGTGCTTTGCACAGCTCCAGAATTATCCCCAGAAGCTCCGTGTCATTAACCAACAACAGCGTTCGACTTTTCCCGCCAACGTCTATTTGGCGCCAAAACATAACCATTCATGAGATCGTAGAAAAGTCCGATTTTATTATGCAAACATCTACCGTTAGATGTAGCTAATAGTCTGAGGAGCAATTAAATCAGTTTCACACTGATTGTGGATTAAATTTTATGACTGGAGGATAAACGCAAATAAGAGACATAACTTGACCATATTTTCACACCTTATCGACACGCACCGCAGGGTGGCAATTATACAACAGGGATTAACAATAGTGTCATACTTGAACCGTAATAAACACACAGATGGTTTGTCTCTGAATTGACAGCAATTTACTTACTGGGTTACTTTTGCCGTATTTAAGGACTCAAAAAGACTGGCGATTTTTTTATTTATTTTTTGCACTTGTCCCGACCGAGCGTCATAAGGTCAAAGTGCACCTGCCCGGCGTGATTTCGGTCTTGTCCCGGACGGCCGGGAGATGGATTTGGCTGCCCCTGTCGTCTATTAAATAGAAGTTTGTGTAGCCTAAGCCAGCAAAGCATGTACCGGGCCGACAGCGATACGACGTATCGGCCCGACGTTTGCCGCTATTTTGTGCTAGCTGTGGCGTTGGTTCTGAAACCGAATAGCTAGGTGTTGTGTTCCCCGATAAAAAAAAAACGTTCAGTTACTTATAAAAAAAGCTGCAACAAATATTTCTAAATTTTGTGGCTGGAAATGAGGGGTAAGTAGAGAGGTTTCCTGATGAAAAAAAGGCCGATTTCTCACATCTAAATGGCATCTGGCGGTAGCAGATACGCCCCGACAGATATGGCAAAAATTTGACCCGTCTTATAAAAGAGTATATATGCAAAATCCCACTTTAGAATAACTGAAAAAGGGATCCCGTCTTATAGCCGAATCGCCTTATAGCCGAATTTTTACGGTACTCATTTAAGCCCATACATCACTACGGGAATGTTTTAGACCTCACCCTCCGCCGATTTCTCCTGCAAGTCGTATGCCTCTGCGACAGCTAGGAAAGGCTGTGATTATTTGGAGAAAATTGCAAAATCTGTATTTTCTTTCACAGACTAAGACATTCTGACAGGTTCGACACACCCTTTTAAACCATATATAGAAGTGGTCACTGCTCTTGTACATTACAAGGGCGTCTATGTTTAATTTGCACAATCACTCCATGGAAAATCATTAGCTGTGACACCACATCTGATATCGGTATAATTCTTTTTGACGACTGTTGACAGCACATCGCGCTAGTGACTCCCCGTTCCTAGTGAACCTCTATCTAGCCATTCGAATATAAGGTGTGTCGCAATTGCGTATCTATTTATAAAGTGTGTCACATGGATTTGAATATTTATTATTTTACCTGACAATAATCGTCAAATGGACTTAGTCTGTGCACTCATTTCTTTGTTTTACAATTTTCTCCAACTAACCACAGCCTTTCCTGACTGTTGCAGAGGCATACGACTTGCTGGAGAAATCGGCGGAAGGTGAGGTCTAAAACTTTCCCATAGTGATGTATGGGCTAAAATGAGTATTTAAAGGAAGAAACGAAAAAATCGATGATTCAGATTTTCTGAACAGAGTTTAGTGTTATTCATAGAAAAAGCGGGTATTTGCGATGGTTTACCATCGACTGCGCAATCTAGTTTATATCTGTTGTGAATCTGAAGGAACCTGCATGCGGTGCATTCTGTATTACTCCTATTCAACTCAAGTAGCCGAAAAAATTAGGGCACACGATTGCGCCAATTTCTTCTGTCCTTGATCATCATCATCATCAGAGCTTTGATTAACATGCAGGTACAGGGGCAACATCCACATAAATGGCCCTCTTCCAGGTAGCTGGCTTGCTGCATGCATGGCAGATTTCACACCAGAACTCCAGGTTTGTCTATCATGAGGGTCAATAGCAGAGGGATCCCAGTCTCTGTGATCTCTGTCAGCTGCTTCCAGGTCATCTTAGGCCTCCCAGGCCCATGCCTTCCATCTACCTGTATGTCACAGGCAGTCTTGACTGCACCATTGGAGCATTCCACATGTCCATACCAGCAGAGCCTTCTCTCTTTCAGAATGAGGTCCAGGTTTTCAGTGCCAAGACATGCAAGTAACTTACTGGACCTGATGATTGTCATTCCGCTGCAGACACTGAAGGTTTGGCTTTGTCAATGGCCAAGTCTCACTGGCATGAAGCACAAGAGCTGTACACACAGGCGCATGTCTTGAATGAGAGGTGGTGGGAAGAGAGAACTGGTAGCAGCTCCTTGAATTTCTTCCAGGCTGTTTTCACATGTGATGTGGTCAAAAGATCACAACCACCCGCTGCTGAGAGCATGTCATCTAAGTAGTAAAAGGAAGTAACCACTTCCAGCTCCAGAGCTGTCGGAAATGCAGAATTCTGCGTATATGACGCCAACTTTTTGCCGTTGTATGCGTAAAATTCATTATCAGCAATTCTTATGTACACATGTTTTTATTGTGATACATGTCCAAAATTACAGAAGCGGTAAATAAAGTAGCTAATTTAGGCTGCTTACGCAATACCAGTAAAAGATCAAATGCGGTGCCGCTTTTGTGTTGAAGCACACATGCCAGACATCAGTAGGCGTGTCCTATATTGACAGCTATTTCTGCACCAGCCAGTCATTGGGAGAGACGATATTGCAAAATGGTCGGTTTAGCAGCACATGTTAAAAATGATTGTATCTTTTTAATCTCGCTGCATTAATACCCATGTTATTACGGATTACAATTAATTAATTTACTGATTGGTGTAACCATGAATCATCAACAGATTATCATTAGTCGCTAAAACATCACATTTAGTTAAACTGGGGTTACGGCGAAGACGATATCAATGACGAATGACCAATGTCATTTTTTTTCGCGACTACATGATCATATTTATTATGGCTCAGTCAAAGATTGTTTGGATGTTTATTTGTGACAAAAATATCTGTAATTTAAAATACAATCATTTTAACAATTACAGGAATTCAGACTTAATTAGGATGCCTTCCCTACATATTAGTCGTAAACACTAATAAAAATAATGTGTGTCACATACGTCCGAATTTGAAAGCACAAAATTAATATGGCTGTATAGAATGCTGATTTTCTGATCTGGGTTTACATTATACATGTATCTGCTGTTATCCTAATATTACATGATTTATCATTGCATTCGCTTCTACATGTATTTTATGATGTTGCATTATTTGGCTAGAAGTGTGAGAATAAATTGGGGCAACTGCATGTATTTTGGGAGAGTGGGGTTTACTGGGGTAGACATTATTTTTAGCTCGCCTTACGAAAGTAAGGGGGAGCTATTGCCATACCCCCGGGCGTCCGTCGTCGGCGTCGGCGTCCGCATTGGTTAAAGTTTACCTGCAAGCTCTTATATGTGATGTTTTACAAGTTTATTTTGAATATATAATTAACAATTGATAAAAAAATATATTTAACATTATCATTGTACTTCATTTTACAGGTTTTTTGGCTTAAATTGGTCTTTTTAAGAAGTTAATATTATCCTCTGCATTACCTCCCTTACTTTTCTGTGTTAAAGTTTACCTGCAAGCTGCGTGAGTTCAAATCCCAGGGGAGGCATGTTTTTTTTTTTTTTTTTCTTTTTGAAAACATAGCGGGTCTGGGGCTCAAGGTCAAGGTCACTGTAGCTATTTTTAAAAAACATTGTCATCGCGCTAGCGCCTTCATTTATTGATGGATTTTAATGTAACTTGGGTATAATGATATCTCTAGTGACTTTGACTTTCAGGGTCCGGGGCTTAAGGTCAAGGTCACTACTTTCAGGGTCACTGGGTCATGGTCACTGTGGCTATTTTTAGAAAAACATTGTCAACGCTCTTGCACCTTAATTTTTTGATGGATTTTAATATAACTTCACACAAATGTTGGGTATGATGATATCTCTAGCAAGTTCAACTTTCAGGGTCAGGGGCTGAAGGTGAAGGTCACTGTCATCACTCTTAAGTACCTACATTTATTGATGGATATAATACAATTTTACACAAATGCTAGGCTAGGCTTTTTATAATTTGACTTGCACAAGGGAATTTGTATTGGCTGTGATGCCTTGTTAATATAGATTTCTTTTTCATCTTTTTTATTGTACAGTGGAAAGGCTTGAAAACAGGATGATTAGGGGTACTTTTTGGTTCTCTTTCATTTGCAGCAGTCTGTTGGGCTTTTTTTACAGAAGAAAAAATTTTGATAACTTGCCCTCATCCATCTTAGGCCCCCAAAGGCGAGCTATGTTTTCTTCTGACAACTCTTGTTGTAATATTTCTCCTAAACATCAGATTATGGGTGCTTCATAGAAACACATCAGTGAAATAGTTCAAACTAGTTCCTACAATCTACAAATTTGGACGAAGTTATTAAATGTATTTATCAGAAAAAGAAAGTTTGGGAGCCATGAAAGTATACAGTTATTCACATGATTATGTAGACTGATAATAAGAAATTTTGTCTAAGTTCTATGCACGATCAAGATCAGAACTCCAACTTTTTATGTGGGAATCCAACTTTTTACCTGTGAATCTAACTTTTCACTAGGAAGGATTCCTGGAATCCTGTTTTCAAAATCCTAGTGAGAGCTCTGAGCTTGTCAGGTCTGCCTTGTGGTCTGCCATCAGATCTAAGGGGCGTGCAGTTCTTTGGCATCGTGTACACCTGTAAACAGGATCCTCTGTCAAGCGCTTGAGCTCACTGTATTTCTTTGCACTCAGAACTTGCAGCCACTGCATAGAATACTGCAGCTGCCAACTCAAGCATTTTCATAGACTTCATGGGGGAGTGCTCCCTCAAAACAATCTGATTTCCCGCATTATAAAACACCTGCTGCACAAACTTTTATACATAAATATTTTAACCTTTTCTTTTTATGCCCCGCCATTAAAAAATGGCGGGGTATTATGTTATACCTTCCGAAGTTTTGAGTGTCCGTCCCTCAGCGCCTCTTAGTTTCGTGTCTGCACCATAACTGATTTCGTTTGAGATATTTTCACGAACTTCACAGATATGTAGAGCACTACTAGTATGAGATGATATTTACAGAACATATGAACCGTAACTCTGATTTTCCTACTTTTGGAGTTTTTCCCTTTGAACATTGAACATAGCCATTTCTGTCATAGTTTTGTGTCCTCTTCATAACTTTGATACTGTTTTTGAGATATTTCCATTTCCATGAAACTTCTCTGATATGTAGTACACCATGAGGCGGCATGCAGAAAATATAAACCGTGACTCTGATTTATCTACTTTTGGAGTTATTGCCCTTCAAGCTGTTGCTATCAGTTTCATGTCCGCTCCATAGCTCTGATGCCATTTGAGATATTTTCACAAAACTTCACAAATATGTAGAGCACTATGAGTCGAAATGCAGGACAAATGAACTGTAACTCTGATTTTCCTACTTTTGGAGTTGTTGCCCTTTAAACATTGAACATTGCCATTTTTATCATAGTTTCGTGTCCACTCCATAACTTTGATACCGTTTGAGATATTTCCATGAAACTTCACATATATGTACAGCACAATAAGAAGACATGCAGAACATATGAGCGGTAACTCTGATTTTACTACTTTTGGAGTTATTGCCCTTTGAACTTTGAATATAGCTGTTGCTATCAGTTTCGTGCCCGTTCCATAACTCTGATACCGTTTGAGATATTATCACGAAACTTTACATATATGTAGAACACTATAAGACAATGTGCAAAACATATGAACCGTAATTCTGATTTTCCTACTTTTGGAGTTGTTCCCTTTGAACATGGAACATAGCCATTTCTGTCATATTTTTGAGTCCGCACCTTAACTTTGATATCAATCAAGATATTTGTATGAAACTTCACAGGTATGTAGAGTGCCATGAGACGACATGCAGAACATATGAACCATAACTCTGAGTTTCCTACTCTTAGAGTTATTGCCCCTTGAACATTGAAATATAGCCATTTCTATCACTTAGTCTGTTTGATGTACTATATCTCCTGAACCTAATGATTGGTTCTGACCAAACTTGCATGGTTACATCGCTAGGATGGGGGAAAACAGTCATTGGGTTTTGATGACCTTGTCCTTTTTTTTTTCAAGGGCAACGGCCCCCAAAAACTGTCAATTTTGGGCCAAAGATGGCTTGTCTGCACCTAATCTCCTGAACGCATCAACGAATTGTGGTCGAACTGGGTACAATATACATGTATCATTGCAGTTGACCAAAGATTTGATTAGATTTTGAAGACCTTGACTTTATTTTAAAGGGGACAAGCCCCCAAAAACTGAAAATGAGAATTTTAATTTTTGGAGCCATGGCTCTTTGAACATTGAAAATAGTCATCTCAGTCATGTATTCCTGTCAACTTTCTTAAGGGAAAGAGTAATGCAGCCTTTCTTTGAATTCCTTTTTTACTGAGATATGACACTTGCTTGATGTCATTGTAGTTGTGGTGCATCATGCAGTGCTTGTTTTATTTTTCTGTAATAAGAAAGCAGGATATCAAATTTATTGACAGTTTTTGATATTCATTTGCCAAATTCTATTAAGAACTCAGAAATTTTACTGTCAAATCTCAATGATGGTACAGTAGTTTGATGCATTATTTTAAAGCTGGGAACCAGTGGTAAAAACAGGTAAAAATGGCATCTATTACCATCCAGGTTTCGGCAATAACCTGGTTTCAAACATTGTTTATACGTCTGTCTCAATTAAAATTACTGGTTTTACTCGATGAGCTGTTTACTGCAGTTGAGCAGTTCCAATCCCATTTTAGGTGGGAAATAGGGTTATTTACTTTAGTGAACATCACCAATGTGGTAAACAGTTGATCACCATGTCAGCAAAACCACAGCAGCATGTAAGATGCATTTATTATGCATGTGGAAATGTCCATAGTCAGTTTCAGGACATTTAGATATATTGCAATGGTCAGCATTGGACACTGACTGCATCCTGATACCATGGATCAATAGTGTATACATGTAGTCTTTGCCCCACCCCCATGTGTTTTTACTCTCCCACTCATTTTGAATGTCATTGGGGGAGCTCCCCTCGCTTGCAAATTTCTAGAATCATCTCTGCCATCCTGTCAAGCTACTCATGAGCATGATATCTCACTGGCTAGTGCACTTGCCTCTGATGCTAGAGGCCCATGGTACGATCTCGGGCAGTGGCAATAAAATTTCTGCATCTGAACACGCTCAATTGGCATCATTTGCAGGTATGAATGTCATTAAGTGCACTGTCCTTCAGATTTTGAAGCTAACTGGAGGCACTCAGTGCAGGGAGAGTCATCACTTGTGCAGGTTAAAGAATCCAGCTGTAATTACCTGATTACTGTATGTTCATACTTAGTCAGCATACTGCACCTCAAGGTATTATAAGCCTATCGAGAGGCCTTTTCATGGGTTTTGACCTTTAGTTGGAAAAAGAACCAGAAAAAAGAAACTAGAAACGAACTAGACATGTAGGTCAAAATATAGTTTGAATATGGGTTATGTCGGATCAAAAAGTAGGTCAGTAGGTCAAATCATAGAAAAACTCTGTTAACACTCTAGAGGCACAGTTTTGGTCCAATCATCATCAAACTTGCTCATTATGATAATTATGACAATATCTAGGTCAAGATTGAATATGGATTATGTCAAGTCAAAACAAAGGTCAGTACATGTTTGTTTGTATTGGAGTTTAATGGCCCAGTAAACACTATTTTAGGTCATTTTTGAACCAGTCAGTTTAACTATCCACACTTTTCCTGGGCAGGCTTATACGTAAGCGGTTAACCAGTATAGTGCACATTTTTTTGCCAGAAACTGACAACTGCCCTTCTTGAACCAGCGGAAGGGATAGAATGACCATAGAAAAGATTTCATGATCCATCTCCATGAAAGAATGTTGCCGACACCGGCAGGTATCGAACCCGCGTCCTGATCACCAGTCAGACGGACATCCGACTGAGCTACCGAGGCCAGCATAGGTCAGTACATAGGTCATATCATAGAAAAACCTTGTTTAAACTCTAGAGGCCACAATTTTGGTCCAGTCATCATCAAGCTTGCTCAGAATGATCATCTTGATGATATCTAGGTCAAGTTCGAATATGTGTCATGTGGGATCAAAAGTAGGTCAAAAATCATAGAAAAAGCTTGTTAACATTGTAAAGGCCACAGTTTTTGGTCCAATCATCATCAAACTTACTCAGAATTATCATGATGACAATATCTATGTCAAGTTTGAATATGGATTATGTTGGGTCAAAAAGTAGGTCAGTAGGTAAAATCATAGAAAAACCTTGTTAGCACTCTAGAGGCCACAGTTTTGGTCCAATCATCATCAAACTTGTTCAGAATGATCATGTGGATAATATCTAGGTTGGGTTTGAATATACATATTTAGGTCATGTCGGGTCAAAAGTAGGTCAGTAGATAAAATTATAGAAAAACCTTGTTAACACTCTAGAGGCCACAGTTATGGTCCAATAATCATCAGCATTATCATCATGAGAATATCTTGGTCAGGTGGGGTGTTTTATGAAGATCACCTCCCCACCATCACCATGAGGCATTGTTAGTTAGACTGAGCTTGTGCATCTCTGTTTGGTGCACTAGGACCTGACCCTCAATGTCCACAAGGTGCCCAGATAGTGTCATAAAAGTCAGCTATGTATTGTCAAAGGGATCTACCAACCACACATTCCCCCACCCCCATCACCATGAGGTTTGTTTGTTTGTTTGATTTGAGGTTGAATGTCCCTGTCAACACTGTAAAGGTCATTTTGGAGACGTTGCTTCCAACTTTGTGGGACTTTTACCCGACATTGAGATGAAATAATATCTCAAGCCCTGTTGCTTTATGAAACCAATGGGGTTTATTAGCATGGACGGTCCGCCTCGCACCGCGGTTCCTGGACAGGCTTAGATCCTCTAAACGGTTTACCAGTACTGGTGTGCGGGCCGGATTCAGCTCTGCGTGGAAGCATCATGCAGCCCATATATTTCTTCAAGCCTCAAAGGGCGGTGGCGAATCACCATGACTGAGCCTGTTCATTTCATCTCCATCTGGTGCACTAGGACCTGACCCCTCAATGTCCACATGGTGCCCTGATAGTGACACACAACTCAGCTCTGTATTGTCAAAGGGATCCACTAACCCTCACCCACTTGTCACCATGATTCATTGTGAGTTAGACTGAGCCTGAGCTTGTTCGTCTCTGTCCGGTGCATCCTCCCCCCCTTGTCTCAAAGAGTCAGTGTCAGGTAGACTTAGCCTGTTCATCTCCGTATGGTGCACTAGGATCTGACCCTAAATGTCTACAAGGTGTCCAGATAGTGAAATACAAGTAAGCTCTGTGAAGGGATCCACCAAGTCTCCCAACACCCCCCACCCATCCCACTCAAAGCAAAACAACAACTCAGAAGTCTAGCTTCTGATGCTAGTACCTCTTCCCCCCCCCCCCCCCCCCCACACACACACACACACACACTTTCCCTCCTTTGTCACCACACACATTTTAAGTTAGACTGAGTCTGTTCATCTCCATCTGGTGCACTAGGACCTGACCTACAATGTCCACAAGGTGCCCAGATAGTGATACGTGTATACAAGTCAGCTCTGTATTGTCAAAGTAAACTTTTGAAAGACTTCTTCCTCAAAGAAGAAAACAATTTTGATGGAATGTTCCATGAGTGACCCTTTGACAATTTTCCACTGAATAGCCACAAGAAAAAAATACAACCCTTAAAATGACTTCAATTCCTAAATAGCTAGATTGATTTTGAAATAATTTCACCAAAATATTCCTTGGGTCACAGTCAGCCAAAATTGCTCCACTCCACTCCACCTTATATTAGCTACCATAAAGATCAGGTGAGCAATTCAGGGCCATCATGGCCATCTTGTTTTCGTTTTAATTCTATTCTTGATGGGGAAAATTCTGTTAACAAATAGTGCAGGCCCTGATCAGACGCCGCATTCTGCGGCGTCAGATTGGGCCTTTTTTTTTTTTTTTTTTTTTGGTTTGGGTTTTACGGCCCTTTCAAGATTATTTCACTCATATCGAGCCGATC
Organism: Lucinisca nassula; assembly: GCA_963580285.1. Classification (NCBI taxonomy): domain Eukaryota; kingdom Metazoa; phylum Mollusca; class Bivalvia; order Lucinida; family Lucinidae; genus Lucinisca; species Lucinisca nassula. The sequence continues at coordinate 57,821,918 of OY757018.1, read as the reverse complement.
GTTAATCAGAGGTGGGCGAAAACCGGAGTACCCGGAGAAAAACCACCTGACCTTCCGTTGCAGAACTTGGCGTCTCACACGTGGCCCGAGCGAGGCTCGAACCTACGGCGGTGAGAGACCTAATGACTAAGAGTCAGCGCTCTTATCCACTAGGCCACGGAGGCCCGTTTCAGATTGGGCCTACACTGTTTGCCAAGGTATGATCTGGGCCTACACTGTTTGCCAAGGTACTCTTTTAAGGGTTCCCATAAGAAGCTTTTGTTAAGGGAGAGAAAAAAATATGTGTAAAGAATTGTCTCCCCATGTGTATCCTTTTCCCTTTGCCGGTTTCAGGCAATCATTGTTAAAATGCAGCATCTGATTAGTAGCTCTACTGCTGACAAACAGGGTCAGAATTTCAAAATGGTCTCCTGTACTGTATATATATATACAGTAGAACTTCGATGGCTCGAACACCGATGGCTCGTTTACTATGGATGAGTCGAACCCATTCTTGAGCCCCTAGCGAAATCCTCTACATAAGAACTAGTGGGGGATAATTAAGGAGATTTTAGTCTTTTATCTTACAAATGTATGCTGTGTGTACTCATTAGAATCGCCTCGATGAGGCGATTCTAATGAGTACACACAGCATACATATTCATTATGGAACACCGAAAGATGTCTAAAAGTATCTCATTATGCCTCCTGGCAGTAACCCTCAGTGGCTCGAACTCCCCCTGTCTCGAACAGATTCTCGAGGTCCCAAAGGTGTTTGAGCTATTGAAGTTCGACTGTATATGTGTGTGTGGCGTGAAAGATTCTATTCAGCTTAACCCTTATTGCCTGCTGAATAAATTAATTTAGCCACACTCATTTGTGACTGTCAACCAATCAAATCACTTTATATAATGTATTCAATGAATTCACAACATGCATTACAAACAGTGTAGATCCTGATCAGATGGCTTCATCAGAAACTATCTCATCTGGATCTACACTGTTTGCAAATGTTTTTTTTTTTTGTTTGATTTGATGTTTAATGTCCCCATCAGCACTATATAGGTAATTTTGGAGACATTGCTTCCAATTTTGTGGGACTTTTACCTGACATTGAGATGAAATGTGACATCTCAAGCCCTGTCGCCTAATGAAACCAAAAGGGTTTATAAGCATTGACGGTCCGACTTACACCACTTTGCCTGGGCAGGCTTAGATCCTCTAAGCGGTTTACCAGTACACGTGTGCAGTCGGATTCAGCTCTGCGTGGAAGCACCATGCAGCCCATTTATTTCTTCAAGCCCCAATGGGCGGGGGCCGCTGTTTGCAAAGGTAGGGGTTGTCATGTTCATTAGGAGAGGTTAAACCTTTATTTGCTATATTTCAGAAACTTGAAAGAAGTTATACAGTGGTGGCAAAGCTCACAAATGGATTGTCAGACAGGGAGACTAATGATGTCCTTAGTGCACATGTAGGTATCACTATGTCTGGCAACACCTTAATCATCAGAGTGCCATAAACCCTTAACACTTTTTGTACCAAATGGAATCTTCCTCCTGATACATAGCAGGAGTTCATTTCCAAATCTAGGGCTGACAGGTTGTGTTTTTATCAAAATTTATTTGGAAAATGCCTGAATTTTTAGCAAACAGTGGAGGCCCTGATCAGACGCCGCATTCTGCGGCGTCTGATCTGGGCTTGCACTGTTTGCCAGGGCGTCCGTTTCGGGGTTTCTGGTACTAAATGGGTTAAGAAGCTGAGAAAAACTACATCTGAAAGTGTCATCTGCTTATGTCGTCTGCTAAATTTTTTTTGCCAACTTTTTAAAAATATTTTTGCATACAGGCAAACAGTTGGGACCCAAATCAGACTGCCCACAGCAGTCTGATTTAGAGGAGCAGTCTGATTTTGGTCCACACTGTTTTACAAAAAAATGGATTTTAAAGAAACCAGCAGACGTCAAAGCATATGACAATTGTGTTGATTGGCATGTTATCGGTTAACAATTTCCTTTTTTATCCCCTGACCGAATAGGTTCGGGGGATATAGCGATCAGCCTGGCGTCCGTCCGTCCGTCCGTCTGTCCATCCGTGTTTACGAATGGACACTTATTGGGTATTTTGTAAGTTCAATGGGCACTTGATGGGTAATTTCGCTTGTTGGGTATACCCAACAGTCAGATCTATCTAAACGTGTTCAATGATACCATATTGGTTATTTGGTACAAGGTACCCAACAAATATTTGGACACTGAAGTCCGTAAAATCTGTCCATTGGATGGACAGCCCGTTACCTGTTGGGTATACCCAATACTTTTGGATATTCACATGTTGGGTATACCCAATAGTCCTTGTGGATGGACATACAATGGACTATTGGGTATACCCAACAGGGATCAGATGGTTGTTAGGTAGAAAGTATGCACATAAGGCACATATTGGGTACTAATTTACAGTTGGTTATACGAAATACTGAAGATACCTGCTGGGTATACCCAATACTGTTGGGTATTCACCTGTTGGGTATACCCAATAGTCCATGCGGACAGACATACAATGGACTATTGGGTATACCCAACAGGGATCAGATGGTTATTGGGTAGAAAGTATGCATAGAAGGCACATATTGGGTACTTAGTTGCTAAGACTGTTACACCTAGACAAGGTTTTCTTGTACCAGGCTATAGATATTGTGGACCTGGAAATCCATTACCAAACGGACCTCCTGTTAACCAGTTAGACGCCATTTGTATGGAGCATGATTATTGTTATGCTCAAAATGTGAATGAATATGATTGTGACGTGCAAATGTTAAGAAATTTAAGGGCTCATTCAGGACTAACATTGATGGAAAGACTTACCAAGCAATTCTTAATCAGACCACTCATTAGTCTCAAGGCAGCTGCCAGGATTCGTTTGTATTAAGGGGACAACCGGTTAGACTTCGAGAACACCCCCAGGGGCGTCCCCGGAGCCTAATCGATTGCCCCCCTTGTTGTATATAGTTGTTATTGTTTATTACAATGTATAGTTGACACTTTAGCTCAGTTGGTAGAGCATCGGTCTGATAAGCCGAAGGTCATAGGTTCGATTCCTATTCGTGTCAAATTTTTTTTATAAAGGAGCTCTTTTATAAGACAACAAGTAACACAGATGTAAAGTTTTCAAGTTCTATTCATTGTTTTGTTTTCTTTGTGATTCTTTGTCTTTTCTCTTATTATCATTAAATATTATACTCAACATGAGGTGTTAAGCCTCCATTTCTGACCCCACCCATGTCCTCAGTATCATCAATTTCAAGTACACACCATCGGTCGAGCGATAGCAAGGTCTTGTCCGGGTATGAGTTACTGAAGACCACGACTATAGGACTTGGGAATACTTTTCTCTGGACCATGTATTTGGTGGAAATAATATATCCATTTTTCAGATCCTCTATTAATCTTAGATCATTTGGTACTGTTGATCTAGGTAGATCGAACAGTACCAAACGCTCTAAGTTGAATAGGTAGGAATTGTTCCTATAGTCGAGGTCTTGGAAGAGTACGGTTTTGCCAAATAACTCAGATGATATTAAGTACTGGCACATGATGGACTTTCCTGCACCGCCAGTTTCATCCACGACCCAAAATACAGTTCTTTTGCAATCAGCATGGTCCTGCATCTCATTTACCAGCTGTTGTTGCCAATTGAGCAAATTGATGTTTTGGACGCGGTCGCGGATGATCCTGGACTCGTGCAGGTCGTGCTCATGCGCCATAATGGACTCGAAGACCTTCCTATCGCACGCACTGATGGTGGATGGAATATAATCTCCATATTGTGTTGTTGCCAGATTAGTTTCATTAAAGTAGTTGTGTGCCCGATATACGGTGGCTGTAAATTTCATGGGAATGTTTAGGAGGACAGCCTGTTTGTCCTCCTTTGTCCTTACGTCTCCGTTTACGCAGGCTCCTACGAGCGTCTTTAAAAAGTTCGGGGTGTCTCTCATAAATCTTATTGATGATGTCCCCATGTGTTTCTGGACCACCGGCGATTTTTTTCTTATAGAAACGTTTCTTATTTCGGAGCCATCTTAACTTCTCTTTGTGTTGACGGGTCATCCGATGCCTTGACAGGAGTTCCGACGACCGAAAAACATCGCCACAGATTGTACAAGAGCAGGCAGCCTTCATAAGTCTGTGAGCAATACGATATTTGATCGGTCGTTGAAACTCCAGCAAGAAATGGCTCCCTGCTTTTGATTTATCACTTTTCGGACGGGCAAAGCTGAGTTCATCCAAATCGCCGGTGCCAGAAACAGATTCATCTGGGACCGCTACTGTATCCTTCATTTGGGTTGTATGCCTCCTTGATTTTACATGTGGTTTAACATTCCTTTTTTGCTTGATAATGATGTCACAAATGGAACAGTAATATTCCTTGTTCTCCATTTGTAAAATCAAGGAGCCAAACTCGTCCGTGGTGGATTCAGTAGCAGTCACAGATGTGGGGTTAGTTTTTTTTTTTGGGCTACACCAGGGTTTTCAGAATTTTGGTTTTTTTTTTTTTCTCTGAGTTGTTATCAGTATCATCAGTTGGGTGAGGTCTTTTCTTTCCACGGTCTGTTGGTTTGGCCGAAGATGTTGTTGCTGTGTTTCGTTGATGCTGCCACCCTGTCAAATGGCGCTCATAAAATTCTCGGGATAAACCTTTTTTCCCGCAGGGTTCACAGTCGTAACGATCCTGAATAGTTGGCGCATTCAGAGCCTTTTCACGCTCTAAATGTGCCAAATATTCACAGTCGGCTTCCAAGTCATAAAGTCCACAGTTATGGAGAGGAAACAACTCAACCAAGCGATGGTTGCGTTGCCTCTCCATACATGTGCGACATTCTTCAGCGATGTGCACAGCAACATCTTTTCGGCCAAACCAGCAGTAACCCAACAATTTACTTTTGACCTTGTAGAGAATCTGATGGTAATAACTGCGGACGTGCTCCGGCCAGTTACCAATAAATACTTTGACATCACAGACTTGGCAATGCCGTTGCTCAAACTCGGCATGATCTGTGTCATCCCGAGGATGGACAACGACATTGTCACCAATGCTCAGTCTCACCCACTTTTTCAAACCACTACTCATCACCAAGTACTCAGAATGGGTGATCTTTGTTTTCATGTTCAACTGAACTTCAGAGTAGTCATGTCCGGCCTTTTGATAATCACCCTGGTGCCTGGTCGGAGCACGGGCCCTATCGGAGCTTCCAGTATGCAAAGCCTGTCGTCCTCTGGGGATCGGACCACCTGACGGACCGGGTTGTGGTTCTGGGTCGGGGTTCGGGTTCTCATCATTGACAGGCACCTTATAATTAACCATCTCGGCCGGTGTTAACGGGTCGCTGTCACCACTCTCAATTTTCCTAACTCTTTTATGGATATTGACTAAAAAACTCAAATTGTCCAACTTCTGTTGTTTCGTTCTGACAGAGTTCATAGGATTGATCAACTCTTTCTCATACTGAGCTCTTTTCAGAGGAAAGAATTCTTTGAATGGCTTCTTTCTTGGTGGTGGCGTTGCTCTCATCTCCTTCATTGTCTTTTCAAACATTTCGACATACTCAGGTGTAGATCTGTTATACGTATGGATGGTTGGCTCATCATTGAACCAGACCCGACGTTGCAGAACAGGTGGGTCTGGTTCAGCCTCCTCAGCTTCAGGCTCCATGGCCTCATCTTCAGAAGAAATGGAGATATGAGACTCGTCGGAGGACACCTCAATTTCCTCCGGCTCTGCTTCTTCTAACTCTGCCTCGTCTCTCTTTCTTTTCTGAAAACAATATAAACATAACATAATAACATACCCGTGCCATGATCCGGTCAACCACTGGTTGCAAAGAAGGTAAAGTGTCAGGATCGTCCAAATAAGGGTTGGGTGGGGTTGTTTCCTCAGATTCCTCATCACTTTCATCATTTAAGAAACTATCGTCATAATCAGTCAAGTCCTCGTCGAATTCATCATCACTAAACTCTCCTTCTTCAACCTCGCACTCAAAATCAATGAAATCTGACATCTTTACAGGTTTAGTTGTGTTTAGCAACTGAATCAATCGGTTAAATTTGACCTCACGTGTTTTAGTGTCGTGTGATTTTTGGTTCCACTCTGACCTGCTGCGTTGCTGCGGCAGGTATACTAGATATACTTTGTACCTGCCGCGCAGCACGCAGCACAGCAAGTCAGCTGGGAACCAAAATCGATTTTTTTTTGCACACGGCACTTATGTTGATCTTGTGACGTCATATGTGACGTCGTATAAAAAAGTACCCAAGAAAAATTGGACTAGGGCGGGAAAAATATAGATTTTGTGACGTCATCATGTATGTGACGTAGTTTAAAAAGTACCCAAGAAAAAAATGGACTTGTTTCTGTCCGTAAATATGTTGGGTAGTTTAAAAAGTACCCAAGAAAAAATTGGACTTGTTTCTGTCCGTAAATATGTTAGGTAGTTTAAAAAGTACCCAAGAAAATATTGGACTTGTTTCTGTCCGTAAATATGTTGGGTAGTTTAAAAAGTACCCAAGAAAAAATTGGACTTGTTTCTGTCCGTAAATATGTTGGGTATACCCTACAGTTGGGTATACCCAACAGTTCACTGCAAGGGTCCAATTTTTCTTGGGTACTATCGATTTTTTTTGCACACGGTACAATCACGAGATATTATGACGTCATCAGAATTTTAGCGCGAAGTTATGACGTCATAATATCTCGTGACTTTCCGGAGCCAATCGGATTACGGAAATATCCGGAAATAACCGGTTCATTCCGGGAATTCCAACGGACAAGTAAAGACACGTAAGTTACTTTCTTAATGGAAAATTAAATTTTGCTGTTCTTGTGGATCGGAGGAAGAACATAAGGAATTAGTTAGCCGTAGGAACTTCGAGGATAACTTTCTGAAGAGGTACTTTGAAAATAATACACTTTCTATCGGCATTCAGTTAGACGGCCATCTTAAAGATCATCCGTCCTTATTCTATCTGATTCAAAAGAGAATTGACGAGGCATTTGATGTGTTACCATGTCGGCGGGACACTGTAGAACAATCGAATTGATAGCAGAGATCCGAGAAATTTCAAACTACGCAGTAAAAGTGGCACTACAGGCGAAAAACGATCTTGGCAATGCGTATCACATCCTTGACAGACACGATACAGAACTTCATGAATACTGCACAGAGTTGGAAGGGGTGTTACGTGAATATAAATCGACAATAAATTATTTGAAAGACACTCTAATCCAATATGGTTACAGGTTAGACAAATTGGAAACCAAAGTACACAAACTTTACATGCAAAATGGTGAGGACGAAGCAAATGGTGAGGACGAAGCAAGTATCGAAGAAGGGGGCAGTTAAATTTCCAACACCGCTAAAAACATACGACAGAGCAGCATTTCAACTACCATCGGACTATGACAAACTATTAGCACGCAAGCGAGAACCATCGGACTCTGACAAACTATTAGCACGCAAGCGAGAAGCTGCCAGAATTGAACGCCATTCAAAGAGACGGTTCCGGCCAGGAACTGTTGCTCTTAGACAAATAAGAAAGTATCAAAGAAGTACTGAACTATTGATACCTAAAATGTCTTTCAGACGGTTGGTAAGATCAATCGCTAGTGACATTGACAATCAAAAGAGATTTCAAGAAAGTGCATTGCTAGCCTTACAAGAAGCTTCGGAAGCCTACCTGGTATCTGTTCTAGAGGATTCCAATCTGTGTGCAATACATGCCAAACGGATAACAATTCAACCCAAAGATATTCAGTTGGCAAAAAGACTAAGAGGATAAGTTCACAGAGGCAGACAAAGAATATTCAGACCTGTGCAGCACCAGAAGAACAGACCTACTTCTCACAGGTCATTTCAGTCAACTCAACAACAAGAGAAAGTTTCGAAAATAGCAACACAACAACAACAGTAAGTGTCAAAAACCACCATGACTGACGCTGGGGCAACAGACAGTGACTACCGACGCTACGATGAATTCGGGAATCCACTGTGGAACACATTGGCAATAGATTCGGCAGAACAAAAGCAAAGATTAACAGATATTAGCAGTATCTCCAATATAACATCTACATACATCAAAGCTGCTACAGAAGGTCTGAAGGACAAAACAGGACAAAGTCAAATTATTTCATCACTGTTTTCAGTGAAAGAATTTTTAAAAGACGGTAATGATGAGGATGCTATCCAATCCTACAAAGAAATTAAAGAGGCCCTTGAATTGAAACAAAAGTTAGCCAAAGCTGAAGATATGTATGTGAAGAAATTCACAGATGGGTTTTACATCAATCCCAAGAATGGCACAATTCGATACTTTGATCCTACTGATCTAGAATACAAAAACACTAGGAAAGTTAAACCCGTTCCAGACACAGAAATGCTGATCTATCCAGTAGAGCACATGACTGTAGATGGAACATACACAATGTATACCGTTAAACTTCCAGCTCCAGAAATGGAGGAAAAAATTGAAAAAAATGATAAAAGAAATATTGTCTGTCATGAACTTATAGGATACACTGAGATTCCGCAAATGGGTGTAGGGATAGATGAAATGGATGCTCGGGTAATTGCATTTGGTAGCGGTAAAATACCCCCAGCAAACATTGACCATTATGATACATGGACCTACAAAGCGCAAGAAAGCTTCAACAAAGATGGGACAATTCCGGACTTTAACGACATGGTGTTCCTCATGGAAGACAACGTTACTAACATCAAATATGATCCATACGAAAGTGGTACCTATACACTTTTAATTCCCTGCAAGGGTGTTTATAGTAGACAGGTTGTTAAAAAAAAGCCAAAGTACTCCAGCGAATTCCGCAACGAGTCTGTCTTTGAGACATTCACAGGCACTGGGCAAACATTTAATGTGAAAGATCAACACACAGGCATTGGAATTATCTGCTATGAAGACAGGTTGAACATAATAGGGGCTCATAGGAGCTACAGTCAGGACTCTGACTATTTAGGAAAAGCGAAGCTTACAAAATTATATCTTATTTTGAGACAAGTCAAAGTTGAAAAAGAAGACGACGACATAGACGACGAATGGGCAAACATATGGGACATGGTCATCCGCCAGCAGTTAGAATCCGATGTTATATACTCTGGGTCAATGACCTTAGGTCCAAACTTTAATCCAAGACCTGAAAATGTAGAGATCATCAACATGCCAAAGCCAATAGAAGTAGAACATAGCACAGAGAGAGAGAGGATAGATGCCTACTTTACAGACACTCATACCGAAATGTCAGAGCAAGTTAAAGAACAACATCCACTGTACATGCACTCTGCAAGCGACCTGCCACCTGACCTTAATCCCCAGCAGAGCTCAATAGAACCATTGGGTAATGAAACATGGTCACAATGGGTCCTCAGAAACGGTCATCTGTCAGAAGACGATTCCAGTAAATTAGAAGGCTTCTTTTCAGATGCCCAGAAACTCTTCGCGTCATCCAAATACAGTCCGCTGACAATCAGATCATCTAGACTCATGGATGCAGTCTCTAGAGCAATCGAATCATGCTTAGCCACAAGTAGAAGATCGGAAAGAATGTTCAGCAGCATTTCAAACAATGTCAATGAATATTCTCAAGAACTCAGTGGTATGGGTTATCAACTGGTATTCGATCACAGATTCAGACCATTCGTTGACTGTAAACTTAACACAACTCAAACGTTGTTGACATACACTTCTCAAGGGCTGGATGAGACAGTTCTGCAATCGGTATTGAAATTTGATGAGTTGATGACAACAAAAGTTGGGCCTGTCAGTGGAGAAAGGGAAATTAAAGTCTTTCATAGGCAAGGCGACTTATTCAGAACAATGTTTGCAAAAGTTGAAAATGGTAAAACGTTCAAAGATCTCATTTTCATGTTAGGACTCTTCATTTAATTCTACAGTTACAAATTGGCAGAAACAGAGCTATCCTATCCAACCTATGAGCAGCTGATGAACAAATTGGCTCCTGCAAATTGGAGACACAATGACGGGAGAATCTACACACCATCATTCGAAGACAGGCACTTGTCATATTTCTTACATCCTCCACAAGATATTCGTCGTAGAGCATACGAGAGTCTTCTCACATGGCATCATGTTGTCACTGCCTTGATTCTTGGTTACATCAAACATGATAAGACAGACCTAGAAGGAACACAGGCATCAGAATTGGCTGATCAGTTCCTAAAGTCTGTAGCAGTAGAGACTGTGACACAATGTAAGGGAACATTGGCTGCAGGTGCAGCCTACTTCGATAAATACTATGACTCCCCATTGCTCTGCCAGTACGGAGAGATCTCTGGATTAGATGCACGATATCAGTCAGGCCATGGTCTTTACTGGATCAGAGAGGAAAATGTCTTTGCTGCCCAAGACGCGTTCGAAGGAGGTATTGTCATCCAGTATTCAAGACAAGAAGAGAGTCGACTAAAAGATCCAGACCAAAAGTTCTGGAGGGATGTGATGGTATTTGATAGAAAGGTATATAGGTACTGGACATTCTTAACCCCGACATGGATGAGGTCTATGAAAAGAACTGATATAGGAAGGAATCTTCAGGAATGGAATGAGGTCTTTAGAGGAGTATCCGTCTATAAAGCTTTCCTCAATGCAGTAGGAAAACATAAATTCACAGACAGTCACAATCGCCATACACAGTCAGAAAGATTGTTGGAAATAGACCAGAACATGGATATTCGGAAAGTTTTGGGATTGAAAAACCCAGGTTCAAGAAAGGAAACAACCTTACAAAAGCTTCTGGCGATGTGGGATGTCCAACATGAGTGCAATTATCAAAACGTAAAGACGGCAGACAAGTCTTCTCCTCTCTTTGATTGGTGGAATTTCTACTACAATATGTTTGCAAAACAAATACTCTGGTCAGGGATGTATTTGTACAATAACTATGTTGCTCCAAACCACGTTCCATGGGAACAGCATCCAGGAGACCAGAAAGACTATAGTCCTATCCCTGATTACGTCTATGGTCAGCTCCAGAAGTATGAAGACGACACCGGTACGCAACACTGGTACTATCCCCAAACTGAAGCATTGTCCTCTATAACTTTCAATAACGCAGACTATGTTCTGACAGGTGGTGATTTCAAACTAAATGGCTCTGGGATGTATTTCATTAATCCAATCATTCCAGAAAGGGATGGAGACTGGCTTAGTAAGCAGAGTGACGACTTCAAAAAGATCTTCAAAATACAAGGCTCTTATGGAAAGAACTACCTGACTGTGCTAAGACCATTTGGAAAGTATCTGTGGGTGAATGACACGGAAGTGGACATTCGACAGTACTTTGGCAGACCGTATTTCAGACTTGGTAATAGGATGTCAATTTCTTCCGTTGCAGAATTGGAAGACTAAAACATCATACTGTGCTTCAAGACACAAAACAAAATGGAAGTTGGGAAGACTGCAAACGAGAAACGTAACATAATCACACTCCTTATGTCATCTGAAGGACAAGAAGCAGTGAAATCGGCATTTGAACTGGCCGGAATAACCATACCCCCTGCATCAAACATTTCACAAATAAAATCTGATATTACATATGCTCTCCTGAATGCAACCGACGCCAAAAATAATATTTTTTCACTTGTGGCTAGAATGGAAGCAATTGAAAAACAAATCGAGACACTTCAGAATACATTTGACACTAGATTCGAGACCTTAGAAAACAAGAACCTGTCATTTCAGACTGCAATAGATGATCTTAACACGAGACTTGAAACTATGTCTCATTCAGGATGACGCCAAAAATTACAATTTGTTCAACCCAATTAAATTTTTGGACAGATACCCAATATATACCCATTCGCAAGAACAGTAAATAAGTACCCAACAATCGAAACCCAATTAAATTTTTGGACAGATACCCAATATATGCCCATTTGTAGGTGCGTCCGTCCGTCCGTAGACGCAACCTTGTGATGGCCATAACTCCTATACCCTTCGAGATTCATTGATAGTTCTTGGCACAATTGTTCACAAGGCTGAGACGGTGTGTCATGCTCAAGAACCAGAACTCTGGATGCCATACTTTTTTAGTTATCTCCCCTTTTAATAAAATAGAATGACTACTTTGTGATGGCCATAACTCCAATACCCTTTGAGATATATTGATGGTACCTGGCACAGTTGTTCACAAGGCTGAGACGGTGTGTCATGCACAAGAATCACAACTCTGGCTGCCATGGTTTTTGAGTTATCTCCCCTTCCAATAAAATAGAGTGACTACCTTGTGATGGCCATAACTCCAATACCCTTTAAGATATATTGATGATACCTGGCACAATTGTTCACAAGGCCGACACAGTGTGTCATGCACAAGAATCACAACTCTGGCTGCCATGGTTTTTGAGTTATCTCCCCTTCTAATAAAATAGAGTGACTACCTTGTGATGGCCATAACTCCAATACCCTTTAAGATATATTGACGATACCTAGCACAGTTGTTCACAAGTCGGAGACGGTGTATCATGCACAAGAACCACAACTCTGGCTGCCATGGTTTTTTAGTTATCTCCCCTTCCAATAAAATAGAGTGACTACCTTGTGATGGCCATAACTCCAATACCCTTTAAGATATATTGATGATATCTGGCACAGTTGTTCACAAGGCCGAGACGGTGTGTCATGTACAAGAACCACAACCCTTGGTGACATGGTTTTTGCGTTATCTCCCCTTCCAATAATATGGAATCACTACCTTGTGATGGCCACATCTCCAATGCTCTTTGAGATATATTGATGGTACTTGGTACAGTTCTACATGAGGTCAAGCAGGTGTGTCACATGCAAGAACCACAACTCTGGGTGCCCTGGTTTTTTAATTATCTCCCCTGTCAATACAACCTTTTGATGGCCATAACTCCAATACCCTTTGAGATATATTGATGGTACTTGGCACAATTGTATACAAGGTTGAGACTGTGCTTCATGTCTAAGAACCACAATTCTGGGTGCTATGATAAATATTTGAGTTATCTACCCTTCCAGTATAACAGTATGACCAGCTTGTGATCTCCAACACCCTTTGAGACATATTGATGGTACTTTGTACAGAAATGCATGAGCTTAAGCAGGCATGTCATGTGCCAGAACCACAATTCTGAGTACCTGGTTTTTTAGTTATCTCTCCTGAAGTATAATCTTGTGATGGCCATTACTGCGATACTTTTGTGATATATTGCTGGTTTAATTCTGGTGCACTTTCTATTGGTGAACAATCTTCTGAAGGCCATAGTGGCTTTTGGTCGGGGGATTTGCCATCTCTTCCGATGGCTATTTTTTTTTTAGAGAGAAAATAAAGGTTGACATGCTGTGAATCATTTGGCTTGTCTAGTAGATGATTCACATGTAATAACAAGCCTTTTTTCTCTGAAACACGAGACAAAAACACTTTGTGATTGGTGTCTGCTACTCATGCTAGGCTCTTGAAGTGCTAATTGCCTACAATATACATGTATTTAACTAACTTCTCAGCAGTTTTTACACATTAATATACAGTTGAATCTGGAATATTTTCTATTTAAAAAGTTATTTCAGATAGTAATTCGAGATGAAAGGAGTTCTAATGTAGGGAACGTATGAAAATCTGAAACCTTATCCAAGATCTAGTTGAACTTAAGGTGAATGGGAACACCTGGCACATTACGCTAACACACCCGTGCGACATAGTGCATTTTTCACACCGCCAAAATTGCTGATTTTCGGAAGAAATTCCATGATATTTTTCTTATTTAAACTGCAAACATAGGTTGTAGGTGCTCGTTAGAACCGCCTCATTGAGGCGGTTTTAACGAGTACACATAGCCTATGTCTTGGAGTGAAAATAAGAAAAATAATGTTTACTCCCGTAAACCCCAGTTTTCTCTGTACAAACTGGGGTGTAAGGGGGTGTTCATTTCACGGACTTGTTCACGTGATGGAATTTTCTGTCATTTTTCAAAGGGAGACAACTTTAGGGACTTTCAGTACGCTTCCTTCCTATAAGTCCTATCCCACTAAAAAAGGGGTCTACTCTTAAAGGAAAGAATTTGCTCCTCAGGAGAAAATTCTTTCCTTTAAGAGTTGACCCCTATTGACATGGGAGACAAAAATACTTTAGCAGGAGTTGTCTCCCCTGGAGGTGTTCCCATTCCCCTCAAATGGTACTTTGAGACATCATGGTTTGAGATAATGAGAGTCATCTGTATATGCACGTCCATGTCCCCAAATGTGGCACTCTGACAGTTATGATTTTATCATATGCAGATTTTATCATATGTAGGATGATGACAACGGACAGCCCCCACCCATCGGGGCTTGAAGAAATAGATGAGCTGCATGATGCTTCGACGCAGAGGTGAAACCGACCCACACACGAATACTGGTAAACCGCTTATAGGATCTAAGCCTGCCCAGGCAAAGCAGTGCGAGTCGGCCTGTCCATACTTATAAACCCTATTGGCTTCATTGGGTGGGAGGGCTTGAGATGTCATTTCATCTCAGTGTCCGGTATAATGCCCACAAAATTGGAAGCAAGTTTCCAAAATGACCTGTGACGTTTACAGTGTTGACGGGGACGTTAAACCTCAAATCAAAATAATCAAATAAATGACAATAGAATCTTCCACTGGAACATTTTAGGGGTGTCAGGACTGTTTTGTGGTGGTACATTCCACAAAAATGCCTGTAACCAAGCTACCAGTGTAGACCCAGGTCAGATGCCATATTCAGATATGTTTGTTCTGGGTTGATAAAAAAAAAATAAAAACACGCACAGAGAAACTTTCCTTGGGTCAGCTGTACAATTTTCCAGTAAACCCAGCAAAGAACATGTCGTAGATTACACTACTCAATCGCTTACAGTGACATTTCTTTTCTTTTTTTAGCTCACCTGACACGTAGTGACAAGGTGAGCTTTTGTGGTCACGTTTTGTCCGTCGTCCGTCGTGCGTGCGTCCGTCCGTGCGTCCGTAAACAATTTCAAATAAGTATATCTCTAATACCCCATGGTCAATCTTGATCAAATTTCATGAGAAGCATCACCAGGTAGGGGGAAAGGCTGCATAAGGTTTTTGGGCTGATCAGATTGGAATTCTGGTTGCTATGGCAACATACAGCTCCCATAGATTTACAATGGGAAAAAATTAAAATATCTTCTTCTCTGAAACCACAGGGCCCAGAGCTAAGATATTTAGCATGTAGCAATGGCCAGTGGCCACCTACATAATTCCTGCCAATCATGCCCCTGGGGTCCACATTGGCCACACCCCAGGGCCCCTTCGCTCCCATAGACTCACAATGGAACAAAAAGCTTCAAAAATCTTCTCGGAAACCACAGGACCCAGAGCTTCGATATTTAGCATATAGCAAGGGCAAGTGGTCACCTACATAATTCCTGCCAATCATGCCCCTGGGTTCCAAACGGGCCACGCCCCGGGGCCCTTTAGCTCCTATAGACTCATAGTGGAAAATAGCTTCAAAAATCTTCTTCTCTGAAACCACAGGGCCCAGAGCTGCAATATTTGGCATGTAGCAATGGCAAGTGGTCACCTATATAATTCCTGCCAATCACGCCCCTGGGGTCCAAATTGGCCACACCCCGGGGCCCCTTAGCTCCCATAGACTCATAATGGAAAAAAAGCTTCAAAAATCTTCTTCTCTGAAACCACAGGGCCCAGAGCTTAGATATTTAGCATGTAGCAACAGCCAGTGGCCACCTACATAATTCCTGCCAATCATGCCCCTGGGTTCCAAATAGGCGACACCCTGGGGCCCCTTTGCTCCCATAGACTCATAATGGAACAAAAAGCTTCAAAAATCTTCTTCTCGGAAACCACAGGGCCCAGAGCTAAGATATTTAGCATGTAGCAACAGCCAGTGGTCACCTACATAATTCCTGCCAATCATGCCCCTGGGGTCCACATTGGCCACGCCCGAGGGCCCCTTCGCTCCCATAGACTCACAATGGAACAAAAAGCTTCAAAGATCTTCTTCTCGGAAACCACAGGACCCAGAGCTTAGATATTTAGCATATAGCAAGGGCAAGTGGTCACCTACATAATTTCTGCCAATCATGCCCCTGGGTTCCAAACGGGCCACGCCCCGGGGCCCTTTAGCTCCTATAGACTCATAATGGAAAAAGCTTCTAAAATCTTCTTCTCTGAAACCACAGGGCCCAGAGCTGCGATATTTGGCATGTAGCAACGGCAAGTGGTCACCTATATAATTCCTGCCAATCACGCCCCTGGGGTCCAAATTGGCCACACCCCGGGGCCCCTTAGCTCCCATAGACTCATAATGGAACAAAAAGCTTCAAAAATCTTCTCGGAAACCACAGGACCCAAAGCTTAGATATTTAGCATGTAGCAATGGCAAGTGGTCACCTACATAATTCCTGCCAATCATACCCCTGGGTTCCAAATGGGCCAAGCCCCGGGGCCCTTTAGCTCCTATAGACTCATAATGGAAAAAAGCTTCAAAAATCTTCTTCTCTGAAACCACAGGGCCCAGAGCTGAGATATTTAGCATGTAGCAAGGGCAAGTGGTCACCTACATAAATCCTGCCAATCATGCCCCTAGGTTCCAAATGGGCTAGCCCGGGGCCCCTTAGCATGTAGCAACAGGTAGTGGTCACCTACATAATTCCTGCCAATCATGCCCCTGGGGTCCACATTGGCCACGCCCGAGGGCCCCTTCGCTCCCATAGACTCACAATGGAACAAAAAGCTTCAAAAATCTTCTTCTCGGAAACCACAGGACCCAGAGCTTAGATATTTAGCATATAGCAAGGGCAAGTGGTCACCTACATAATTTCTGCCAATCATGCCCCTGGGTTCCAAACGGGCCACGCCCCGGGGCCCTTTAGCTCCTATAGACTCATAATGGAAAAAAGCTTCTAAAATCTTCTTCTCTGAAACCACAGGGCCCAGAGCTGCGATATTTGGCATGTAGCAATGGCAAGTGGTCACCTATATAATTCCTGCCAATCACGCCCCTGGGGTCCAAATTGGCCATACCCCGGGGCCCCTTAGCTCCCATAGACTCATAATGGAAAAAAAGCTTAAAAAATCTTCTTCTCTGAAACCACAGGGCCCAGAGCTTAGATATTTAGCATGTAGCAATGGCCAGTGGCCACCTACATAATTCCTGCCAATCATGCCCCTGGGTTCCAAATGGGCAACGCCCTGGGGCCCCTTCGCTCCCATAGTCTCATAATGGAACAAAAAGCTTCAAAAATCTTCTTCTCGGAAACCACAGGACCCAAAGCTTAGATATTTAGCATGTAGCAATGGCAAGTGGTCACCTACATAATTCCTGCCAATCATACCACTGGGGTCCAAACGGGCCAAGCCCCGGGGCCCTTTAGCTCCTATAGACTCATAATGGAAAAAAGCTTGAAAAATCTTCTTCTCTGAAACCACAGGCCCAGAGCTGAGATATTTAGCATGTAGCAAGGGCAAGTGGTCACCTACATAAATCCTGCCAATCATGCCCCTAGGTTCCAAATGGGCTAGCCCGGGGCCCCTTAGCTCCCATAGACTCATAGTGGTAAAAAGCTTCAAAAATCTTCTTCTCTGAAACTACAGGGCCCAGAGTTTAGATATTTAGCATATAGGAACACAAATTGGTCACCTACATGATTCCTGCCAATCATGCCCCTGGGTTCCAAAGGGGACACGCCCCGGGGCCCCTTCACTCCCATAGACTCAAAATGGAAAAAAAGCTTCAAAAATCTTCTTCTCTATACCCACAGGGCCCAGAGCTTAGATATTTAGAGCGTATCAATGGCAAGTGGTCACCTACATACTTCCTGGTAATCATGGCCCATGGGGTCCAAAAGGGCCACGCCCCGGGGCCAGTTAGCTCCTATAGACTCATAATGGAAAAAAAAGCTTCAAAAATCTTCATCTCTGAAACCACAGGGCCCAGAGCTTAGATATTTAGCATGTAGCAACGGCAAGTGGTCACATACATTGTTCCTGCAAATCATGCCCCTGGGGTCCAAATGGGCCACGCCCCGGGGCCCTTTAGCTCCTATAGACTCATAATGGAAAAAAGCTTCAAAAATCTTCTTCTCTGAAACCACAGGGCCCAGAGCTTAGATATTTAGCATGTAGCAATGACAAGTGGTCACCTACATAAATCCTGCCAATCATGCCCCTGGGGTCCAAACGGGCCACACCCTGGGACCCCCAAAGCTCCCATAGACGCATAATGAAAAAAAAACTTCAAAAATCTTCTTCTCTGAAAACACAGAGCCCAGAGCTTAGATATTTAGCATGTAGCACTTCAAGTGGTCTCCTACATATTTCCTGCTAATCGTGCCCCTGGGGCCCAAATGGGCCATGCCCAGTGGCCCCTTAGCTCCCATAGACTCATAATGGAAAAAAGCTTAAAAAATCTTCTTCTCAGAAACTGTGAAGCACAGAACTTAGTGTCTAGCAACATAAAAAAGCCAGCTACATAAATCCTGCTTACCCTGCCCCTGGGGTCAAAATTGGCCACGCCCGAGCTCATCACCTCCAATAGACTTATAATGGAAAAAAACTTAAAAAATCTTCTTCTATGAAACCATAAGGCCCAGAGCTTAGATTTTTAGTATGTAGCAACGTTAAGTGGCCACCTACATAAATCCTGCCAGTTATGCCCCTGGGTTCAAATTGGCCACACCCCAGGGGTCTTTAGCTTCCATAGACTTACAATTGGAGAAACTTCAAAAATCTTCTCCTCTGAAACCACAGGGCCCTTATAATGAAAAAAAAAAACACACACAAAAAAAAACTTAAAATGGGGGAAAAAAATCTTCTTCTCTGAAACCATAAGTCCCAGAGCTTAGGTATTTAGCATGTAGCAATGTCGAGTGGTCGCCTACATGAATCCTGCCAATCATGCCCCTGGGGTCCAAATCCTGTGGCCCCTTAACTCCAACAAACTCATAATGGAAAAAAAGCTTCAAAATTCTTTGAAACCATGAAGTACAGACCTTAGATATTTAGTATATAGCAACACAAAATGGTGTCGCCTACATAAATCCTGCCAACCATGCCCTTTGGGTCAAAATTTGCCAAGCCCAGGGCTCATTAGCTCCTATAGACTTATACTGGAAAAAACTTAAAAAAAAAATCTTTTTCTCCAAAACCATAAGGCACAGATTTTGTTTGATTTGAGGTTTTACATCCCCGTCAACACTGTATAGGTCATTTTGGAGATGTCTCTTCCAATTTTGTGGGACTTTTACCCGACATTGAGATGAAATTACATCTCAAGCCCTGTTGCCCAATGAAACCAGTAGGGTTTATAAGCATGGACACCGCTTTGCCTGAGCTTAGATATTTAGTATATAGCAATGTCAAGTGGTCTCCTACACTAATGATTTTCTGGTACACAGGTGAGCGATATAGGGCCATTGGGCCCTCTTGTCTATGCTTTTCCTCCTTGATGCTTCAGATTTTTAAAAATGCTGAGTTTTTAAAGATAACTTTTACTGTAAAAATCTGAAAAATTCGGACACCTTAAGGACTTGCTGTAATTCTTCACATAAATTTTAACAAATTTGTACAGAAGGTAAAGATGGAATGGCAAACAGTGTAGACCCTGATCAGACTGCTCCTTCAGGAGCAGTCTGATCTGGGTCTGCACTGTTTGCTTAGGAATATCTGTCCCAGTACAAACGATCATTAAGATGTGCTGTTTGTTTTCCTTGTAGATAAGTAAGGGAGGTCCCCAACATGAGGAAGTTCAACAAGGGTTGTTATATTCTATTTTGGTGGATTCCTCAACTGCAACACAGGTAAGAATTAAGGTACAACACTTCTATGGTGATATCTACACATAAGGAGGAGTAACGAGGATGTCCTGCGGAATATTTTAATCTGCCACACCCACTACCGATTATCAACCAATCAGATTACTTAGTGAAAATTATTGCAACAGATTCACAATCTGAATGACAGCTAATGTACATTGTAGTTCTTGATCAGATGGCTTCTGGTCTGGATATCCATTGTTTGAAAGATAAGGCATATCTGGCGCAGCAGGACAAGGGATAATAAAGTGATTGTTTTCCTTATTTGACCGGCCCCGATAGCTCAGAGCTCCGGGGGAACGGGAGGTCACGGGTTCGATCCCGGGCCGCGACATACCAAAGTTGTTAAGAATGGTACTAGCTGCTCCTCGCTTGACACTCAGATTTATGGGGTAGAGCTAGGACTGGTCGACCCAGTGTCAGGATAATGTGACTGGGTGTGGTATCATGTAATGTGTTTGGGACATGATACTTCAGTGAGGCAGCACTATAAAAGTGAGCATTGGGCTCCCTGTCGCAACCAGACACCGCCGTGATATGACTGAAAAATTGTTGAAAGTGACATTAAACCCGAATTCACACGCACACACACACACACACATTTTCCTTATTTGTATGTCAAAACCTGTGTTGTGGGCACTGGTTAGAATCGCCTCATTGAGGCAATTCTAACAAGTACCTACAACTTATGTTTCAACTCTTACCCCGCTGTTTACAACAACCCCTAGCAAACAGTATAGATTCAGATCATCTGGTCAGGATCTACACTATTTGTCATTCAGTTTGTGAATTTAAACATAAACATTTTATCATTGGCTGAGAGTCAGAAATGTGTGTGGCTATTCAGATATTCAGCAGGATATGTGTTAATGGAGAAATTTGACAAAAATCTCCAAAATATGCTCATTACTGCCCCTGATCCAGAGCTGTGTTTTAAATCAACTAGGTCATGGACTTGTTAGTACCCATTTCAGCCATGTTCACTAAATTAGAAACTTATGGGAACCATGTTGATCACCAGGAGCCATCTCATCAGGATCTAAATAATCGTTTTTCATTCTGTTAATGAGTTTTTAATATGTAAACTTGTATATGTAACAACAGAAATGTCCAGATTGAAAGGTGGAACAATTTACCCCAGAAATCAGGGGTGAAAGGTAAATTGATGTTCAGTCTGATATTCTTTATATCAGTAGTCCTGAATAGGCCTTCTTTAATAGCAGCTGAATACTGTCAACCAGAGTTAAAGGAATTTTCAAAAAGGCAGACAGAAAGTAGGAGACTTGTACAAGTCAATCCGGCAACGGGCCTCCGGGCCTTGTCATTTAGGGCCCTGTTCCTTTAACATCAGGTTTTTCCCTATTGTAGGTTTGAGGCTCACTTAAATCCCCCATACCTCAGATCAAGTTTTTAAACACCCCCCCCCCCTCACCCCACCCCACAGTTGATTTACAATGCCACATGGCTATATGTGAAATTACCTTGAAAGGGAAATGTATCTGAAGTCAGTGTTTGGTTCATGTGACAATATACAGCTCGTCATGTTTCTGATATTAACGTGATTTGAATCAGGTTGGTATTTTATTTCCTGTTTAAACCCATAATTATCAGGTTCTCTAGTTTTTTCCTTTAACCCATTTTGTACCGGAAACCCCATAACAGGTATTTGGCAAACAGTGCAGGCCCAGATCAGATGCCGCATTTTGTGGCGTCTGATCAGGGCCTACACTGTTTGTAAAATCTTAAGCCATTTTCCAAACAAATTTTGAAGAAAACACAACCTGACACCCCTAAATTTTGGAATGGACTCCTGCTATATGTAAGGAGGAAGATTCCATTTGGTACAAAAGGATTAAACAGAAAACCTTTGAGGGGATTGAATACACTTTTGTAGGAGGCAACTTTTTCCGAAGTATTTTGTCTCATCTTCTGTTTTTGTAGTGCCTGCTGTTAGCATGGCGCGATATTGGAGTCCAGCTTTCCGTATGTGCATTCGTCCATTCGTCATACTCAACATTTACGACCACCATAGAGCATTCACCCCAATGGCCAAGTTTACTACAGACGCGACATAGCCTTTGGCGGAATTCTTGTTAGTAGTAGGGGTCCACTTTTAAAGGAAAGAATTTGTTCCTCAAGAGCAAATTCTTTCCTTTAAGAGTGGAGCCCTTTATAATAAGTCTGATTATAGGAATGACCATTGTCGGTCGGTCAGTCTTTCCTCCTTTCCTTCTTTCTTTCCTTTAAGAGTAGACCCCTTTAATTCTTTCCTTTAAGAGTAGACCCCTTTATAATAGTTCCGATTATGGGGATGACCATTGTCTGTCGGTCAGTCTGTCCATCTGCCTGTCCTTCTGTAACACTTTCTTGCCCGCTGCATCTCTCCTGAACCCTTCGAAAGATTTTCTTTAAACTTTGGTCAAATGTTTGCCTTAGTGACTTCATTTGCAGAACCCATTATTTAACCATACCAAGACAAGGTCAAGGTCACAAATACTCAATTGAAGGTCACAAGTTTGAGCATTTAATTTTGTGTCTTTTCATTAAACCTTGGTCAAATACAGACAAACCTGTCTTAGTGGCCACCTCTATTAAGCAAGCAACCTGTCTTTAGCAAGCAGTCTTTCAGTTCCCGTAAAAGGCAAATGCATTAACACTCACCTGTGTTAAGCAAGAACCTGTCTTAAGCAAGCAAATTTCGATTATCCCATTGGTGCTTGCTTAATACAGGTTGGATTGTATTCGCCTCAGTGAGATGAGGTGCAGAAACCATTACTGAACCATGCCAACTCAAGGTCAAGGGTCACAACTGAAGGTCACAGGTTTGAGTGTTTACGATGATATTTGTCTCCGCTCCACAGGGCTGGAAAATTCTTAAAAATTTCACTCATCCTGCATGACCAGGGGCATGTTGGTTTGGAAAATAACATAGGGAAGTGTCAAAAATTTTACTTTTCCTCCAAAGTTTTTACTCATCATGGCGAGTGGATGAAAAACATTTTCCAGCCTTGCTCCATATCTCATTTACCTCTGTTTGCCTCATGTGAGATGAGGTACAGAACCTATAACTCAACCTTGCAGACAATTGACTATCATGAGTAAGAGTTTGAATTTTGTGTCCATTCCATATCTTCCTTAACCCTGGAAGGATTTTCTTGAAACTTTGATCAAGTGTTTGTCTCCATGAGATGATATGCTGAACCTTTAACTCAACCATGCTGACTCATTGTCAAAGTTGAAGGTCAGCAGTTTATACATTTAATTCCACCAGTGAGATTTGATCCTTGGACCCTGTGATTGAAAGTTGGAAGCACTCTTACCACTTGGCCACATGGTTGCTTCGACAATCAAAGGTCCCGCTGCTCTGACTGTCATTCTGCAGCAGGGGATATAGCTGTTCTTCTGACTTCCTTCTTGTTAAAGTTGAGCCCTTCTTGTTTAAATTGAGCATAGAAAACATTTATGACTATGGGTCATAAATATTGATGGCACTTTATGAGTGCAACAAAATTTATGCTCAGCTGAATGAATATGAAACTTTTATGGTCTTACTGCTTGATCTCTTTATTGATCACCACATTAACAAGTCTGTGTAATGGGCACCACTGTAAATCCCACTTTATATTGAGAAAACTGGAGTTTACAGGGCTATACATTATTTTCCTTGTTTCTGCTGCAGTGCATAGGCTGTGAGGTGGTTCTAATGAGCGCCCACAGCCTATGTTTGAATCAGAAATATTACAGATTGTCTTTAGAAAAAAAAAACTGTTTTGGAGATGTGAAAGAATTGTTATCATAATGGTATATTACCTTTACAGTCAACCCTCTTTATACCGACATTCAACATAACGGCAAGACTCGTTATAAAGGGAATTTGAATGGAATGACTACTTAGCTAAAGGCTTAGCATCGGTTCCGAGCGGTTTGGGCTTCCCTTGGGTTGGAAATGCACAAATCCAGTCCATAGTCATGAAAGATTGTTGTAACCTAATTCTCCAAGAAACAAATGTTATAGATATTTGTTAGAATCGCCTCACTGAGGCGATTCTAACAAATGTCTATAACATTGGTTTCTTGGAGTAATAATGGGGATAAGGCCTTTTATTACCTATCCTACTCCTAACTGGGATTCTTTATAACGGCAAATTCTTTATAATGGCACAATGATAGGGAAGAAATACTGTCGTTACAATGAGGGTCCTCTGTATTATATTTTCAGTGCTACCGTGACATGAATCTATTGTGTAGAGATGGCTTCAATCTTGTACTGTCAAGAATAAACCAAATTATATTTGAGAAGTGGTTGAAGTTGAAAGATTCCTCAAGGACTCAGGTTTGTCCCCTTTTGCAGAATGTGTCATAGATTCTTTCCATTGCCAATATCTGAATCAAACACCATGTAAGAGTATTACATAGAGTGCGAATATACACCCGGACCTCGTTATAGCACGATTCATTACAACACAAATTTGGATATAACACGGTTTTGGTTTGGACCCCATATTTTCCCCAACCAACATTAATAAATATTTTCCAAAGATTCTATCAGGTTTTAAGCACAACAACTTTATTTTCCTCCCACCTTTGACTGCGGTAATACGGTAGCTAACATGGTCTATAACGGTACTTTTTGATATTTATTGCAGGCCTCCAAACATGTCATCGATATTAGCAGAGTTGAATATACAGTATATAAACCTGTTTAGCTTGACACGCATGATAAACATGTACTGCCATCGGCACAATCAAAAGTATTGGCTTTGCGAGATAAATAGATTAAAGAATTCCGTTACGCAACCGGAAAAAAAATTATCACGCTCTGTTAAGGATCACTGCTCAGCAGAAATTTAAACATCGATGCAGACGATGTGATCCGTGAACTGCAATAAAACTGATTTTCTAGAGCTGCATGTAAAAGAAAGTCAGATTTATTAGGACCCCGCACTGAAAGTGTGGGTGCCCTATAGTAATCACTCTGTCCGTCCGTCTGTCTGTCTGTCTGTCCATCCGTCTGTCCGTCTGTCCGTCCACAAATTTTTTTATCCTCCATAACTTTTTATTATTCCTGGATGGATTTAAATATTACTTGGCATCATTCTGTCCGTCCGTCTGTCTGTCTGTCTGTCTGTCCGTCTGTCCGTCTGTCCGTCCACAAATTTTTTTATCCTCCATAACTTTCTTATTCCTGGATGGATTTAAATATTACTTGGCAGAAATGTTAACCATAATGTGATGGAGTGTTGCGCGCAAGACTCAGGTCCGTACCTCTAAGGTCAAGGTCATACTTAGAGGTTAAAGGTCAAAAAAGGGTCTTTCCTGTGTCCAATTAATAACTTTGTTATTATTCCTGGATGGATTTAAATATTACTTGGCAGAAATGTTAACCATAATGTGACGAAGTGTCACACGCAAGACCCACAGCCGTACCTCAAAGGTCAAGGTCATACTTAGAGATAAAAGGTCAAAAAAGCGTCTTTTTCATTGTGTCCAATCTATAACTTTCTTATACCTGGATGGATTTAAATATTACTTAGCAGAAATATTAACCATAATGTGACAGTGTGTCACGCGCAAGACCCAGGTCCGTACCTCAAAGGTCAAGGTCATACTTAGAGGTGAAAGGAAAAAAAAAACGTCTTTTTTAACATCAACATTTTCCTACTCCTCTGATAGCGCTGCCGGGGCCCTAGTCAGTTTCACTGACAGCTCTAGTTCAGCTTAAAAGCAAATGATAAAACATATTCATGATCGATTTTCACGGTAAAAAAATCACTCAAAGACCATGTGCGCCATTAAAAATCGTTTCAAATGACTAAAATATTAAGGGTAAGACATTCCAAGGGAAGTAATTCAAATTTCTCGTTAGTGTTGACCATTGTCCGGTTCCGAACCCTAACTCGGTAATTTTACCATTGAAATCTATTAACGGTTCTGTAGTTCTGTACGGTTCCCGACGCTCAGTTACAACAAAGTTAGCCTGGAACCAGCTATCAAAATGGCGTCATACTTGCTGTCAGATCGGACGATTTTGTGGATAAAAAGTGGTTTATCAGCTGGTTTCGATTAAAGAGACTTGTTTGACTTGCTGGGCCATGGTATTTACTGCCATGGATTAGTTCTAAACACATTTTAGTTGGGAAATACGGTTAATAACCGGACCGCACATCATCTTGTTTGGAAAACTATTGATTACCATAGTGTCAATCTGTGACAAATACGGTCGGCGTTTATAACATGATTCGGTTAACTAACACGGTCCGTTGGTTGGACCCGGAGTTCCGTGTTAAAACTAGGTTAAGGTGTGTATATTGGCTGATGTGTTAGAATTTTGTTATAGGCATTTCCAAGAATTGGGAGATAAATTAAATAAGCTTTTAAGTTATAGCTTCTATTTATATCCAGTTCATTGTATTATAATATGGTATTGAATATATTAATTCGTTGGATAATAAATTACGTTTAAACAAAGAATTGCTTCAATTGGGTGAGACATGGATTTTAACCCATTGCCTGCGGTGAACCCCTAAAGGGGTACCTTGGCAAACAGTGCAGGCCCAGATCAGACACTTTGGCAAACAGTGCAGGCCCAGATCAGACACCTTGGCAAACAGTGCAGGCCCAGATCAGACACCTTGGCAAACAGTGCAGGCCCAGATCAGTACCGTGGCAAACAGTGCAGGCCCAGATCAGACACCTTGGCAAACAGTGCAGGCCCAGATCAGTACCGTGGAAAACAGTGCAGGCCCAGATCAGACACCTTGGCAAACAGTGCAAGCCCAGATCAGACACCTTGGAAAACAGTGCAGGCCCAGATCAGACACCTTGGCAAACAGTGCAGGCCCAGATCAGACACCTTGGCAAACAGTGCAGGCCCAGATCAGACACCTTGGCAAACAGTGCAGGCCCAGATCAGACACCTTGGCAAACAGTGCAGGCCCAGATCAGACACCTTGGCAAACAGTGCAGGCCCAGATCAGACACCTTGGCAAACAGTGCAGGCCCAGATCAGACACTTTGGCAAACAGTGCAGGCCCAGATCAGACGCCGCACTATTTGCCAGCAGAATTTTCCGTCAAAAATAGAATAAAAATTAAAAAATAGGCCTTCCACCCCTTATATGAAAAATGGACCTGTCCAACATATAGCTATAGAAGCCTTCACCAGCATACAATAGGTTAAAGAATGCCTTCAACATACATTTTCATGTAGAAAATTGTTGCTGAATTGTCTCTAGTTAAAAAAAAAATGTACCGGTACTTCACCTTAGCTTGTGCAATGTTTTTAACAACGCAACGCCTTCGAAATTTTGGGCCAAGATATATATCTGGGCCACATTGCAAGAATACCTGCTTTATGGCATTTGTGAACAACAAAGATATAGATTAACCTGCACATCCACACAGTCTGTTCAGCACCTTTGTGTTTGCTGCTTGGATAGTACAACCATAGCTCCAGATAAGGTGCTTTTTTCATAAAAAAAAAAATACTGATATTTTTATTATTTCCCCATGAAAACATTATATGTTGTTGGTTCTTATTAGACGCCTCACCTCTGCTTGAGGCGCTTCTAATAAGTACCCACAACATATGTTTTCGCACCGAAATAAGAAAAATGATATGTAGATACCCCCTCTTATCTGGGTCTGTGGTACAATGCCTCTAGTTTCTATATCTGGAATGTGATACTGTGTAACTGAGCAGGTCAGTTTGTGTCATACCTGGTCAAAAAACCTGAAGACAGGCCCCGAGGCTATAAAACTTTTTTTCAAGCTCAACTCAGCTGAGCATGAAATTTATAATGCACATAAATGTTAAAATACAAATGTTAGAGGCAATTTTCCTGCTCAGATTAGCACAGAATGTTATTTATCCTGCTTATAAATTTCAAACTGCCAACAATAGTTGGCATTTTAAAATTTATAAGCAGGACAAATTTCAGGTTCAAGTGAGTTGAGCTTGAACATTTTTTATAACCTCAGGGCCAGGTATCTCCTGATGGGGCCCTTTTCAGTTTTTGAACATAGGAATCCGGATAAGGCTGGGGTTGGTTGGTTTGGGAGGGGGCAGTTTTGGGTAATGTCTAATATTTTGTCAAATTTTAATGTCGATACCCTTGAACAGAATTTTTGCATCCCTTTCTACTCACGAAGTGCCGATCACAGTAGCAGATTTTTAAATAGTTTTTCAGGATAAAAGACTTTGACATTTCATATAAATTGTGTGTTAGGCAGGGATGATTTCAATATCTGAAGCCTAATTTTTTTTCATAAAAAAAAAACAAAACAAAAAGTAATATCTCATATGCTGCCAGTGTTTTGTATTGTGAAATTTTGAAAATATTTGAGGGTCAATGATGAAGCCTAATTGGCCTAAACTAGCTGGTCTGGTCCAGAAAAACTTGTACACATTATAATTTTCATTTCTGTGGTGTATTCCCTGCTTCTATAGGATTATTTTTCATACAACATGTTAAATGGGAATCTTTCAAACTAAAGATACTTGTGTATTTCTCTAGATATTATGGTTGTGCCGGGAGCTGGTCAAGAATTCTGTGATAGGAGCCGACAGCATCGTTAACAGTCTCATGCGACAGGTTGCCGGTGGTGACATCACACCTAAAAATATCTGGTTAACGGAGAGCCTGTTGGACATACTCAGCGAGAACAGACCGTGGTTAGACAAGAATCCACACTTGTTGTCAATGTCTGTGTACACATACTTGAGGGTTATTGTGGATCACAATGCCCAGATGTTCCATATGTTAAGACAGAGGGAAGCTGAATTTGCTGCATCCGTTCTCAGGGAGAGGGTAAGAAAAGTCATAGCTGTAGATAGGAGGAGTAATGAGAGATAAATAGGGGATAATTTTCCCTATGCACCACGAGCTCATTATAACATGGTTCGTTATAACATGGTTTTGGTTATAACACGGTTTTAAGAAGGATCCCAAAAATGTATAAATTATATAATAGGGGATAATTATCCCCATACACCACAACCTCATTATAACACGGTTTGTTATAACACGGTTTTGGTTATAACCCAGTTTTAAGATGGATCCCAAAAATGAACAGATTATATAGAAAAATGACCAATGACCATAAATGGTCATTTTTCTATATAATCTATACATTTTTGTTTGGTTATTTAACTAACATGGTTTCTGCTTTGGACCCCATTAATATTGTTGTAAAGAGGTTGGGGTGTATCTTGTTAGAAACATTTGTTGGGGGTACTTATTAGAATAGCCTCATTGAAAGGATTCTAACAAGGACCCACATTTTATGTTTTATGTTAGGTTTGGAGTTTAACTGCCCAGTTAACACTATTAAGGTCATATTAAGCCAGTCAGTTTACCTATCCACACTTTTACTGGGCAAGCTTATACATAAGTAGTTAACCAGTACAGTGTACATTTTTTGTCAGAAACTGACAACTGCCCTTCTTGAATCAGTGGAAGGGAGAGGACTGTAGAAACGTTTTCTTGATCAGTCTCCACGCAAGAATGTTGCTGACACTAGCAGATATCAAACCCGCGACCTCCTGATCACCAGTCAGAGGCGCATCCGACTGAGCTACCGAGGCCGGCATATTTATGTTCCATGGAGTAAGAAGAAAATGTGTCCCAAAATTGTCCTCGGTACCCCATATGTCAAAGAAAAGATTTTCCATTACTGTTAGCAAACAAAATTTTGAAGAAAAATTGTGTACATCGGGCTTGACATTTCATGTGAATCCTTTGCTTGGCAAAGGATTCACATGAAATGTCAAGCCTGATTTTCTCCACAGAAATAAAAAAATGTTTGATTTTCAATTTATGATAGGTGCTTTTAGGGCTAATAATGGGACCTATGCTATAATGCTTTTGCTAACTGTTTTGTGCTGAAAAAGTGTATTTTTCGCTGTTACAAACAATCTTTCATAAAATAGCACTGTCAAACCCTAAAAGCTCAGATTAAAAAACGAAAAGTGTGTTTTTATATGTCAGCTTCATTGTTGCTAAAATAGCTATGGATTTTGAAAGAGTTTGTCTCTCACTCATATTTCATATTATATATATATCAAATATATTTAGGCCACGCAAGAATAAATCCCCCAGTCAGCCTTTAGGTTTAGTGTAACGGAAGGCATAGTTGATTTTTAGTGGCAAAGCTAGTGCACACAGAAGTCGTTAAGCCTCCTTGGTATAGTGGTTATGCTACTCGCCTCATAAAGCAGGGTCATGGGTTCGATCTCGGGATTCTGCAGACTTTCGAATGAGTAAACTGAGATTCAGTCTCTGTATGACCTTAGCTGTTGGTGGGACTTGAAACTCAAACACATACACACATAGAAGCCATATGCAAACAGACTGTACAAAAACTTTTTTTGTTCTTTTCAGTGGAATGAGTGTATGGTGATAGGTCGTGACCTTGTTAGGTTGCTGCAGTATGTTGCTAAGTTACCGGAGTTTGAGAGCCTGTGGCGAGATATTCTTACAAATCCTAGTGCTCTTGGTGCACAGTTTACTGGTAAGTTTTGTTTGGTGTGACTTTAAAAGCCCAGTCATGATTAAAAACCCTATTAACCCTTGTCCTGCTGATCCCGGATATGCCTTATATTTGAAACAATGTAGATCCAGATCAGATGGCTTCTGAAGAAGCCATCTGATCAGGATCTTCATTGTTTGTCATCCAATTTATGAATTTGTTGCAATAATTTGCACCAAGTATTAGGATTGGCTGATAATCAGTGGTGGGTGTGACATATTTAAATATTCAGCAGGACAAGGGTTAACATTTTTTGTGCCAAATGGAATCTTCCTCCTTATATATAGCAGGAGATTATTTCAAAATTTAAGGGTGTCAAGTTGTGTTATCTTCAAAATTTATTTGGAAAATGACTGAACATTTAGCAAACAGTGGAGGCCCTGATCAGACGCCGCGTTCTGCGGCGTCTGATCTGGGTCTACACTGTTTGCCCAGGTACCCATTTTAGGGTTTCCGGTACAGAATGGGTTAAAAACCTTGTCATGATTAAAAACACAATTAAGATCATGGCGAGCTGGTCATTTAATCAAACCACGATTTTTCTGGGATAGACATGCTTGACAAGCCTGGAGATCTGGTGTAAGATCTGCCATGCGTGCAGCAAGCCAGCTACCTGGAAGGGGGCCCACTTATGTGGACGCTGCCCCTGTACCTGCACGTTAATCAAAAATCCATTGATGATAGGTGGTTAATGAGTACAGTGTACATTCCTTTGCCAGAAACTGACAACTGCCCATCTTGAATCAGCAGAGAACCAAATCCTCCGTACAAGTACCTCCGAACAATGCCATAATCTTTAAAATATGCTTCATTATAATACTAGTTTGGATATAACGTGATTTGAAGATGGACCCCAAAAATGTATAGATTATATAGAAAAAAGACCGTCCCAAAAATGTATAAATGTATAATCTATACATTTTTGTTTGGATATAACATGGTTGCTTAACTAGCATGGTTTAGGCTTTGGACCCCAAAATTAATGTTAAAAAGAGGTTATGGCATACTAAGACACTTCTTAAGCATAATTCTGAAATTGACATCAAAATAGTGGCACGAAAGTTACCTCTCTCACCGCTGTGTTTTCAGCCTCGTTCGTGTTATATATGAGATGCTAACAGTCATTTAGAGGTTGGGGTGTACAAATTTAAAACTAGGGTATTCATGGCTATATGGGCCCCGTCAAGCGATTTTGGTACTTATTGCCTATGCGAGCAGCGAAGGTTCAGGCGAGACTGCGCTTCCACGCAGTCTCGCCAAAACCTTCGCTGCTCGCTCATACAAGCAGTGAATCAAGAGGAACCTTCAGACAGAAAGCCATATCCCTGGCCCCTCTGAATGGCTGGGCATGCGCAGTTAAAATTTGTCATGACGGAATGCTCGAAGACAAATTCGCTTGGCGGGGCTCATATATTGCTGGTCTGGTTGGTTTGGATAGCCACTTTACCTAATGACACTTTTTCTCAACCAGTACAGTGCACATTTGTTTTGCCAGAAACTCATTTACTGACAACTGCACTTGTGTCAGTAGAAGGGAGAGAATGACCTTGGAAAATATTTCATGATCAGTCTCCAGAAAAGTTGTTGAACAGAGCAGTGATCAAACCGGCAACGTGATCCCCAGTTGGAAGATCTGAAACATCCAAGGCTGAAATATTCTAGGCTGAAATGTCCTCTGGGCCGAAATTTCCTACATTCGACTGAGCCACTTACATGTAAGTCAGCTTTTTGAGAGAGTTTATAATGTATTTTGTGGTGGTTTTGGTCAATTGTTTATCAATAGACCCAAGTTATAAGGCACAATTGCTTTTCAGTGCTGAAGTCCATGTGACTATCACTTGTCTTGTTAGAACTACAGCTAGCAGTTATTTATAGAAAATATTTGTGCTAATCTTATTACTGTGAGGTCAGAGTGTTGCATAAGTGTGTTATCTTTAACTCTTTGTATACTAGTGGACTCTTCCATTGCTATATGTTGGACAAGTCCATTTGTCATATAAAGGGTGTCAGGCCTAATTTTTCGTTTTTATTCTATTTTTGATGGAAAATTCTGTTAGCAAATAGTGCAGGCCCTGATCAGATGCCGCATTCTGCGGCGTCTGATCTGGGCCTGCACTGTTTGCCAAGGTACCCCTTTAGGGGTTTCCCACATACAATGGATTAGAATCTGGACTGGAACCATGTGTTGGGGTTCGCAAACAGTGTAGACGCAGATCAGATGCTGCAGAATGTGGCATCTGATCAGGGTTTACAATATCTGCTTACAGTAAAGGAGTTTGAAGGTTAATGTAACAGTCTAAGTTTGGTTCAGGACTATAGAGACAATCATCTTAACAGTGCTTTCAGTGTTTTGATTTATTTCAGGGCTGGCCCAGTTGTTACAGATGAGAACTTCCAGAAAATTCTTGGTGTCCAGGCTTACTCCAGATATGGAAAACAAACTTGTCTTTCTTACCACAAAGGTAAGATCTTTACTATAATTGGTTTGTAGAGTGAGTAAGTGTGTTTCAGTTTTACCTCCCACCAACAGCTAAGGTCATACAGAGTTGGGACTTTGGTTTAAAGACTCATCCGAATATCTGGTGAAGCCCAGGATTGATCCTGCAATCCCTGGTTTATCAAGCAGGTAGCATACCGGTAACCACTACACCACAGATGCTTCAATTGGTTTTTAGAGCTGGCTAATCAGAGCTGAAAGAATTATACAATAATAATAATAATTGCAATAACAATAATAAATATCTATTATCAGTAAGTAAGTAAGTAAAGACTTTATTTAAAGAGGGTGACAACATTTAGCACATACAATTGAAAACAAGTAATAGCTAAGTCCTGCCATTGTGATCAGAAATCAGTAATCACTAAAAATTTAGTCAAGAGCATGTTCAGTATTTGTGTTCATTGTTTGTCAGTTTACTCAAAGCTATCAATTTTACAGCACCTGTACTGCTGTTGTCCATGTGATTATAACTGCCCAATAACATAAATTCTGATGCAGAACAAAGGGTTTTCGTACTGTTTAACCCATTGTATGCAGGAAAACCCTAAAGGGGTACCTTGGCAAACAATGCAGGCCCAGAGCAGAATGCAGCGTCTGATCAGGACCTTCACTATTTGTAAACAGAATCTTCCGTCAAAAATAGAGCGAAAACCAAAATATAGGTCTGACACCCCTTATATGACAAATGGACTTGTCCAACATATAGCAGTGGAAGAGTCCACTGGCACACAATGGGTTAACAGACAATGCACAATAAAAATGAAAAGACACTTCAGTACTGCACTGTATTTCAGTATTAAATAGGTTAACGCATTTATGCATTGGGCCATCGGCAAACAGTGTATTACCAGATCAGATGCCATAGCACATGACTTCCGATCAGGGCCCCCGCCCTCGGGGCTTGGAGAAATAGATTGGGCCGCATGGTGCGTCCACCCAGAGCTGAAAATGACCGCACATGAGTACTTGTAAACGGCTTAGACAGTCTAAGCCTGCACAGGCAAAGTGGTGTGAGTCGAACGGCCCACACATAAGAACCCTATTGATTTCATTGCCAATTCATTGGATGGTAGGGCTTAAGATGTCATTTCATCTTATTGTCAGGTAAAAGTCCCACAAAATTGGAATCAACATGTCCAAAATTACCTCATTAGTGTTGAGTTAAACCTCAAATCAAATGAACAAACTGATCAGGGTATACACTATGTGCTTAAAGAACAGGTATAAAGGGTTCAGCAGAACAGTGTAAATCAAGGTTAAGAACCTTTCAATTTGGGCGGCAGGGCTTGAGATGTCATTTCCTTTCAATGTCGGGTAAAAGTCCCACAAAATTGGAAGCAACGTCTCCAAAATGACCTTTACAGTGTTGACTGGGACATTAAACCTCAAATCAAACAAACAAACAGAACCTTTCAAGCCTGCTCTGAGAGATTGTCAATCCTCCAGGTGCTGTCAATGCTTTGATTCTTATCCTTATTGATCCAAGAAGTTATTTCAGAGGCTGAAGCATAAAATTTGCTTTGCAGTTGGCATTTTAACCATTATCCTGCTGCATAATTAATTTAGCCACACCCATTTCCAACTTTGAACCAATCAGATTACTTGAGGTAATTAATTCTTGCAAATTCACAAACTGAATGTCAAACAGTGTAGATCCTGATCAGATGGCGTCTTGGGAAGCCATCAGATCTGAATTTACACTATTTGCAAAGGTAGGTGAACAGGAGGATAATGGTTAATATTTATCAGCAGGATAAATACCATCCTCTTTGGATTTAAATATGAAAAACATCGACAAATGTTGGTGTTTCAAGAATTATTAGCATTATAAATTTCATGCTCATGGCCTATATACTACCAGTACAGATATGATCCTATGTGGATATAAATATAAAAAAAAATATCCTCAGATGTTGTTGTTGATGTTTTAACCCTTTTTGTACCAAATGGAATCTTCCATCTTACATATCTATAGCAGGAGTGCATTTCAAAATTTAGGGGTGTCAGGTTGTGTTTTCTTCAAATACTATTCGGAAACTGGCTGAAAATTTTTCAAACGGTGTAGGCCCAGATCAGACGGCGCATTCTGCGTCGTCTGATCTGGGCCGGCACTGTTTGGCAACTACCCGTTTTGGGGTTTCCAGTACAAAATGGGTTGATAATTGTTAACATTATACATTACATGCTAGCATGAAACAAGTTTTATAACCTCGGAAGTCTGGCTCAACACACTGAGTCTTCTGATTTCTGTTTCCTGTAGGTCAAGTTTGGTCAACAAAAAAGATATCAAGACTGGTTTCAGAGGATGGTGAGTAACAAATGCATTTTATCTTGGATCTTTCACCTTAAATATAGCCACAGTCTATTTTGAAATCTAGCTGGGTATGGTTGAGTTATGTTCAGAAAAGTACAGTAAAATTCCGCTATTAAGACCACCAAAAATTGAGACTAATTCTGCTTTGAAAAGCTTATTTAGAAAGTTTTTGAGTTGTTCTTACTTTGTATTTTCTGCATACAGTATCCTCTAGACAGAGACCACCTCTTGGACTGTTCAAAAGTGGTCTTAAAGACCACTTTTGAACAGTCCCAAAGGTGGTCTTAATATAGGAATTTTTGCAGTATTTAGAAAATGCAGTGAAACTTCTGTTTTCTTTACCATGGCTGAGTCCAACATGTCCTTGACCCCATAGGGTCTCTTCCTATAGATCTATATAGGAAATCAGATAAAAGTATCTTTTATCTTGAAAATGTATGTTGGATGTACTCATTAGAATCACCTCTATGAGGCAATTTGCCTCAATGAGCTGATTCTAATGTGTACACAAATTCTTTATTTTATGGAACATTCTTATGCACTGGGGCATGGAACGTAATATCTAAAATTTGCAACGATATATTCTGCTATATACTGTCTTAAACCTGACATCATCATTTAATGTCACTTTTCATTGGTTTCTATGTGTTTTTTCTTGTTTGACTTGAGATGTCATTTGTCTCTGTGTCCGGTAAAAGTGTCACATAACTGGTAGCAATGTCTCGAAAATAGCGTTGATAGAACACATGTCAAAAAAATCTTAGGGTCAGAATATTCAATATACTGTCAGAAAAAATGTCATCATGCAACATCATAATTCTTGGCTAACATTTGATTCTATGCTTGCAGCACTTACTATTTTGTGCAAATATGATTAAACCAAAAGAAAGAAAGAAATAAGTGCATTAGAATACGGAAAATTGTATTTTACCCATAAAATGCCAATCACAACAATTATTGTCTGCTTTTCCGTCTGCCGGTTACCTTAAAAGTTATTTCTTTTGCAAATAGTGTGGACCCAGATCAGACTGCTCCTGTAGGCCCACACTGTTTGCCAGCATGCAAAAATATTTTTAAAAAGTTTACAAAACAATTCAGCAGATGACATAAGCAGACGACATTTTCAGTTGTAGATTTTACCACCTCAAATGATGTTTGTTTGTGTTGAGGTTTAACATCCCCATCAACACTGTATAGGTCATTTTGGAGACGTTGCTTCCAATTTTGTGGGACTTTTACCCGACATTGAGATGAAATGACATCTCAAGCCCTGTCGCCCAATGAAACCAATAGGATTTATAATCATGGACAGTCCGTCTTGCACCATTTGCCTGGACAGGCTTAGATCCTCTAGGCGGTTTACCAGTACTCATGTGCGGTCAGTTTCAGCTCTGCGTGGAAGCATCATGCAGCTCATCTATTTCTTCAAGCCCTGATGGACAGGGGCTAATAGCATTGATGGAATTGTTAATCCTCAACACTTCAGAAGCCTCCGTGGTGCAGTGGTTACGCTACTCGCCTTGTAAACCAGGGATGGCAGGATCGATCCCGGGCTTCTCCAGACTTTCGGATGAGTCTTTAAACCGAGGTCCCGTCTCCGCATGACCTTAGCTGTTGGTGAGACGTAAAACTAAAACTCACTAATCCTCAACACATGTAAACGAAATCTTAGTCAGAATATTCAGTATGCTGTCAGGAAAACGTCATCATGCAACAGTATAATTTGATTCTATGCATGCAGCACTTATTATTTTGCGCAAATATGATTTAACCAAAGAAACAAATAAGTGCATTAGAATATGGAAAATTGTATTTAACCCATAAAATGCCAATCACGACAATTGTCAGCTGCTTTTCTATCTGCCGGTTACCTTAAAAGTAATTTTTTTGGCAAACAGTGTGGATCCAGATCAGACTCTGATCTGGGCCCACACTGTTTGCCTGTATGCAAAAGTATTTTTAAAAAGTTTGCAAGAAGATTCAGCAGACGACATAAGCAGACAACATTTTCAGATGTAGATTTTCTCAGCGTTTTAAGGGTTAAACCAAAAGAAACAAATTAGTGCATTAGAATATGGAAAACTGTATTTAAAATTGTCATTTGGAAATTAAATTATCAGTTTTACATTTGCAAACATCTTTTTACCACCCCAGAGGATGATTTTGGTGACAGTTGTCCCCTAAATATATTTCTACAATACAAACTTAATATATTTCTACAATACAAAAGACAGGGATAAGTTGGTTCATATCTATGCATGTATAGTAGTCTCAGATAAGATTGACTAGGCAGAGCTATTCAGGTGTTGTCAATATATGTTAAATTCGCTGAGTTCACAAGAGGATTTGGTAGAGTGCCTTTCGCATGCCTTCTGCCAGCGGACCAAATAATCATATACGTTACAGCTTTGTCTGTGTTACAGTTGAATTCCCACAATCGGTTGACTTGCTTTACCATTCTGTTAATAGACCATTCCAAAGGCAGGCGCAAACGATAGCTCCGCCTAGTCAATTTTATCTGCGACTACTATACATAGGCAAGGTTGTAGCAAGGTTGTCTCACTGTCTCAAAACTTTTGGAATTGTCCTTGTTTATTTCAGTACTTAGCAACCCCTGAAAGCCAGTCATTACGCTGTGATCTCATTCGTTATATTTGTTGTGTCTTTCATCCATCCAATGAGTTGTTGTGTTCTAACATCATACCAAGGTGGGCTGTGATTGGCTGGTTACTACAGACGTGTACGGTAAGTTCACTTTCTGTAATAAATTGTACTGCAACAATGAAAAGGGTCTTCAAGCTTGTCGTCTCTGCAAATACCATAAGGATTCTAAGTATTGGGACAGATAGGCCTATGCAAACAGTTCAGACCCAGATCAGACTGCTCCTAAGGAGTCTTATTTTCAGTTCTGTGATTCATCACATTTTCTATCCAATCACTTATTTCTATACTAACCAAGAAAATTTACACAAAATCAAAAGCCGGCCACGGTAGCTCAGTCGGATGCATGTCTGACTGGTGCTCAGGAGGATGCGGGTTTGATACCTGCAGGGGTCGGCAACAATCTTTTGTGGAGATTGATCATTAAATCTTTTCTACGGTCATTCTTTCCCTTCTGCTGATTCAAGAAGGGCAGTTGTCAGTTTCTGGTGAAAGAATGTGCACTGTACTGCTTAACCGCATACGTATAAGCCTGCCCAGGAAAGTGTGGAAAGGTAAACTGACCGGCTCAAAAATGACCTAAAATAGTGTTGAGTGGGCTGTTAAACTCCAATACAAACAAACAAAACATACACAAAATAAAAACTGTAACATCCTGCAAAAAGTAAACTTCCGTGGGTGTTGCCATCATAGTTGTTGGCATTAACAATAACAGACAGCTGCAGATTTCAAGTAACTTTTAGAATTTGTAAGTTGGCTTTGATTGGCTCAATCAAAGGTCAGAAAAAAAAAACCTTGATTGATGCCTGTCGGGTCTTAATGAAAAAAAAAAGGATCTGGGTCCAGTTGTCCAAAACTAAATGACATCA
Source organism: Lucinisca nassula (assembly GCA_963580285.1). Classification (NCBI taxonomy): domain Eukaryota; kingdom Metazoa; phylum Mollusca; class Bivalvia; order Lucinida; family Lucinidae; genus Lucinisca; species Lucinisca nassula. The sequence goes on along the minus strand of OY757018.1, from coordinate 57,783,210 downwards.
TTAGTTAGCATGTCTTTAAAATCTTTGATCATTTAATCAGCCAAATATGCTAATTTTTATGCCCCCGCATCATATGATGCCGGGGGCACATAGTTTTTCGGTTTTCCGTACGTGCGTCCGTGGGTACGTGCGTCAGAATGTACGAAAGTGTGTACGTGCGTACGTAATCCTGTTAGACTCAGGTTAAGGTTTTCGGTCAGGGTAGAACTTGAGCTCATATTTTTCAAATCATGCAATGGATGTGGTTTATATTTAGTATAATGATAGATATGGGTCCAAAGTTTTATCCAACAATACCCCCACACCTACCCATGGTCTGAAGGTCAAGGTCACAGACTTAGAAATTTTTAATGTTTAAGACTCAGGTTAAGGTTTTCGGTCAGGGTAGAAATTGAGCTCATATTTCTCAAACCATGCAATGGATGTGGTTTACATTTAGTATGAGGATAGATATGGGTCCAAAGTTTTATCCAGCAATACCCCCACTCCTACCCATGGTCTCAAGGTCAAGGTCATGGACTTAGAAATTTTTAATGTTTAACACTCAGGTTAAGGTATTAGTTGAACTTTTAACTTTTATGATTCATTTGGTTCATATTTGTTTTAATGATATGCAGGTCCAAAGATTTATTCAGTAATACCCCCACAAAGTCCTATGACTTCAAGGGCAAGGTCGCAGACATAGAAATTTTCAAAATTAAGTATGTTAATAGCTTATATTTTCCAAACTCTATATTGGATTTGCTTCATATTTGGTATGACAATAGTTGCAGGTCCAAAGTTTCATTGAGCCATACCCCCCACCCCTTAACTGAAGGTCAAGGTCACAGACATAGAAATTTTTTATATTATATTTTTGAGAGCTCATATTTCTTTAACCATGTGATGGATTTGCTACATATTTGGAATGATGATAGATACATGTCAAAAGTTTCAGTCAGCCATAACCCCGCCACTGCCGCATGACCTTAAGGTGAGGGGGAAGTGGGGGGGGGGGGGGGGAAGTAGGTCCCTGGGCGGGGGCATTTGTGTTGTATTGACACATTTCTAGTTTGGTTGAATTTTGCATTTGCAAAATCTACTGACGTGTTTCCAGCAAATAAACCACAGTATTAGATATTTCACTAGCTGGAACAGTTAACTTCTTCAGAAGCCATCTGATCTGGATCTACATTATGTGCAAAGGTAGGGGTTGTTGTGTTCAGCAGGATAAGGATTAACTATATTGATCTACTTATACCATATTTAGCATAAGTATTCAGACACCTCCACTCCTTACCATAGTTGTTCTAAAATTTGAACAAGTATTATTTACTACCCAATATTGTGTCAATAAATAGCTGGATGAGTGGCAAATAGTGAAGACGCTGATGAGGGGAAAGTGTCATCTCATTATACCCCCGGCATACGAAGTATGTCTGGAGGTATATAGTTTTCGTCTTTCCGTCCGTTCTTTGGTTTGTTCGTTCGTTCGTTCTTTGGTTCGTTAGTTCGTTCGTTTGTACTTCAATCTGTCCCGCCGTTCGTTAACCTTTATGTCAAAGTTTTGCGTTAAACCTTTTTGACAGCTCATATCTCTGTAACCACATGTTAAATGCTCTTCATATTTGGTAAAAGATATTCCTATAGCATTATGCTGATATCTCTGTATCCACATGTTAGATTCTCTTCATGTTTGGTAAAGGATATCTCTGTAGCATTACCTTTCATATGGAATATCTAAGCCCCTGGGTCAAGCCCCTAGGTGGGCTATCTGTCCGTTTGTCAACTTTTACGTAAAAGTTTTGTGTTAAACCTTTTTGATTGCTCATCTCTCTGTCACCACATGTTGGATTCTCTTCATATTTGGTACAGGATATCTCTATAGCATTACCTTTCATTTGGAATATCTAAGCTCGGGGGGGGGGGGGGGGGGGTCAAGCCCCTAGTTGGGCTGTCCATCCGTCAGTTCGTCCGTCCCTTCATCAACATTTACGTCAGTGTTTTGTTTTAAACCTTTTTGATTGCTCATATCTCTGTAACAACATGTTAGATTCTCTTAATATCTCTATAGCATTACCTTTCATATAGAATATCTAAGCCCCTGAGTCAAGCCCCTGGGTGAGCTGTCTGCCCGTTTGTAAACTTTGACATCAAAGTTTTGTGTTAAACCTTTTTGATTGCTTATATCTCTGTAACCACATGTTAGATTCTCTTCACATTTGGTAAAAGATATCTCTATAGCATTACCTTTCATATGGAATATCTAAGCCCCTGGGTCAAGCCCCTGGGTGGGCTGTCTGTCCGTTTGTCAATTTTTTCGTCCAAGTTTTGTATTAAACCTTTTTGATTGCTCATATCTGTGACCTCATGTTAGATTCTCTTTATATTTGGTACAGAATATAGCTGTAATATTAACTTTCATATGGAATATCTAAGCTCCTGGGTCAGTCCCCTGGATGGGGCTAGGGGTCAATAATTAAGACTTGGGCATTTTGATTACGTCCAAGTTTTGTGTTAACTGCTTTCATTATACTCCTTGTTGTTGAAATGCAATAGTTATTCTCAGTGGACTAAATGGTTACATGGAAAGGTTCAGTGCTACAGACAAATTGTCATTTCCACTAAAAGGGGATGGCAATGGCCGGGGGTATACATGCCCCACTGGGCACTTTCTCTAGTCTGGGTCTGCACTTTTTGCTCAGGCCTAGCGGTCCGAATACGTACGGTAAATGTGGTACCAACATTTTATTTTTCAGTCCAATGTAGCAGCATCTAATGCAAAATTGTCATTGTTTTATGACTGGATGTATTTTGATCCAGAGAAAGACAGCATAATGAACATAGGTAAGAACAAAATTAATGTACATGTAGAGTGATTGGCCTTTGTGGCCTAGTGGGTATGAGTGCTATCTCTAAACCCTTTTTGTACCAAATGGAATCTTCCTCCTTATATAACAGGAGTTTGTTTCAAAATTTAGGGGTGTCAGGTTGTGTTTTCATCAAATTTTATTTGGAAAATGACTGAACTTTTAGCAAACAGTGGAGTCCCTGATCAGACGCCGCATTCTGCGACGTCTGATCTTGGCCTGCACTGTTTGACAGGGTACCCGGTTTGGGGTTACTGGTATTAAAAGGGTTAATCATTTGGTTTCTCCCCACTGTGTATTTGAGCTGCCTCAGATCACATGTGAGTCGCTAAGTTCTGCAATGGAAGATCAGGTTATTTTTCTGCAGGTACTCTGGTCTTTTGCCCACCTCTTATTGATGCGGCCCTCACCCATCGCAGGTTGGAGAAATAGATTGGGCTGCAGGGTTCTTCCATGTAGAGCTGAAACCAACCCAATCTGAGTACTGGTAAATTGCTTTGGTCCCAGCCTGCCTAGGAAATGTGGAGCGAGTTGGACTGCTCCTTAACCCTATCTTGAGATGTCATTTCATCTCATTGTCTCCAAAATGACCTAAATAATGTTGACAGGAATGAAAAACTTCAACAAAAACAAACAAAATCTCTGATTAATGACTGGCTGGAAATGAGTGAAATAATTTTGAAATAGCCATAAAAGCAAAACCAAAAAAGCAAACACGTGAAACATCAGTGGCTCTGCTTGTTTTGTGATTCCGGCTCATTTTGTGATTTGCCATGGTTAATAAGAATTTGATCTTCCATAGCTCCAGATACACATATAACAAAATTGTTAGCTTTGGACAACTGGTCCATGATGTACATGATCACATGTTAACAAGTCAGTGAAATGAACACCCCTCTAGACCCCACTTTATATTGAAAAGACTGGGGTTTATTGTTCTTATTTCTGGTCCAAGACCTCAATGTGGCAATTCTAATGAGTATCCAAAACCTATGTTAGGAGTATAAATAAGAAAAATATCACAGATTATCATCAGAAAAAAATGACTGGTTTGGAGGAACCAAAGAATGCACTATTTCACAGGGATGTATTAACATATTCAAAATATTTTAGCATGCTGATACGAATGAGCCCTGGACAATTGTGAATTTTGAAAATATGTTTTGTTTTTAGCTCACCTGAGCCTTTAGGCTCATAGGTGAGCTTATAGTATAGCCATGGTCTGTCGTCCGTCCGTCCGTCCGTCGTCCATCAGTCCGTCCGTCCACCATTTTTAGCTCACCTGAGCCGAAGGCTCATGTGAGGTATTAGTATACCACGAGCCGGCGTCCGTCGTCGTCGTCCGTCGTCCACACTTTCAAAGAAGTATATCTCCGGAACCAGTGGGCCAATCTTGATCAAATTTCATGTGAAGCATTATCAGGTAGGGGGAAAGGCTGCATACTGTTTTCGAGCAGATCGGATTGGAACTCTGGTTGCCATGGCAACAAATAGCTCCCATAGACTTAACATAGGAAAAAGTTTGTCATCACTCTAGCTCCGTCAATTTTTTTCTGATTGTCTTCATTCTTGCAGATAACGAGGACAGGCATGAAATCTCGATCAAGTTCGATTTTGGGCTGAATCGGATTATTCACTCAGGAGTTACATGCCCTTGAGCGTTCTTAACATAGGAAAAAGCTTGTCATCACTCTAGCTCCGTCAATTTTTTAGCTCACATGTGAGGTATTAGTATACCACGAGCCGGCGTCCGTCGTCCACACTTTCAAAGAAGTATATCTCCGGAACCAGTGGGCCAATCTTGATCAAATTTCATGTGAAGCATTATCAGGTAGGGGGAAAGGCTGCATACTGTTTTCGGGCAAATCGGATTGGAACTCTGGTTGCCATGGCAACAAATAGCTCCCATAGACTTAACATAGGAAAAAGTTTGTCATCACTCTAGCTCCGTCAATTTTTTTCTGATCGTCTTCATTCTTGCAGATAACGAGGACAGGCATGAAATCTCGATCAAGTTCGATTTTGGGCTGAATCGGATTATTCACTCAGGAGTTACGTGCCCTTGAGCGTTCTTAACATAGGAAAAAGCTTGTCATCACTCTAGCTCCGTCAATTTTTTTCTGATCGACTTCATTCTTGCAGATAACGAGGACAGGCATGAAATCTCGATCAAGTTCGATTTTGGGCTGAATCGGATTATTCACTCAGGAGTTACGTGCCCTTGAGCGTTGAAAAAATTGCCTATTGACTTAACATGGGGAGAATGTTGTCATCACCGTAGCTGCTTCAATTATTTTCAGATTGGCTTTATTCTTGCAGATAACCAGCACAGCCATGAAATCTCGGTCAAGTTCGATAACTGGCAGAATCGGATCATTCACTTAGGAGTTACCTGCCCTTGTGTGTTTTTGCATTAGGGTTAATGGGAATTTCAAAAATGTATATCTTAAAGACTACTTGGCCAACTTTGATCAAATTTCATGTGTCGCATTATTGGGCAAGTGGAAAGGCTTCATTAGGTTTTCAGGCAGATCTGAGTGGAACTCTGGTTGCCATGGCAACATCTAGCTCCCATAGACTTCACATAGGAAAAAGCTTGTCATCACTCTAGCTCCGTCAATTTTTTTCTGATCGACTTCATTCTTGCAGATAACCAGTACAGGCATAAAATCTCGGTCAAGTTCGATTTTGGGCCGAATCAGATAATTCACTCAAGAGTTACGTCCCCTTGAGCGCCCGAAAAATTGCCTATCGACTTAACATGGGGAAAATGTTGTCATCACTGTAGCTAGTAACGAGGACAGGCATAAAATCTCGGTTTAGTTCGATTTTGGGCAGAATCAGAATATTGACCTCGGAGTTACGTGACCTTGAGCGACAAAAAATTTGCCCATAGACTTAACATAGGGAAAATGTTGACTACGATAGCGACTTGAATTTTTTTCAGATCAGCTTCAAACTTGCAGGTATCGAGGACAGACATAAAATCACGGTTAAGTTCGATTTTGGGCCGAATCGGAATATTTGCCTTGGAGTTACCTGCCCTTGAGCATGAAAAAATACGTTGTGACCACGATAGCAACTTTATTTTTATTCAGATCAGCTTCAAACTTGCAGGTAACGAGGACAGGCATAAAATCCCGGTTAAGTTCCATTTTGGGCCGAATCGGAATATTGACCTCGGAGTTACATGACCTTGAGCGACAAAAAATTTGCCCATAGACTTAACATAGGGAAAATGTTGTGACTACGATAGCGACTTGAATTTTTTTCAGATCAGCTTCAAACTTGCAGGTAACGAGGACAGACATAAAATCTCGGTTAAGTTCGATTTTGGGCCGAATCGGATTATTTGCCTTGGAGTTACCTGCCCTTGAGCATAAAAAAATACGTTGTGACCACGATAGCAATTTTATTTTTATTCAGATCAGCTTCAAACTTGCAGGTAACGTGGACAGGCATAAAATCTCAGTTAAGTTCGAATCGGAATATTGACCTCGGAGTTACATGACCTTGAGCGACAAAAAATTTGCCCATAGACTTTACATAGGGAAAATGTTGTGACTACGATAGCGACTTGAATTTTTTTCAGATCAGTTTCAAACTTGCAGGTAACGAGGACAGACATAAAATCTCGGTTAAGTTCTATTTTGGGCCGAATCGGATTATTTGCCTTGGAGTTACCTGTCCTTGAGCATAAAAAAATACGTTGTGACCACGATAGCAACTTTATTTTTATTCATATCAGCTTCAAACTTGCAGGTAACGAGGACAGGCATAAAATCTCGGTTAAGTTCAATTTTGGGCCGAATCGGAATATTGACCTCGGAGTTACGTGACCTTGAGCGACAAAAAATTTGCCCATAGACTTAATTAGGGAAAATGTTGCGACTACGATAGCGACTTGAATTTTTTTCAGATCAGCTTCAAACTTGCAGGTAATGAGGACAGACATAAAATCTCGGTTAAGTTCGATTTTGGGCCGAATCGGAATATTTGCCTTGGAGTTACCTGCCCTTGAGCATAAAAAAATACGTTGTGACCACGATAGCAACTTTATTTTTATTTATATGAGCTTCAAACTTGCAGGTAACGAGGACAGGCATAAAATCTCGGTTAAGTTCGATTTTGGGCCGAATCGGAATATTGACCTCGGAGTTACGTGACCTTGAGAGACAAAAAAATTTGCCCATAGACTTAACATAGGGAAAATGTTGTGACAGAAATAGCGACTTGAATTTTTAGCTCACCTGAGCCAAAGGCTCCAGTGAGCCGATAGTATACCAAGGCTCCTGAGTCCGTCATCTGTCGTCCGTCCATCCGTCGTCCACACTTTCAATGAAGCATATCTCAGAAGGCAGTCGACCAATCTTGTTTAAATTTTATGTGTAGCACCATTGGGCAAGGGGAAAGGCTGCATTAGGTTTTGGAGCTAGTCTGGTTCATTTGTTCCTTCATTCTTCTTTCTCTCCATATAGAGATAATAGACCAATGTTAAATTTTTAATCAAAGATTTCTCAGGAACTATAAAAGCTAGAAGCGTCAAATTTGGTATTCAATAGAATAATGATGACTTATTTTGTGTAAGAGACATTGGGCTTTCTCAGCTTATTTGTTCATCTGTTCTTTCATTCTTCTTTCTCTCCATTTTGACCAATGTTAAATTTTCGTCAAAAGATTTCTCAGGAACTATAGAAGCTAGAAGTCTCAAACTTGGAATGCAATGCAATAATCATGACTTATATCCTGTAAGGGTCAATGGGCTGGATTCTATTAGCAGATTTAGTAGTCAAGTCTGTGAATTGTTAAAACTTAAGTTCCTCAGGTGAGCGGTTTAGGCTCATTGAGCCTCTTGTTTCTGATCGACTTCATTCTTGCAGATAACGAGGACAGGCATGAAATCTTGATCAAGTTCGATTTTGGGCTGAATCGGATTATTCACTCAGGAGTTACGTGCCCTTGAGCGTTGAAAAAATTGCCTATTGACTTAACATGGGGAGAATGTTGTCATCACCGTAGCTGCTTCAATTATTTTCAGATTGGCTTTATTCTTGCAGATAACCAGCACAGCCATGAAATCTCGGTCAAGTTCGATAACTGGCAGAATCGGATCATTCACTTAGGAGTTACCTGCCCTTGTGTGTTTTTGCATTAGGGTTAATGGGAATTTCAAAAATGTATATCTTAAAGACTTCTTGGCCAACTTTGATCAAATTTCATGTGTCGCATTATTGGGCAAGTGGAAAGGCTTCATTAGGTTTTCAGGCAGATCTGAGTGGAACTCTGGTTGCCATGGCAACATCTAGTTCCCATAGACTTCACATAGGAAAAAGCTTGTCATCACTCTAGCTCCGTCAATTTTTTTCTGATCGACTTCATTCTTGCAGATAACCAGTACAGGCATAAAATCTCGGTCAAGTTCGATTTTGGGCCGAATCGGATTATTTGCCTTGGAGTTACCTGCCCTTGAGCATAAAAAATACGTTGTGACCACGATAGCAACTTTATTTTTATTCAGATCAGCTTCAAACTTGCAGGTAACGTGGACAGGCATAAAATCTCAGTTCAGTTCGAATCGGAATATTGACCTTGGAGTTACATGACCTTGAGCGACAAAAAATTTGCCCATAGACTTTACATAGGGAAAATGTTGTGACTACGATAGCGACTTGAATTTTTTTCAGATCAGCTTCAAACTTGCAGGTAACGAGGACAGACATAAAATCTCGGTTAAGTTCGATTTTGGGCCGAATCGGATTATTTGCCTTGGAGTTACCTGCCCTTGAGCATGAAAATATACGTTGTGACCACGATAGCAACTTTATTTTTATTCATATCAGCTTCAAACTTGCAGGTAACGAGGACAGGCATAAAATCTCGGTTAAGTTCATTTTTGGGCTGAATCGGAATATTGACCTCGGAGTTACGTGACCTTGAGCGACAAAAAATTTGCCCATAGACTTAATTAGGGAAAATGTTGCGACTACGATAGCGACTTGAATTTTTTTCAGATCAGCTTCAAACTTGCAGGTAACGAGGACAGACATAAAATCTCGGTTAAGTTCGATTTTGGGCCGAATCGGATTATTTGCCTTGGAGTTACCTGCCCTTGAGCATAAAAAAATACGTTGTGACCACGATAGCAACTTTATTTTTATTCATATCAGCTTCAAACTTGCAGGTAACGAGGACAGGCATAAAATCTCGGTTAAGTTCGATTTTGGGCTGAATCGGAATATTGACCTCGGAGTTACGTGACCTTGAGCGACAAAAATTTTGTCCATAGACTTAATTAGGGAAAATGTTGCGACTACGATAGCGACTTGAATTTTTTTCAGATCAGCTTCAAACTTGCAGGTAACGAGGACAGACATAAAATCTCGGTTAAATTCGATTTTGGGCCGAATCGGAATATTTGCCTTGGAGTTACCTGCCCTTGAGCATAAAAAATACGTTGTGACCACGATAGCAACTTTATTTTTATTCATATCAGCTTCAAACTTGCAGGTAACGAGGACAGGCATAAAATCTCGGTTAAGTTTTGATTTTGGGCCGAATCGGAATATTGACCTCGGAGTTACGTGACCTTGAGAGACAAAAAAATTTGCCCATAGACTTAACGTAGGGAAAATGTTGTGACAGAAATAGCGACTTGAATTTTTAGCTCACCTGAGCCAAAGGCTCCAGTGAGCTGATAGTATACCAAGGCTCCGGAGTCCGTCGTCTGTCGTCCGTCCATCCGTCGTCCACACTTTCAATGAAGCATATCTCAAAAGGCAGTCGACCAATCTTGTTTAAATTTTATGTGTAGCACCATTGGGAACGGGCCTCCGTGGCCTAGTGGATAAGAGCGCTGACTCTTAGTCATTAGGTCTCTCACCGCCGTAGGTTCGAGCCTCGCTCGGGCCACGTGTGAGACGCCAAGTTCTGCAACGGAAGGTCAGGTGGTTTTTCTCCGGGTACTCCGGTTTTCGCCCACCTCTGATTAACGATCGGCTCGATATGAGTGAAATAATCTTGAAAGGGCCGTAAAACCCAAACCAAAAAAAAAAAAAAAAAAAAAAAAAAAAGCACCATTGGGCAAGGGGAAAGGCTGCATTAGGTTTTGGACCTAGTCTAGTTCATTTGTTCCTTCATTCTTCTTTCTCTCCATATAGAGATAATAGACCAATGTTAAATTTTTAATCAAAGATTTCTCAGGAACTATAAAAGCTAGAAGCATCAAATTTGGTATTCAATAGAATAATGATGACTTATTTTGTGTAAGAGACATTGGGCTTTCTCAGCTTATTTGTTCATCTGTTCTTTCATTCTTCTTTCTCTCCATTTTGACCAATGTTAAATTTTCGTCAAAGATTTCTCAGGAACTATAGTAGCTAGAAGTCTCAAACTTGGAATGCAATGCAATAATGATGACTTATATCCTGTAAGGGTCAATGGGCTGGATTCTATTAGCAGATTTAGTAGTCAAGTCTGTGAATTGTTAAAACTTAAGTTCCTCAGGTGAGCGGTTTAGGCTCATTGAGCCTCTTGTCAAAGATCTTCTTCTCCTATACTGAAGGGCCAATCAAAGCCAAATTTCATATGGAGCCTCAGTGGGATGGGGGAACGAAAGTTTGTTCGCGGGGTCTGGATCACATGACCAAGATGGCCGCCATGCCCATATATGGTAAAAAGCCTTCAAAAATCTTCTTCTCCAGAACCATAAGGCCAGTGGCCTTGAAACTTGGCATGTAGCATATGGTACTTGGGCCCATCATGGTTTGTACAAATGGTGACCCCGGGTTGACCTTGACCTATTTTACAGCAATGTCAAATTTGCCGAAGTAGGCTTTTGCATGGGGCAAAGTGAAAATAATGGATTAATAGGAAAACCATTGAAGACAGTGTCACCAAAATTTGTAGATCAGGTAAAGTAACCGAATACATGAAGATCTATGGGTCAGAAAGGTCAAGGTCATTCATTGGCCTTAGACCAAGGTCATTCAGGATCCATATTTCAAACATTTTTTTCTCCAAAACTGCTGAGCCAATTTAAGTGAAATTTAATATGGAGCCTTTGTGAGTTGAACAAATGAAAAAATGCCAATACGTTCTAGATCGCATGACCAAGATGGCCGTCACGCCTATATATATATGGTAAAAAGCCTTAAAAATTCTTCTTCTCCAGAACCGTAAGGCCAATGGCCTTGAAACTTGGCATGTAGCATATGGTACTCAGGCCCATCATAGTTTGTACAAATGGTGACCCCGAGTTGACCTTGACCTATTTTACAGCAATGTCAAATTTGCCGACTTAGGCCTTTGCATGGGAAAAAGTGAAAATAATGGATTTTTACGAAACCATTGAAGACAGTGTCACCAAAATTAGTAGATAAGGCAAAGTAGCTGAATACATGAAGATCTATGTGTAAGAAAGGTCAAGGTCATTAATTGACCTTAGACCAAGGTCACGCAGGTTCCATATTTCAAACATTTTTTCTCAGAAACTACTGAGCCAATTGAAGTGAAATTCAATATGGAGCCTGTGGGAGTTGAACAAATGAAAAGCTGCCAACATGGTCTAGATCACATGACCAAGATGGCCACCACGCCCATATATGGTAAAGAAACTTCGAAATTCTTCTTCTCAAGAACCGTAAGGCCAATGGCCTTGAAACTTGGCATGTAGCATATGGTACTCGGGCCTATCATAATTTGTTCAAATGGTGACCCTGGGTTGATCTTGACCTATTTTACAGTAATGTCAAATTTGCTGACTTAGGCTTTTGCATAGGAAAAAGTGAAAATAATGGATATTTAGGGAAACCATTGAAGACAGTGTCACCAAAATTTGTAGATTAGGTAAAGTAACTGAATACATGAAGATCTATGGGTAAGAAAGGTCAAGGTCATTCATTGACCTTAGACCAAGGTCACTCCGATTTCATATTTCAAAAAAAAACATTTTTTCTCAGAAACTACTGAGCCAATTTAAGTGAAATTCAATATGGAGCTTTTGTGAGTTGAACAAATGAAAAGTTGCCAGTACGGTCTAGATCACATGACCAAGATGGCCGCCACGCCCATATATGGTAAAAAGCCTTCAAAAATTTTCTTCTCCAGAACCGTAAGGCCAATGGCTTTGAAACTTGGCATATATCATATGGTACTCTGGCTCGTCATAGTTTTTACAAATGCTGACCCTGGGTTGACCTTGACCTATTTTATGGCAGTGTCAAATTTGTCAACTTAGGCTTTTGCATGGGAAAAAGTGAAAATAATGGATTTTTAGGAAACCATTGAAGACAATGTCACCAAATTGGTAGATCAAGTAAAGTAAATGAATACATGAAGATTCATGGGTAAGAAAAGTCATCATTCAGTGACCTGGGACCAAGATTAACCAGGTTCCATATTTCAACTCTGGTATACTTTTTATGCTTGTGACAACTGAACTGAAAGGAGAATTTCCAAAATACAAAATTAGAAAATAGAAGTGAAGGCAGTGATCAGGAATAGATACAATTAACCCACAGCTCCTATCAGTGACACCAAAGGGAAAGAAACACAAACATGAAATAACTAGACTCTAATGGAAACATCAATAGTGGAAAGCCAAAAGGACAGTTACTTTCCCACAAAATGGCCAATTGGCTATCCAAAATAAAATAATGTAAGCGATACACACACACACACAAAAGACATACAATAACAAAAATAAACCGCGACAGAAGAACCACCTTGGAACGGTCAGTGAAATGAATTCCACTAGACCAGTATCTCTCCTAAAATTAATTTAAAACATAAGCACATAATTTCTAGAATACCAAATTGGAAGGAATATATAATACAAAATTGGGGTTAATGCAAAAATTCAATCAAATAGGTCTCATCTGCTGTTTCTGGTCACAAAGTAGATAAAATGCAATGACCAGGAACTGATAAAACAAATTCACGTTGTGTCCCAGCCACCATACTGCAAAGAAACACCTATAATGTAGATGGTATTAAGTAAAACTGTACAAGTGGAAAATCAAGGAGTCAAGTGCTCTTTCCCAGCACATTGTCAATCAGACATTCCCTAAATAATATGAAAAGTTAAAAAAAAATATGACAAATGGAATAAACCATAATGAAAGCATGGCCTTCGAACTGTCAGAAAGGTAGGAATAGGTGGAAAGTTTTATCACATTGTTAGACATCAAAATTTTGTCCCCACAAGTTTGTGTACCCCTGCTCTGAGGCTATATACATATATAAAAACATTAAAATGTACACCAGGACCAGGTGTCAGGTGAGCGTTTACAGGACCACTGGTCCTCTGGTTCTTATTTCTGCTTCAACTATAGACTTCTGGCAGAAAGTGTGAGCGAGTACACATGCTCATATTCTATGCTTTTGAAATATAAGAAAAAGGGCAAAAATAAGGAAATAATGTATACCTTTGCATAAGACTGCTATTTTTCTATCTCCTTTAAAACTTTTTAGAATTGCCTCGATATGTTTACTCAAAGTATTCTACTTTTGAAGCAGTGAGCAAGAAGGTGCTGATCAGACTCCATGGATGCGCAGGCTGATCTGCACATTTGTTGTTCACAAATGGCAGTAAGAGGTTTTCATGATGTAGCTGAAATGTTTAATATTTTTCAGAGCCAGCAATATTAGTGATGTATCATTCAATGAGATATCACCCTGCCATTACAGCAACATTGTTAGATTTCTTATGTAGGGTAAGTTAATACAGGGCATGTGGGCCATGTCAAGCAAAACTGTATCTTTGAGCATGTGGGCCCAGCAAAGACTGAACAGAATGATCAGAGTCTGATCAGAGTTTTCACTCTGTGCTAGAAGGAGGCCCCTGGACACAAAGTTTCTTCATACAGACCCAGAATGCTGTTTAATTACTGAGTTGGTACATAGGCTGATTTGGCATATGATCTTTGATCAGGAAGTTGCAGGTTCGATGTCCTCCGGGTTGTCAACATTCTTTGGTGGAGATTTGATCATGAATTCTTGCATAAATATCTATGCGCATGGCTGTTTGAAGCCATTGTCAAATGGTCCGAAAGCCGTGCTCAAACAGCAAAAACCATGTTCAAATCATGAAATTCGTGTGCTGTTTGAACATGGATTTTGAGCTTTTGATATCGCAAGAAGGGCCTTGCTTTGTTTACGTTACATTGAGTGACGTAACGTTATCGCCCTGAATGTAGCATTTTAGGGTTCTATGATGATGTCAGATGGTTACTGCGTAACAACGCCACTGTAAACAACATTCTGAACTGGCCGCCATGTTGGTTCGCTGGTCGCATTTGAAAAGTTTATATGGAGCTTTTGGGCATTTTCGTCAAAATTTGCTGTCGCAATCGTAACTTATGCAAGAACAACGATCATCCATGGTTATTTCATTGCATTAACATTTGCCAGATCCCTCGGAAGATGTTTGAACATTCGGCCTCATGTTCAAACAGCTTCCTCGGGACCCGGCGAATGTTAATGCATGAAAAACCATCCCTATAAACTTTTCTACGGCCATTTTCTCTTTTCTGCTGATTCAAGAAGGGCAATTGTCAGGTTTTTTGCGAAAGAATGTGCACCATACTGGTAATTAAACCGCTTATGTATAAATAAGTCTGTCCAGGAGAAGCATTGATAGTTAAACTGTCTGGCTCAATATAACCTAAATAGTGTCGACAGGGCTATTAATCTCAAAAAAGAGCAAACATAGGCCGATTTGAATCTTTGCTGATCTGACATAATTGAAAACTCCTTTTTCGCTTGTCGCATCCTGTTTATTTACTGCACCATGAACTGTTCTTTTTCAAAATTACTCCTAGTTTTGTAAGAATATGATCTAATAACTGCACAATGGGTGGGTATGAAACAACTTTACCGCCAGTGTTATTGATCTGATTTTGAAGAAAGGAGTCGCCATCCCACACTTCGTTGATTTAAATCAGCACCAATGTATACAGCATAAAACTACATACATGTAGACCTAGTTTACAAGCCATGTTGACCTCTGGAAATCTTAAAACACAGTGTGGATTTGTTAGACTTTGCGGGTATGTCTTAGATAATTTCAGGAGCATGTGCAGTAAAGTCATCCAGTTTATAGTGATCTTAATAGGACAGGTGTCTCAGGGGTGTAACTGTAGCAGCCACAGTTTGAATGCTGGCCTTCATCATCTTACATTAGATGATGTCAGTATCATGGCCCCAGGAACATGTTCTTTACAAGTTTAATTGATCTGTGTAATTCAGCGAGTTGCTGAAAGAAATAAGAAAGTTTGCTATACTGCAGAGAAATTTGTAGGATTTTGATTGGACAGCACAAGGCAATTATTTTTCATATACCCCGTGAGCAAAAAAAGGTATTGCCATCTTGTGCTTGCCATTGCTGAATTGGGATGTCTGCCATCTTGGATTTACTGCACAGCTGATGAGAAATAAAAGCAAAATAATTTCATGCAGCACAATAATTTTCAGCTAATTAATGAATAAATAGAGGATATTTACTTTTTTGAGGTGGATACGAAAAATATTTCATCGACTGTGTTGAAAACATACAAATTTTCACATGTGCAAAGCATGAGTCAAAATTTGGATGTTTTCAACACATGAGATGAAATATTTTTGGTGTAATTGATCAGTAGTATCATATGTCACCATTATGACCTGGCTATGACGTCACAACTGTCTGTTTCAAAACATAAACAGATCGCCATTTTGAATACAGCATTTTTACAGTTCAAACATTGCTTTTCAAGGTATTTTGCAGAATTATTTTATTGATAACTTATGACTTTTGGCAAGAAAAAGTAGTCCGGGTGCTTCTGTGAAAATAACATGGTCATGTTATTTTTCACAGTGTGAAAATATTATTTTTATTTGTTTCAGATGATATGCAGAGTATAAAATAAATAAAAACTTTTGATTGATTTTATTTCATTCAGTACTTTTATTTCATTATTTTCCATTTTAAAGCTCTCATTCTACCATGACATAAACATTTTTTCCACTGAACACCATGATCAACGTAGTTCATGCAGAAGGGCGCATTTAATGACGTCACGTGTAAGCATGTTCTTCTCAGGATGTCTGCTACAAAAGAATTTTTCGGAAAACATTTCAGCAAGCTTTTCAGAATAACAAATTCGTGATTCATTGCTGGGAACACAGGATCACATTCCCAGTCTGAGAGCGAAATTTGCCTTTACAGCAGACGATGAAAAGAATTTAGTATCAAGGTCCTTTCCAGGTTTGGTGTTTTTGTGATATTCAGTTCTTTCTCAGCTGAACACAACACACAGGCCTCAGTGTCTCCATCAGATGCAACTCTTAACAGGTGATATGGAGGTTATGGGTTTGATTCCCACTGGGTCAGGCTGCATTCTTTCACGTAAATTGAACATGAAATATTTTCTACAGTCATTCTGAACATTGTCAGTTGCTGGCAAAAGAATGTGCACTGTACTCGTTAACTGCCCAGGAAAAGTGGATATGTAAACTGACAGACTTGGTATGTCCTGGTATTGCATGAGTTGTTAAACTCCAAATCAAAAGATGTATGTCTTTTGTATATTCTTCTTTGCAGATTATGAACAACTTCTGTCCAATGTTACGAGAACAAATCCAGGGAGGAATCTACAAATCTCTCAGAACAATACTTGATAAGAAAGTGCTACCGTGAGTATAAATATTGTAGACTGACTGTCTGAGGAACTTTATCTCGCCTGCTATAGAAGCCTCCGTAGTGTAGTGGTTATGCTACTTGCCTTGTAAATCAGGGGTCACAGGATCGATCCCGGGCTTCTCCAGACTTTCGGATGAGTCTTTAAACCGTGGTCCTGTCTCTGTATGACCTTAGTTGTTGGTGGGACGTAAAACTCAAACACTCACTCACCTCGCCTGCTATCATGCAATGAAACCTGTCTTAAGGAAGATGGATACACCTTCAGGGGAGGCAACTGTTTCAAAAATATTTTTGTCTTTAATGTTAATAGGGGTCTTCTCTTAAAGGAAAGAATTTGCTCCTCTGGCTGAGTTTGCAGGTTAGCGAACAGGAAGTTTCAAAAGTTGCCTCTTTTTTGTCTCACCTGTTTTGAAAAGGCAAGTTTTTGTGACCCCTACACAAGGACAAGTTAGTAGAATTCGAATCAAGCATGCAAAATCACTATACAAACACCTGTCTTTGTCACTACATTTTTGACCACTTGCTGCAAATTTAGTACTGGAAGATTCACATGATGTCTTTTGCTAGACGGCCCCTGCCCATCGGGGCTTGAAGAAACAAATGGGCTGCATGATGCTTCCACGCAGAGCTGAAACCGACCGCACATGAGTACTGGTAAACCACTGAGAGGATCTAATCCAGGCAAAGCGGTGCGAGTCGGACCTACCATGCTTATAAACCCTATGGGTTTCATTAGGTGACAGGGCTTGAGATGTCATTTCATCTCAATGTTGGGTAAAAGTCCCACAAAATTGGAAGCAATGTCTCCAAAATGACCTATATATGTTGACGGGGATGTTAAACCTCAAATCAATCAAACATCTTTTGCTAGGAGTTCTAGAGCCAGTTGTTTGAAGCATTGTTAGCTCAACAAATATGTTAATGGTCAAAATAACATGGGCCTCCATGGCCTAGAGGATAGGAGCACTGACTCTTATTCATTAGGTCTCTCACTGCTGTGGGTTCGAGCCTGGCTCGGGTCACGTGAGGTGCCAAGTTCTGCAATAGAACTTGGCGGATACTCCAGTTTTTGCCCACCGAGTAACGATCACCTCGATATAAGTGAAATACTCTTGAAAGGGCGGTTAAACGAAAAACAAAAATGGTCAAAACAAGAGCTGTTCTAGCAAGTTTAATATGTAACATGGTATTTTGGCTGAAACAATGTTAGTTGCTTGTGCTTTTCAGCAAAATATGTTTTTTTGCTGCATTGACATGTGGAAATTTTAATGTAGCTTTAACTATTTTCACCGTTAGCTTTCAACAACTGAACCATCGTCAGATACGTAATTGTGAGGAGCTACCTTTATATTTCCAGGACTGATCACTGTGATATTGAGAAATTTGAGTTACTGTAAAAATCTTTAAAATCTGGACACCTTGAGGACTTGCTGTAATTCACCTAAAATTTTAACACATTTGTTTTACCACCCAGCTATGAGTCCAAAAATTGCAGAAGGAATGACAAACAGTGTAGACCCAGATCAGACAACTCCTTAAGGAGCAGTCTGATCTGGGTCTGCATTGTTTGCTTTGGACTATCTGTCCCAATACTCGGTATCATTGACCGGCCCCGATAGCTCAGTTGGTAGAGTGTCCGCTCCGGGGAACGGGAGGTCTCGGGTTCGATCCCGGGCCGCGACATACCAAAGTGGTTAAAAATGGTACTAGCTGCTCCTCGCTTGGCACTGGGATTTACGGGGTAGAGCTAGGACTGGTCGACCCAGTGTCAGGATAATGTCACTGGGTGTGGTATCATGTAATGTGTCTGGGACATGATACTACAGTGAGGCAGCACTATAAACGTGAGCATTGAGCTCCCTGTCACAACCAGACACCATCGTGATATGACTGAAAAATTGTTGAAAGCGACGTTAAAGCCGAATTCACACACACACTCGGTATCATTGCAGTACTTGTTATAGGCATAAGGTATAATAGGGATATTTAAGTTGTCATTTTCTTTATTTTGTAGTTAGAAACATTCTTGTACTTATTTAAATCTCCCTAATGAGGCAGTTCTAACAAGCACCATCAATGCATGCTTTTATTGCAAAAGATTCATTTTGAATGTTTTCCTGTAGGTTCCTTATCCATAAGATGCCAATCATAACAATTGTCATCTGTTTTGTCATATGCTGGTAACTGTAAACAGTGTGGCCAGATCAGATTGCGCCTCTAGGAACATTTGTAACAGGATCCACAGTCCACACTGCCTGTATGTAAATAGGTTCAGAAAGTTTGCAATAAAAAGCAGCAGATAACATTAACAGACAACATTTTCAGATGCAGTTTTCATGGCATCTTAAGGATTACTGTAATGATCCTAAGTTTTGGGACAGATAGGCCTAAGCAAACATGGCATATCCAGATCAGATTGCTCCTGAAGGAGCAGTCTGATCAGGGTCTACGCTTTTTGCCATTCCATTTGTAGCTTTTGATTTCTTACAGGATTGTGAAATAAATTTGTAAAGATTTTAGGAGAATTACAGCCAGTCCTCAGGGTGTCTGAATTTTTAGGATTTTTACGGGAATGAATAGAACTTTTATATTTCAGGTCATTATCTCCCTTGTTTGATAATCCCAAGTTGGATAAAGAATTACTCAATCTCATTAAGTTGAACTTCTCAGAGTTCTGTTCCCCTGATGGTAAGTAACATTTACAGTTTCACAAAAAGAAATGTGAGTGGCTTTAGCTGCAAATTCACCTCATTTTTTTTTTCAGCAAAAATATTAGCATATGACTAACACGTATGGGCCTCCATTGCCTAGCGCTGACTCTTAATCATTAGGTCTCTCACCACTGTGGTTCAAGCCTGGCTCGGGTCACGTGAGATGCTAAGTCTGCAACGGAAGGTCGGGTGGTTTTTCTCTGGGTACTCTGGTTTTTGCCCACCTCTGACTAATGAAGCAGTGTCGAACATCATCACATATTAAATGTGTGTAACAATATCCTGTAGCAAAGTTGCAAAACATTGTCAGGTTACAATATGATGATTTCTTTTGATGCTTTTGCAAGTTTTATGAATAAAACAAAATTTTGAGAAAATGAAAAGAATGAGTGGTCATTTCAAATGAAATTTATGAAAGTCGCTTTAGATTCATGTCAGACCACTCATATAAACGGACCTCCATGGATAAGAGCGCTGACTCTTAATCATTAGATCTATCAAGGCAGTAGTTTGAGCCTGGCTGGGGACAACAAGTTCTGCAACAGAAGGTCAGGTGGTTTTCCTCTTGGTACTCCGGTTTTCGCCCACTTCTGATTCACAATCAGCTCAATTTATGTGATATCATTTTGAAAGGGCCGTAAAATCAAAACAAACGGTACCACTTGCGTGTGGTCTATTATAGATGACAGGAAAATAAAAATATCTGTGTAGATTTGTCAGTTAAGGAAAGATGATGAAAATTCTCATATAGTTCCCTTCATTTCATTCCAATTCACATATTGTCAACCTTCAGTGGCTCAGACACCTATGGGATTGTGAAAGTTTGAGAGAGGGGTAATTTGAGCCACTGAGTGTTGATCATAGCACTAGGAATAGATGTCTTGAGAACATATTTTCGATCTGTAAAATAAAGGCATGTTGTGTGTACTCATTAGAATTGCCTCAATGAGGCAATTCTAATGAGGACACATAACATACTTTTTCATTATGTAATAAGAAAAAACATGCCAAAAGGTGCCCCTGATGATGATTCCTATGTGATGACAAGCCTTATTTTTGCTGAAAAAAATAATTTAAAAAAAAAAAATTAAAATGCTGTCTGCTTAAAGTGCTCAGCTGTTGTTGTCAGGCCTGCTTTAAGCATTGCACAGTATCGGAGTCCGTTTTTTTTCCACCAACTATTCCAGCCTTTTGTCCATTTATCAATCCGTCAACATTCTTATCATTCCTAGCCTCAACCGAAATGTTTAAGTCCATTTCTCAAGAACTGCAGTCACAGATACCTTAGAATTTGTGTTCTTATTCTTGCGATGTTTATGACGTTTCAGTGATAAAAGAAGAGCCTAGTAACAACAACAGCAAAGACATTCTAGAGCTAGAAAACAACCACGTATCATTGGAAAATAATCTCTCTGACGCTGCTTTCTCCGATGATGACGAGGATGAGTTACCGATCAGTAGGTTTTCTATTTTACAATGTTTGAATCATGACCGGGTTTAAGTATGGTTGGACTGGGTCCAGTTGTTCAAAGCATTGTTAGCTTAACAAGCTCGTTAGTGGTCAAATTGGTAACTGTTCTAATATGTACAATATCTAATATAGTGGTATTTTCGATGAAAAATTGTGAGCAGCTTTTGCATTTTCTGCAAAAATATAAGTATTTTTGCCATTTGTTGATCAGTTTAACAATACGTTAACTAACAAAATTGTTTGTTTTGAACGACTGTGTGGGGCCAGTTGTTCAAAACTAATGATGTCATTAGTTAACATATAGTTAAAGCTTTGCTCATCAAATATGGCAAATATACTGGAATCAAGACAGTTCCCTGACAAGACAGTTCCCCGACACGGTTTTTGGAGACAGTTCCCCGACACATTTGAAGACAGTTCCCCGACACTTTTGAAGACAGTTCCCCGACACTATTGTTCAAAGTCAAATGACCTGTGACTGATCATGATGATTATCATAAAAGATAGTTATTATGTGTTCATCAATATGTTGAAGACAGTTCACCGACAGACGTTTAGAAATATTAAATTATGGGTTCATCGACATTTTTGAAGACAGTTTCCCCGACAGACTTTTACATGTATAAAATAAAAGCTTATACTTGATACCATTATTAATAAGTTTAATGAATACACCTAAAATTAAGCGAACTAGCATGTTCAGTTAATGAACCTGCACACATTTAAACAAAACAAAAATGTCTTCTAGGAAATGCAATAGTATATTTCTAATTGTCATTTTTCCATATAATAAACATTTGAAAAATGAAGATGAGTTCAAAGTTTTTGTTTTAAATAAATATTATTAAAGTATTGGAACATTATCTCTCCTCCGGCTTAGACTTCCAGACAGATCATCGTCAGAACAAATGTCGGCGAACTGTCTTGAAATCAACAAGGAAATTTCAGGCAACTCATTAATATAGTTGCCATAGCAAGAAGCGCCCAAATAATAACTAATATATCTAAAGACAATTCCCCGATACAGAAAGACATTGCCTCTCCAAATCACAGGTATACTTAATCTATTCACAATGATCACTTAGCCTCTATTATCCCCAATTATCCCGAATTGCCAATTAGGACATTAACACTATGAACAATAGTGTCGGGGAACTGTCTTTAAAAGTGTCTGGGAACTAATTGCCAATTATAATTATCAGTCACAGGTCAATTAACTATGAACAATAGTGTCGGGGAACTGTCTTCAAAAGTGTCGGGGAACTGTCTTCAAATGTGTCGGGGAACTGTCTCCAAAAACCGTGTCGGGGAACTGTCTTGTCGGGGAACTGTCTTGTTCCCAATATACTAATATTTTTGCAGTAAAAAATGTGAGGGCTGTTCCAGCAAAAGAAATAAGGGTGACCCGGACGGCAGTTAAGAGCAAAAAGCTGTTCATTTTTTTTTTTAGCAAAAAATATCAGAGTATTATATATTGTGTTTACTAGTCAACAATTTGACCACTAACGAGCTTGAAAAGCTAACGATGCTTTGAACTACTGGACCCAGATCGTCAGCTAATGCAAAGGATGAATGATTAATGAGACATAAATCACAGAAACTGCCAAAAATATTTATTCCTGTTTTATACCACCTGCCATAACTCCTAATAAAGTGCTTTTTACATCCAAAAAGTATTTCATCATGGTTGTGGATACTCATTCGGAGCACCTCAGGGTTTGCACTGTTCACTTACAACGCAGAGATTCAAGGGTTAAGTACCTGTTCAGGACCATTTTTCAAGTATAAACTCAGACTTAGGGGATCTTGCATGAGTGTCCATGTATTATTGAATTTATTAAACGAGTTGAGGAAGAGGGATAAAATGCGAGGCTGTGCCAAGCATTTTATCCCTTTTCCTCGACGAGTTTAATAAATTCAATATTACATGAGCACGAATGCAAGATTCTATTTATCATATGACATTTAAAACACATTTTATTCACTATTGTTTACAAAAATATCAATATTCCGCCATTAGTAAACGCGACATCGTTAAGGACGTCATAAATGTAACGTTACGGGACGTATCTAGCTAATTTGCATATTTAATCCACTAGTGGATTATCGAAAATATTACATGGCGTTATTACACTCTCAGACACGACGTCATATGATAAAAGTATAAACTTACTGCTGTCAGTGCTTTGGTTTTTATTGCTTCATAAAAAGTTATTTTGGGAATACTTAGTCAAGGAAGTTCTAATTTATACCGACAACATAGATTCTGAAGATTATTATGGAAAATCATCTCTTAATTACAGTAAAAAACCCTAAAAATTTGGACACCTTGAAGACTTGCAGTAATTCTACTTAAAGTTTAAAAAATTTGTTTCATGACCAAGCAAGGAGTCCAAGGCAAACATTGTAGACCCTGATCAAACAGCTCCTTCAGGAGCTGTCTAATCTGGGTCTGCACTGTTTCCATAGGCCTGTCTATCCCAATACTTAGGATTATTATGGTGTCTAACATGCTTTTCAATGAAATAGATCTATAGAGATTTCTCAATGAAATTGATATTGTCGCTGCAAACAGTGAAGATACAATTATTGGATTTTCACTGTGTAATTGATGTATCATGAAAACATAACACATATACTGTGTTGATTTGGATGTCAAATAGCTTTACGTAAAAAGTGTGTTTTAGAAATTATGTCATGCATGATGCACGTCATTAAGATGATGCGGGGGTCACTTTTTGCGACGACATAATGTAATTAATGCACACAATGCTAGATAAGCTCAGCAATTGTGGACATTATTAAATCCAAATTATAAGTGAACCATTTGATGAAGTAACATTTTAAACTATTTTCCAGGTGCAAACCTGTAAACCCACTGAACACCTCTTAATTGACGCGAAATGATCATGGAAAAAGTTTGTGGATACGGCCAACACTTTGAAATTGCATCAAAAATACAGTTTAAGCCATGAAAGAAACAGAAACTTTGATTTTTTTTTCAGTGTAAGATAAATTTTTATTTCACTCATGAATGACCTATTTTCACTTTTTGCATTGCCACTCGTGAAAATACGACTATTGGTGTTTGTCTGGTGAAATAAAAAAAACTATCTTACACTGAAAAAAATCAAATATCCTCTATATCCTTGTTACTCATTCTTATTTGAATCCTCTTGTTTCAGGTAACAGTGTATCAGAGCAAGGTTTCCACACCCTCAGTGAAATTCCCCGCTACCAGCCAGTTGATATCACAGAGTACCTCCAGCAACTTGACGGTGATATCAGAGACTATACTATGCAGCTACAGAGTGAAAAGTAAGTGAAACCCTCTCTCTCAGGTCACATGTAAGATTTATATAAACATTGTCAGCCCCCGCCCATTGGGGCTTGAAGAAATAAATGGGCTGGATGATGTAGAGGTGAAACGGACCGCACACAAGTACTGGTAAACCGCTTAGAGGATCCAAGTCTGCCCCTGTAAAGTAGTGCAAGTTGGACCTTCCATGCTTATAAACCCTATTGTTTTCATTGCGAGACAGGGCTTGAGATGTCATTTCATCTCAATGTTTGGTAAAAGTCTCACAAAATTGGAAGCAACGTCTCCAATATGAACTATACCGTGTTGACGGGGACGATAAACCTAAAATCAAACAAACGAAAATCTATAAACATTGTTGTTTGGATATAACATGGATATTCACCAGACCAGGGCCCAGTTGTTCAAAGCATCGTTAGCTTAACGAGTGCATCATTTAGTGGTCAAATTGTTAATTGCTCTAGAAAGTATATCTAAAATTTTATTTTTGCTGAAAAAAGAATGTGAGCAGCTATTGCATTTGAAAAATTTGCTCACATTTTTTCAGCAAAGATTTTAGTATTTTTACCATACTGAATGATAAAAGTTTTAACGATACATTAGCTTATGACATGTTAGTTTTGAACAACTGGCCCCAGGTTTCTTGCTGCTCAGTTGTTTTGTAAAAAGGTTGTTTTGTTTGTTTGATTTGCGGTTTAACGTCCCCGTCAACACTGTAAAGGTCATTTTGGAGACGTTGCTTCCAATTTTGTGGGACTTTTACCCAACATTGAGATGAAATGACATCTCAAACCCTTTTGCCTAATAAAACCAAGAGGGTTTATAAGCATGGACGGTCCGACTCGCACCGCTTTGCCTGGGCAGGCTTAGATCTTCTAAGCTGTTTACTAGTACTTGTGTGTGTGTCGGATTCAGCTCTGCGTGGAAGCATCATGCAGCCCATCTATTTCTTCAAGCCCCGATGGGTGGGGGTGGCTAAAAAGGTTGTACTGTAACTGTTTTAGACTTGTCTTTGGCAGGCCTTGGTATCTCAAGTCAGATGCGCACCTGTCTGGTGATCAGGTGGTTGCTGGTTAGAACCTCTTCTCCCTTCCACTGATTCAAGAGTGGCTGTTGTCAGTTTCTGCCAAAAGAATATGCAGTGTCCTGGTTAACTGCTGATATATAAGCCTGCCCAGGAAAAGTGTGGTTAGGTAAATTTAATGGCTTAATATGACCCAAATTGTGTTGATTGGGCTGTAAAATTCCAAGCAAACAAAAACTTAGTACACCACAATTTCATTATAACACGGTCCTTTATAACACGGTTTTGGATATAACATAGTTTCAAGATGGATCCAAAAACATGTATAGATTATATAGAAATGGTCATTTTATAGAAAAATGACCATAAATGGTCATTTTTCTATATAATCTATACATTTTGTTTGGATAAAACACGATTGTTTAATTAACACAGTTTCTGCTTTGGACCGCATAAATAGTGTTATAATTTCCTTTCATGGAATTTCTTGAATAGGTTCATGCTCGTAAACCAATACTCTTCTTTATTTCTGCCTATTTTCAGTGATCAAGAAATCCAGTGCGAGATTATGGACAGGTTGATGCAAACAGTTGTCCGAGAGGTACTGTATCAACATGAATTTAACCGTTACTATGCTGAAACCAGATACATTCTTTGTTGAAAAAAGAATAGATCTAGATCAGCTGGCAGAGAAGCCAGCTGATCAAAAGAATAGATCTAGATCAGCTGGCTTCAGAGAAGCCAGCTGATCTGGATCTATACTGTTTTCCATCCCGCTTTTGAATCCATGGAAGAAGTTGAAAACCTGCAACAGAAATGGCTGAAAATCTGGAAGGAGTGTGGCATATTGAAATATTCAGCATAGTGAAGATTAACATCCTTATCACTGAGTTTCTGTAAGAGATTCATAAATCTTTGAAATTGGTTAATGCCAGTATGCCCAAAACAGGATATATTTTTAGAGTCTGCTTCAGACATTCAGGGATAAAAGGTTTAATTGAGACACAACCCTTCAGATTTCGAAAGATTGAACATATGCAGTTTAACTTCAGTGGTTCAAGCACCTTTGAGACCATGAAAGTTTATGTGAGCCACTGAGGTCAAGAGGTATAACAGGGATGTCCTTTTGATTTTTTTGTAAAAATGTGTACTCGTTACAATCTCCTCATCAAGGCAGTTCTAAAGTTCTAATGAAAACACAACATAAATTTTCAAGATTTTCCTGTTTGGTCGACAACCAGATGATGAAGGGATGCCAGTTGACCCGATGATAAAAAAACGTGTCCAGGATCGGTAATTGCTTTCAGGGAGCGGTTATTAAATTAAAGTGCCACTACAATTGAGACATTAATGTTTGGCCTTTTTTTTTTCAACAACCAATGCCAGAGCTTTTAATTTTAATCACTTTGAAATACAAACCAAACCCCTGCTGTCAGGAATGAATGTAATTATACCCCCGCAAACGAAGTTTGAAGGGGGTATATAGGAGTCAGCTTGTCGTCGTCGGTCCGTTACAAAAAAGTCCGTTACAAAAAACTTTAACATTGCTCATAACTTCCTTATTCTTTGACCGATTTCTTTAATATTCACACACCACACACCTTGCCACTAGTACTTAAGATTGATATACACAAACCTGACCTTGACCTTTACGTTGACCTTCCTCAAGGTCAAATACTTGTAAAAATTTGTCGTCGGTCCGTTACAAAAAACTTTAACATTGCTCATAACTTCCTTATTCTTTGACCGATTTCTTTAATATTCACACACCTTGCCACTAGTACTTAAGATTGATATACACAAACCTGACCTTGACCTTTACGTTGACCTTCCTCAAGGTCAAATACTTGTAAAAATTTGTCGGACAACGCATGCGGGGGTATAATTGGCGCCCGTTAGGCGGCAGCTCTAGTTATTGTTAGAAGCAATAATCAGCCTAAGTATCCCAAATATATTAATGTCATCGGTTATGTGATTATTTTTTCCCTGGAGACTATAAATCGAGTTTATTACTGATGTAGTTAACCTATAATTTGCCACATAAAAATGGTGCAAAGTTATCAGATTTTTACACAGTTTGCTATAATATCTGGAATAAATACTTTTCTGTTGTAAAGAATATTAAGAACACAAAAGAAGTAAAAACATGGGACTTAACTTTGGACATACAGTGTTTTATGATTTGTTCCTACTTCACCGCTTTATAACACTGTTCATTATAATGAGGTTTTGGATATAACACTTTAACCCATTTTGTACCAAATGGAATCTTACTTCTTATATATAGCAGGAGTCCATTTCAAAATTTAGGGGTGACAGGTTGTGTTTTCTTCAAAATTTATTTGGAAAATGGCTGAGGTTTTTGCACTCGGTGTTGGCCCTGATCAGACGCCGCATTCTGCGGCGTCTGATCTTGGCCTACACTGTTTGCCGGCGTACCTGTTTTGGGGTTTCCGGTACATAATGGGTTAATGATGGTTCCTAAAAATATATAGATTATATAGAATTTTTTTTCTGTATAATCTGTACATTTTTGTTTGGCGATAACATGGTTGCTTGACTAACACAGCATCATCACCTTTGGACCTAACAGTAGTGTTAAAAAGAGGTTGACGGCCCCTGCCCATCGGGGCTTGAAGAAATATATGGGCTGCATGATGTTTCCACGCAGAGCTGAAACTGACCCGCACACGAGTACTGGTAAACAGCTTAGAGGACCTAAGCCTGCCCAGGCAAAGCGGTGCGAGTCGGCCCGTCCATGCTTATAAACCCTATTGGTTTAATTGGGCGACAGGGCTTGAGTTGTCATTTCATCTCAAGGTCGGGTAAAGTCCCACAAAATTGGAAGCAACGTCTCCAAAATGACCTTTACAGTGTTGACGTGGACATTAAACCTGGAATCAAACAACTACAAAGAAGTTGAGGTGAATTAGCTTTTTGTGAGTGGAGAGTTTAAAGTTGATATGTTTTTCTTTACTAGGACGAGTTTGATGGAGACACGTCGTTGACGCTAGCTGTATGTTTGTGTCAGATCCTTATATCGCAGTTCACCAACAACATATTTCCTCAGGAAATTGATGACGAGTAAGTTGGAAGTTTCAAAAAATATTTCAAATCTAAATTTCCCCAATACAAACATTTTGATTTGCTGGAGCAGAGAAAGCATGAGAAAGAAAACTTTTGGTTGAGTGGATGGCAATTTGTATTTTCCGATCAAATAAGACATTTCATGTGAATTTTCTCAGAAATATTTGAAAATGATGACTGCAAATGCCATGATTAGATGTTTAATGGTTAATACTTGAGTTATGCTGTCCAATGACAGCTGTTGTTGGACCTTGATTTTATCAGGGTGAGGTCGGCCCCAGGCCTAGGGAATCTGTGTCGTATTGACACATTTCTAGACCAAGTCTACACACAAAGACAAATAGACCTACCGGGGGTGGTTGGGTAAGGCTAAGGTGACGTGTATCTTGTGTCACTGGGGTGTCCAACTGATATTTGTGTTACAGTTTGGGCAAGGCCTGCTGTCCTTGCACCAGGTAAGGATAGAGTGGGAGTGTTGTTGTTTCTTCTTTTTCTACACTTCCATTTATTCTTCTCCTTCTCCTCTGTCCTTTACTTTCATCTCATATACAGTAAAATTCCTATATTAAGACCACCTTTGGGACTCTTCAAAAGTGGTCTTAAGACCACTTTTGAACAGTTCCAAAGGTGGTCTCTTACTAGTCGAAGACACTGGGTGTAGAAAACATAAAGGAAGAAAACCTGAAACTTTTAAATAAGTTGTAAAAGAAGAATTAGTCTTAATTTTAGCTGGTCTTAATAGAGGAACTCCACTGCACTATCTCTTCTGTCTCTTTTCTCCCTTTCTCTGGGAGATGACACAAAATGACCAACAAGGTTGACGTGTCATTAAACCCAAATCAATGAATCAAATAGACCCACTAGGGCTTCAGAGTTTAGATTTATTTGTATTATATTTCAGCACTTTAGAAGATTCCATAGGCACTCCATTGTTTGTGATGTTAAGGTACGTATATAGAATAGGGATTTATTTACATAACATAGCATAGGGCATTTCCATTGGTTGACATTGGGAAAATTGATACAGAGGTTAACCTCTCCCTGGGGACAAAAGAACAGGTTTTACTGTGTCATAGTAAACAAGCCATTAGTGTTCGAGCCATCAAAGTTCTGCTGCATATTGATTTTTAGCTCGGCTGTTTTCGAAGAAAACAACGAGGTATTGTCATAGCTCTGGCATCGTCTGCATCGTCGTCGTGCAAAAACTTGGACATTTTGTAATATCTCTGTCATTACTGAACATATTTACTTGAAACTCGGACTAGTTGTTCATTATGAAAAGGGGAACTCAAACCAATAGGTGAGGTAACCTTCAAAATAGTTTTGGTACTGTTATGCCCCTTTTTCGACTTAGAATTTTTGCGTTGTCGTCGTGCAAAAACTTGGACATTTTGTAATATCTCTGTCATTACTGAACATATTTACTTGAAACATGGACTAGTTGTTCATTATCAAAAGGGGAACTCATACCAATAGGTGAGGTAACCCTCAAAATACTTTTGCCACAGTTATGCCCTTTTTTCAACTTAGAATTTTTGCAGCCGAGCATTGGCACCCGCATTCGGTGCTCTTGTTTTCTCTTATATGACATTAACCCATTGTATACTAGTGGACTCTTCCATTGCTATCTGTTGGACAAGTCCATTTGTCATATAAGGGGTGTCAGGTCTATTTTTTTCGTTTTTATTCTATTTTTGACGCAAAACTCTGTTAGCAAATAGTGCAGGTCCTGATCAGACACCACATTCTGCGGCATCTGATCTGGGCCTGCACTGTTTGCCAAGGTACCCGTTTAAGGTTTTCCCCCATACAATGGGTTAATAAGGTTATATCAAGCCGCTCACTTTTCCAGGACAGACATATACATAAGCAGTTAAGCAATATAGTGCAGATTCTTTTGGAAGTACACCACAACCTCATTAAACACTGTTCATTGTAACACGGTTTTGGGGTAGTTTGAGCGACCGAGGGTTGATCTTAAGAGGCAGGTCAGCAGGTATACCAGTTTCCTTCAAAATAAATGTATTTTGTGTGTACTAAAAAGAATCGCCTCATTGAGGCATTTCTTATGAGTACGTCAAATAAGGCAATTCACCAAAATATATTTAGATCTGCAGTTATAGAATTTTTTTTCGAGGTACCCAGGAACGAGCTGGAAACAGCTGTGGTAACAAGCTATCAGTATTCGAGCCATCAAAGTTTCACTGTACTAATTATACATCATATTCATGGCATCTGAAAGTGAACACATCTTACAATGTATTGGATACTTCTGGGAGATAAAATGGGAGTCAGTGCTCTTAAAACCTTGTCCTGCTGAGCCACTACCTTTGCAAATGGCCCCCTCCACTCATCAGGGCTTGGAGAAAAAGATTGGACTGCATCCTGCTTCCACGCAGAGCTGAATCTAACCGCACATAAGCACTGGAAAACCGCTTAGGTCTGAGCTTGCCAGGGAAGTGCTGTGAGTCAGACATATATTAACCCTTTTGGTTTCATTTAGCAGCAGGGCTTGAGAAGTCATTTCATCTCGGTGTCAGGTAAAAGTTCCACAAAATTGGAAGCAACATCTCTAAAATGACCTATGTAGTGTTAATGGGGACATTAAACCTCAAATCAAATAAAGAAAAGCCTTTAAAAACAGTGTAAAGGTCCAGATCAGATGGCTTCACTGTTTGTCATTCAAATGATCATTTTGATTTTCCTACTTTTGGGGTTATTTGAATGGATACATCATGCAAACTTATTTGATTGGTTGATAGTCAGAAGTGGGTGTGACAAAATGGATTTATTCAGCAGGACAAGGGTTGGTTTTAAACTCTTTTTCCAGGTTCTTAAGTTCTACGCCAGAGGAAGATCCATCTCGTATGCCCCTACTGCAGCTCCTCGGTGAAATGTATCAAAAACAACCTAGAATAGGGTATCATCTGTTGTACTTCCTCAAAGTTGGGTGAGTTACTTTTTTGCTTTTACAAATATTTGAGTTTTACTGCCCTCTCAAAATAACTTCACTTATATCAGTCTGTTGTTAATCAGAGGTTGTCAAAACTGCAGCACCTGAAGAAAACCGCCTGACTGTCCATTGCTGGGAATGAGTTATTTGAATAACCTGGTTTCTTACAATACTTTCATTTAACCAATTTTAGCAAGCCACATAGTTCCTGTTACCAAGCTGCAGAAATCAGCCTTTCGATGCTTACATTAAATTACATGATTTTCTTTTGAAAGTAGAAAAAGAGAAAATAAGAGTCAAACTTCAATGACTCAGACACCTTTGGGACCATTAAAACTTTCAGCTTGTGCTTCTGTAGGGCTAGACAGTATCAGTTGTTTTTAGCTTGTGCACCCTGTAGGGCCAGACAGGATCCATTGCTTTAGGTTGTGCACCCTGTAGGGCCAGACAGGATCCATTGCTTTAGGTTGTGCACCCTGTAGGGCCAGACAGGATCCATTGCTTTTAGCCTGCGTATCTGTATGGCCAGACAGAATCCATTGCTTTTAGCCAGTGTATCTGTATGGCCAGATAGGATCTATTGCTTTTAGGTTGTGCACCCTGTAGGGCGAGACAGAACCCATTAGTTTTAGCCTGTGTATCTGTATGGCCAGACAGAATCCATTGCTTTTAGCCTGTGTATCTGTATGGCCAGATAGGATCTATTGCTTTTAGGTTGCACATCTGTAGTTCCTGGCAGGAACCATTGTGTTTAGCTTGTGCATCTGTCAGGCCAGACAGGATCCATTGTTGTCAGTTATGCATCTGTAGGGTCAGACAGGCTCCATTGCTTTTTGCTTGTGCATCTGTAGACCAAGACAATATCCATTGCTTTGAGCTTGTGACCCTGTATGACCAGGCAGGATCCATTGCTTTTAGCTTGTGTATCTGTATGGCCAGACAGAATCCCTTTCTTTTAGCTTGTGCACCTTGTAGGGCAACAGGATCCATTGCTTTTTAGCTCACCTGTACAAAGTACAAGGAGAGCTGTTGTTGTCACCCCGGATGTTTGTGTTAGCGTTTGCATTCCCGTCACACTCTGTGTTAAAAGTTTTTCAAATGCTTATATCTCAAGAGTCACTCATTGCAGAGCAGTCATATTTGGAACTTAAGTACCTGGGAGGGTCTTCTGACATTCAAAGACAACAGGCCCCTGGGTTCATGCCCTGTGGTGGGACTAGGGGTCAAAATCTAGAACACCTTTGTAATACTGTGTTAAAGTTTTTAAAATGCTTATATCTCAACAGTCACTCATCACAAAGCATTCATATTTACAACAGGGATACCTAGGAGTGTCTTCTGAGATTCCAAAACAGGACACCCATGGGTTCATGCCTGGGGGTGGATGTGGTGGAGCTTGGGGTCAAAATCTAGGACACCTTTGTAATTTATATACCTTTACAGTATGTTAACAAGTTATAGACACAATTGGTTATACATCGGCCAACTATATGACATTGATTCAAGTGTCAAATGACGGTCATGGTGACCTACATTTCACGGTCCATATCTTGGAGAAATGTCATACCTGGGATATTAGTGCCATGCGACTCCATGATTGACCTCAAAATATATCTAGGTCACTGTGACCTATATTTCATGGTTCAGTGATTTTAGCTTTTATCTTGAATACTATTTGATGGAGAAATGTCATACCTGGATTATTACTTCCATGTGACCCGATAATTGACCTCAAAATATATCTAGGTCAGTGTGACCTATATTTCATGGTTCAGTGATTTTGCCTATTACCTTCAATACTATTTGATGGAGAAACGTCACACCTGGATTATTTATCTCATGACAACCCTATGATTGACCTCAAAATAAATATAGGTCAGTGTGACCTATATTTCATGGTTCAGTGATTTTTGCCTATTGTCCCGAATACTATTTGATGGAGAAATTTCATACCTGGATTATTACTTCCATGTGACCCGATAATTGGCCACAAAGAATATCTAGGTCAGTGTAACCTATATGTCATGGTTCTGTGATTTTGCCTATTATCTTGAATAATTTTTGATGGAGAAACATCATATCGGTTTGTTTTTTTATACCATGTGACCCCAACATTGACTTCAAAATATATCTAGGTCAGTGTGACCTATATTTTATGGTTTGCTGATTTTTGCCTATTATCTTTAATACTATCTGATGGAGAAATGTCATACCTGGATTATTAGTTCTGTATGACCGGATGATTGACCTCAAAATATATCTAGGTCAGTGTAACCTATATTTCATGGTTCCGTGATTTCGCCTATTATCTTGAATACTATTTGCTAGAGAAATGTTATACCTGGGATATTACTTCAATGCAACCAGATGATTGACCTTAAAATATGTGTAGGTCAGTGTGACCTATATTTTATGGTTCAGTGTCCTAGCCTTATATTTTGAATCCTATTTAATGGAGAAACTTCATATCTGAATTATCAATTCCATATGGTCCGATGAATGACATAAAAATAAATCTAGGTCAGTATGACCTATATTTCATGATTCAGTGATTCTGCCATATATTTTGAATACTATTTCATAGAGATATTTCACACCTGAATTATAAGTTCCATGTGACCAGATGATGACATAGAAATATATCTAGATCAGTGTGACCTATTTTCATGGTTCAGTGATTTTGCCTTATTATTCTGACAGTATTTGGTTCTGAAATGTAATATCTGGAATATATGATCCATGTGACCTGATGATTGACCTCAAAATATATCTTGGTGAGTATGACCTATATTTCATGGTTCAGTAATTTTATTTTATATCTTGAAGGCGCAAAACAGGCAAGCTATGCTGTCATGCGACAGCTGTTGTTTGTTGTGTACCCTGTAGGGCCAGACAGGATCCATTGCTTTGAGCCTGTGCACCCTGAAGGACCAGACAGGATCCATTGTGTTTAGCTTGTGTATCTGTATGGCCAAACAAGATCTATTACTTTTAGCTTGTGCACCTTGTAGGACCAGACAGGATCCATTGATTTTTGGTTGTGCACCCTGTAGGGCCAGACATAATCCATTGCTTTTTGATTGTGCATCTGTTTGGCCAGACAGGATCCATTGCTTTCAGCTTGTTCTTGTGTAGGGCTAGACAGTACCAATTGCTTTTAGCTTGTGCACCTTGTAGGGTGACAGGATCCATTGCTTTTAGCATGTGTATCTGTAGGGCCGGATAGGCTCCATTGCTTTTTTTGCTTGTGCATCTGTAGACCCAGATGTGATCCATTGCTGTTCGCTTGTTAATCTATAAGACCAGACAGGAACCATTACTTTTAGCTTTTGCACCTTGTAGGGCCAGACAGGATCCATTGTTTTAGGATGTGCATCCTGTAGGGCCAGACAAGATCCATTGCTTTTAGCTTGTATATCTGTAGGGCTAGACATGATCCATTGTTCATTGATGCTTGTGCTTCTGTTTAGCAAGACAGGATTCATTGCTTTCAGCTTGTGCTTCTGTAGGGCAAGACAGGATTCATTGCTTTAATTTTTGTACCCTGCAGGGCCAGACAGGATTCATGGCTTTTTAGCTCACCTGAGCCAAAAGCACAGGGTGTGTGTGTGGGGGGGGGGGGGCTATTGTGATCACTCACCATCCGTCGTCGGTCCCCCAAATTTCTTCAAACGACATTTCCTCCTAAACCACTGATCGGATTTTGACCAAACTTCATTGGAATGATCCTTAGGTGGTCCCCTTTATAACTTGTTTAAATGGTTCCAGTCTGTTGCACATCTAGGTCACAGGAGCTAAAAATAGTTTTTTTTAAATGAAAACTTAAAAAAAATCTTCTTCTCTGAAACCACAAGGCCCAGGTCTTTGATATTTGGTATGTAGCTTCATCTAGGGGACCTCTACCAAGGTTGTTCAAATTATAGCCCTGGGGCCAAAAATGGCACCAAATCGGGGCCTACTTGTTTTACATAGACTTATAAGGGAAAAACCTTTAAAAATCCTATTGTCTGAAACCAGAAGGCCCAGGTCTTTGATATTTGGTATGTAGCATCACCTAGTGGACCTCTACCAAGATTGTTCAAATTATAGCCCTGGGGCCAAAACTGGCCCCTACCAAGGGCCCACTAGTTTTACATAGACTTATAGTACAGGAAAAACCTTTAAAATTCCTCTTGTCTGAAACCAGAAGGCCCAGGTCGTTGATATTTGGTATGAAGCTTCATCTAGTTGACTTCAACCAAGATTGTGCAAATTATAGCCCTGGGGCCAAAACTACCCCAGCGCCAGGGCCCACTGATTTTACATGGGCTTATATAGGGAAAACCTTCAAAAATCTTCTTGTCTGTAGACGGAGCATCAATGTGCTGTTCCACAGCCGGAAACACAAGCCAGAGATCAAATCCCACTTCTGACACCAAATGTTACATGTGGGTTTACGGCGTCCCGCAAACCCCCATGCTGACAAGACAACCGAGCGTGATCTCTGACAGGTGTACGGGCAGCTGTGGGGTAAGGCACAAGAAAGATATTAGATGAATGACATGAATAATTTACAGTATCTATATACAAAACTTACTAACACAAAACATTACAATTAGTTGCTTCTGTAGCCAACTCACGACGTCCGCCCCGAAGGCAATACAATGTTCTGTGCTCGGAACGGGTGACGTGAATGCCTACAGAAGCAAACAACAAGAACAACAACAAAATCAAAAAAAAAGAAACACCACAAGACGCGACTGGCCAGTTTATAACTTAGGGTGAACCCCCTCTCGCGCACTAGTGTGAACTAGTTTGTCGACTTTGTTGTCGACCACAGGTTGATACTTATCATTTAGCGATCGCCCACTGGTTTGATTCGCCTGAATCGCCTGCAGGTTATTTATTCGACCTGTTTCATTTGAATGGTCTCACATTGGTTTCACATTTCTACAACCTGTTTATGTTGTTTCGTCCGCCCTTGCTGGACCCTAACCGACAGCGTCGTACCAGTACCTGCTGCTACTTTGCAGGGAGTAGCAGGTCACCACAGATTGTTGTGCCTTTCAATATACTTTCACTGTCCCGTCACAATGTTGTGGGGATACGTTACAACTTGACCTGCTGCTAAAGTGTTCGTTTTTCTCAGGGTTTTTATATCTATGAATACTACCGGAAAATCATGCATACTCATATTAGCTTGCTAAAATCGTGGCGAGGTGGAGATACCGTCCACAGTTAAAGCCAGATAGCAAAAATCGAGTAGATAATGGATTTGTGTTCAAATAGTATATTTCCCATAGGAAAGAAATGATGAAATGACCTTATAAATCAATGCCATGACTCCTGTCAAAACGAACACACACACAACACGTGACGGGAATGAAAATCATATACGGCACAATTTGGCGGTTAGCCATTTTTAGGCAAATTTTATAGAACTCAGCCTTATAGCGGCCCCCTGTATTGTAAAATCAGATCTCCACAAACCACTCATGCATACATCGTATATGTGCATGGAGCAGCACATTATGCCTTCCATATTTCACCTAAAATATTTCACTCGCACCGCCTTACCATATACCTACTAAAATAATTAAGATGTGCATAAGCACCAGAGAGGTTTCCTATTCCATCTCGTAACACCCAGGGCCCACATGTTTTGCATAGGCTTATATAGGGAAAAGAAATGGCCCCGCCACAGGGTCCATATGTTTTACATAGTTTTATGTAGGGAAAACCTTTAAGAATCCTTTTTATCTGAAACCAGAAGGCCCAGACATTTGATATTAAATACGAGGACTGTTCAAATATGAATGCAAGTAGAACGTTTTCTCATGCACTAATGCGAAAATCACCTGGAAATAAATATCACAGCGTATGAAAACATTTTACCGATACATTGATACCAAACCTGTTAAAATCTGTGCACTTTAGCCATGTATATCGTTCGATAAGCACTGTCTACTCTTGTATACTAATACAAAACATGGTTGGAAGAAGGTCAGAGTACGCCGTTGAAATACGGTCCTATATTAAGAATCATTGTATTCTTGGTATACAGTGCAAAGACATTTTTGATGAAATATGTTCGGTTTGTGGGCATAATGAAATGTCGTTTCCGACAGTTTTTCGTTGGTGTAAGAAATTCAGCTGTGGGCTAGGCTCAACAGAAGATGCACCACATGATCGTCGGCCGAAAAGAGCAACATCTGCCAAGATGGTTGCTAGAGTGAAAGAAATAGTTGCTACCGATGCACGATACACCACTCCCTCACCCCCCGTATTCCCCTGACCTTGCCCCGTGTGACTTTTTTTTGTTCCCGCGGCTGAAAAAATACCTTTCTGGTCGAAAATTTGTACAGCGCAAACACCTCGGTTCTGCAATATTCCAGTGCTTTCTTAGTATACCTCGAAAAGACTACCAAAATGCATTCAATGATTAGAGCAGAATACTGAAAGTTTGTATATCTGTTAAAGGGGAATACTTTGAGGGGACAAAATAAATTTTTCATCGAAATCTATCACGGAATCATTTTTATGTGCTTAGTTGCATTCATATTTGAACAGTCCTCGTAATAATAATAGACTTTATTTTGAGTGGGTAACACATTTAGCTATAAAACTAATCTTCCATGAGGCCCTCAAGTATTTTATATTAAGCTTTCTTTAGTGGACCACTACCAAGATTGTTCATATTATAGACCTCTGCCCAAAAATTGCCCCACCCTGGGACCCACATTTAAATCTCTGAGCTCAGGCGAGCGATATAAGACCATCATGGTCCTCTTGTGACATGTGTATCTGCAGGGCATGATAGGATCTATTGCTTTTAGCTTGTGAATCTGTAGGGCCAGACAGGCTCCAATGCTTTTTGCTTGTGCATCTATCCATTGTTTTTAGCTGGCGCATCCTGTAGGCCCAGACAGGAACCTTTGCTTATAGCTTGTGAATCTGTAGGGCCAGACAGACATTGCTTTTAGCTTATGCATCCTGTAGGGCCAGACATGATCCATTGCTTATAGCTTGTGCTTTGGGGCAAAAAAGGATCCATTGGTTTGAGCTTGTGCAAGACATGATCCATTGCTTTTAGCGTATGTATTTGTAGGGCCAGACAGAACCAATTGCTTTTAGCTTTTGTATCTGTAGGGTCAGACAGGCTACATTGCTTTGTGCTTATGCACCATGTATGATAAGACAGGATCCATTTCTTATAGCTTGTGAACCCTGTAGGACCTGACAGGATCCATTGCTTTAGCTTGTATATCTGTATGGTCAGACAAGAGCCATTGCTTTTAGCTTATGCAGCCTGTAGGGCCAGACAGAATCCATTGTTTTCAGCTAATGTTTCTGTATGGTCAGACAGGAGCCATTGCTTTTAGCTTGTGCAACCTGTAGGGCCAGACAGAATCAATCCATTGTTTTCAGCTAATGTTTCTGTAGGGCCAGACAGGATCCATTGCTTTTAGCTAGTGTATCTGTAGGGCTGATTTGCTTTTTTAGCTACTTTAGGGTACCATATAGATCTTAAGTATCGGGACAGACAGGCTTAAACAAACAGTGCAGACCTAGATCAGACTGCTCCTGAAGGAGCAGTCTGATCAGGGTCTACACTGTTTGAAATTCCATTGGCACTTTTTGGACTCCTTGCTGGATCTTGAAACAAATTTGCTAAAATTTTCGAAGTGCAGCAGATTCCCAAGGTGTCCAAATGTTTTAGGATTTTTACTGTACATTGAAACCAAGGCTCTGCACAGACGGATCTGAGAATTATGCAAACCTTGCTGTAAATAGAGGATCTTACATGAATGGTCATTTCATAAGGAATTTATGAAACTAGTCTATGAAGAGTTTCATAAATTTCATATGAAATGACCTTGAGTGTAAGATTGTTTATCATATAACGACTGTAAAAAGGGTTTTATTGCCACATTCAAAAGGATTTCATAGGGTGCTCATGGGCTGAATCTTGACATTGCAAACCAGTAACTAGTGTGTTTTCACATTTGTGGTGGAGGTGGTTGAATGAGGCAAAGGTAAAGTGCATCTTCATCACTGGGGCGTCCAACTGAAATTGCCTTAGCTTTGCACAAGGCCTGCTGTCCATGCAGCTGATAACA
The DNA here is from genome assembly GCA_963580285.1 of Lucinisca nassula. NCBI lineage: Eukaryota > Metazoa > Mollusca > Bivalvia > Lucinida > Lucinidae > Lucinisca > Lucinisca nassula. The sequence goes on along the minus strand of OY757018.1, from coordinate 57,744,019 downwards.
GTAGAGGGGGGGCAGGGGTTGTTATTTCTTCTGTTTCTACACTTCATTAATTTTCCTCTTTCTCCACTGTCCTTTACTTTTATCTCTACTGTCTCTTCTATCTCTTTTCTCCCTTTCTCTTGGAGACGATTCAAAATGACCCACAAGGGTTGACATGTTAAAAATCCAAAACAATCAATCAATCACCATTATGGTCTTATCATTTTTGTGACATGGCGTTATATGATAAAGCAGATTTTCATATGGTGAGGCTGTATGTTTGAGTTGGCATTACTTGCAGGTTCCATAGAAACTATTAATACAGAACTTTTAACATGACATATATCTCATTTTGCCACAACGGTGCAGTGATTATTTTAGGAAACTAAATGACGAGAAGATGGCAACTTACAAAGACTTCGTGAAGAGCCTTGATGAGCGGTCCTTGGAATCGTGTTTAATGTCAGATCTCAAACTATGCCAGGAAGATGATGTTAGACTGTTTACTTACCTCATGCCAGATATATATTCACATGTAAGTTACATAGAGGATCTTACATGAGTGTTCATGTATTATTGAATTTATTAAACGAGTTGAGGAAAAGGGATAAAATGCGAGGCTTTGCCAAGCATTTTATCACTTTTCTTTAAGGAGTTTAATAAATTCAGTAATGCATGAGCATGAATGCAAGATTGTATTTATCATATGATATTTAAAATGCATTTTATTCACGATTGTTTAACAAAAATATCAATATTCCACCATTAGCAAACGTGACGAAATTAAGAACATCGTACAAGTAACGTTATGGGGTGTATCTAACCCATTTGCATATTTAAGACCCTAGTGGATTATCAAATTTATTTCATGGCATTATTACATTCTCAGACACGACGTCATGTGATAATTTATACTGCGAAACAGATACATATATATATTCACATGCAAGTTTCTTTATACTGTGATACTTCAGTTTATTTAACTTCTTTGACTTGAATGCAACAGAATGACACACAAGGGTTGACTTTTCATAATACGAGGATTGCCGATCAGACTTATCAATGACTTCTGATGATTAATTGATCTTTATATTTATGTTTGTGATAAGTTTAATATAATTCATTTGAAAGCATTCTGTCTTTTGTGGGCACATTTCATGTATTCATATAGGGTTTGCAAATAAAACTGAGTTGAGTCCCCACTTATGATAACACACCTGTGCACTAGAATACTGTCTTTCTTACCGCTAGAACTAGCCTTTACAGATTTCTTGATATTTGCTTATTCCTAGTCCAAACATAGATTGTGGGTGCTCATTAAAACCACCTTTGAGGTGGTTCTAATGAGTACCAAAAATTTAAGTTGTTGAACAAAAATAAAGAAAAAAATGAATATCCCTGTAAACACCACTTTTCTCTATATAAAAAAGGTAAAGAAACACAAACATGAAATAACAAGACCCTAATGGAAACATCAGTAGCAGAAAGCCATCTGATCAGGATCTACAATGTTTTCTATTCAGTTTGTGAATTTGATGGAATAAATTACATCAAGTAATCTGATTGGTTCAAAGTCAGATATGGGTGTGGCTAAAATGAATATTCAGCAAGAGAAGGGTTAACATAATGTACATGCCCTTGGTCATCCAATTTTGAAGAATTTTCAGCCTGTCATGTCTAATGTGAGACACCGAGTTTTTCAATGGAAGCTCAGGTGGTTTTTCTCCAGGTACTCCAGTTTTCGGCCACCTATGATTAACTATCATCTTAAGACAAGTAAAATAATCTCGAAAGTTAAATCAAACCAAATAAAAAAGAAAGACAACAAGTGGACCTTTCAATTAACCCTTAACCCATTGCATGCGGGAAAACCCCTAAAGGGATACATTGGCAAACAGTGCAGGCCCAGATCAGACGCTACAGAACACAGCATTTGATCAGGGCCTGCACTATTTGCTAACAGAATTTTCCATCAGAAATTTAATAAAAATGAAAAAATAGGCCTGGCACCCCTTATCTGGTCAATGGACTTGTCCAACATATAGCAATGGAAGAGTCCACTAGCATACAATGGGTTAATGACCCATGAAAAACTTTAGGAGACAACAATTTCTTTTATTCTTTTTAAGAGGAAAAGGAGGCTTGTCATTTTATGTGAATCATGTGCCCAGCAGATGATTCGGAAGCCATCTAGTTTGCAATGCTGGGGCATATCATGTTTACAATGCTGGGGCATATCATGTTTACAGTGCTAGGACATATCATGTTTACAATGCTAGGGCCTATCATGTTTACAGTGCTAGGACATATCATGTTTACAATGCTAGGACATATCATGTATACAATGCTAGGACATGTTTACAATGCTAGGACATATCATGTTTACAATGCTTGGGCATATCATGTTTACAGTGCTAGGACATATCATGTTTACAATGCTAGGGCATATCATGTTTACAATGCTAGGACATATCATGTTTACAATGCTAGGACATAGCATGTTTACAATGCTAGGACATGTTTACAGTGCTAGGACATATCATGTATACAATGCTAGGACATATCATGTTTACAATGCTGGGGCATATCATGTTTACAGTGCTAGGACATATCATGTTTACAATGCTAGGGCCTATCATGTTTACAGTGCTAGGACATATCATGTTTACAATGCTAGGACATATCATGTATACAATGCTAGGACATGTTTACAATGCTAGGACATATCATGTTTACAATGCTTGGGCATATCATGTTTACAGTGCTAGGACATATCATGTTTACAATGCTAGGGCATATCATGTTTACAATGCTAGGACATATCATGTTTACAATGCTAGGACATAGCATGTTTACAATGCTAGGACATGTTTACAATGCTAGGACATATCTTGTTTACAATGCTATGACATATCATGTTTACAATGCTAGGGAATATCATGGTTACAATGCTAGGATATATCATGTTTACAATGCTAGGACATCTCATGTTTACAATGCTAGGGCATATCATGTTTACAATGCTAGGGCATATCATGTTTACAATGCTAGGACATGTCATGTTTACAATGCTAGGACATATCATGTTTACAATGCTAGGACATATCATGTTTACAATGCTAGGACACATCATGTTTACAGTGCTAGGACATATCAGGTTTACAATGCTAGGGCATATCATGTTTACAATGCTAGGACATATCATGTTTACAATGCTAGGACATAGCATGTTTACAATGCTAGGACATGTTAAAATGCTATGACATATCATGTTTACAATGCTATGACATATCATGTTTACAATGCTAGGGCATATCATGGTTACAATGCTAGGATATATCATGTTTACAATGCTAGGGCATATCCTGTTTACAATGCTAGGACATATCATGTTAGCAATGCTAGGGCCGGCCCCCACCCATCGGGGCTTGAAGAAATAGATGGGCTGCATGTTGCTTCCACACAGAGCTGAAACCGACCCCACACGAGTACTGGTAAACCACTTAGAGGATCTAAGCATGCACAGGCAAAGCGATGCGAGTTGGACCGTCCATGCTTATAAACCCTCTTGGTTTCATTGGGGGACAGGGCTTGAGATGTAATTTCATCTCAATGTCAGGTAAAAGTACAACAAAATTGGAAGCAACTTCAAAATGACCTATACAGTGTTGACGGGGATGTTAAACCTAAAAGCAAACAAACAAACAATGCTAGGGTATATCATGTTTACAATGGTAGGACATATGATGTTTACAGTGCTAGGACATATCATGTTCAGCAGGACAAATGGTTAATCAACTTTGTCTTCTTTTGTAGTTTCCAAGTGTGTGTATCGGCAATGCAGATTTACTTCATCTTATAGTGTCTTCCATTGACGGAACACAGGTAAGGAATGGTTTGTGAAGGGGGAAAATACAAATGTATGGAACCTTTTTCAGTTCCTGATTCTTACATAAATACCAATGCACTTAGCTCTTTGGTGCCTCCATGTGCTTATAGTGCCTGGTTACCTTAAAAACCAGTTCAGTCAGTCAGTCTTTGATGCCATTGTTGTGTAGGGGACCAGATGTTGCGCTCAGACAACAAAAATCCATGTCCACCTGATGAGAACGAAGTACCGTGATGATCCTAAGTATTGGGACAGGCATGCCTAAGAAAATAGAGCAGACCCAGAACAGACTGCTCCTTTAGGAGCAGATCAGGGACTACACTATTTGCCATTTTGTCTGCACTTTTTGAGTGTATTTGAGTTTTACGTCCCATCAACAGCTAGGGTCATATGGAGACTGGATCTCAGTTTAAAGACTCATCTTAAAGTCTGGAGAAGCCCTGGATCAAACCCACGACCACTGGTTTATGAAGTAAGTAGCTTATCCACTACACCACGTAGGCGTCTATCTGCACTTTTTGAACTCCTTTCTTGATTGTGAAAAATTTGTTAAAATTTTAAGAGAATTACAGCAAGTCCTAAAAGTGTCCAAATTCAAGAATATTAGAGTAACATATGCACAATCCCTCACAAGAAGTTGACACCCTGTCCCTTAGGGTGTCATATTTTCTTCACTTTATTGCGGAGCTGCAGTTGGTTATTCATGGAAACCAATTTAATGATCCTTTCCACTGTTTCTAGAAGTGCTGTTGTCAGCTTCTGGTAAAAAAAAGTGTGCACTATACTGGTTAACATCTGCTTAAGAAAAGTGTTGTTAAATAAACTGACTGGCTTGACATCTTAAATCGTGTTGACTGGGCCGTTAAACACCAAACTGAACCCAAACCATATGGAGCGCTGTGGTGCAGTGGTAAAGCATTGGATTTGAGATCGAGAGATAAATGGTTCGATCCCCGCCAGCGCCAAGTGTTGTTTCCTTGAGCAAGAGACTTTATCCACATTGCTTAGTACTCGTTTCTACCCAGAAAGGGGATAAAAAAGAGGGCCACATGGAGTGAGTGAGTGTTTGAATTTTATGTCCCACCAACAGCTAAGATCATACAGAGATGGGACCTCGGTTTAAAGACACATCCGAAAGTCTGAAGGGCCACATGGAAGATTAGTAATAGTTTACTTAATGTGTTACCCTCAAACAATTAAGTTGATTATAAATATTTTAATTCTTATGTTGTTTTGTAGCTTCAGGACCTGGTGTGTCAGATTCTGCAGGGTCATCTCGTTATGTTTAGAAAAGATTCCTTTCTCTCTATATTGAGTAAGTAGTCAAAAACTGCTAGACCTACCAGAAAGTCAATTGTTAGCTTGCCTTGAAGAAGTCCAGGAAGAACTATTGCACTACCCCCAACATCTGTGTCGGCATTGGTGGTTGAGTTGGCGTTTACATTTACGTTAAAGTTTTTAGGACCTCATTATTTTAAGCCCCCACTCATCAGTGTTTGGAGAAATAGATTGGGCTGCATGGTGCTTCTGTGCAGAGCTGACGACCAAAATTGAGTACTGGTAAACCGCTTAGGCCTAAGTCTGCCCAGGAAAAGTGATGAAAGTCAGACTGCTCCTTAAACCCTTTTGATTACTATGAGTGGTAGGACTTGAGATGTCATTTCATCACAGTGTCTGATAAAATTCCACAAAATTGGAAGCAACATCTCGAAAATGACATAAATAGTGTTGACAGGGACATAAAGCCTCAACAGATACAAAAAAAAAACTCATCATTTCCAACCATTCAATGGATTTGGTTCATATTTGGTATGATCACAGGCGCTTGAAGTTTGGTCCATCAAACGTGCTGAAAATGTCCAAATACAAAAGCTCCAGAAGCAATTTCAAAGAAATTGCCAGGTGTGCAAGCGCTGTTTCGGAGCCATTGCGCCTCTGACTTCCGTAACACCGCAGCAAATGTTGCACGGCAACGTCATGAACGTCAAAGTATTCGATGGAAACTTGACGTATTACATGTAAAAATGGATGACTGCTATGCAGAAAGACTCAAGAATTAGCGTTGATGAGACAAAACCTGCATGTCTCTGCACGTTGTGTATTTGGCAACAGCTTTTAATACGCTGCTATAAAATTACAAGTTGCCCCTTTCGAGGTTTTCACTCGTCGAGGGGACATATCTTACTGCACAATGTCTTAAAGCACCTTGCAATTTATCCGGCCATACTGACTGGCAGAGGGTAACGTGAGAGAAAATGCACTACAATGCTCCAAACCTTCAAAAATGTGGTTGAAGCAGATAGACAATGAAACTCTAGAAAGGGTAGCTTCTTAAATCGCACACCATCCCCAACCCAAACCTAAAAATGATTAAGTAAATCTCAGTTATTACCTGTTGTTTACATGGCATCGGGTCGCATGAAAACAGGAATGTAGGCCTACTCATCAGGTAGCGCTCTGCGCTGTCAATGTTCGAAGAATATGATATGCGTAGACAAAAAAAAAACAAACAAACAGTATTCACACCCAGCTACACAGTTCATCCGATTTCCGAATAGATATGTGACCTTTATACTGCCTCGATGATCTAATTATGACGTCAAATGTATCACGAAGTATAATCGTACAGTGCATTATAGATAAGTAGCGACATACTTTAGTGACATTTGTTTTTAAAGAGAAAAACGACAGAACTTATTTTGGCTTGTGTATTTATGTACACTTATCGGGGCTTGAAGAAATAGATGGGCTGCATGATGCTTCCACGCAGAGCTGAAACCGACTGCACACGAGGACTGGTAAACTGCGTAGAGGATAGAGCCTGCGAGTCGGACCGTCCATACTTATAAACCCTATTGGTTTGATTGGGCGACAGGGCTTGAAATGTCATTTTTTTCGTCTCAATGTTGGGTAAAAGTCCCACAAAATTGAAGCAACATAGAGTGTTGACGGGAACGTTAAATCTCAAATCAAACAAACAAAACAAACATTCCTAAAGATCTTAGTCGTCACCATGACAAATTTCTCTGTCACCGTGTTCCTTCGACTTGTCACCGAGACGAACATGACAGCTAGCACGACGCACAGGTCTTCTCAGCATGACATTGTACCGTACACTGAGCGAGCCAGCGCAGATCAAAAAACCTTTTCCTACCAAGGAAGAATCAGACCCGCCTATGAATCTAGCCAATGTGCTTAAGTCTTTGCCGGGTTGTAACTCTCATGCGAACAGTGCAGACTTAGTTCAGTCTACGCAGATGTGCAGGAGGATCTCAGTTGTCAGTGATCGCACATTTCTTATTGTCCTAAACGGTAAACTTCAAGATAGAACCAATGGCGAAGATGGTAGCCACGTAAAATCAAATTACAGCACCCCCCCCCCCCCCCCCCGCCCCCACACACACCCCCACCTCCGCCAGTACTTTTTTTTTCACTGACCGTAACCAGTACAGCGCACATCCTTCCGCCAGAAACTGACAAATGCCCTTCTTGAATCAGTGGAATGGAGAGAATGACCCCAGAGAAGATTTCATGATCAATCTCCACGAAAGAATGTTGCCGACCTCGGCAGATATCGAACCCGCGTCCTTCTGATCACAAGTCAGATGCGCATCCGACTGAGCTACTGAGGGCGGCACAGGAGAAATGGAGCTTGGACAAGAAATGCAAGGCTCAAACTCGTGACATAGTTCGTGAACATGGTATGGTAATGAGTTCTGCAAATCAGCTCGTGACGGCGAATATTTGACGGAAGTTTTTTTTTTTTTTTTTTTTTTTTGTTGGAATAACTTGCATCAACATTGATCCAGTATTATGTCTTGTGTCTTCTTTTGCGGCTGGACCCCAGCTGGTCCGTGTCTATGCTTTTTCAGGATGCGTGGTGGTTGGGTCTAAACTATGCATTCTTAGTCTGTTTAAAGTCCGATTATAATGTGGTCAGCCTGAGCGTAGACGCGTCCTGGCAATTTATCTTCTTCTTCTTCTTTTTTTTTTTTTTTTTTTTGCGGTCCGTTGTTATTGCCTCTATGGGGGCTGGTGATAGTTTTCCGTGATGCGACAATTCGTTAGATTTACATGCGTGCGCGGCGGCCCCCGCCCATCGGGGCTTGAAGAAATACAGGGGCTGCATGATGCTTCCACGCAGAGCTGGAACCGACCTGCACACGAGCTTAGAGGATCTAAGCCTGTCCAGGCAAAGCCGTGTGAGGTGATCCGTCCATGCTTATAAACCCTATTAGTTTCATTGGGCGACAGGGCTTGACATGTCATTTCATCTCAGTTTTGGGTAAAAGTCCCACAAAATTGGAAGCAACGCCTCCAAAATGCCTATACTGTGTTGACGGGGACGTTGAAAAACAAACAAAAGATTTACATGCGTGCCCGGCTTTGACTAGGCTCAGCCTGTGCATTTCCGCAGTCTGATCTGGGTCTTCGCTGTGTGCGCTTTGGATAGCTGGACAACAAAACAAACGCTTAAAACTCCAAGAGAATGGAAGAATTTGTTCACATATGAGCGACAGCATGTTTCGTATGCAATAACCGCTCGTGCTGGAAAATACTCAATAACATCACGTGTTGCTGTAGAATCAACGAGGCACTGCATGAAAATAGTTGCATGAGACAAAATGGAAAACAAACTGTTAGCGCCCCATATAAGGGGTCAATAGTCTGTTAAAAGCGGGTTCACTACTGAAACGCCTCGGTGAGGCTAATCTAACTGAAAATGGCTCATGTCAAATCTGCTCTCGCTATTCTATATATGTATTAAAGCGATGGTATAGTTTATCAACGACCTTTGAGAGTTCAACGTTCAAGCGTGCTAAGATTATTCCATGTTTTAGGGGAAGCAGGTTTCGGATTTCTTTTTTCACAGGATTTTAAAATTATAAAAAAAGTTTTTTGATAATGCCAATGTGTAGAATTCGTGGCCAAGTGGTTTATATGATGCAATACGATCCTCAGTAAAACTATATCGCCCTATATAAAATCCCAACTGAAGGCGATTTACCTAAAACGCGGACTAGTCCAAAATTAAAAGTGCATTCATGTCTCACTGCGTTTTGAATGACTATAGATTGCGACCAGGTCAAGACACAAACCGGTCATCTCAGCTCCAAACTGGCAGCAAATTAAAGAGCTGATCAGACTGCACGGATGCGCACGCTGACCGTCCCTATGTTGCATGAATATAATTGAACAGGTTTTCTCATGACGTGACACATTCTTGCTGAGCGATGTGGTCAGATTGTTCCATTGCGTTTTTGCGGCTTCACATTTGAAACAACTCTGCGAGGCTAGCTAAAATAATGGTCAGTTAAGTTGTGTAACGACGAGTGTGTTATCTGATCAGTCTTGGTAATCTTCAAAGTCTATACTGCTCCTATTTTGTCCGTGTATCAGTTTTATATCATGACGCAAATGAGCCAGCGCACAGCAAAAATAAAAAAAAATAAAAAGAAGGAAACTGTTTCCTACCAAAGAAGAATCAGATCCGCTTATGAATCTAGCCAATGTGCTTAAGTCTTCGCTTGTAACTCTCATGCGAACAGCGAAGACTTTGATCTGTCTACGCAAATGCGTAGCCTGATCTGAGATTTGCGTAGACAGATCTGAATTGTTATCGGTCGCTCATTTCTTATCGTCCAAAACGGTTAACTTCACGGCGAAGCTCATGGCCACGTAAAATCAATTTATAGCCCCGACCCCCACCCCTGCCAGTGACCGTTACATGTACCATTTCAGTGCACATTCTTTCGCCAGAAACTGACAAATGCCCTTCTTGAATCAGCGGAAGAGGGAGAGTCACCCTATATAGAAGATTTCATGATCAATCTCCACGAAAGAATGTTGCCAAGTCCGGCAGGTATCGAACCCGCGTCCTCCTGATCACCAGTCAGACGCGCATCTGACTGAGCTACTGAGGGTGGCACAGGAGGAATGGAGTGGACAAGAAATTCAAGGCTCAAACTCGTGACTTTAGTTTGTAAACTTGGTATTGTAATGAGTTCTGCAAATCAGCACACAAAGGCGTTTATTTGACTTCATTTTTTTTTTTTTTTTTAATGTTGTAATCAACATTGATCGAGTTTTATGCTTGCATATAAACCCTATTGGTTTCATTGGGCGGCAGGGCTTGAGAAGTCATTTCATCTCAATGTCGGTAAACGGTCGTAAAAAATTGGAAGCGGCATCAACAAAATGACCTAAATATTGTTGACCGGTCGTTAACCCTCAATTGAAACAAACAAACCATCGACGCCTATATTCATGTAACTTCTCACTCGAAGTCCCAAATTGTACTTGCATGCTTGAGATGGTACAGATCGTGCTTGTGAATAGTCTGTGCTAATTATTGAACAAGTCGTGTCACATGTGAGACGCCAAGTTCGGAATGTCAGGTGTTTTTCTCTGGGTACTCCGGTTTAACGATCGGCCCGATATAGGTGAAATAATCTTGAACGGGCCGTAAAACAAAAAAAAAAGACTGAACAAGGTGCTTCAATATATTTGTTGGAAAGAGAGAGAGAGAGAGAGAGAGAGAGAGAGAGAGAGAGAGAGAATCATCAAATTCTTATGCGGGGGCTTAAGAGAGAGAGAGAGAGAGAGAGAGAGAGAGAGAGAGATTTCATTCCCGGCGTTTCCAAGAAAGGCAGCGTATCACAAGCCTGCTCCAACGTATCGACATGGTCACTCTGTCTTATACCGTGAAATCGAAAACAAAATAATCATATTCTCCGATTTTTTTGTAGTTGTTGTTGTTGTTGCCGTTTTTTTTTTTTTTTGGTTTGCCTGAGAGGGTGTGGCTACCTTTCAAACTATGGCGCTGTCCACACCTGTAAAAAGGTATGAAATATTTCATAATTTTACCTGTTTTGAACCTCTGATCGAAGATCGACATTTGGGTGCTTCTGCTATCAAAGCGGCTTTGAAGTAATTGGCCAAGTGACAAAATGGATCTTGTCGCAGCAGGCAAGAAAGGGGCTAATGCGAGCGATGCGACTTTGAATCTTGTTCTGTCTGGATCGGGCCTTGATCAGGCTGGTCGGATGTGTACTGAGGTTGATCATCTGTTTTTCTTTCGAGCCGTTGAACATTTTATGATATGCCTGTCCAGGAACCGCGGTGCGAGGCGGACCGTCCATGCTAATCAAGCCTTTTGGTTTCATTGGGCGACAGGGCTTGAGATGTCATTTCATCTCAATGTCGGGTAAAAGTCCCACAAAATTGGAAGCAACGTCTCCAAAATGACCTTTACAGTGTTGACGGGGAAGTTAAACCTTAAATCAAACAAATGAAACAAAACCTTCTTAATCTGTGTTTACACTGGTGTTTAACCCGCCCGGGAAGACGGCACCTTTACTTCTGTATAAATCTACAGATAACATAAAAGAAGTGGTCGATACAATTACCCCAGACAGAAGAGACAAAAACACAAACATGAAACATCACTAGCGGAATGGTTAAAGGACAATTACACGTACTTTCCCACAAAATGGCCAAATGGCCAACCAAAAAAAAAATACATCGAAGCAAGACGATTTCTAACAAAAATAAACGTGACCGCGACAGAATTTGGTACCGGGAAGGGGGGCGGGGGGGGGGGGGGGGGGGGGGGGGGGGGTGGATGCGGTTGAATCGATTTTACGTGACCACAATTCTGTCAGACAAATAATTTATTTAATCTATCTATCTATCTTCTGATACTGCGTCGGTCACATTTGACCATTACCGCAGGTGTATATTACATACACTCCAGTTTTGCAGGATGAAAGCCTACACAGTAATCATGTAATTACGGTAGGGATCTTTAACCTGCATAGGGGATGGTTCTCCCTGCACAGGGGGCCTCCAGTTAACGTCCCGATCCGAAGGACAGTGCACTTAATGACATTCATCCCTGCAAATGATGCCAATGGAGCGTGTTCGGACACCGAAATTTTATCGCCGCTGCCGGGGATCGAACCCGGGACCTCTAGCATCAGAGGCAAGTAACTCGTAATAAGGGCATCTCCACGAACACACACACACATACATACACTAATGATTATGGAGATGAAGCAATCGGGGAAACCGCGGTGAGAATCACTGAACGTTAGATTCCGGTATAGCATAAGTAACGGTTGTGCATTGTGGTTTGTAAACGTCATCAAGATTTGCCAACGTCATTATGATGTAGCCGGTGCACTGGTAAACAAAGGCTTTGGAAACCCGTTTTCTATTTTGAATCTAATTTGTCAAAACACGTTCTCGTCTAGGACTTAGGTAAGGATTGCATTTAAATGATATGACAAACACATAAAATGACCTGTTTTATTTATCTAATCAATTTTATGTATTTGTTAAAATTGATTTTACCAAAGCGTGACAAAGAGATTTTTCTACCCGAGGGTACCGGAAACTGGACACGCAATGGCTGTCGTCAATTTTGACAACATTTTAATAGTTGTTTATTGCGTCATGCTGATGTGTCAGAAAAAGTTATCCATGCCCTGCATTATAATTTGATATATATTTTCACTGCACACAGTCTGTATTTGCCGAGAACCTGTGGTTGAAGCACTTCAAAGGTGCAGCAAAAACGCTTGCACTCCTGGCCATTTCTTACGAAATGGCTTACTGTCACTTTTGTTTTTGGACATTATGAATTATTTATGGATAGAACTTCAAGCTCCTGTGGTATGATGATAGATATAGGTCCAAAGTTATATTCTGCAATGCCTATGATCTCAAGGTCACAAACTTTGAAGTTTTTAATGTTAAAGATTATTAAGAGTTCGTATTTTCCAAACCATATAAAGGATTTGGTTCATGTTGAGAATCATGATAGATACTGGTCCAAAGTTTTGTTCAGCAATACCCCCTCCCATGCCCCTGATCTCCCGGTCAAGGTCACACACAGATTTAGAAATTTCATGTTAAAGCTTTTTTAAGAGCTCATATTTTCCAAACCATATAAGGTATTTGGTTCATATTTGGTATGATAGATAGATATAGATCCAGAGTTTAATTCAGCAATCCCCTAGTCCATGCTCATCACCTTTGGGTCAAGGACACTCTTTTGGCGAGCTATGGTGTCTAATGACAGCTCTTGTTTATTGTTTCTGCTGCATTTTTCGGCAACTTTCTCATTTTGGATTTTCAAGAAACATGTTCTGTGACAAACAAGCTCCACCAAAGGTTTCATATGACGAGTAGTCTGAACAGAGCTATAATCAGCTTGAGTGCTTAACTTTTTTCCACAATCCCTGCCTTTATTAGCTCACCTGAGCACCAACTGCTCATGATGAGCTATTGTGATCTGTGAATGTCCGTCTTACTGCATCCCGCATCAACAATTTACTTTTAAAGACTGCTCCTCCTAAACCCTTGGGCCAATTTCATTTGAACATCATAGAAATGTGGCCTATAGGTGGTTCCCATTTTGTGGGAAAGTAACTGTCCTTTTGGCTTTCCGCTATTGATGTTTCCATTAGGGTCTAGTTATTTCATGTTTGTGCTTCTTCCCCTTTGGTGTCTCTGATGGGATTGTGGGTTAATTGTATTGATTCCTGATCATTGCCTTCACTTCTATTCTCTACCAAAATAGCTAAAATTGTTCCGCATCAGTGAGCAAGATGACCAGAGCTAAAAATAGAAAAATCTTTAAACCACTACTCCTCCTATATTTCATTCAGATTTCAAAAAGAATGTTGCTTAGGTGACCCTCTACCAAAATAGCTAAAATTGTTCTGCTCCAATGAACAAGATGGCCACCAGAGCTAAAAATAGAAAAATGTACATTTGCTTAAAACGCTAACTCCTAAATGCTTGAACCATTTTCACTTAAACTTTACAGGAATGTTGCCTAGGTGGGTCTCTACCAAAACAGCTAAATTTTTCCGCTCTGATGAATAAGATGGCCAACAGAGCTAAATATAGAAAAATCTTTAAAACGACTATGCTTTCCATACCCCTGGGCCAATTTCATTCAAATTTCATAGTAATGTTGCTTAAGTGACCCGCTACCAAAATCACTCAAATCCTTTTGCTCTGATGAACAAGATGATCGACAGAGCTAAAACTAGAAAACATCAACAACTGGCTTAAAATGCTTACTCCTCCCAAACCCTTGGGCCAATATTGCTTAAACTTCACAGGAATTCGCCTAGGTGGTTATCTACCAAAATAGCTAAAATTGTTTCACTCCAATTAACAAGATGGCCACCAGAGCTAAAAAAAAAATGTTTAAACATCTACTCCTCCCAGACTTCTGGGCCAATTTTATTCAAACTTCATAGGAATGTTGTTTATGAGACCCTCTACCAAAAATAGCTAAAATCATTCCGCTCCAGTGAACAAGATGGCTACCAGAGCTAAAAATAGAAAAATCTTTAAACGACTACTCCGACGATACCCCTAGGCCAATCTCATTCAAACATCATTATAGGAATGTTGCTTACGTGACCCTCTACCAAAATAGCTAAAATCGTTTCACTCCGATGAACAAGATGGCTGCCAGAGCTAAATTTAGAAAAAAGTAAATTTGCTTTAAACGCAAACTAGATGAAGAGAGCAACAAGGAGACAGAGGAAAATTGAAAGTGAAGAAACAAAAGATACATTATAACATCCCCCTCTAACCTTACCTGCATTTTTTTTTTTTTTCGGAAATATATTCTTGATACAAATCTTTACTATTCCTGTGTTCTTCAAATACGTATTGTATTTTTCAGATGCCAGTTTAGAGTGGGAGACTTTAGAACAGTACTTCTTATGGCAGCTTATTACAGCACATAACATACCGGTGGAACATATCATGCCTATATTGCCAAAGCTAGATTTTCATAGTAAGTGATAATCTATAGTTTCTCTGTTTTATGCTCACCCTTACATTACCAGTCACAACAAATGTTGGTACCTTTGTTGTCTGCGCTGGTTACTTCAAAAGTCATTGTAGGAAACAGTGTAGTCCCAGATCAGACTGCTCCTCTAGGAGCAGTCTGATCAGGGTCCACATTGTTCGCCAATGTGCAAAAAAAAGGTTTATAAAGTTCGCAAGAAGAAGCAGCAGATGAAATTTTCAAATGCAGGTTTTCTTGGCATCTTTTAAGAGTTAAACTAAACTGTTCCACAAAAGAAGAAATGTTTTGTACACTGCTGGAGAATGTTTTGTTTGACATGGGAAAAGGGACTTGTCACATAGTTGACCAGTTGAGGCTCAGGCAAGTCTGGACTTAAGGGGAATGGGAATACCTATCAGATTTTTCCACCATTTTTCAAAGGTAGACAGCTTTTGGGACTTCCTGTTCGCTTTTCTGTAAGCCCTGTTCCTCTGAAAAAGGGGTCTACTCTTAAAGGAAAGAATTTGCTCCTTAGGAGCAAATTCTTTCCTTTAAGAGTTGACCCCTATTGACATGGGAGACAAAAATACTTTTGCAGGAGTTGCCTCCCCTGAAGGTTTCCCATTCCCCTTAAGTGTTGTCTTGTCTGAGCCTTACTGATCATAAACATGTACATGTTGTGGAGGCCTTGAGGTAGTTTCATGCAAGAAGTCCCGTTTTTTGAACACCAGATAAGCATATCCTGAACTTAACCCTAGGATACAAATGCTATCTTTATCTCAGGTATAGGATAAAAATTGCAAAGGGGGAGTTCCAGCCTATAGTAAATTTCCATAGGGTTCTGCCCACGCACAGATTTCCATGATATTGTGCATAATTAATGCCTGGTAAATGATTGTTCATTACTTAGCTATTTCACTCTCATATCTGTTTTCATTATAAATCTACGATGTTTTGTTATGCCCCCGCCATTCGAAGAATGGTGGAAAGGGCATATAGCGTTACCCCTGTCCGTCCGTCCGTCCGTGCATCCGAAACTTAAACACAGTCAATAACTTACTTATTTCAGGATGGATTTTGAAATTACTTTAAAGAAATGTTAACCATCATGAGACGATGTGTCACGTGCAAACCCAGATCCGTACCTCCAAGGTCAAGGTCATACTTAGAGGTCAAATGTCAAAAAAAAAAGGGTCCGAAACTTAAACACAGTCAATAACTTACTTATTTCTTGATGGATTTTAAAATTACTCGGCAGATATGTTAACCATCATGAGACGACGTGTCACGTGCAAAACCCAGGTCCGTACCTCCAAGGTCAAGGTCATACTTAGAGGTCAAAGGTAAAAAAAAGGGTACGAAACTTAAACGCAGTCAATAACTTTCTTATTTCTGGATGGATTTTGAAATTACTTTGTAGAAATGTTAACCATCATAAGACGCTGTGTCATGTGCAAAGCACAGGTACGTACCTCCAAGGTCAAGGTCATACTTAGAGGTCAAAGGTCCAAAAAAGGGTCCGAAACTTAAACGCAGTCTATAACTTACTTATTTCAGGATGGATTTTGAAATTACTTAAAAAAAATGCTAACCATCATGAGACGATGTGTCACGTGCAAACCCAGATCCGTACCTCCAAGGTCAAGGTCATACTTAGAGGTCAAATGTCAAAAAAAAGGGTCCGAAACTTAAACACAGTCAATAACTTAATTATTTCTGGATGGATTTTAAAATTACTTTGAAGAATTATTAACCATCATGTCACGTGCAAACCCAGGTCCGTACCTCCAAGGTCAAGGTCATACTTAGAGGTCAAAGGTAAAAAAATGGTCCGAAACTTAAAGGCAGTCAATAACTTTCCTATCTCTGGATGGATTTTGAAATTATTTTGCAGAAATGTTGGCCATCATGAGACAGTCTGCCTCACACAAAACCAATGGCCTTACCTACAAGGTCAAGGTCATACTTAGAGGTCAAACGTGAAAAAAGGGTCCAAAACTTAAACACGGTCAATAACTTTCTATGGATGAATACGAACATAGACATATTTTCAGGCGGGGGCATCCTTGTCCTATGGACGCATTTCTAGTTTATTTCCACTTCCGAAAATAGGGGTACCCTCAAACAAGTGTATATATACATAACAACTTCTTGTGTTTTGGAGTTATTTTGTTCTCAGGCATCTTTGTAGTCATTTGTGATTATTTTTGTATCACATTTGCTATAGTTCAGTTGAAATTCCATAGACCATGATCAATTTCATATGGAGCAGACGCCAGATTTCACAACCATAAAATCTTTTGGAGTATGTTTGACTTTTGATTTCACATTGTTGCAGTTCTTGTCACCCCATCATTTTAATATGGAAATTGCCCATGTATATGTAGAACATTTTGTCAAACTCTTGAAAATCTGAGACCGGTAACATACTGCATTTGAACATTGAATAGTAGTGGTCAGATTTTTTAATTTTTTTCAAACCATTTGTAAATATGGTATAACATTTTCAATTGAGAAATTGCTCACCAATATAAATATATACTCATGAATATATGTATGCTTAAACCTTGATTGTGTAGTATGAGCTCATTTAATCAACATTTGTATCAGTTATGGTACCCTGGTGAACACCAAAAACACAATTCATTTTGAGCGCTCATAAACAATTCAATCGGATTTTATTGAAAATATATTTAATTTCTTAACAGGCGTTTTTGCATTTAATGTAAGCCGAAAGCCTGCTGAAGCTTATTATGACAAATATTGTTGAAATGGCAAGTAAAATGGATGGTTCTATCGCTCTTAACTGATGCAGTCTACTTAAAAAGTTTGAAAAGTCTGATTATCATACCTGAATGGCACAGCTTGCTTGAATGGCCAAGAGTAATGATGTTTTATTATGGTTGAGCCAGGTATGTCATAATACCACAGGCAACATTTTCTGATCTTTTGGCTCACTGTATACACAGATTACTGTAGACAAAATGGAAACACAATTGTGTTGGCACTTTTGTCACTCTAACAATGCCCCCCCCCCCCCCCCAGCATAATCTGGACTAAAGCGCAAACAAATGTTGTCTGCTGTGCAAATCAGTGTCAGAAAGTTATATTCTTAAATATGATCTATTTATGTTCTTAAATATGATCCAGAACGCAACCAGTTTTTTTTTTGAGTAACATGAATTAGTATTATAGAGAAGACCAATCAGTTCAGCTTTCGAACTATTTCAGATGAAGAAAAGAGCAAACGGTATATTTGCTATCAGTGTTATGGAAAAATGTAAAGCCGACTGCAGATTTTGGTTCAGAAATATGCTTATAATACAACTAACAGCTGATTTACGCCATTTGCAAAAACAGATGAATATAGAGCTAGAAAACTTAACACAGATGACAAATACTGCATACAGATGACTTAAAATGCGAATGGTATTACAACGTCTAAATATAATATCAGCTATCAAATGCACTAGTTACAGCAACTTGCCTTCTATCTATTTCATTTAGGAAAGTGTATACCAAATGCCAATTTTACAACTAGTTACAGTGTGACTAGCTCTGCATTTATTTTGAAGACTAAGACATTGTAGCTTACACTTTTGCAGATGTTATAATGAACCTAGAAACAATGCAGAAAATAGTTTTCATGATCTCACAAAACCTTTGGTGGGGGAGCGGAGTGTGAGTCTCTTTGACCAAGTGATGTAAGAAAAAATTACCAACACATGGACCGATCAATCATTAGAACAAATTGAAAACTCAGTGTGTCCCTTCACAGTTAGCAATTTATTGGCTGCTGTTTTATTTTAAAGAAGAGAATGACAACAGCAAACACAATTAAAGACAAAAATAGGACTATGCAAGTAATTTATTAAGCAGATTCAATACGTCATTGCGTATTACTGATATCAAGTGTCTTTTTATTGCAGGGTTTAAAAATATACAGAAAGACCAAATAAAACAGGTTAAAAAGATCCACCTTGTCTTATTCCTATTCTGCCATAATGTAATTTTTTCAGGATTATCATTTTTGCAAAACTGTCAAAACTTACATTCATCATGAACAGTGCATGAATGCATTTTATTTTTTCTCTTTCAAATGTTTAGATTGAACTGGTATACTTTGCTAATGTATGTTCTCATTTACTTTTGAAAAGTCAAACTAAAACGCCTGACTGTAAACATTATCTTTTTGTGTGTGTGTGTTTGGGAGTGGGGGGGGAGAGTTTTTATTACATAAATGCCTATGCTAAGCTTTGTATGATAATGTGGCACCAAATGGTCATTAAAAACACAATAAAAATACACTTTAAGGAAATCTTGTCCCCTTATATTGCAACTGATTTTAGCACAAATATAGACCTGAACCCATATCTAGCAATCAAAAACAATGTTACCGGTTTCTGACTTTTCTGAAATTTGTTTGCTATGTAGAGGATATATGTGGCCTATTTTATATGCAATATCTTGGGGTGACAAGATCAGTAACACATCTAACACTTATGATGAAAATCTCATTGTTTATAAATTTTCATGAAAAGTAGAAGAAATTTTGAAAATAAATTTATCAGAAAAATTAAAAGACATAGACACATTTACATTTTTTGTATTAAATTAATCCTTATAGAGTTCTGTTGCCAATCAAAGCAACAAAATTTGCAAATAATCATACCTATTGATTTAAGACTGAAAAGTTCACAGGTGTGTATGACCTCTACAGGGGACTACCCCAGGGAGCTCTCCTGAGACCTATAGTAATTTATCAAATGAAACAAAGTTATATATATAGTTGATAGTCCTCAAGTAAACAACAATTGAAGTTTAAAGAAAATCTGTGCGTGGGCAGGTTTGGAACTCCCCCTTTTCAAGTGTTTGACGTCAAACTTAATGACAGCCTATATGACATCCTATTCAACCAGTGTACACCACACTGTACCTACTGTGACATCAAAAACACTGTGTTATTGTTAGCAAAACAGGCGGAACTTGACAATCTAAGTGACTGCATTATCGAATATCCATTCTCAGAAATGAAAGGTATGCAAGAAAAAGAATCTTCCATGTATATGAGGGGCAGATAGAAAAAATTTTCCCTTGGAATCACTGTCCCACGTCATTCGGCAAGCCTCGTGATGTGGACAGTGTCCCTTGGAACAGATTTTTCTATCCACCCTCACAGTGCACCTATGTAAGATACTTATAATCTAGCCCTACTCTGCACACACATCTGAAGAACACAAATCGGAGAATGCCAAGGGTTCTGTTTTTGTGGGTCATCTCATTTTTGGACATTATATTCATTGAAAATCAATGTTGTCATGGACGCCCCAACCTTTACCACTCTCTGGTGGCAGATTGTTGATATTTATTTCATTTTTCCTCCAAAACAGGACTCGACATTTCATGCAAATTGTCTCCTATAAGATGTCAAGTTCTGTTTTGTGGGGAAAAAATATTTCAAACTGTTGTGTGCTGAAAAAAATACCCAGGATGCAGAGCATTGAAAGTATTTTGCAAAGTAACTAAGATGTAACATGATCATGACCTAGTGGTTGAAACAGCTGTCTCTTGAACATTGTTTCTCTCATTGCTGTAGATTTGAGGCTCACACTCATCATGTATGAGATGCCAAGTTCTGCAACAGAAAGTCATGTGGTTTCTCTCTCGGCACTCTGTTTTTAGCCCAGCTCTGATTAACCCATTTTGTACTGGAAACACCAAAATGGGTAATTGGCAAACAGTGCAGGCCCAGATCAGAATGCAGAATGTGGCATCTGATCAGGCCCTACATTGTCCCATCATTTTCCAAATAGATTTTGAAGAAAGCATGACCTGACACCCCAAAATTTTGAAATGGACTTGTGCTATATATAAGTTGGAAGATTCCATTTGGTACAAAATGGGTTAATGTTCAGCTTGGTTGGATGTGAAGTAATCTTGAAAGGGCCATAAACTACACCGACCCCCCCCCCCCACTGCTTATGACATGGGCATATAATAAACACCTTTTTCTTGTCCTTAGCCAACTATTTATTCATTGATTGATTTTGAAATTCATACATTACCATTTCAGAGCATGCAGAGGCTTTAACAAGCATAATGGTTTTATTAAAACAAGACTGGTATGTAGCCTTTTTATACGCCTTTTACTGGTATTTTTTGTTATACGCCCGTTTGAAAAACGGTCATATTATGTTATGCCCCCCAGCGTCCGTCCGTCTGTAAACTTTTTATCCCCTGATCGAATAGGTTCGGGGGATATAGCAATCAGCCTGGCGTCCGTCCGTCTGTCTGTCCGTGCGTCCCTCCGTCCGTCCGTAGACGCAACCTTGTGATGGCCATAACTCCTATACCCTTTGAGATTCATTGATGGTTCTTGGCACAATTGTTCACAAGGCCGAGACGGCGTGTCATGCGCAAGAACTTGAACTCTGGATGCCATACTTTTTTAGTTATCTCCCCTTTTAATAAAATAGAATGACTACTTTGTGATGGCCATAACTCCAATACCCTTTGAGATATATTGATGGTACCTGGCACAGTTGTTCACAAGGCTGAGACGGCGTGTCATGCACAAGAACCACAACTCTGGTTGCCACGGTTTTGGAGTTATCTCCCCTTCCAATAAAATAGAGTGACAACCTTGTGATGGCCACAACTCCTATACCCTTTGAGATTCATTGATGGTTCTTGGAACAATTGTTCACAAGGCTGAGACGGTGTGTCATGCGCAAGAACCAGAACTCTGGATGCCATACTTTTTTAGTTATCTCCCCTTTTAATAAAATAGAATGACTACTTTGTGATGGCCATAACTCCAATACCCTTTGAGATATATTGATGGTACCTGGCACAGTTGTTTACAAGGCTGAGACGGCGTGTCATGCACAAGAACCACAACTCTGGTTGTCATGGTTTTGGAGTTATCTCCCCTTCCAATAAAATAGAGTGACAAACTTGTGATGGCCATAATTCCAATACCCTTTAAGATATATTGATGATACCTGGCACAGTTGTTCACAAGGCCGAGACAGTGTGTCATGCACAAGAACCACAACTCTGGGTGCAGTGTTTTTTTAGTTATCTCTCCTTCCAATAATATAGAATCACTACCTTGTGATGGCCACATCTCCAACACTCTTTGAGATATATTGATGATACTTGGTACAGTTGTACATGAGGTTAAGCAGGTGTGTCACGTGCAAGAACCATAACTCTGGATGCCCTGGTTTTTTAATTATCTCCCCTGACAATATAACCTTGTGATGGCCATAACTCAAATACCCTTTGAGATATATTGATGGTACTTGGCACAATTGTATACAACATTGAGACGGCGCTTCATGCCTAAGAACCACAACTCTGGGTGCTATGATATTTGAGTTATCTCTCCTTCCAATATAGCAGTATGACAACCTTGTGATCACCGTACCTCCAATACCCTTTGAGACATATTGATGGTACTTAATGCAGATGTACATGAGGTTAAGCAGGTGTGTCATGCTCAAGAATTACAACTCTGGGTGCTCTGGTTTTTTAGTTATCTCCCCTGGCAATATATCCTAGTGATGGCCATAACTCCAACTCCCTTGAGATATATTGAAGGAACTTGGCACAATTGTATACAAGGTACAGAAGGGATGTCATGTGCAAGAACCACAACTGTTGTTGCTGTGGTATTTGAGTTATCTACCCTTCCAATATAACAGTATGACCAGCTTGTGATCACTTTATCTCCAATACCTTTTGAGACATAATGATGGTACTTTGTGCAGAAATACATGAGCTTAAGCAGGCATGTCATGCGCAAGAACCACATTTCTGAGTGCCCTGGTTTTTTAGTTATCTCCCCTGACAGTATAATCTTGCGATGGCCATAACTGCAATACTTTTGTGATATGTGGTTTAATTCTGGTGCACTTTCTATTGGTGAACAATCTTATGAAGGCCATATTGGCTTTTGGTCGGGGGATTTGCCATCTCTTCCGATGGCTATTTTTGTTTCCTGATAACTCCTCCTACAGTTTACATCCGATCAAACTAAAACTTCATACATAGACCATGATGTGGGGCAGCGCATATTGTTTCGAGGTTACGGCCCACCAAATATTAATAGAGTTATGCCCCCTTGAAAATTTTTTGTAAACTTCTCGTTTCTGGATGACTCCTCCTACAGTTTACATCCGATCAAGATGAAACTTCATACATAGTTAGACCATGATGTGGGGCAGCGCATATTGTTTCCAAGTTACAGTCCACCAAATAATAATAGAGTTATGCCCCTTTGAAATTTTTTGTAAACACCTCGTTTCAGGATAACTCCTACAGTTTACATCCAATCAAGCTGAAACTTCATACATAGTTAGACCGTGATGTGGGGCAGCACATATTGTTTCGAGGTTACAGTCCACCAAACATTAATAGAGTTATGCCCTTTGAAATTTTTTGTAAACTTTTCGTTTCCAGATAACTCCTCCTACAGTTTACATCCCATCAAGCTGAAACTTCATACATAGTTAGACAATGATGCGGGGCAGCGCATATTGTTTCGAGGTTATGGTCCACCAAATAATAATACAGTTATGCCCCTTTGAAATTTTTTGTAAACTTTTCGTTTCCAGATGACTCCTCCTACATTTTACATCCAATGTAGCTGAAACTTCATATATGATTAGACCATGATGAGGGGCAGCGCATATTGTTTTAAGGTTATGGTCCACCAAATAATAATAAGAGTTATGCCCCTTTGAAAAATTCTGTAAACGTTTTGTTTCTGGATAACTCCTCCTGCATTTTAGATCCGATGATGTTGAAACTTTACATACAGTTAGACCATGATATGGAACAGTGCATATTATTTTGAGGTTATGGTCTGCCAAATATAACCAGAGTTATACCCCTTTCACATATTTTTCTAAATATATTTTGTTTCCGGATAATGTCTCCCACATTTTACATCTGATGAAGCTGAAACTTTATGTATAGTTAGACTATGATGTGGAGCAGTGCATATTATTTCAAGGTTACAGTCCACCACTTGTTGCCAGAGTTATGCCTATATTATTTTGAGGTTTTGGTCCACCAACTGTTACCGACCATGAAAATTTATTATTATAGCCCCGCTTGAAAAGTGGGGCTATATTGGATTTGCCCTGTCATTGGATTTGCCCTGTCATTCCGTAATTCTGTAATTCCGTAATTCCGTTATTCCGTTATTTTTTCGTCACAGTTTTCCCCGAAAAAAAAACTAGAAAACTAAAACTTTGTATACACGTGGACAATGGGTGCCTCCACGGACCTTACCGAAATTATGACCAAGGGCCCATAACTCTTGGAGTTATCTCCCCTGATAGGTTTTTTTAAATGAAAATGTTTGGTCACAGTTTTCTCAGGAACGAAAGAAGCTAGAAAGCTCAAACTTTGCATAAATGTGGACAATGGGTGGATATAGGGAGCTTACCAAAATAATGGCCAAGGGCCCATAACTGTTGGAGTTATCTCTCCTGATAGGTTTTTTAAATAAATGAAAATATAGGTTTTTTTTAAATGAAAATGTTTGGTCACAGTTTTCTCAGGAACTAAAGAAGCTAGAAACCTCAAACTTTGCATAAATGTGGACAATGGGTGGCACTTGAAAAGTGGGGCTATATTGGATTTGCCCTGTCATTCCGTAATTCTGTAATTCCGTAATTCCGTTATTCCGTTATTTTTTCGTCACAGTTTTCCCCGAAACTAAGAGAGCTAGAAAACTAAAACTTTGTATACACGTGGACAATGGGTGCCTCCACGGACCTTACCGAAATTATGACCAAGGGCCCATAACTCTTGGAGTTATCTCCCCTGATAGGTTTTTTTAAATGAAAATGTTTGGTCACAGTTTTCTCAGGAACGAAAGAAGCTAGAAAGCTCAAACTTTGCATAAATGTGGACAATGGGTGGATATAGGGAGCTTACCAAAATAATGGCCAAGGGCCCATAACTGTTGGAGTTATCTCTCCTGATAGGTTTTTTAAATAAATGAAAATATAGGTTTTTTTTAAATGAAAATGTTTGGTCACAGTTTTCTCAGGAACTAAAGAAGCTAGAAACCTCAAACTTTGCATAAATGTGGACAATGGGTGGATATAGGGAGCTAACCAAAATAATGGCCGAGGGCCCATTACTTTTGGAGTTATCTCCCCTGATAGTATAGTTTTTTTTAATAAATGAAAAGGTTTGGTGACAGTTTTCTCAGGAACTAAGAAAGCTAGAATACTGAAACTTTGTATGAACATGAAAAGTGGGTGGATGTATGGCCCTAACCAAAATAATGGCCAAAGGCCCATAACTCTTGGAGTTATCTCCCCTGATAGGATATTTTCTGCAAGTAAAAAAATCATTTCACTTTTCTAACCATCAAACCATGAAAAATATTTTCGATACAGTTTTCTCAGGTACTAAGAAAGCTAGAAAGCTGAAACTTTGTATAAACATGAACATTAGGTGGATGTAAGTAAATAATGGCCAACAACATTACTCTTGGTGTCATTCCGTAATTCCGTAATTCCGTTATTCCGTTATTTTTTCGTCACAGTTTTCCCCGAAACTAAGAGAGCTAGAAAACTAAAACTTTGTATACACGTGGACAATGGGTGCCTCCACGGACCTTACCGAAATTATGACCAAGGGCCCATAACTCTTGGAGTTATCTCCCCTGATAGGTTTTTTTAAATGAAAATGTTTGGTCACAGTTTTCTCAGGAACGAAAGAAGCTAGAAAGCTCAAACTTTGCATAAATGTGGACAATGGGTGGATATAGGGAGCTTACCAAAATAATGGCCAAGGGCCCATAACTGTTGGAGTTATCTCTCCTGATAGGTTTTTTAAATAAATGAAAATATAGGTTTTTTTTAAATGAAAATGTTTGGTCACAGTTTTCTCAGGAACTAAAGAAGCTAGAAACCTCAAACTTTGCATAAATGTGGACAATGGGTGGATATAGGGAGCTAACCAAAATAATGGCCGAGGGCCCATTACTTTTGGAGTTATCTCCCCTGATAGTATAGTTTTTTTTAATAAATGAAAAGGTTTGGTGACAGTTTTCTCAGGAACTAAGAAAGCTAGAATACTGAAACTTTGTATGAACATGAAAAGTGGGTGGATGTATGGCCCTAACCAAAATAATGGCCAAAGGCCCATAACTCTTGGAGTTATCTCCCCTGATAGGATATTTTCTGCAAGTAAAAAAATCATTTCACTTTTCTAACCATCAAACCATGAAAAATATTTTCGATACAGTTTTCTCAGGTACTAAGAAAGCTAGAAAGCTGAAACTTTGTATAAACATGAACATTAGGTGGATGTAAGTAAATAATGGCCAACAACATTACTCTTGGGGTTATCTCCCCAGCAAAGAAAAAAAAAAATATTAAAGTTTTCTCTGGAACTAAGAAAGCTCCCCTGATAGGTTAAAAGCTTTTAGAGTCAATGTGTCTTACTCCTCTGATAGCGCTATAGCGGGGCTATAGTCAGATCCTCTGACAGCTCTAGTTGGAGACAGGTAGTTTGAGCCATTGAGGGTTATTAATAGTGCCAGGTAAGAATATATGGAGCACACATTGTTCCAAACTTGTAAAACAGTCAGTATATATATATGCTCCATCTTACTAATTGCTACGGGCGTATAATGCCTGGCTGGCGGAGCTCTTGTTTTGTTTTGAATTGAGGTTTTACATCCCCGCCACTATTGGGTCATTTTGAAGATGTTGCTTCCAGTTTTGTGGGACATTTACCCGACATTGAGATGAAATGACATCTCAAACCTTCTGCCCAAACAAACCAATAGGGTTTATATAGGGACTTAGACCTTCTATTAAAGTGGTTTACCAGTACTCGTGTGCGGTTGATTTCAGCTTTGCGCAGAAGCACCATGCAGCTCAATGTATTTCTCCAATCCCTGATGGATGGGGCCCCTTTTATGAGCAGTTAGACACAAATTGAGCCGGTGCATGAAAAACTTACAATAAGACCAGTGCAACCAGCAGAGACTTTAATCCACTTGCGCACCCATCCACTATGACAAGACCTTTTGCATATGTATAGATATTAGCATATAGTAGATATATGTGATCAGCAAAGACTGATCAGATTGTGCGCATGACTGGACTTCTTGTAGATTTTGTCATGCGCTGGCTCAATTTTATTGTGAAGCATTGGTTTATACAAGTGGGCCATGATTGATAGCATGATCAGCAAAACTACCAGAATTATCTAAAGCGCTATACTTAATTACTATATGGTTTTGTATATTATAAAATGATATAATAAGAGGTGGCCACAACCTTTGTCCCAGAAATAGGTTGTTGGTACACAACCTATGTTCGAAGTATAAATAAGAAAAAGTATCACAAATTTTCATCAGAAAATTAACCATTTACAGAGGTATGAACAAATGGACTATGATACATAGATGTGCTATCCATATGTAGCCATGAAGTATGTTCTAGAAAGGGTTATCCTTTGGAAGCAAGGAATACACCACAGAACTGGAAAATATGGAGTGTATATGTTTTCTGGGCCAGACTGGCTAGTTTAGACCAATTAGGCCTCATCAGTAACCCTCAAATATTTTCAAAATTCAGCAATGGAATCAATGATCCCAAAGGACAAGAAAATATAAACTACACTATGATGTAAGGCAGGGAGACTTTTTACGGCCGCCACACATTCCCAGACACCAGCTGTAGTGACGTAAAATATGTTCTAGAAAGGGTTATGTTTCATGTGTGATTTCTGCTTTCTTTCAGTCCCAGTTCGGAGTTGTTACGTCCTATTTTGTGTCGCGATTGTAAACGGACAGACTTTTTCACTGTGTCAGTGTTAAACTATTGGGCACAGGAGTTTGAGGACAAATTAGCAGATCTTATCTACACACAGTTTAGTAAAGTGAACGGAGGTACTCCTAATAAAAAGAGACAAAGGTATGATTTTCTTAACCCATTTAGTACCAGAAACCCCAAAAGGGGTATCCTGGCAAACAGTGCAGGCCCAGATCAGACGCTGCAGGACGCGGCGTCTAATCAGGGCCTGCACTGTTTGCTGAAAGTTCAGTCATTTTCCAAATAAATTTGGATGAAAACACACCCCTAAATTTTGAAACGAATTCCTGCTGTATATAAGGAGGAAGATTCCATTTGGTACAAAAACGGTTAATCATTGTTTATCCTTGTCCTGTTGAATAAATCAATTTCATTGCACCCATTTCTGACTGTGAACCAATTATATAACTTGAAGTGATATTTTTTATGTCCCCGGTAGTGATAGCGGGGACATATTGTTTTTGCCCTGTCTGTTTGTTTGTTTGTTTGTCGGTTTGTTGGTTTGTACGTGGACAACTTTAAGGTTGGCCATAACTTTTGAACCGTTTGAGATAGAGCTTTCATATACGGCCTGAAGGTTCCTTGTGACAAGACCTTACATTCATGCAAAAAAAATTGACATGTGACCTTGACTTTGACCTTTGACCTACTTAAAAGAAAAAAATAACATTGGTCATAACTTTTGAACCACTTGAGATACAGCCTTCATATTTAGCATGTATGTTCCTTGTGACAAAAGCTTTACATTCATGCAAAAAAATTGACCTATGATCTTCACCTTGACCTTTGACCTACTTAAAATAAAAAAAATAACATTTTGGTCATAACTTTTGAACCGTTTGAGATAGAGCTCTCATATTTGGCCTGAAGGTTCCTTGTGACAAGACCTTCACATTCATGCAAAAAAATTTGACCTGTGACTTTGACCTTTGACCTACTTAAAAGAAAAAAAATTACATTGGTAATAACTTTTAAACCACTTGAGATACAGCCTTCATATTTAGCATGTATGTTCCTTGTGACAAAAGCTTTACATTCATGCAAAACAATTTGACCTGTGACCTTGACCTTCACCTTTGACCTACTTAAAATAAAAAATAACATTTTCGTCATAACTTTTGAACAGTTTGAGATAGAGCCTTCATATTTTGCATGTAGGTTCCTTTTGACAAGAGCTTCACATTCACACAAAATATTTTGACCTGTGACCTTGACCTTTGACCCACATAAAAGAAAAAAGTTAACATTGTTCATAACTTTTGAACCATTTGAGATACAGCCTTCATATTTAGCATATATGTTCCTTGTGACAAAGGCTTTACATGCATGCAAAGAATTTTGACCTGTGACCTTGACCTTTGACCTTCTTAAAATAAAAAATAACATTTTGGTCATAACTTTTGAACGGTTTGAGATAGAGCCTTTATATTTTGCATGTAGGTTCCTTGTGACAAGAGCTTTACATTCACACAAAAAATTTTGACCTGTGACCTTGACCTTTGACCTACATAAAAGAAAAATTTAACATTGATCATAACTTTTGAGATACAGCCTTCATATTTAGCGTGTAGGTTCCTTGTGACAAACGCTTTACAGTCATGCAAAAGTTTTGACCTGTGACTTTGACCTACTTAAAAAAATAAACATTTTTGGTCATAATTTTCGAACCGTTTGGGATAGAGCTTTCATATTTGGCATGTAGGTTCCCTGTGATTAGAGCTTTTCATTCATGCAAAATGTTTGGACCATGACCTTGACCTTTGACCTACTTAAAAGAAAAAATAAAATTGTTCATAACTTTTGAACCATTTAAGATAGAGCCTTAATATTTGGCATGTAGGTTCCTTATCACAAGAGCTTTACATTCATGCAATTTTTTTTTTACCTGTGACCTTGACCTACTTTGAAGAAAAAAAATATTATTGTTCATATTTTTTTAACCGTTTAAGATAGAGCTTTCATATTTGGCATGTAAGTTTCTTGTGTCAAGGGCTTCCTTCCCACACAAACAAACATCTTGAACTGTGAGCAACTTTGAATAAAAAATGACCATGCCCGGGGACATGTTCGTGTTTCACAAACACATCTTGTTTTTTTTTCAGTTCACAGACTGAATGACAAATATTTTAGATCCTAATCTTGATCTAAACTATTTGCAAAGATGGGAGTTGTCGTGTTCAGCAGGACAAGGGCTAATGTTGATGTAACCCATTAATACTAGTGAACTCTTCCATTGCTTTATATTGGATAAGTCCATTTGTCGTATAAGGGGTGGCAGGCCTATTTTTATCCCCACACTTTTCGAAGAAAAAGTGGGGATATTGTAATTGTCTCCGTGGTCCGTACGTACATCCGTACGTACGTCCGTCCGTCTTACCGGACAACTCCTCCCACTTTTACGGCTAGAAACTTAAAACTTTGGGAACTGATAAGTCTTTGGTCTGAGGAGTGCATGACACTTTCGGAATTTTGATCCTACCCCTAGGGACCAGGCGAGGGGGTGGGGGTGCCAAGGGGTAAAAAATCAAAGTTTTCAGAACCTGGTCCTGTGACATATCAAATGGAACGGCATAATGAGTAGAATACATAACAATCAAAATTTGACCCCTAGGGTCAGGTTTGAGGTCACCAGAGGTAAAAAACTTGGATTTTCACTCCCATAACCCCCTTTTTAGCTCACCTGTCACGTAGTGACAAGGTGAGCTTTTGGGATCACTTTTTGTCCGTCGTCCGTCGTGCGTGCGTGTGTGCGTGCGTGTGTGCGTAAACTTTTTCTTCAAATGACATCTCCTCCTAAACCACTGATCGGATTTTGACCAAACTTCACAGGAATGATCCTTAGGTGGTCCCCTTTCAAAGTTGTTCAAATGGTTCCGGTCCATTGCACATCTGGGTCACAGGAGCTAAAAATAGATTTTTGAAATGAAAACCTTAAAAATCTTCTTCTCTGAAACCAAAAGGCCCAGGTCTTCGATATTTGGTATGAAGCTTCATCTAGTGGACCTCTACCAAGATTGTTCAAATTATGGTCCTTGGGCCAGAAATGCCCCCGCCCCGGGGGCCTTTGTGTTTACATAGGCTTATATAGGGAAAATCTTTAAAAATCTTCTTCTCTGAAACCACAAGGCCCAGTTCTTTGATATTTGGTGTGAAGCTTCACCTAGTGGACCTCTACCAAGATTGTTCAAATTATAGCCCTAGGGCCAAAAATGCCCCCCGCCCCGGGGGCCTTTGGTTTTACATAGGCTTACACTGGGAAAATCAGTAAAAATCTTCTTCTCTGAAACTGAAAGGCCCGGGTCTTTGATATTTGGTATGAAGCTTCATCTAGTGTACCTCTACCAAGATTGTTCAAATTATGGCCTATGGGCCAGAAATGCCCCCGCCCCGGGGGCCTTTGGGTTTACATAGGCCTATATAGGGAAAGTATTTAAAAATCTTCTTCTCTGAAACCGCAAGGCTTAGGTATTTGATATTTGGTGTGAAGCTTCACTTAGTAGACCTCTACCAAGATTTTTCAAATTATAGCCCAAGGGCCAAAAATGCCCCCGCCCCGGGGGCCTTTGGTTTTACATAGGCTTATACAGGGAAAATCTTTAAAAATCTTCTTCTCTGAAACCGAAAGGCCCAGGTCTTCGATATTTGGTATAAAGCTTCATCTAGTGGACCTCTACCAAGATTGTTCAAATTATGATCCTTGGGCCGGAAATGCCCCCGCCCCGGGGGCCTTTTGGTTTTACATGGGCTTATATAGGTAAAAGCTTTAAAAATCTTCTTCTCTGAAACCACAAGGCCCAGGTCTTTGATATTTGGTGTGAAGCTTCACCTAGTGGATCTCTACCAAGATTGTTCAAATTATTGCCCTAGGGCCAAAAATGCCCCCGCCCGGGGGGCCTTTCGTTTTACATAGGCTTATATAGGGAAAATCTTTAAAATCTTCTACTCTGAAACCGCAAGGCTGAGGTCTTTGATATTTGGTGTGAAGCTTCACCTAGTGGACCTCTACCAAGATTGTTCAAATTATAGCCCTGGGACCGAAAATGCCCCTGGGCAAGGGCCTTTGGTTTTACATAGGCTTATACAGGGAAAATCTTTAAAAATCTTCTTCTCTGAAACCGCAAGGCTCAGATCTTTGATATTTGGTGTGAAGCTTCATCTAGCGGACATGTATCAAGATTGTTCAAATTATAGCCCTGGGGCCAAAAATGCCCCCACTCAGGGGCCCTTTGGTTTTACATAGGCTTATATAGGGAAAATCTTTGAAAATCTTCCTCTCTGAAATGGCAAGGACCAGGTCTTTGATATTTGGTATGAAGCTTCATCTAATGGACCCCTACCAAAATTATTCAAATAATAGTGCTGGGGCCAAAAATTGTCCCGCCCCAGGGCCCTTTTGTTTCACATGGTCTTATGTATGAAAAATCTTTAAAAATCTTCTTCTCGGAAACCACAAGGCTTAGGTCCCTGACATTTGTTATGAAGCTTCAGCTAATGGACCTCTACCAAGATTGTTCAAATTATAGCCCTGAGACAAAAAATGCCCCCGCCATTGGGCCCTTTGGTTTTACATAGACTTATATAGGGAAAATCTTTAAAAATCTTCTTCTCTGAAACCACAAGGCTTAGGTCTTTGATATTTGTTATGAAGCTTCAGCTAGTGGACCTCTACCAGTATTGTTCAGATTATAGCCCTGGGGCCAAAAATGCCCCTCCAGGCCCCTTTAGTTTTACACAGACTAATATAGCGAAAATCTTTAAAAATCTTCTCTGAAACCACAAGGCTTAGGTCTTTGATATTTGTTATGAAGCTTCAGCTAGTGGACCTCTACCAAGATTGTTCAAATTATAGGCCTGAGACCAAAAATGCCCCCACCACGTGGCCCTTTGGTTTTACATAGGCTTATGTAGGGAAAATCTTTAAAAATCTTCTTCTCTGAAACTGCAGGGCCCAGGTCTTCAGCTTGTGGACCTCTACCAAGATTGTTCAAATTATAGCCCTGAGGTCAAAAATGCCCCTGCCTCGGGGCCCTTTGGTTTTACATAGACTTATACTGGGAAAATCTTTAAAACATTTATTCTGGGAAACAACAAGGCCTAGGTATTTGATATTTGGTGTGAAATTTCATCTAGTGGACCTCTATCAAGATTGTTCAAATTATAGCCCTTGGGCTAAAAATGCCCATGCCCCCGCCCCGAGACCCTTTGGTTTTGCATAGACTTATATAGGGAAATCTTTAAAAGTCTTATTCTCTGAAACTGCAAGGCCCATGTCTTTGATATTTGGTATGGAGCTTCATCTAGTGGACAGTTATAGCCTTTGTTGATATTTGGTATGAAGCTTCACCTTTTTAGACCTCCCTCAACATTATGCACATTATAACCCTGGGGTCAATAATGGCCCTCTCCGGGGTCCACTTGTTACTCTATGGATCAGGTGAGCGATCCAGGGCCATCATGGCCCTCTTGTTAGCTCACCGTCACGTAGTGACGAGGTGAGCTTTTGGGAACACTTTTCGTCCGTGCGTCCGTCCGTCCGTGCGTGCGTCCGTCCGTAAACAATTTCTTTAAACGACATCTCCTCCTAAACCACTGATAGGATTTTGACCAAACTTCACAGGAATGATCCTTAGGTGGTCCCCTTTCAAAGTTGTTCAAATGGTTCCGGTCCGTTGCACATCTAGGTCATAGGAGCCAAAAATAGATTTTTTTCACCAAAAACTTAAAAAATCTTCTTCTCTGAAACCACAAGGCCCAGGTCTTTGATATTTGGTATGAAGCTTCATCTAGTGGTCCTCTACCAAGATTGATCAAATTATAGTGCTGGGGCCAAAAATGCCCCCGCTCCGGGGCCCTTTGGTTTTACATGGGCTTATATAGGGAAGAGCTTTAAAAATCTTCCTCTCTGAAACCGTAAGGCCCAGGTCTTTGTTATTTGGTATGAAGCTTCATCTAGGGGACCCCTACCAAGATTGTTCAAATTATAGTGCTGGGGCCAAAAATGCCCCCGCCCCGGGGCCCTTTGGTTTTACATGGGCTTATACAGGGAAAATCTTTAAAAATCTTCTTCTCTGAAACCGCAAGGCCTAGGTCTTTGATATTTGGCATGAAGCTTCATCTAGTGGACCCCTACCAAGATTGTTCAAATTATAGCCCTTGGGCCAAAAATGCCCCCGCTCCGGGGCCCTTTGGTTTTACATGGGCTTATATAGGGAAAATCTTTAAAAATCTTCTTCTCTGAAACCGCAAGGCCCAGGTCTTTGATATTTGGTATGAAGCTTCATCTAGTGGACCCCTACCAAGATTGTTCAAATTATAGTGCTGGGGTCAAATATGCCCCCGCTCCGGGGCCCTTTGGTTTTACATGGGCTTATATAGGGAAAATCTTTAAAAATTTTCTTCCCTGAAACTGTAAGGCCCATGTCTTTGATATTTGGTATGAAGCTTCACCCCACAAGGCCCAGGTCCCCCTCCCCTCCCCCCCCCCTGGGCCTTTTGGTTTTACATAGGCTTATATAGGGAAAATTCTTTAAAAGTCTTCTCTGAAACCGCAAGGCCCAGGTCTTTGATATTTAGTATGAAGCTTCACCTAGTGGACCCCTACCAAGATTGTTCAAATTATAGTGCTGGGGCCAGAAATGCCCCCGCTCTGGGGCCCTTTGGTTTTACATGGCTTCTATAGGGAAAATCTTTAAAAATCTTCTTCTCTGAAACCACAAGGCCCAGGTCTTTGATATTTGGTATGAAGCTTCACCTAGTGGACCCCTACTAAGATTGTTCAAATTATAGCCCTGGGGCCAAAAATGCTCCCGCTCCAGGGCCCTTTGGTTTTACATAGACTTATTTAGGAAAAATCTTGAAAAATCTTTTTCTCTGAAACCACAAGGCCTAGGTCTTTGATATTTGGTATGAAGCTTAATCTTGTGGACCCCTACCAAGATTGTTCAAATTATAGCCCTGGGGCCAAAAATGTCCCCACTTGGGCCCTTTGGTATTACATAGACTTATATATAGGGAAAATCTTGAAAAATCTTCTTCTCTGAAACCAGAAGACCTAGGTCTTTGATATTTGGTATGAAGCTTCATCTAGTGGACTTCTACCAAGATTGTTCAAATTGTAGCCCTGAGACCAAAAACACCCCTGTCTCGGGGCCCTTTGGTTTTACATAGACTTATATAGGGAATATCTTTAAAAATCTTCTTCTCTGAAACCACAAGGCCTAGGTCTTTGATATTTGGTGTGAAATTTCATCTGGTGGACCTCTATAATGATTGTTCAAAGTATAGCCCTGGGGCCAAAAATGCCCATACCTCGAGACCATTTGGTTTTTCATAGACTTATATAGGGAAATCTTTAAAAATCTTCTTCTCTGAAACCACAAGGCCCATGTCTTTGATATTTGGTATGGAGCTTCATCTAGTGGACCTCTACCAAGATTGTTCAAATTATAGCCCCTGCCCCGGGGCCCTTTGGTTTTGCATAGTTTTATATATAGAGATAATCTTTGAAAATCTTCTTCTCTGAAACAGCAAGGCCCAGGTCTTTGATATTTGGTGTGAAGCTTCATCTAGTGGACCTCTATCAAGATTGTTAAAGTTATAGCCCTGAGGCCAAAAATGCCCCCGCCCCGGGGCCATTTGGTTTTACATAGGCTAATGTAGGGAATATCTTTAAAAAATCTTTTTCTCTGAAACCCCAAGGCCCAGGTCTTTGATATTTGGTGTGTAGCTTCATCTAGTGGACCTTTGCCAAGATTGTTCAAATTATAGGCTTTGTTGATATTTGGTATGAAGCTTCACCTTTTTGGACCTCCCTCAACATTAAGCACATTGTAGCCTGGGGTCAATAATGGTTCTCAGAGGCCCACTTGTTACTCTATCATATGGGTCAGGTGAGCGATCCAGGGCCATCATGGCCCTCTTGTGTTTTATATTAGGATCACTTTTTGTCTGTCATTCGTGCGTAAACAATTTCTTCAAACGACATCTCCTCCTAAACCGCTGATCGGATTTTGACCAAACTTCACAGGAATGATCCTTAGGTGGTCCCCTTTCAAAGTTGTTCAAATGGTTCCGGTCCGTTGCACATATAGGTCAAAGGAGCCAAAAATAGATTTTTTTACCGAAAACTTAAAAAATCTTCTTCTCTGAAACCGCAAGGCCCAGGTCTTTGATATTTGGTATGAAGCTTCATCTAGTGGACCCCTACCAAGATTGTTCAAATTATAGTGCTGGGGCCAAAAATGCCCCCGCCCGGGGCCCTTCGGTTTAACATGGGATTATATAGGGAAAATCTGTAAAAATCTTCTTCTCTGAAACAGCAAGGCCCATGTCTTTGATATTTGATATGAAGCTTCATCTAGTGGACCCCTACCAATATTGTTCAAATTATAGTGCTGGGGCCAAAAATGCCCCCACCCCGGGCCCTTTGGTTTTACATGGGATTATATAGGGAAAATCTTTAAAAATCTTTTTTTCTGAAACTGCAAGGCCCAGGTCTTTGCTATTTGGTATGAAGCTTCATCTAGTGGACCCCTACCAAGATTGTTCAAATTATAGTGCTCGGGCCAAAAATGCCCCCGCCCCGGGGCCCTTTGGTTTTACATAGGCTTATATAGGGAAAAATCTTTACAAATCTTTTTCTCTGAAACCACAAGGACTAGGTGTTTGATATTTGGTATGAAGCTTCAGCTAGTGGACCTCTACCAAGATTATTCAAATTATAGCCCTGAGGCCAAAAATTCCCCCGCTCCAGGGCCCTTTGGTTTTACATAGACTTTTTTAGGAAAATCTTTAAAAATCTTCTGTGAAACCACAAGGCCTAGGTCTTTGATATTTGGTGTGAAATTTCATCTGGTGGACCTCTATCAAGATTGTTCAAATTATAGCCCTGGGGCCAAAAATGCCCCCGCTCCGAGACCGTTTGGTTTTACATAGACTTATACAGGGAAATCTTCAAAAATCTTCTTCTCTGAAACTGCAAGGAACATGTCTTTGATACCGGCCCCGATAGCTCAGTTGGTAGAGTGTCCGCTCCGGGGAACATGAGGTCACAGGTTCAATCCCGGGCCGTGACATACCAAAGTAGTTAAAAATGGTACTAGTTGCTCCTCGATTGGCACGCAGGTTTACAGGGTAGAGCTAGGACCGGTCGACCCAGTGTCAGGATAATGTGATTGGGTGTGGTATCATGTAATGTGTCTGGGACATGATACTTCAGTGAGGCAGCACTATAAAAGTGAGCATTGGGCTCCCTGTGGCAACCAGACACCATCATGATATGACTGAAAAATTGTTGAAAGCGACGTTAAACCCGAATTCACACACACATATGTCTTTGATATTTGGTATGGAGCTTCATCTAGTGGACAATTATAGCCTTTGTTGATATTTGGTATGAAGCTTCACCTTTTTAGACCTCCCTCAACAATATGCACATTATAACCTTGGGGTCAATAATGGCCCTCCCTGGGGCCCACTTGTTACTCCATGAATCAGGTGAGCGATCCAGGGCCATCATGGCCCTCTTGTTAACGATTACCGGCTAACTCCTCCTACGCCGTTTCAGATAGAAACATGAAACTTTGGGAACTGATAGGTCTTTGGTCTGAGGAGTGCATGACACTTTCGGAATTTTGATCTAAAGATTGGGTGGGAGTTGCAATTGAGAACTTATATAGTGGCTTATCTTGACAAAAAAAGGGTGGGGATATGAGATGGCATGCCATCGACTGCGCGATTCTAGTTTCATTTGTATTCTATCTGGTGAGCATAGTGGCCCATGTGCCTCTTGTTATTATTTCTGCCAACAACATACATTTTTGTTCTGAAATGAGGAAAATAATATGTGAATACTCTATCTGGGGCTATGGTGATTATGACTAAATTCTAAATTTACAAGAATAGATGTTTCCAGAAGAAGGAAGATTCCACTCCAGAAACTCGAGTATACAAGTTAAAAGGGTTAAAAGGAGGTTCTTGGTTGAAATGGGTTTATTCAGTATCAAATTGTTTAACATTTTAGGTTATGTAGACTAAAGCAGATGCCTCTGAAAGATGTAGATTCAGAGGCTATCTCATCCATGAATATTGCTGCTTGCCGTCCTGTTTTTGACTGTTCATTAAAACCCCTGCTTGCGTCAACAGACCTGTCCACTTCAGTAGGTGGAATAGTCTATTTCCAGACTAGCAGCCAAGTCAAATCTAGAAAACCACAAATAAGGATCTTGTGTCTTCAAACATTACAAAAAAAATCGATACATCTTATGTTGGGAAAAAAAATATAGTTCAACTTGTTTATAGCACTGTTGGGTCTAAAGCAGAAGCTTAGTACTGTTGGGGTCTAAAGCAGAAGCTTAGTACTGTTGGGGTCTAAAGCAGAAGCTTAGTACTGTTGGGGTCTAAAGCAGAAGCTTAGTACTGTTGGGGTCTAAAGCAGAAGCTTAGTACTGTTGGGGTCTAAAGCAGAAGCTTAGTACTGTTGGGGTCTAAAGCAGAAGCTTAGTACTGTTGGAATCCAAAGCAGAAGCTTAGTACTGTTGGGGTCTAAAGCAGAAGCTTAGTACTGTTGGGGTCTAAAGCAGAAGCTTAATACTGTTGGGGTCTAAAGCAGAAGCTTAGTACTGTTGGGGTCTAAAGCAGAAGCTTAGTACTGTTGGGGTCTAAAGCAGAAGCTTAGTACTGTTGGGGTCTAAAGCAGAAGCTTAGTACTGTTGGGGTCTAAAGCAGAAGCTTAGTACTGTTGGGGTCTAAAGCAGAAGCTTAGTACTGTTGGGGTCTAAAGCAGAAGCTTAGTACTGTTGGGGTCTAAAGCAGAAGCTTAGTACTGTTGGGGTCTAAAGCAGAAGCTTAGTACTGTTGGGGTCTAAAGCAGAAGCTTAATACTGTTGGGGTCTAAAGCAGAAGCTTAGTACTGTTGGGGTCTAAAGCAGAAGCTTAGTACTGTTGGGGTCTAAAGCAGAAGCTTAGTACTGTTGGGGTCTAAAGCAGAAGCTTAGTACTGTTGGGGTCTAAAGCAGAAGCTTAGTACTGTTGGGGTCTAAAGCAGAAGCTTAGTACTGTTGGGGTCTAAAGCAGAAGCTTAGTACTGTTGGGGTCTAAAGCAGAAGCTTAGTACTGTTGGGGTCTAAAGCAGAAGCTTAGTACTGTTGGGGTCTAAAGCAGAAGCTTAGTACTGTTGGGGTCTAAAGCAGAAGCTTAGTACTGTTGGGGTCTAAAGCAGAAGCTTAGTACAGTTGGGGTCTAAAGCAGAAGCTTAGTACTGTTGGGGTCTAAAGCAGAAGCTTAGTACTGTTGGGGTCTAAAGCAGAAGCTTAGTACTGTTGGGGTCTAAAGCAGAAGCTTAGTACTGTTGGGGTCCAAAGCAGAAGCTTAGTACTGTTGGGGTCCAAAGCAGAGTCTTAGCACTGTTGGGGTCCAAAGCAGAAGCTTAGTACTGTTGGGGTCCAAAGCAGAAGCTTAGTACTGTTGGGTCCAAAGCAGAAGCTTAGTACTGTTGGGGTCCAAAGCAGAAGCTTAGTACTGTTGGGGTCCAAAGCAGAGTCTTAGCACTGTTGGGGTCCAAAGCAGAAGCTTAGTACTGTTGGGGTCCAAAGCAGAAGCTTAGTACTGTTGGGGTCTAAAGCAGAAGCTTAGTACTGTTGGGGTCCAAAGCAAAAGGAAAAATGACCATTTTCCTTTAAAATCTACATATCGCTGTCAGTCCGACATCGGCCCACTGTCTTGTGCTTCCTGGGACAATTGAATGCTCTCTGCAATTACAGTAACATTTGTATATTAAGACCTTGTTTGAGACTTTTCAAAGGTGGTCTCTGACCAGAAGACACTGTATGCAGAAAACATAAAGAAAAAATAACCTTAATCTACTAAATAAGCTTTTTAAATTAGAATTAGACTTAATTTTAGGTGGTCTTAATAGCAGAATGTCACTGTATAAGGTTTGCTTTGTGTTACAGGACAGGATCAACAGCAGGGAAGAAAGATATTCCGACAGTAGATCAGATATTGTCACATCTGGATCATATGAGACAAACTTGTCGCAATATTTCATGTGAGTAAATTTATGAAATCAAGTCATGTCTAGATCATATTAGACAGAGTTTATGAAAAAAAATAATACTTCAGTAATACTTCACAAATTTATGGAAACACCTGGGCCTAGCTTTTCAGAGCATTGTTATCTTAACAAGCTCGTTAGAGGTCAAAATGTTAACTGTTATAGCAAGTACCATATATAATTTCCTGGTATTTTTTCTGGAAAAATGTGAGTAGGTTTTGCAAATCCAAAAGGTTCTCAGCTTTTGCAAATGCAAAAGGTACTCACATTTTTTTTTCAGCAGAACTTTTAGCTATATCGAACTATGACAGACTATGAAAGTTTAAACTATATGTTTACTAATGGCCTGGCTTGGAGAAATAGATTGGGCTGCATGGCGCCTCTGCGCAGAACTGAAACAGACCGAACTTAAGTACTGGTAAACCACTAAGAAGGTCTATGCCTGCCCTGGAAAAGTGGTGTGAGACAGACAGCTCCTTAAACTCTAGTAATTTCTCTGGGTGGTAGGGCTTGAGATGTCATCTCATCTCATTGTCAGGTAAAAGTCCCGCAGTCAGAAGCAATGTCTCCAAAATGATCTAAATAGTGTTGACAGTGAGGTAAAACATCAACACAAATACACTGCCCTCCCAGAGTTGCAACATATGAGACATAGTTGTCATTGATTAAGAAATGTCATTGATAAGATTAGTCAGAAAAGTTTCAACCGACTGACCAGAAATTTTTTCCACTGGTGAATTTTCTGTCTGCTTCAAAATTTTGTTTCTTTGTTTGATTTTAGGTTTAATGTCCCCGTCAACACTGTATAGGTCATTTTGGAGACGTTGCTTCCAATTTTGTGGGACTTTTACCTGATATTGAGATGAAATGAAAACTCAAGCCCTGTCGCCCAATGAAACCAATAGGATTTATAAGTATGGACGGGCCAACTCGCACCGCTATGCCTGGGCAGGCTTGCATCCTCTAAGCGGTTTACCAGTCGGTTTCAGCTCTGCGTGGAAGCATCATGCAGCCCATCTATTTCTTCAAATCCCAGTAGGAGGGGGCGTTGGTTCAAAGTTAATTTCATTTACACTGTTTCATCATATGACATCGAATGTAATAACACCATGTAATAAATTGGATAATCCACTAGTGGATTAAATATGCAAATTAGTTGGATACACCCCGTAACGCTACACATATGTTCTTAACGACGTCACATTTACAAATAGTGGAATATTGACATTTTTGTACAGAAATCGAGAATTAAATTCATTTTAAATGTCATATGATAAATAGAACCTTGCATTTGTGCTCATGTATTATTGAATTTATTAAACTTGTTGAGGAAAAGGGGTGAAACACTCGGCAAAGCCTCACATTTTAACCTTTTTTGCTCAACTCATTTAATAAATTCAATAATGCATGAAACACTCGTGTAAGATCCTCTGAATTTGTTTCTGACTCGGGTAGTTTGAGCCATTGAGGGTTAGCCATAGTGCCTGGACAGGAGATGTAAGGATGATAACTTAGGAATAGTTTTCTCATTACGATAACATGTCCATGTGATATAATGGTTTCTTACTTTGATCCAGAACTTATATTTTTTTAAGTGAAATTTGTGAAAGTTTTCTCATTCCTGCCCCAAACATAGATTGTGGGTGCTCGTTAGAACTCCATCCAACTCTGCTACCAGTGCTAGGGCTAATAATCTAACCCTTATCTTGCTATAAGATCAGTATAGATTGTTGTTCATCCTGCTTTCGCTATATTTGTGTAAGTTCCCTGTCCCTCCTTCCTTCCTTCTAGTACAAGGTCATCTGTATATTATATGTGGCGGCTAAGTTACTTTAGTAAGGTAAACTGACCGGTGTGACATGACTGGGCTGTTAACTCCAAATCAACCAACATTCTTTTAATTTCAGTTTTAAATCATGAAAGTGTTCAGCATGCCCTACAGCAAGTTCAACAAACTGCCACAGAGACACAGAAAACTAGGTGAGTCTTTTTTTTGTGTTTGATTTGAGGTTTAAAGTCCCCATCCACACTGTAAAGGTCATTTTGGAGACGTCACTTCCAATTTTGTGGGACTTTTACCAGACATTGAGATGAAATGACATCTCAAGCCCTGCCGCCCAATGAAACCAATAGGGTCTATAAGCATGGACGGTCTGATTCACACCACTTTGCCTTGGCAGGCTTAGATCCTCTAAGTGGTTTACCAGTACTCGTATGCGGGTCGGTTTCAGCTCTGCGTGGACGCATCATGCAGCCCATCTATTTCTTCAAGCCCCGATGGGCGGGAGCCGAGGTGAGTCTTAAAACAGAGAAATTGTAACAAAGGATTGAAGCAGAGCTGAGAAAAATAAACCTGCCTCTAGTTGGGTTCGAGCCCATGTCTCATGAGTGAAAATCCTATGCTTGAACTGCTGAGCCAAGGAGCTAACTATCGGATGCAGTTAGAGATCGATAATAGACATATAAACTGAGCATAATCTACCAAGGCAGATGTTGTAACAGTGAAAGCTGATAGTAAAAACATCCCCCCCACACACACACAATCTTTACAAAACACTGTATTTTCTGGACCAAGAATTAAACTAACCTTATGTGAACAAACAATAAAAATTACAGCTGTTCCAGAAATAATGTCACTTGTATTCTTTCTCCTTTACTACAAAATGTATTTTTAACTTGCTCTGCTCTTCAAAATAGTCTCCCTCTACATGAATATACCTTTTGAGATGATTAACCTTTTTTGTACCACATGGAATCTTCATCTTTATGTATAGCAGGAGTTCATTTCAAAATTTAGGGGTGTCAGATTGTGTTTTCATCAAAATGTATTTGGAAAATGACGGAACTTTTAGCAAACAGTGGAGGCCCTGATCAGATGCTGCATTCTGCGGCGTCTGATCTGGGCCTGCACTGTTTGCGAGGGTACCCATTTTAGGGTTTCTGGTACTGAATGGGTTTATACACTTTTGGAAGCCGTTTTCAAACTCTTCAGTGGGGACACTCATCAGATACGGATAAACTGCTGATCCGAGGGCATTTCTCAAATTGTATCTCTTTCTAGATAGATGATATTTGAGTTTTGGAAACAGAAAATAGTTGAATGTACTTTTTAGCTCACCTGTCACGTAGTGACAAGGTGAGCTTTTGTGATCACATTTTGTCCGTCGTCCGTCGTCAGTGCGTCCGTCCGTGCGTCCGTGCGTCCGTGCGTGCGTAAACAATTTCTTGTCCGCATGATAGCATCTTCATTTATGATTTGATTTTAACAAGACTTGCACACAACTTGTACCACCATGAGATCTGGGTTCCTTTCTTGAACCAGCCATATCCCATCATGTGTTACGGAGTTACGACCCCTGAAAGGGCAAAAATTGCCTATTTTGGTCTTGTCCGCATGATAGCACCTTCATTTATGATTTGATTTTAACCAGACTTGCACACAACTTGTACCACCATGAGATCTAGGTTCCTTTCTTGGACCAGCCATAT
This sequence comes from Lucinisca nassula, assembly GCA_963580285.1. Taxonomy (NCBI): domain Eukaryota; kingdom Metazoa; phylum Mollusca; class Bivalvia; order Lucinida; family Lucinidae; genus Lucinisca; species Lucinisca nassula. The sequence continues at coordinate 57,700,934 of OY757018.1, read as the reverse complement.
CCCATCATGTGTTATGGAGTTATGGCCCCTGAAAGGGCAAAAATTGCCTATTTTGATCTTGTCCGCACGATAGCATCTTCATTTATGATTTGATTTTAACCAGACTTGCACACAACTTGTACCATCATGAGATCTGGGTTCCTTTCTTGAACCAGCCATATCCCATCATGTGTTACGGAGTTACGGCCCCTGAAAGGGCAAAAATTGCCTATTTTGGTCTTGTCCACATGATAGCAGTTTCATTTATGATTTGATTTTAACTAAACTTGCACACATTTTGTACCACCACAAAATATCTCAAGTTCGAATATGGGTCATGTCGGGTTAAAAAGTAGGTCAGTAGGTCAAATCAGAAAAAAACCTTGTGAAGACGCTAGAGGCCACAGTTTTGGTCCGATCATCATCAAACTTGCCCAGAATGATCATCTTGACAATATCTCAGTCAAGTTTGAATATGGGTGTTGTTGGGTCAAAAAGTAGGTCAGTAGGTCAAATCATAGAAAAACCTACTGAACACACTAGAGGCCACAATTTATGTCCAATCATCATCAAACTTGCTCAGAATGATCATCTTGATAATATCTTGGTCACATTCGAATATGGGTCATGTCGGTTTAAAAAGTAGGTCAGTAGGTCAAATCATAGAAAAACCTTGTGAACACACTAGAGGCCACAGTTTTGGTCCAATTATCATCAAACTTGCCCAGAATGATCATCTTGACAATATCTGAGTCAAGTTCGAATATGGGTCATGTCGGTTCAAAAAGTAGGTCAATAGTTCAAATCAGAGAAAAACCTTGTGAACACACTAGAGGCCACAGTTTGGATCCGATCATCATCAAACTTGCTCAGAATGATCATCTTGATAATATCTTGGTCACATTTGAATATGGGTCATGGCAGGTCAAAAAGTAGGTCAGTAGGTCAAATCGGAGTAAAAAATTGTGAACACATTAGAGGCCACAGTTTTGGTCCAATCATCATCAAACTTGCTCAGAATGATAGTCTTGACAATATCTTGGTCAAGTTTGAATATGGGTTATGTCAGGTCAAAAATAGGTCAGTAGGTCAAATCATAGAAAAAACCTGAACACACTAGAGGCCACAGTTTAGGTCTGATCATCATAAAACTTGCCCAGAATTATCATCTTGACAATATCTGAGTCAAGTTCGAATATGGGTCATGTCGGTCCAAAAAGTAGGTCAGTAGATAAAATCATAGAAAAACCCTCTGAACACACTAGAGGCCACAGGAATGTTGCCTAGGTTACTCCCTACCAAATAAGCTAAAATCACTCTGCTGATGAACAAGATGGCCACCATAGCTAAAATTAGAATGTACTCAAGACAGTGACACACAGGTGAGCGAACCAGGGCCCTGTGGGCCCTCTTGTTTAGCTGATTAACCGTTGTGTCTTGTGAAAACTGGGAATGCAGTTGGACGACTCCAAAAACTTGGTCACAAGGTGTGCCTTGTGAGTGGGTTCATTATCATGCAAGAGTCTGAGGTGCTTATGTCCTGCTTTGGGGTGGAGAGTTTTGCAGTACTTCTTCAGTTTTCCCAGTACAACATTTTTATAGAAGTTCTCTGTGGCTGTTCTGTTTTTTGACACCAGAATTTGCATGACTGGACCATTATTATATTGGCTGACTGAAGCTCAGGGCCCAGTTAGTTGTTCAGAACTAACAGTGTTCTTTGTTAAAACTTTGATCATTTAATATAGCAAATATGCTAATATTTTCGCAGAAAAAAATGTGACTAGATTTGCAAAAGCTACTAACTGTTAATCCCCAGCCACAAAGATGAGAGGAATTATAGGAATGCCCTTTGTCCATGTGTCTGTCCATTGGCCTCTCAGTCAGTAACAGTATCTTGTTCCCTGCATATCTCCTAAACCTTTTGATAGCTTTTCATTAAACTTTGGTCAAATAGTCACCTCAGTGAGTTGATATGCAGAACCCATAACCCATGCCGACTCAAGACCATATTCACAATTGAAGGTTACTACTTTTAGCCTTGAATTTTGTGTCTATATTATATCTCCTTTACCCCTGGAAGGATTTTCATTAAACTTTGGTCAAATGTTGGCCTAAGTGAGATGATGTGCAGAACCCATATTTCAACCATGCCTACTCAAAGTGAAGGAGACAATTAAAGGTCATAACTTGGTGTCTGCTCTGTATCTCTTTTACCCCTGGAAAGATTTACATCAAACTTTGTGCTCATGTGCAGAACCCATAACTACATCATGCCGACTCAAGGTCAATGTCACAACTGAAGATCATGCATTTGAGCTTTGAATTTTATCTCCATTCCATATCTCCTTTACTCTGGAAGGATTTTCATTAAACTTTGGTCAAATATTGGCCTAAGTAAGATGATGTGCAGAGCCTTTAACTCAACCATGCCAACTCAAGATGAAGGTCATAGTTGAAGGTTATGAGTTTGTGCTTTGAATTTCATGTCCACTCTATATCTCTTTAACCCATGGAAGATTTTCATTAAACGTTGGTCAAATATCGCCTCAGTGAGCTGATGTGTAGAATCCATAACTACATCATGCAGAATTAAATTCCAGGTCACAATAAGAGTTTGAGCCTCAAATTTCTTGTCCCCTCCATATCTCCTTTACCCCCACCCGCAAGAATTTGCATTGAACTTTGGTGCTATGATGGCCTAAGTGGAATGAAGTGCAGAACCCATAACTCAACCATGCCAACTCAAAGTTTGAGACTGGAATTTCATTTCGGCTCCATATCTTCCTTACCCCTGGAAGGATTTACATTAAACTGAGTTTGGGGGATGTAGCTGTCCTTCACACTCTCTACTAGTATTTGTTTTCAGCAAAAACACTAAGAGTACAAGCTAGTACTTAGTACTTACAGTTAACATTTAGACCACTAACAAGCTTTCCCCCAACCCATCTGGGCTTGGAGATATAGATTGGGGTGCATGATGCTTCCATGCAGAGCTGAACCTGACCACAAATGAGTACTATTAAACCACTTAGAAGGACTAAGCCTGCCCAGGCACAATGTTGTGAGCCAGACAGTCCAATCATTGGACTCCAATGCCTATAAGACTTTTGGTTTCATTGGGCGGCATGGCTTGATATGTCATTTCATCTCAATGTGGGGTAAAAGTCCCACAAAATTGGAAGCAATGTCTCCAAAATGACCTAAATAGTGTTGAAGGGGACTTTAAACCTCAATTCAAACAAACCAAACAAACCACTAACAAGCTCAATAAGGTAATGATGCTTTAAACAACTTGGCCAAGAAGTTTGTTTATTGTGTTTGATTATTTTTGTGAAACATAATATTGTACAATTTCTAGGTATAGTGATCTACTAGCATTAGTGGAAGACATCGTCGATTCCAAGGCTGTCCGAGTGTTACGTGGTCTTCCTGGTCGACGGGCAGCTGCGGCAGCAGCAGCAACTACTACTACAACATCAACGACCTCATCATCAACTTCCTCTTCCTCATCAAAACCCGTGTCGAAAAGCAAAAAGCTGGTAATAGATGATTCTGACACAGAATCAGATAGCAGTGAGGTAAGTAAAACCCTGTCATGCAGAATACAATAACCTCTACCTTTGCAAACACGGCCCCAGCCCATCGGGGCTTGAAGAAATAGATGGGCTGCGTGGTGCTTCCACGCAGAGCTGACACTGACCCGCACACAAGGACTGGTAAACCACTTAGAGGATCTAAGCCTGCCCACGCAAAGCTGTGCGAGTCAGACTGTCCATGCTTATAAACCCTATTGGTTTCATTGGGCGACAGGGCTTGAGAAGTCATTTCATTTCAATGTCGGGGTAAAAGTCCCACAAAATTGGAAGCAAGGTCTCCAAAATGACCTTTACAGTGTTGATGGGGACTTTAATATCAAATCAAACAAACAAAACCTTTGCAAACAGTGTAGATCCAGATCAGACGGCTTCTGAAGAAGTCATTTGATCAGGATCTACAATGTTTGTCACTCACTTTGTGAGAAAACTTGGAGCAAGGACACAACAAAACAGAAGAATTTATAAAGCTTCATTCATGCTCAACTTGGCCATGTATGAAATTTTTACTTTAAAAATCCTAAAATTTAGGACACCTTAAAGACACATTTTTTTCCTTATATAAAAGGGGTGGCCTGTCTAATTATCTGCAATAAACATTTCCTTCGGACCATAGTGCACATCAAAGGCTTACCTTATCTAAGTGATTATGAGGTGATTATGAGCAGATTGATATGTTTATTAGGGGGCTCAATAAGGGTACTTGAGTGATAGTATAATTTACTGAGATTGTTTCCAACAAAATATTATTTTAAATTACAGGCCTATAAAATTTAACCCCTTAAACCTCACTTTTATACAGTAGAACTGGGGTTTAGAGGGGTATTCATTATATTTCTTATTTCTGCTCAAAAACATATATTGTGTGTCCTCGTTTGAACCGCCTGGTGGAAGCAGTTCTCACGAGCAGTCACACTGTAAAAACAAATTGTGGCTACAATAAATCCATAATTCTCCAAAAATGTTGACATCAAATCAAACAAACCAAACCTTTGCAAACAGTGTAGTAAACCCTATTGGTTTCATTGGGCGGCAGGGCTTGAGAAGTCATTTCATCACAATGATGTGTAAAAGTCCAACAAAATTGGGAGCAACGTCTCCAAAATGACCTTTACAGTGTTGATGGGGATGTTAAACATCAAATCAAACAAACAAAACCTTTGCAAACAGTGTAGATCCAGATCAGATGGCTTCTGAAGGAGCCATCTGATCAGGATCTACAGTGTTTGTCACTCAGTTTGTGAGAAAACTTGGAGCAAGGGCAAAACAAAACATAGAAGAATTTATAAAACTTTGTTCATGCTCAACTTAGCCGAGTATGAAATTTTTACTGTAAAAGTCCTAAACATTAGGACACCTGAATTAAGGACTTGCCATAATTCTCCAAAAATTTTGACAAATTCGTTAACTTTCACACATGGCCCCCGCCCATTTGGGCTTGAAGTAATAGAGGGGCTGCTTGATGCTTCCACACAGAGCTGAAACCTACTGCACACGAGTACTGGTAAACCGCTTACAGGATCTAAGCCTGCCCAGCCAAAGCAGTGCGAGTCGGACCGTGCATGCTTATAAACCCTATTTGTTTCATTGGGCGGCAGGGCTTGAGATGTCATTTCATCTTAATGTCGGGTAAAAGTCCAACAAAATTGCAACGTCTCCAAAATGACAGTGTTGATGGGGATGTTAAACATCAAATCAAACAAACCAAACCTTTGCAAACAGTGTAGTTCCAGATCAGATGGCTTCTGAAGAAGCCATCTGATCAGGATCTACAATGTTTGTCACTCAGTTTGTGAGAAAACTTGGAGCAAGAGCACAACAAAGCATAGAAGAATTTATAAAACTTTATTCATGCTCAACTCAGTTCTTAGGATCATTATGGTGATTCTCGTAAAACTTGAAGTGCAAACTACAGTATAACTACAATAATTTGAGCACAGATATTGATTGATTTGATTTGAGGTTTAACGTCTCCATCAACACTGTTAAGGTCATTTTGGAGATGTTGCTTCCAATTTTTTGTGAATTTTACCCGACATCGAGTTGGAACGACATCCCAAGCCCTGCTGGGATAACTCTTGTACCATGACAATTCAAACTTTTTCTTGAGTCCTAAGAAAACTCTTCCTATAGCTCCAGATGTCATATATTTTAGAAAAAAAAAATTATACCTTGAAAAGATATGTTTTTTGTACGCAATAGAATTTCCTCTGTGAGGCAATCCTAATGAGTACACACAAGATTCCTCCATTGTGTAGTGGTTATGCTACTGGCCCCATAAACCAGTAGTGGGTTCGATCCTGGGCATCTCCTGATTTTTTTATTCGTCTTTAAACCGAGGTCCTGTCTCCATATGACCTTTGCTGTTGGTGCGGCATGAAACTCAAATGCAAACACACATAACTCCTTTATGATATAGAAGATCGAAAGTTTTTTATTTGTTTGTTTGTATTTGAGTTTTACGGCCCAGTCAACACTATTTAGGTCATTTTTGAGCCAGTCAGTTTACCTATCCACACTTTTCCTGTGCAGGCTTATACATAAGTGGTTAACCAGTACAGTGCACATTCTTTAAGCAGAAACTGCTTCTTGAATCAGCAGAAGGGAGAGAATGACGGTAGAAAAGGTCACCACAAAAGAATGTCGCTGACCCGGCAGGTATCGAATCCACATCCTCCAGATCACCAGTCAGAAGATAGAAAAGATTCCCCTGACCTGACCTGGCGCTATGATTAACCATCAGTAGTTCCAACTATCTCTAACTAGAACACGGTTATTTCATTTACTACGGCTAATTCGAACTCGTTCTGAAGTCCCTTGAGAGTATATCCCAAATATCCATATATTAAGGATAATACATGTTTTTATGCCCCCACGTATTCGGAGAATACCGGAAGGACATTAAGTTTTACCCCTGTCCGTTATTCCATTCGTCCGTCCCGACATCGTGTCCGGGCCATAACTCCTAAACCGTATGGAATATATTCATGAAACTTCACAGGTGCATTCATCACACTGAGACGATGTGTCATGAACAAGGAAGACAACTCCTGCTTGTTTAGTTTTTGAATTATCTGCCCTTGACTTACATCCATATATAGTCATTTCAATGTCGGGGTAAAAGTCCCACAAAATTGGAAGCAAGGTCTCCAAAATGACCTTTACAGTGTTGATGGGGACTTTAATATCAAATCAAACAAACAAAACCTTTGCAAACAGTGTAGATCCAGATCAGACGGCTTCTGAAGAAGTCATTTGATCAGGATCTACAATGTTTGTTAGCTCACCATCACGTAGTGACGAGGTGAGCTTTTGGGATCACTTTTTGTCCGTCGTCCGTCGTGCGTCCTTTGATCAGGATCAGAAGAAGTCATTTGATCAGGATCTACAATGTTTGTTAGCTCACCGTCACGTAGTGACGAGGTGAGCTTTTGGGATCACTTTTTGTCCGTCGTCCGTCGTGCGTGCGTACGTGCGTCCGTCCGTCCGTGCGTGCGTGCGTAAACAATTTCTTTAAACGACATCTCCTCCTAAACCACTGATCGGATTTTGACCAAACTTCACAGGAATGATCCTTAGGTGGTCCCCTTTCAAAGTTGTTCAAATGGTTCCGGTCCGTTGCACATCTAGGTCACAGGAGCCAAAAATAGATTTTTTTCACCAAAAACTTAAAAAATCTTCTTCTCTGAAACCACAAGGCCCAGGTCTTTGATATTTGGTATGAAGCTTCATCTAGTGGACCCCTACCAAGATTGTTCAAATTATAGTGCTGGGGCCAAAAATGCCCCCGCCCCAGGGCCCTTTGGTTTTACATAGGCTTATATAGGGAAAATCTTTAAAAATCTTCTTCTCTGAAACCACAAGGCCCAGGACTTTGATATTTGGTATGAAGCTTCATCTAGTGGACCCCTACCAAGATTGTTCAAATTATAGTGCTGGGACAAAAAATGCCCCCGCCACGGGGCCCTTTGGTTTTACGTAGGCTTATATAGGGAAAATCTTTAAAAATCTTCTTCTCTGAAACCACAAGGCCCAGGTCTTTGATATTTGGTATGAAGCTTCATCTAGTGGACCCCTACCAAGGTTGTTCAAATTTAAGTGCTGGAACAAAAAATGCCCCCCGCCATGGGGCCCTTTGGTTTTACATTGGCTTATATAGGGAAAATCTTTAAAAATCTTCTTCTCTGAAACCACAAGGCCCAGGTCTTTGATATTTGGTATGAAGCTTCATCTAGTGGACCCCTACCAAGATTGTTCAAATTATAGTGCAGGGGCCAAAAATGCCCCCACCCCGGGGCCCTTTGGTTTTACATAGGCTTATATAGGGAAAATCTTTAAAAATCTTCTTCTCTGAAACCACAAGGCCCAGGACTTTGATATTTGGTATGAAGCTTCATCTAGTGGACCCCTACCAAGATTGTTCAAATTATAGTGCTGGGACAAAAAATGCCCCCGCCACGGGGCCCTTTGGTTTTACATTGGCTTATATAGGGAAAATCTTTAAAAATCTTCTTCTCTGAAACCGCTAGGCCCAGGTCTTTGATATTTGGTATTAAGCTTCATCTAGTGGACCCCTACCAAGATTGTTTAAATTATAGTGCTGGGGCAAAAAATGCCCCCGCCCCGGGGCCCTTTGGTTTTACATAGGCTTATATGGGGAAAATCTTTAAAAATCTTCTTCTCTGAAACCACAAGGCCCAGGACTTTGATATTTGGTATGAAGCTTCATCTAGTGGACCCCTACCAAGATTGTTCAAATTATAGTGCTGGGACAAAAAATGCCCCCGCCACGGGCCCTTTGGTTTTACATTGGCTTATATAGGAAAAATCTTTAAAAATCTTCTTCCTGAAACCACAAGGCCCAGGTCTTTGATATTAGGTATGAAGCTTCATCTAGTGGACCCCTACCAAGATTGTTCAAATTATAGTGCTGGGGCCAAAAATGCCCCCGCCCCGGGGCCCTTTGGTTTTACATAGGCTTATATAGGGAAAATCTTTAAAAATCTTCTTCTCTGAAACCACAAGGCCCAGGTCTTTGATATTTGGTATGAAGCTTCATCTAGTGGACCTCTACCAAGATTGTTCAAATTATAGTGCAGGGGCCAAAAATGCCCCCGCCCCGGGGCCCTTTGGTTTTACATAGGCTTATATAGGGAACATCTTTGAAAATCTTCTTCTCTGAAACCACAAGGCCCAGGACTTTGATATTTGGTATGAAGCTTCATCTAGTGGACCCCTACCAAGATTGTTCAAATTATAGTGCTGGGACAAAAAATGCCCCCGCCACGGGGCCCTTTGGTTTTACGTAGGCTTATATAGGGAAAATCTTTAAAAATCTTCTTCTCTGAAACCACAAGGCCCAGGTCTTTGATATTTGGTATGAAGCTTCATCTAGTGGACCCCTACCAAGGTTGTTCAAATTTTAGTGCTGGAACAAAAAATGCCCCCCGCCACGGGGCCCTTTGGTTTTACATTGGCTTATATAGGGAAAATCTTTAAAAATCTTCTTCTCTGAAACCACAAGGCCCAGGTCTTTGATATTTGGTATGAAGCTTCATCTAGTGGACCCCTACCAAGATTGTTCAAATTATAGTGCAGGGGCCAAAAATGCCCCCACCCCGGGGCCCTTTGGTTTTACATAGGCTTATATAGGGAAAATCTTTAAAAATCTTCTTCTCTGAAACCACAAGGCCCAGGACTTTGATATTTGGTATGAAGCTTCATCTAGTGGACCCCTACCAAGATTGTTCAAATTATAGTGCTGGGACAAAAAATGCCCCCGCCACGGGGCCCTTTGGTTTTACATTGGCTTATATAGGGAAAATCTTTAAAAATCTTCTTCTCTGAAACCGCTAGGCCCAGGTCTTTGATATTTGGTATTAAGCTTCATCTAGTGGACCCCTACCAAGATTGTTTAAATTATAGTGCTGGGGCAAAAAATGCCCCCGCCCCGGGGCCCTTTGGTTTTACATAGGCTTATATGGGGAAAATCTTTAAAAATCTTCTTCTCTGAAACCACAAGGCCCAGGACTTTGATATTTGGTATGAAGCTTCATCTAGTGGACCCCTACCAAGATTGTTCAAATTATAGTGCTGGGACAAAAAATGCCCCCGCCACGGGCCCTTTGGTTTTACATTGGCTTATATAGGAAAAATCTTTAAAAATCTTCTTCTCTGAAACCACAAGGCCCAGGTCTTTGATATTAGGTATGAAGCTTCATCTAGTGGACCCCTACCAAGATTGTTCAAATTATAGTGCTGGGGCCAAAAATGCCCCCGCCCCGGGGCCCTTTGGTTTTACATAGGCTTATATAGGGAAAATCTTTAAAAATCTTCTTCTCTGAAACCACAAGGCCCAGGACTTTGATATTTGGTATGAAGCTTCATCCAGTGGACCCCTACCAAGATTGTTCAAATTATTGTGCTGGGGCAAAAAATGCCCCCGTCCCGGGGCCCTTTGGTTTTACATAGGCTTATATATGCTAAATCTTTAAAAATCTTCTTCTCTGAAACCGCTAGGCCCAGGTCTTTGATATTTGATGTGTAGCTTCATCTAGTGGACCTTTGCCAAGATTGTTCAAATTATAGCCTTTGTTGATGTTTGGTATGAAGCTTCATCTTTAAGACCTCCCTCAACATTATGCACATTAAAGCCCTGGGGCCAATAATGGCCCTCTCTGGGGCCAACTTGTTACACTATGGATCAGGTGAGCGATCCAGGGCCATCATGGCCCTCTTGTTTTTCTTATTTCTGCTCCAAGACATAGGTTGTGGGTACTCGTTAGAACCACCTCAATGAGGTGGTGGAGGTTCTAATGAGCAACCACAACCTGTGTTTGCAGTATAAATTATAAATAAGAAAAAAATATCACAGATTTCCATAGTAAATTAGCCATTTTGGAGATGTGATAAAATGCACTATGTCACACGGTGTGTTAACGTAATGAAAAGCTGCTCACATTTTTTTTTTTTTTCAGCAAAAATACCAGAGTATTAAATATTGTACTTACTAGAAAAGTTTACATTTTGACTACTAACCAGCTTGTTAAACTAATGATGCTCTGAACAACTGGGGCCCGAATTTTAATCATCAAGTGAACAAGTCCATGAGATGAACACCCCACTAAACCCCACTTTATATAGGGAAAACTGGGGTTTACGGGGGTATACATTATTTTTCTTATTTCTGCTCCAAGACATAGGTTGTGGGTACTCGTTAGAACCGCCTCAATGATAGAACTGCCTCAATAAGGCAGTTCTAATGAGCACCCACAACCTATGTTTGCAGTATAAATAAGAAAAATATCACAGATTAAAAAAAAATAGCCATTTTGGAGACATGAAAATGTACTTTCTTGTACACCAGACAAGGAAATCCGTGATTTTACCCGTGATTCACAATAGAAATGGAAGGTATGCAAGAAAAAGAATCCAATATGGGTGTGAGGGGTGGATAGAAAAATCCATCCCTCGGGATCGCTGTCCGGCATCACTCGGCAAGCCTAGTGATGCCGGACAGTGACCCTCGGGATGGATTTTTCAATCCATTTGCCGAGTGATGCCGGACAGTGTCCCTCGGGATGGATTTTTCAATCCACCCCTCACACCCATATAAGATTTTTATAGTGTCGCCCGGGCATGTTCTCGTAATGTCTGCTTTTCTATGCCACAGGATGAGAACATAAAGCCTCGACCCAAGAAGAGAAAAAAAGCATTACCAGTTGATGATGACAGTGACTGAAGGTGAAAAGGGAGACAACCGTCATGGGCATTCTTTGAGTGATAGAATTTGTACATGGAGGAAGGGTCTACTGCTAGTGCTGGCCGGGGTCCAGTCTCTTCTTGTGCAGAGGTGAAGTCAGTTATGCAGGAAACCAGTCTACCACTCCATGTACTCTAAATGCTTTTTATCAGTGTGAAGTTCCTGAGGTCAGAATGTGTTGGTACCAGTTTGCCACTCTATGCATTTCAAATGCTTGTCCAAGTCTGAAGACAAGGGGCTTAATGGTGTTACAGCTTCCAGGAGAAAATTGCTGTTGAACACATGCAAACTAGTGAAACAGGATGTTTTATAGTCATTCCAGTGTTGCCATAAGCATGAATGGTGAAAAAAGGGGTGGCGTCTAGTCAACCCAAAGACAGGTGTTTTAACATGAAATTGCTTTATAGTTATCATGTCAAAATATTGAACCCACTTTTGTGTGAAGAAAAATCGAAAGCAAAAGCAGTGGTATTTGAGAACTTTTGCCAAGTCTCTTATGCACCTGTAGAATACCTTACAGACAAGACTGGGGAGATGTCAGATGAAAAATCAGCTTTCTTGCTATTTATAGTGCGATCATTGATGTGAAAGCAGTTGTTTGTTAGCCTTGCACTGCAATGTATTCACCTTATTTGCATTATCTGCTGGTTCCTAGTCTGAATGTTATCAGTGTTGGAAAAACAGTTAACCAGACCCCCCTGACCTTTTCAAGCTCAGGGGGGTCTGGTAACCTGCTTTACCTATATTGACAATGTGCAAGCTGGGAGCCAGCAAATTATGCAAATATGGTGACAGGGGTTTTGTACTCCTAATGTTTGAAAATGAAATTTATAACAGTGATTAAATGACCGGAAATTAATAAAAAAAAAATTAATTTCTTGCAGCAGCTGAGGTTTTTTATCTTGCTTAACCCATAAGATGCCAAACACAATAATTGTCATCTGCTTTGTCTTCTGCTGGTTACTTAAATTAAAAGGCATTTTTGCAAACAATATCGACCAAGACACGCCTGCTCCTCTAGAAGCTGTCTGGTCTTGGCCCATGCTGTTTGTCTATACATAATTATGTTTGAAGAGCTTGCAAGAATATGCAGATGACATATAAAGGATCTTAAAAGTTACATGAGTGTTCATGTATTATTGAATTTATTAAACAAGTTGAGGAAAAGGGATAAAATGCGAGGCTTTGCCGAGCATTTTATCCCTTTTCCTCAACGAGTTTAATAACTTCAATAATATATGAACATGAATGCAAGATTCTATTTATCATATGACATTTAAAACACATTTTACCTATTCACGATTTTCAACAAAAATGTCAATATTACGTTATTAGTAAATGCGACATCATTAATGACGCCGTACATGTAACATTATGGAGCGTATCTTTCTAATTTGCATATTTAATCCACTAGTGGATTATCAAATTTATTACACGGCGTTATAACAATCTCAGACGCGACGTCATGTGATTAAAACAGACAACATTTTCATATGCAGTTTTTATTGGCATCTTAAGGGTAAAGAAAGTTAAAATGACATAGACTGTTGACATTTTAATCTTGCATATATGAGCAGGATTTGACATTTTAATCTTGCATATATGAGCAGGATAAAGTTTATGCTCAGCTGAAGTTCTGTAAGCTTGGGCCAAGTTTCAAGAGGAATTAAATATGTAGTTTTTGAGCAACATATTTGCAAAGATGATTGCAATTTACAGATATTTTAAGATTCTAACGCAGCCTGATTCCTGTTACTGTCTTCAGTGTCTGAATTTGCCACAGAATTCAGGTTGATCTAAAACAGAACCCGCCCACAGAGGTTGAAATGACGCATAGCACTGCAATGTCCAGCAATGTCTTTACCAACTATGGGACGCCACAGTGCTGGGCAATTTGGCCACATATGCGCCTGCATTCCTTGCACAGTAAACAAAAATATAATTAATTTATCCTTGTGTATTAATTTATCCCTGTGTATATCTCCAATTTTTTTGGAGTTTAACGGCCCAGTCAAGACTATTTTAGGTCATTTTTGAGCCGGTCAGTTTACCTATCTACACTTTTCCTGGGCAGGCTTATTATAGCCCCGCTTTGAAAAAGTGGGGGCTATATTGGATTTGGCTTGTCCGGAATTCCGTCTGTAATCTTGTCCGGAATTCCGTCTGTCTGTCTGTCTGTCTGTCTGTAATATTTGATAGTGGGTACCTTGTTACCGCAACTCCTCTTACAGTTCTAGGTCAATCCTTTTGAAACTTTACAGGTGTTTTCATATAGGTCTGAAGATGTGCATATTCCTTTTTCATTATCCTTAAATAATTTTTTTCACTTATTTCACCTTTTTTAACTTAGACAATTTTTGAGATCTACTAATGTTAAAATGTATAGGGAGTAGCTACCTTGTTACCGCAACTCCTCTTACAGTTCTAGGTCAATCCTTTTGAAACTTTACAGGTGTTTTCATATAGGTCTGAAGATGTGCATATTCTTTTTTCATTATCCTTAAATAATTTTTTTCACTTATTTCACCTTTTTTAACTTAGACAATTTTTGAGATCTAATAATGTTAAAATGTATAGGGAGTAGCTACCTTGTTACCGCAACTCCTCTTACAGTTCTAGGTCAATCCTTTTGAAACTTTACAGGTGTTTTCATATAGGTCTGAAGATGTGCATATTCTTTTTTCATTATTCTTAAATAATTTTTTTCACTTATTTCACCTTTTTTAACTTAGACAATTTTTGAGATCTACTAATGTTAAAATGTATAGGGAGTAGCTACCTTGTTACCGCAACTCCTCTTACAGTTCTAGGTCAATCCTTTTGTTTTCATATAGGTCTGAAGATGTGCATATTCTTTTTTCATTATCCTTAAATAATTTTTTTTACTTATTTCACCTTTTTTAACTTAGACAATTTTTGAGATCTACTAATGTTAAAATGTATAGGGAGTAGCTACCTTGTGATCGCAACTCCACTTACAGTTCTAGGTCAATCCTTTTGAAACTTAACAGGTGTTTTCATATAGGTCTGAAGATGTGCATGTGCTTTTTTCATTATCCAAAACTTATTTTTTAACTTAGACAAGGCGTAGGTACCTTGTTAGGGATTTAACCCTCTCACAAGTCTTTACCTTTAATTCATGAGTCTTTCTCCTCTGACAGGGCTATAGCGGGGCTATAGTCAGATCCTCTGACAGTTCTAGTTAACAGTTAACCAGTACAGTGCATTCTTTTGCCAGAAACTGACAACTGACCTTGAATCAGAGGAAGAGAGACAATGACCGCAGAAAAAAATTTCATTATCAATATCGACGAAAGAATGTTGCCAACCCCGGGTAACGAACTTGCGTTCTCCTGATCACCAGTCAGACTCGCATCCAACTGAGCTACCGAGTCTCTTCACTCTCCATATGAGTGTAGAGACAAAAAGTCACTTCCATTGCTGAACGAAATAGACATAGAAAAAATAATACTTATTTAAAAATATATGGAAAATTTTACCACCAAAAATTAAAAATTTTAGATAAAAGAAATTCTGGTATTTTTCACGCAAAACAAATAGTGGAATCTCTGTAGAAGCACCTCTGCGAGGCGGTTCTAATGTGTATCCACAATCTATGTTTTTGAGCAGAAATAAGAAAAATAATGTAAATGCCAGTTTTTATCTCATCTGTCACGTAGTGGAGAGGTGAGCTTTTGGGATCATTTTTTGTCCGTCATGTGTCTGTCCTTTTGTAAACAATTTCTTCAAACAACATCTCCTCCTAAACCACTGATTGGATTTTGACCAAACTTCACAGAAATAATCCTTAGATGGTCCCCTTTCAAAGTTGTTCAAATGGTTCCGGTCCATTGCACATCTAGGTCACAGGAGCTAAAAATATTTTTTTTTTACTGAAAACTTAAAAATCTTCTCTGAAACAGCATGGTCCAGGTCTTTGATATTTGATATCTAGGGGACCTCTACCAAGATTGTTCAAATTATAGCCCTGGGGCCAAAAATCCCCCAGCACCGGGGCCCACCAGTTTTACATAGATTTAAGAGGGGTGATCAATAAATTCGAGAACTTCTGCTATAACTTAATAATGAAAAACGATACGAATACTGTTTATTATTTCTCAACATAGGATCCCTTGACCTTGATACACTTTTGACATCTGTTCATCCACGTGCCGAATGCGTGACGTAAGCCGTCACGTGACACCTCCCTAAGCGCCACTGTTATAGCAGCCCCTAGTTCATCTCGCGTCTCATATTTTACTCCACGCAGCTGATTCTTCACAGTTGGAAACAGGAAAAAGTCACAGATAGCCAAGTCTAGGCTATACTGTGGAGGCGGTAGAGTTTCGATACCCAGTTCCTTGAGGGTGGACGTCACAAGTTGACTCACATGCACTGGAATGTTGTTTTGGTGCAAAATGAACCCCGACCTTACAAGTTCAGGACGTTTATCTCGACTAGCTCTCTGCAACTGGAATTTAATTAGATGTGTAGTATTCACTATTGACTGTAGTTTTAGCTGGCACCATGTGATTCAACACAATTCCTTTTGTGTCACAGAATATGATGGACATAACTTTACCCACTGACTTAGAAAGTCGGGCTTTTACAGGCGATGGTGACGATGCATGCTTCCACACGGAACTCTGTTGCTTGCTTTCCGGCTCAAAGAAGTGGAACCATGTTTCATCACGTTATCATTTTATTCAGGAACCCATCACCTTCCTCTGCCTATTGGATGAGAATATCTAGACAGATCTGTTTCCTTACTCTCTTCTGGTCAGGCTGAAGTAGACGGGGTACCCACCTTGCACAGACGTGGCTTAATTCAAGCTTTTCTGTCAGAATCTCTTGGGCTGTACCATAACTTAAGTTAAAGTCCTCCGCTACATTTCTAAGGGTCACTCGCCTGTCTTCCATTAAGTATTGTTCGATGGCAGCACAGTTTTCCTCTGTAGTAAACTTCACAATGCGGCGTCATCTTTGGTGGATGTTCTTCCGTCACTGAAGCGATGCCACCATTTATGACTATTAGATTTCGAAAATGCTGCTTCTCCGTATACATTTTGGAGATCCTCTTTGATTTCGCTCATAGTCTTCCCTAATTTTATGTAGAATTTAATGATAGTTCTCTGTTCTGCAACGTCGTCATCCATTTCTGAACGGTGAACGTGAAGTATGAAAATATGACGTCATTGAAAAACTAGTGACGTCACGAACGTAATACCTTGATGATGTTGTCCGTAACGTGCTATTCTATCAACCATATAAATTTTATTGCGATTGGTTGTATATTAAAAAAGTTATAGCAAAAGTTCTCGAATTTATTGATCACCCCACTTATATAGGGGAAAACCTTTAAAAATCTTCTTGTCGGAAACCAGAAGGCCCAGGTCTTTGATATTTGGTATGAAGCTTCATTTAGCGGACCTCTACCAAGATTGTTCATAATATAGTCCTGGGGCCTGAAATGCCCCCACGCCGGGGCCCACTGGTTTCATTTGGGGTATATAGGGAAAACCTTTAAAAATCTTCTTGTCTGAAACCAGAAGGCCCAGGTCTTTGATATTTGGCATGAAGCTTCATCTAGTGGACCTCTACAAAGATTGTTCAAAATATAGTCCTGGGGCCAAAAATGCCCCCGCGCCAGGGCCCACTGATTACACATAGGCGTATACAGGGATAACCTTTATAAATCTTCTTGTCTGAAACCAGAAGGCCCAGGTCTTTGATATTTGGAATGAAGCTTCATCTAATGGACCTCTATACCAAGATTGTTCAAATAATAGCCTTGGGGCTAAAAATGTCCCCGCGCCGGGACCCACTAATTTTACATAGGCTTATACAGGAAAAAACCTTTAAAAATCTTCTTGTCTGAAACCAGAAGGCCCAGGTCATTGATATTTGGTATGAAGCTTCATCTAGTGGACCATTACCAATTTTGTTCAAATTATAGCCCTTGGGCCAAGAATGTGCTAGAGACACTGATACTCAGGTGAGCGATTCAGGGCACTGTGGGCCTTCTTGTACTTTATAAAAGTGAGTTCAAGGGGGTCAAAATTATATAAGTTTGTTTTAGTAATGCTGTTTGGGCAAGATGAACAATGTACATTTACACAAAAGCCTCTTTATATAGCATTATGGTAACGGGCCTCTGTGGCCTACTGGGTAAGAGTGCTGTCATCATTAGGTCTCCCCTTTAAATTCGAGCTCCACTGGGGTCATGTGTGACGCCAAGTTCTGCAAAGGAAGCTCATGTGTTTTTTATCTGGGTACTCCAGTTTTTGCCCACAATATAGGGTGTGGGGGGATGATTCTAACAAATGTCCACAACAGTTGTTTTTAGCTCACCTGGGCCGAAGGCTCCAGGGGAGCTTATAGTATAGTGGGTCCTCCGTCGTCCGTCGTCCGTCCGTCGTCCGTCCACACTTTTGAGCAGCTATATCTCTGTATCCTGCAGGCTGATCTCAATCATTTCTCATCTGTAGCATGCCTCTGGTGGGGCATTGATGACATAAACTTTTTTTTGAAATCGCTCTTAAACTTTGGTTCCTATGGCAACCACAAGGTCCCATAGACTTACTATGGGAAAATGCTTGTCATCACCGTAGCGCCTTCAGTTTTGATCGGATCTTTCTGAAACTTATATGTAAGGTGGCTGTGGATAAAATCTCGGATGAGTTCGAAAACTGGCCAAGTCGGCCCATTTATCATAGAGTTACGTCCCTTTGATTGCTGAAAATGCCCATTTTCGACCTTGTCATCACCGTAGCCCCTTCAGTTTTGATCGGATCTTTCTGAAACTTATATGTATTGTGGCTGGGGATAAGACCTTGGATGAGTTCGAAAACCGGCCAAGTCCGCCGATTTATCATAGAGTTACGTCCCTTTGATTGCTGAAAATGCCGGTTTTTGACCTTGTCATCACTGTAGCGCCTTCAGTTTTGATCGGATCTTTCTGAAACTTATAGGTAAGGTGGCTGTGGATAAAATCTCGGATGAGTTCGAAAACCGGCCAAGTCGGCCCATTTATCATAGAGTTACGTCCCTTTGATTGCTGAAAATGCCCATTTTCGACCTTGTCATCACTGTAGCCCCTTCAGTTTTGATCGGATCTTTCTAAAACTTATATGTATTGTGGCTGGGGATAAGACCTCGGATGAGTTCGAAAACCGGCCAAGTCCGCCAATTTATCATAGAGTTACGTCCCTTTGATTGCTGAAAATGCCGATTTTTGACCTTGTCATCACCGTAGCCCCTTCAGTTTTGATCGGATCTTTCTGAAACTTATATGTAAGGTGGCTGTGGATAAAATCTCGTATGAGTTCGAAAACTGACCAAGTCGGCCCTTTTATCGTAGAGTAACGTCCCTTTGATTGCTGAAAATGCTGATTTTTGACCAATCATCACTGTAGCCCTTTCAGTTTTGATCGAATCTTTCTGAAACTTATATGTAAAGTGGCTGGGGATAAAATCTCAGATGAGTTCGAAAACCTGCCAAGTTGGTCCATTTATCACAGAGTAACATCCCTTTGATTGCTGAAAATCCGATTTTTGACCTTGTCAACACCGTAGCCCTTTCAGTTTTGATCGGATCTTTCTGAAACTTATATGCAAGGTGGCTGGAGATAAAGCCTCAGATGAGTTCACATACCGGCAAAGGTGGCCTATTTATCATAGAGTTAGGTCCCTTTGATTGCTGAAAATGTTGATTTTTGACCTTGTCAACACTGTAGCCCCTTCAGTTTTGATCGGATCTTTTTGAAACTTATATGTAAGGTGGCTGGGGATAAAACCTCGGATGAGTTCGAAAACCGGCCAAGTTGCCCCATTAACTATATAGTTATGTCCCTTTGATGGCTGAAAATGTCGATTTTTTACCTTGTCATCACCGTAGCCCCTTCAGTTTTGATCGAATCTTTCTGAACCTATATGTAAGGTGACTGGAGATAAAACCTAGGATGAGTTTGAATACCGGACAAGTTGGCCCATTTATCATTGATTTACGTCCTGTTGATTGCTGAAAATGCCGATTTTTGACCTTGTCATCACCATAGCCCCTTCAGTTTTGATCAGATCTTTCTGAAACTTATATGTAAGGTGGCTGGGGATAAAATCTTGGATGAGTTCGAAAACAGGCCAAGTAGGCCCATTTATCGTAGAGTTATGTCCCTTTGATGGCTGAAAATGTTGATTTTTGACCTTGTCATTACCGTAGCCCCTTCAGTTTTGATCGGATTTTTCTGAAACTTATATGTAAGGTGGCTGGGGATGAAACCTCCGATGGGTTCGAAAACTGGCCAAGTCGGCTCATTTATTTTAGAGTAACATCCCTTTGATTGCTAAAAATGCCAAATTTTGACCTTGTCATCACCGTAGCCTCTTCAGTTTTGATCGGATCTTTCTGAAACTTATATGTGAGGTGGCTGGGAATAAAATCTTGGATGAGTTTGAATACTGGCCAAGTCTGATCGGATCTTTCTGAAACTTACATGTAAGGTGGCTGGGAATAAAACCTCAGGTGAGGTCGAATACCGGCCAAGTCGGCACATTTATCATAGAGTGACGTGCCTTTGATTGCTGAAAATGCCTATTTTCGACTTTGTCATCACTGCTGCCCCTTTAGTTTTGAACGGATCTTCATGAAACTTACAAACAAGGAAGTCAGGCAGAAAGCTTGGAGGAGTTTGAAAACTCTTGTTTTTGAACTTGTCATCACCATAGCCATTTCAGTTTAGATCGGATCTTCTTAGCAAGTCAGGAATAAAAGCTTGAATGAGTTTGAAAACCGGTGAGGTCAGCCTGTTTATCATAGAGTTACATTCTACTTGATTTTCAGAAAATGCTTACCCTGTCATCACCATGTCCTCCCATAAAGCCTTCAGTAAAGGTTGGCACTTCCTTAAACTTTGAATCTGTTAGCTCAGGTGAGCGATACAGGACCAAGCTAGCTTGGTCCTCTTGTTTGAAGCAAGGGAAAAGGATCCATTTTTATGCCCCAGGAATCAAAGATTCGGGGGCAGATAGTTTTTGGTCTGTCTAACTGTCCATCTGTTTGTCTGTCCGCAAAAAACTTAACATTGGACATAACTTTTGAATGGTAACTAATAGAGGGTTTTCATATTTCACATGTGCATTCCTTGTCACAAGACCGTTTCAGTGGTACCATAATCTCGTGACCTCGACCTTTGACCTACTTTTAAATTTTAACATTGGGCATAACTTTTGAATTGTAACTGATATGGCTTCTGTATTTCACATGTGCATTCCTTGTCACAAGACCTTTCCAGTGGTACCATAATGTTTGACCTTGTGGCCTTGACCTTTGACCTACTTTTTAAAACTTTAACATCGGCCATAACCTTTGATTGGTTAGTGACAGGACTTTCATATATCACATGTGCATTCCTTGTCACATGTCCTTGTCAGTGGTACCATAATTTTTTATGTCCCCGGTAGCAATAGCGGGGACATATTGTTTTTGCCCTGTCTGTTTGTTTGTTTGTTGGTTTGTACGTGGACAACTTTAACGTTGGCCATAACTTTTGAACCGTTTGAGTTAGAGCTTTCATATTTGGCCTGAAGGTTCCTTGTGACAAGACCTTCACATTCATGCAAAAAAATTTGACCTGTGACCTTGACCTTTGACCTACTTAAAAGAAAAAAATAGCATTGGTCATAACTTTTGAACCACTTGAGATACAGCCTTCATATTTAGCATGTATGTTCCTTGTGACATAAGCTTTACATTCATGCAAAAAAATTTTGACCTGTGACCTTGACCTTTGACCTACTTAAAATAAAAAAAATCACATTTTTAGTCATAACTTTTGAACGGTTTGAGATAGAGCCTTCATATTTTGCATGTAGGTTCCTTGTGATAAGAGCTTGACATTCACACAAAAAATTTTGACCTGTGACCTTGACCTTGACCTTTGACCTACATAAAAGAAAAAGTTAACATTGGTCATAACTTTTGAACCGTTTAAGATACAGCCTTCATATTTAGCATGTATGTTCCTTGTGACAAAAGCTTTACATCCATGCAAAAAAATTTGACCTGTGACCTTGACCTTTGACCTACTTAAAATATAAAAATAACATTTTGGTCATAACTTTTGAACGGTTTGAGACAGAGCCTTCATATTTTGCACGTAAGTTCCTATTGACAAGAGCTTTACATTCACACAAAAAATTTTGACCTGTGACCTTGACCTTTGACCTACATAAAAGAAAAATATAACATTGGTCATAACTTTTGAACCGTTTGAGATACAGCCTTCATATTTAGCATGTAGGTTCCTTGTGACAAATGCTTTACATTCATGCAAAAATTTTGACCAGTGACCTTGACCTTTTACCTACTTAAAAAAACAAAAAACATTTTTGTTCATAACTTTTGAACCGTTTGGGATAGAGCTTTCATATTTGGCATGTAGGTTCCCTGTGATTAAGGTTTTTCATTTATGCAAAATGTTTGGACCATGACCTTGACATTTGACCTACTGAAAAGAAAAAATAAAATTGTCCATAACTTTTGAACCGTTTAAGATAGAGCCTTAATATTTGGCATGTAGGTTCCTTGTGACAAGAACTTTACATTCATGCAAATTTTTATGACCTTGACCTACTTTAAATAAAAAATATTATTGTTCATAGCTTTTGAACCGTTTAAGATAGAGCTTTCATATTTGGCATGTGAGTTTCTTGTGTCAAGGGCTTCCCACACAAACATCTTGAACTGTGAGCAACTTTGAATAAAAAATGACCATGCTCGGGGACATGTTCGTGTTTCACAAACACATCTTGTTACCTCCTGACCTTGACCGTGATGCTTGACCTACTTTTTAAAAACCTTAACATTGGCCATGATATTGATTGGTTAGTGATAGGGATTTCATATTTCAAATGTGCATTCCATGTCACAAGACCTTTCCAGTGGCACCATAGTTTCTTATCTTGTGACCTTGACATTTGACCTACATTTTAAAAACTTTACTATTGGCTGTAACTTTCGATATGTAAGTGAAAGGGCTTCCATATTTCACATGCACATTCCTTGTCACAAGACCTTTCCGGTGATACCATAATATGTGATCTAGACTTTGATGTTTGACCTACTTATTAAAGACTTTTTTAACATTGGCCATAACTTTCGATTGGTTAGTGATAGGGCTTTCGTATTTCATGTGTACATTTCTTGTGACAAGACCTTTCCAGTGGTACCTTAACTTTTTACCTTGTTACCTTGACCTACTTTTTAAACACTTGAACATCAACCATACCTTTTGATTGGTTAGCCAAGGGCCTTCATATTTCACATGCACTGTCCGAGGGCATCCGTGTTTCACAAACACATCTTGTTACCTGTTAAACTACTCCTTATTGGAATTCTTTATAGCCGCAAGTTCTTCATAATGGCAAAATGTTAGGGAACAAATATCGGTATAAAGAGAATCCTATGTACATATAAATTCTAAGTTCTGTTAACCTGCCCAATATCTCGTGGGCAGGTTAATAAAACTGAGAAACAATCAGAAAATGCTCTGTATGAACTATTGTGATCAGTCATTGTCTGTAATGTATCATGCAGCATAAACAATTTTCTTAGAATGATGATACCCGAACCCATGGGCCTGTTTCTTTCAAATTTTGTAGGAATGTTGCCTTGGTGGTTCCCTGCCAAAATAGCTAAATTGGTTTCCCTCTAGTGAACCAGCTGGCAGCCAGAGCTAAAGTTAAAAAAATCTTTAAATGACCTATGTTGCTTAGATGACCTTCTACTAAAAAAGCTAAACCGATTCCACTCTTATGAACAAGATGGCTGCCAGAACTAGAAAAAATCTTTTAAACAACATCAGACTGAAAATAGGAAAATCTTTTAAACAACATCATCGCCCTGCCCACCAGGGCTTGGAGAAATAGATTGGTCTACCTTGTGCTTCAGCGCACAGCAGAAACAACTGCACATGAGTGCTTGTAAACTGCTTGGAGGGTCTAAGCCTGCCCAGGCAAAGTGATGTAAGTCTGACTGTCCATGCATATAAATCCTGTTTGGTTTCATTGGGCGGCAGGGCTTGAGATGTTGTTTCATCTCAGTGTCGGGTAAAAGTCCCACAAAATTGGAAGCATTGTCTCCAAAATGACCTAAACAGTGTTAACGAGTATGTTAAACCTCAAATCAAACAAACAAAACTAAACCTTAAGGCCAGTTTCAATCAAACTAGGAATATTGCCTAGTGACTCACTACCAAAATAGATAAAACAGTTTTCTCCAATGATTTGTTTGATTTGGAGTTAACGGCCCAGTCAACACTATTTAGGTCATTTTTAGCCGTTCAGTTTACCTTTCTACACTTTTCCTGGGCAGGCTTATAGGTAAAGCGGTTAACCAGTACAGTGCACATTATTTCACCAGAAACTGACAACTGCCCTACTTCAATCAGCAGAAGGGAGAGAATGACCATAGAAAAGATATCATGATAAACTCCAATAAATAATATGACCACAAGAGCTAAAAATAGAAAAAAAAATCTATAAAAGACTAGTCCTCCAAAAAATCTTTAATAGGCTACTTTCATTCTAACTTAACAAGAATGTTGCATGGGTTACTCTCTACCAAAATGTATAAGATTATTGCTCCATTGAACAAGATTGCTGTCAGTACTTAAAACAGAATCAAAGTACTGAAAGTACTGAGGAAAGTTGATTTATGAGGTATATTCACCATGATAAAATGGTAGTGGTAGATTAAACAGTTCTCTAAGTATCTTTTTGACAAGGTTGAAAAAGGAGTTTAACCAGGTTCGACTAAGAAACAAATTCCTGTTGCTTATTATTGTCCTCGTGACAATCACTGACCATCTGACTGGCGCCGACCCTGAACAAAATCCAGGTATTGGTTATTGATAGCACCTCTAAGATGTCAGAGCGGAACGTCAGAAGAAAATTCTGGACTGTGCTTGTTTATTTGTTTGTATGTTTGTTTGCTTGTTTTGAGGTTTAACATCCCCGTCAACGCTGACTAGGTCATTTAGAGACGTTGCTTCCAATTTTGTGAGACTTTTACCCAACACTAAAATGAAATGACATAATTATCAAGCCTGTCGCGCAATGAAACCAAATAGGCCTGTGTCATGGATTCGCACCACTTTGCCTGGGCAGGCTTAGATCCTCTAAGCGTTTTACCAGTACTCATGTGCGGTCGATTTCAGCTCGGCGTGGAAGTATCTTGCAGTCCGTCTATTTCTTCAAGCCCTGATTGGCGGGGGCGGTAGGACTGTGCTCGTGCATTTGGCCATTGGCAAACAGAACCTTCATAATCAGACGCCACATAATGCAGAGTCCGATCAGATCTAATGTACCTGCTTAAATGAACAGTCTGATTCTCAGTTCATGACTATTCTCCAAACTTACATTCAGAGACGATCGATCCACTAGTTCTCTCAGCACTTTGTTTAATTGAGTATTTACGCAAATACGCTGTTTATCTGGAGCACTGGACGGGAGTGAACTTTAAACCCTATTGCTTTCTTTCGGCGAGTCATGGGTCTCCAAAAATGAAGTGTACATTGCTTTCGGAGGCGTTACAGCAGGGCCCTTTTATTTCTACATTTTAAACAGTGGAGACGCTTCGACTTAGATTCGTCTTCCCAAGTGTCTATAAAACGAGTGCATATGCACCCAAAAATGCACAGCTTCCTTTTATAACACTGAAGGTTTCTGATTCGAGATCACAGAATGAGGTGTCTGATCAGTGGCTTCTGAATTTGCTTAACCAATATATGACAATGGAATCTTCCAACAAATAAGTTCGGAACAGGATTGTCAGATTTGTTTTTGAAAGTTGATTTTTTAAATCAAGTTTCTTTGTCACTACATTTCTACTTCCGGTACTGGACCGCGTTGCTCCACTTCCGCTGTTCGTTCGCTGCATAAAATAGTCCAAATGAACTCTTGAAAATTAATTTTGCAGGCCGGCCCCGCATGGAACGTCTTTCAAAATATTTGAGTTTTCGACACTTTATAAGGATTGAATATAAATTGGCACAGAAAGACGAATTCTGAAAAGTAAACAGTACTCTGGAACTATTTTCCTACGCACTTTTCGGTGATATTCATGTTTTACTCTTTCATCCCTGAGTTTCTAAACAGGACTCTTCTTGCCTTAAATATATTCTTATAGAAAAGGATTTCTGATTAGTTCACAGACAGGATGGCAGACAGTGTACATGTAAATTCTGGCGAGACGTTCTAGCTACGTGCCGTCTTATCAGGATCTACAAGGTTTGCATAGATACAGTGTATTTCTACTTCGGCGTCTGCACCGGTCTACAGGGTTAAAAGAGTTAGCTTATCACAACCATTTACTGACCTACAACTCGCCTGCTTTCGAGAGCTCTAATATTACAAAACACGTGTTGTTTAAATCAAGTGCTATCTATATTTAATCCTTAAAGACCAGCCTGCTGTTGGACCAGGTCAGCTGCAGACAAGAATATTAATGGGTTTTCTGGCTTTCGAGGTCAAGTCTAGGTCAGTTACAACTTAGGTGTATATTAGACTTTGCGAGAAAGGCTGTCCCTTTCAACCCTGGAATATGGTACAGATACCTATGCAAACAGTGTAGGTCCTGTGATATAATTCTAGGTGCCATATTTAGCAGAATGGACGAGCCCAACTTCAGAGATGGAAGAGTACACTCCATAAACTCAAGGTAGTGAATTAGTCAAAGCACTGACAACACTCATGCCGATTGTCTCTAAATGCAGGCTGGTCATTAACGGGGACTTGGACCGATTCGTCTAAACTCAAGATGTTAGAAACTGATGCAAAAATGTGTAGAACAAGATCAGCACCGTGCTCTGCGGCGTTTGAACTGAGTCTACAGTGTTATCCAGATCCAACATTTGATTCAAGTGCAGATTTTACAGATATCACCTATTACATGTACCCAACACTGACAAACGACGCGGCTATGTTTGGGTTGATTGTTAGGCATTCGACCCGAAGTTACTTATAAGAAAAGTGATTCAGAGCTAACATCTATGTGACTATCACTGACTTCTCAGAATAACACTTTTTTTCGTGCAGAAAATAGCCGCGGTGAGATCAGGGTATTCCATAAGACTGAAGAGGGTTATCCTGGAATCATATGGTGAGCTTGGCAAAAAGTGTACAGCAAGATCGGACGCTGCAGAACCCGCTTCTTATCAAAATCTTCACTATTTGTTTGGAATTTCAGGGTTAGATTAAACAGTTTAAATCTCAGCACAGGACTATTACCCCAACCTACATCCCACAAACACTTTCAGTGCTTTGATTCTGAAACCAAACGATTGCATGATTCCAACTTGCTTAGGCACCATGCCCTTAAGCTAAAAATGTTCAATCAATCAACCGTGACGTATGGTTACAGTCCGGTCACGATCCTGTGTACCACCTTCACACCAGCACTGACAGAAACCACGTGTTCAGGATATAACTTTTTATGTATGATGTAAGGTCGTGCCTAGAAAAGAAGAAACTTAATTTTTTAAGTGAGATCGTATTGCAACATTTTTCATTTAAGGATCGTAAGCGTGCCCCTGGACTGTTAGATTGAGTGAGTGAGTGGTTGAGTTTTACGTTCCACCAACAGCTAAGGACATACAGAGACGATACCTCGGTTTAAAAGTCTAGAGAAGCCCGGGGTCGATCCTGCGACCACTGGCTTACAAGTAGCATAACCACTACACCACGGAGGCTTCTAATGGACAGTTAGAAGCTGGTCGTAAAGTGGATGATGTTGACTCTGATTTTTGGCGCCACATGTGTGTGATCTATCGCCTACTGGAGCGACATCTTACTATAAACAGGAGACGCTAGTGGACGTCGACGTAGCGGAAGACCGACGCCAGTACGTCAAGATCGATTCATCCGACAAACGCATATGCGAAACAGATTTCCGCTAGCAGCTGCTACACTGTACCTGTAGATAAACAAGGGTCCCAACTACTAATAAGCACTGACACTGTTCGTCGCCCTTATGCGATGCACGTTTGAGAGCTAGACGTCCCTGTCGTGACCAGAAATAACACGTTGACATTACATAGTATGGATCACTTACGCTGGTGCATGAAATACGTAAATTGCCATCTAAGCGACTGACGTGATATGCGTTTCCATGACAAATCGCACTTCAGCGTGAACCACGCCGATTGTCGTTTCGGGGTGTTTCGACGTATAGGTGTAAGCTATGCCGAGTCGACTGGTGCGTAATAGAGCATGACATATTGGGTGGAATAAGCGTAATTGTGTGGCGCGCTATTGCATGTAGTTAGCGAACGCAGCTTAGTGTCATTAAGAACATTCAAGATCATGGCTGAGAATTTAACTGAACAGCTAGACGTTACATCAATCAAGTGCGTGTGCCCCACGCGGTTCCATTTATTTGTTTACGCTCAGAATCCGGGGTATTTTGTCCAGCAGTATTACGGGCGGGCTCATAGTGCTGTTCTTACTAAAAAAAATGTCTCCAGGCAAGTGGAATTCATGTACTGGGCTAGCCAGCCTTTCTCCTCCAATCTCTTTCCCATTAAGTATCTTTTTGGAGAGGTATCCACAACCGACCACATAAAAACTGTTACTTATGGACAGTAGCATTGTTAAAACTTGAAGTTTAATGTTTGGTTCAGAAAACGTAAATGGTGTCTTTCAAAAATTCTTTCATAATACTACCGGTCTATAGACATCTGGAAACATATCATATAATGGAAAATGCAGAACTCCTTTTCTAAATTTTAGGATCTTTTTAGAAAGGTTTGCTGTAAGTTTTTCACAGTGTTATGATTTTCTCATAGAATCTGTCATTTCAGTGTCTTTGACGCTTTGATTATGTCCCGACGCCCGAAGGAACATAGCTCCAAGCGGCTGCACAACGTATGTGCATCGTCGTATCAATGCGACGTTGATGCGACGCTGCTAAGACATCATATGCCCGCTAGGAGAACTTCTCTGTAAGATTATTAGCAGACATGTACTGAGCTAATTTAGAACTTTATGGTTGGACCATGAAGAAATTTGCAGGCACGTTTTTTCCGTATTTTCTTCGCGGGGGTAGTTGAGTGAGGCAATGGCGATGTGTGTCTTGTGTCACTGGGGAGTCCAGCTGATATTGACTTACAGTTGGGCAACACCTGCTGTTCTTGCAGCAGGTAACGGTAGAGTGAGGGAGTGTTGATATTTCTTCTGTTTCTAACTTCCATTCATTTTCCTCTTTCTCCTCTGTCCCGCACTTTCATCTTCTCTACAACGGGCCTGCCAATCGGGGCTTGAAGTAATATATGGGCTGCATGATGCTTCCACGCAGAGCTGAAACCGACCCGCACACGAGTACTGGTAAACTGCTTAGAGGATCTAAGCCCGCCCTGGCAAAGCGGTGCGAGTCGGCCCGTCCGTGCGTATGAACCCTATTGGTTTCATTGGGCGGCAGGGCTTGAGAAGTCATTTCATCTCAATGTCGGGTAAAAGTCCCACAAATTGGAAGCAACGTCTCCAAAATGACCTTTAAAGTGTCGACGGGGACGTTAAACCTCAAATCAAACAAACAAACAAACAAACAAATCGTCTCCTCTACTGTCTCTTCTATCTCTTTTCCCCTTTCTCTTGGAGCAGACAAAATGATCCACTAGGGTTGACCTGTCGTTAAACTCAAAACAATCGATGAATCATTTTTTCTTTGTCGAATTTTTTAACCCACTTGGACCTTGTCAAACCAGAACCAGAATCAGAATTGTAACTGGTGACACGTCAAATGGCATTCATACACCAGGACCTGTGATATGGGAAGTTAGTCTGTATATTATTTTTTCAACAAAATATCTAGATAACTGCTTGATCTACGACCATCATTGTTATATAATAATTATTCCTCATAAATCAACTTTCCTCAGTACTTTCAGTACTTTGATTTTAAAGGTAGGTTTTGCAAGAATATATGTTTTTTAGCAATCAATGCAGACTCGGATCAGACGCCAAGTTGTGCTGCGTCTGATCTGGGCCTACAATACTTACATGCCAGAAAAAGTGACGCTAGTTATATATGGGCTAATGTCCAGTCCAGAAACCGAGGGGTGAAAGGGAAGGAACACCTGTGGCATCAAGTCTGCCTTGATATAAAAGGATACACCGAGTATCAAAGCTGGAAAACTCCAGTTCGGCAACTGAGGGGTGAAAGGGAAGGAACACCTGTGGAATCAAGTCCGCCGTCAGCGCAAATGTTAAGAAATCAATGCGCTGGAAAAGGAAATGAGGCAAGTGCTTAATTTGGACTATTTTATGCAGCGAACGAACAGCGGAAGTGTAGTAACGCGGTCCAGTACCGGAAGTAGAAATGCAATGGCATAGAAACTTGATACCAAGTATCAACTTTCAAAAATGTTAACCCATTTGGTACCAGAAACCCCAAAATGGGTACCCTGGCAAACAGTGCAGGCCCAGATCAGACGCCGCAGAACTTGCCGTCTGATCAGGGCCTATACTGTTTGAAAAAAGTTAAGCCATTTTCCAAACAAAAGTTGAAGAAAACACACCTAACACCCCTAAAATTTGAAATGGACTCCTGCTATATATAAGGAGGAAGATTCCATTTGTTACAAAAAGGTTAAAGTCAGTGATCAACATCACTTCCACAAGCTATGACATGTCTTGAGCTCATCTGAGTAATCAAGGGCCCTTTTTTCCCTGCATTTTTGTATGAAGACAAATTAGAATAAACTGACAAATGACTTCTGTGATTCTGAGTTAATCTTTCTTTTATGTACTTAAGAACATTGATAATCCTTCTGCAGAGAAAAATAGAATTTTGCTTTATTCCAGAATTGTTTTAAAGTCTACTTATTTCAATTATATATCTGTCATTAAAATGGAGCAACTGTTATTTCCAGAATCTAATTCCAGAGTGTCACCAACAGCTGTTTTTGCGAAGCTCTGAAAATACCATTATGAAATATCTTGGCTTGTCATTATTAACCCTTTACCACTCAGATACGTAGAAGCCTCCGTGGTGTAGTGGTTACGCTACTCGCCTTGTAAACCAGGGGTCGCAGGATCGATCCCGGGCTTCTCCAGACTTTCGGATGAGTCTTTAAACCGAGGTCCCGTCTCCGTATGACCTTAGCTGTTGGTGGGACGTAAAACTCAAACACTCCACTCACTCACCACTCAGATACGTGTTTTTACGTGTCTGCACTCCCCCCCCCCCCCCCCCCCCCCCCCCCCCCCCCACCATTTTATGCCCCAGAAGCACCTAAAATCTGCATTTCTATCCCTGGATAGTTATGTTTGCTTAAGGATTTGTTGGGCAAAAAAGTGACCTGTTTTTTCGCACGCCTCCCTGCTAAAAATATTCGGGGGGGGGGGGGGGGGGGGGGGGGGGGGATTGAAAAATTTTGGGTGTATGGCCCAACCGGCCGCTAAAATTTATATCTGAGGGTGTCTGGGGTCAAAAATGCCTGAAAATTGATGCTGATAAAACATGCTGCAAACAGTGAAAATGGCCAGTGCCAAACACCTTAATTGTTGCCTTGACAGCTGTGTGAAGATTAAAATGTTGTCCAAAATTCATGTGAAAACACACTTTTTGCCAAATTTGAGATGCCCCCTCTTTACCATGACAACCATGATCAAGTCATGAAAGGTTGCATTTGAAAGGCTACTGCCCAATGAACATTCATACCGAGTTTGGTGTAAAACAGACCATCTATTATGAAACAATGGCTAGTTGAAGTTGCTGTCAGGTGCAAACACTGTGAAAATCAGCGAAATTCACAAAATCCCTGAGTGGTAAAGGATTAATGGTTTCTCCCATGCATGTAATGTAGATGCTCTTAGACATCTGAGCTCAGTTGTTCAGCGCCTCGTCAGCTTAACGAGCTAGTTAGTGGTCAAATTCTGGTTGGCAAAATACCTAAAACAATGGTATTTGTGCGGAAAATTGTGAGTAACTTTTGCATATGCAAAGCCTTTTCAGCAGAATTTTTTTTTCAGCAAGAATATTAGTACATGTACATCATCATGAAAACACGCCTATCTAATTTTGACACACTTTTATTGAGTAAAACTGGGGTTTACAGGGGTAAACCTTACTTTTCTTATTTCTGCTCTAAAATATAGTTTGTGGGTATTCGCTAGAACTGCCTCGATGCAAAGATAAAAGGCTGCTGGCCAAGTGTCGGGGGAGGCCAAGTGTCTCCCGACATTCGAAATGTCAGTATGTGGTGAGTATAACATATGTCGTAAACCATGTTTTGGGAGTTGACTTGTGGAAACAAGAGTTTCTGTTGATAAAATGGAAAACTGACAAAGGGCCATAACTCTGGTAAAAATCAGTCGAGTATGACTTCAATGAAATATCATCAGGTCATAGGAACAATAACTGGAAAGTTTCATCACAATCCCTTGAAAACTGTAGGAGGAGTTGTGGAGACAAGACTGAGTCTCTGGATGGACAGACTGATGGAAGAATGGATGATCCCACCACTATAGTCCCCTTCGACTAACATTGGGGGATGAAAGTGTTGTTAGGTAAACGTATTCGTTTTATATGAACTAAATAGTGTTGACTGGCATTTTAACTCCAAACAAATGAAAATGGGGTACTGTAATGATTCTAAGTATTGGGCCAGATAGGCCTAAGCAAACATGGCAGACCTAGATCAGACTGCTCCGGAGCAGTCTGATCAGGGTCTTCTCTGTTTGCCATTTGGACTCCTTGCTGGATCATGAAACAAATTTGTTAAATTTTTAGGAGAAATACAGCAAGTCCTCAAGGTGTCTGAATTTTTAGGATTTTTACGGTATATATTATCCAATGAGGATCAGCCTGTGTCTATGTGCAGTCTGAATTGTCTTTGCTGTGTGTTGTATGGATGTCCCTTCACCCAGTTTCTTAATGCAGAGATTTTTTGTTTTGGGAGTTTGACGACCCAGTCAACTCCTCTACATCATATTGATCCGGTCAGTTTACCTAACCACACTTCCATGGCAGGCTTGTACACAAGCCATTAATCAGTACAGTGCCCATTCTTTCGCTAGAAAATTCCGTCTTGCCTTCTTGAAGCCGTGGAAGGGAGAGAATGACCATACAAAAGATTACATGATCAATCTCCATCTAAGAATGTTGCCAACACCAGCAGGCAGGGCTCGAGAAACTGAAGAATCCAAATCGGTCCAGCCAGATTTCCCCGAAAAATACGGAAATTGCCGATCGGTTTAGGTAATTTCCATAAACGTCCTTGGCGATTTGCATTTTCAAAATGTGTTATTAGCGTAACGAATTACATACCAGTATTGCTGTTACACTTGTCAACGGATATAAGCACCAGTATCTCGATTATAAACAGCAATTATTGCTCACATCGTTCCGATTTCATCTACTTTCATTTTCCCAATATCCGGGTCACTCAGAACCTGAAAACCGCTAAAGGGAAACAACCTACGTGGGGCAGTCAAAGACCATTCCCCTTTTTAAAACCTCTAAAATATTTCTTTTATTTCACGCATTTTACTTTGTTTACAAATGGCGACCGATAATGCGGCCACGTGGTCGGAAAATGATGTCATACGGTTTCCGTTTACACAATACACATTAATGCAGTCAAGGACGTAAAACACACACCTGTTTTATGTCATTGATTTTAATGGAGCGTATTTCTAAAAACAATCGTTTCGAACGGGTTAAAAATCGAAAAACATTTCTTTACTCTCGAACCAAAAGATGGCCGAACGAGAGTTATTGAAAATCTTACATAGCCGAACCGAGTTTTAAAGACTATAAATACATATTTCACGATTACACAAGCCTGAAACAAATCGCTTTGTCTACAAATGGCAACCGATATTGAAGCCACGTGATCGGAAAATCAAGTCATGCAGTTTCATTTTAATTCATTCAAGGGCGTAATGAAAATTGCGCCCTGTGAAAAAAAAAAATTATATTCAAATACCGGTTCTATAGTAAGCCATAAATTAATGACTTGTGTAAACAAACTAGCATATGTCCTGCATTGATTCACCTAATTTTCTCACCTTGCCAGCTTGCCGATAACGCCTTAGGCCAGTGTTCACGGTTTAATAATTTTGACACACATTTCAAATTTCGCTGCTATAAGATCAAAGAACCCGACGTAGACTTGTCCGATTTTCACCTAGTTAGATAATGAACCGGTCTAACACCTTGCGCTGTTTGCGATTTTTGTATACATGCTTGGATTATCAGTGGCAAACGGTCAGCTTGTTTTTACAATGTAATGATTTAGCGAAAATTTTCGAACCAATTTATTTAAAATGTTATAGAATTATGGACCGATTTTTTAATCTTCTTCTAAAGTCAAAATCGGTTTATGACAGCCAAATTTGGTCCGGAACCGGAAAACCGACATTTTCTCGAGCCCTGCCAGCAGGTATCAAACCCATGACCTGATCAGTCAGACATGAATCCGACTAATAACCTGAGGCTGGCTCAAACAATAAAGGCAGAGTAATAAATGAATGGGCACCCAGGCTGATTTGAGAATCTTCTCTGTGTGCACATGCTCGGATACCCCTTTTTATCAGTTACCCCCTGTATATATTGCATTGTAATACATTGACCTGATAAAGCTTTGCTATCTCAGGACAAGTGAGCTTTATCAGGTCAACGTGACGTTGCACTTTTATGAATGAACCGGAGTACTGGAAAATGACAAAAAATGTCATTGTAACTGGGAAAAATGGCAATATTACTTGAAAAAAAAAATATCATAGGAAAAACATGGTCAGCTGATACTAAATATATCGATCACCAGAATGCTTTGACGCACTGAGGACCATCAATAACTGACGGTAAATTGCTAATTTAAGAGTGTACAAGGGGATAAACTGATAAATAGAATACCAGATTCGTGTCATTTGATATCAAGTTTATCAGGCTCGAGTTTGAGAACGCATGTAGAATCGCTACAAGCGTTCTCGAAGCCTTGCCTGATAAACTTGA
Organism: Lucinisca nassula; assembly: GCA_963580285.1. Classification (NCBI taxonomy): domain Eukaryota; kingdom Metazoa; phylum Mollusca; class Bivalvia; order Lucinida; family Lucinidae; genus Lucinisca; species Lucinisca nassula. Next base: position 57,666,586 of record OY757018.1, on the reverse strand, counting down.
TATCAAAAGACACCAACCTGGTATTCTCTATTTATCCCCTTGCAACAAACTCATACTTCTGTATTGGGTGTTTGTGTCTGTGTGCCTGTAACCTTTTGAACAGGATAGAAGACAAAGTTATCATGATGGAAGCATCAAACCTTTCATAGTTCCCATGGAGAGAGGATGAACCCTATTGATATTCAAGGTCAGAGGTCAGTGTCACAATGGACTTTACATTAAAAACCTTGTGAACAGGAAAGAAGTCAAGCTATTATCACAGAAGCATCAAACCTTCCAATTGTCCCCATGCAGACTGGATGAACCCTGTTCATTTTCAAGGTCAAGGTCAGTGGACTTTACATTAAAAACCTTGTGAACAGGTTAGAAGACAAAGCTATCATCATAGAAGCATCAAACGTTCCACAAATGGTTCCCCATGGAGAGAGGATGAACCCTACTGATTTTGAAGGTCAATGTCATAATGTACTGGGCATTAAAAACCTTGTGAACAGGATAGAAGACAAAAGCTATCATCATTCATAGAAGCATCAAACCTTCCATATATATTCCCCATGGAGAGAGGATGAACCATACTGATTTTTAAGGTCAAAGGTCAAGATCACAATGGACTAGACATAAAACACTTTGAGAACAGGTAAGAAGCTGTCATCATTGAGGCATCAAACCCTCCTACCACTGAGAGAGGATGAACCCTATTAATTTTCATCATTAAAGGTAAAGGTCACAATGGATTTGACATTTACAACCTTGTGAACAATAAAGAAGGCAAAACTGTCATCATAGAAGCAGCATGTTGCCCATGGAGAGGATGAACCCTATTGATTTTCAAGGTCAAGGGTCAAGGTCACGATGGACATGACATAAAAAACCTTGTCAACAGGATAGAAGACAAAGTGATCATCATAGAAGCCTGAAAGGTAATCTATAGCCCTTAATATGTCTAACATTATTACATACTCGGATTTGATCTAGATATTGAAGAGCTGTATGCAGTTGGGAGGGGATGCTATGCATGTATGCATCTTTAGTGTTTGAATTTAGGTTTAACCTCCCCTTTAACACTATTTGTAATTTCGGAGACCTTGCTTCCTATTTTGTGGGACTTTTACCCAACATTGAAATGAAATAAATTTAATGACATATCAAGCCCTGCGGCCAATGAAATCAATAAGGTTTATATGCACAGATAGTCCGACTTGCAACTCTTGGGGCAGACTTAGACCGTCGATGAGCACTTGTGCGGTTGGTTTTAACTGCGTGGAAGCATCATGCAGCCCAATCTATTTCTCAAGTGTTTCTGCATCAAAATGCTTCTATCTATCTATCTATCTAATCTATCTATCTATCTATCTATCTATCTATCTATCTATCTATCTATCTATCTATCTATCTATCTATCTATCTTCTTATACTGACTCGGTCACATCTGGCCATAACCTCAGTTGATTGGGTGGCTAAATTTAGAATTTAGCTGGAAAAAAAAAAGAGACGGACACTGGATGCGTCCTTAAAACTATTTACAATCTGCATAACAGAGGTATCCTAAAACGCATACCTCTGAGTCCCAATATTACACTGTGCAAGCTTTGAACTCTTCTGCGGACTTGACATTCACCGCAGAAGAGGGAAGACTATTCCATTGGGGAATAGTTCTAGGAAAGAACGAGTTCTTCAGGGCATCACTATAGGACTGGTATCTACGATATGAGTTGTTTACTTTTGATGCCCTTGTTTGGGTCGACACTGTTACAGGGGTCAAGTACCTATCTTTATCAATAGACACTGAATCAGAGTGTATCTTGTAGAAGAAGGTTAAAGAGGACTGCTCACGACGGGCCTCCAGGGACAGCCACTCTAGCTCATTAAGCATGTCACCGACGCTACTTCTATTTCGCCATCACCTACAGGTCCATCGAGCAGCTGTCCTCTGCACCTTCACCTGCTGAGTCTGAGTTTTAACATAGGGATGCCAAATGGGTGATGCATATTCAAGTTGAGGGCGAACCAATGTTTTATATGCAACATCCTTTGTCTGCCTAGGTGCAAAAGCCAAGTTCCGTCTAAGGAATCCTAAAGTTGCTTTAGATGTAATCTCTGAGATATGTTGACCCCAATCAAGATCGTCAGTGATAGTGATACCAAGATATTTGGCGGAGGATTGAACATGCCCCAAAATTTGCTGGTGAAGAGTATAGTCAAACTTAATTTGCTTGTCTGGAGGGTGTCGTGACACCCTCACTGAGTGACATTGGGCCACATTGAACCACAATTGGCCTCCCACTGTGCAAGTTGATCCAGGTCATCTTGTAAAATAAGACAGTCAGAAGGAGAATATATGTTCCTATACAGGACACCATCATCAGCAAACAAACGGACCGATGACCTGATATTATCGGGGAGATCATTAATGAAAACCAAGAAAAGGACCGGTCCAAGGACCGAACCTTGGGGGACTCCAGATAAAACAGGGACTGGATCAGACGCTTGGCCATCAAGTACAACTTGTTGTGAGTGCCCAGAGCCATGAGCTAATCCACCTATGTGTGGATCCTCTTATCCCATAGTACTCCAGTTTATGTAATAGCCTTCTGTGAGGTACCTTGTCAAAGGCCTTAGCGAAGTCCATGATGATCAAGTCAGTCTGTTTGTGGCCACGGTTTATGGCCCCATCCAGATTGCTCACAATGTCATGGAGATGCTTCAGAGGTTTGGGTATCATTTGTTTGATAGTTTTTGTTTCTGCATCAAAATCAGTCTCAGTTACTCCTAGAGCAGGGACAAGTAAAATGTGGTCTTATGAATTGGGTGTGCTTAGTGAAGACTCGGACCAGTCTGTGTACTGTAATGATCCTAAGTATTGGGACAGGCCTAAACAAACAGTGCATAGAAGCCTCTGTGGTGTAGTGGTTGTGCTACTCGCCTTGTAAACCTGGGGTCGCAGGATCGATCCCAGACTAATCCAGACTTTCGGATGGGTCTTTAAACCGAGGTGCCATCTCCATATGAACTTAGCTGTTGGTGAGACGAATAACTTGAAACACTAAGCAAACCGTGCAGACCCAGATCAGACTGAAGGAGCAGTCTGATCAGGGTCTACAATGTTTGCCATTCCATCTGCACTTTTTGGACTCCTTGCAGGATCGTGAAACAAATTTGTTAAAATTTCCTCAAGGTGTCTGAATGTTTAGGAATTTTTACAGTATCAGAATATTCATGAAGAAGCTTACGTTACACTACGAAAACACGCCTATATGACATTGACCCCCTTTAACCCCACTTTTATATAGTAAAACTGGGGTTTTCAGGGGTAAACATTATTTTTCTTATTTCTGCACAAAAACATAGATTGTGGCTACTCGATAGAACCGCCTTGTCGAGGCGGTTCTATCGAGTACCCACAATCTATGTTTTGAGCAGAAATAAGAAACATATCAGAATTTTTATCAGAAAATTTTCATTTTTTTGGTAGTAAAATTTTGCAATATGTATGTATAGGTGTGCGTGTTTTCGTAATGCATGTCTCCATATTCAGCCAGTCTTAGTAGCTCAGATGCAGGACAGACTGGTTGGTGATCAGGTGGTAGCGGGTTTGATACCTGCCAGGTCAGCAACAATTTTTGTGTAGAGATTGGTCATGAAATCTTTGCTATGGTCACTCCATATCATGGATTCAAGAAGGGCAGTTGTCAGTTTCTGGCAAAATATGGCCTGCCAAGGATAAGTGGTTAGGTGAGCTACACAGCTTGATATGACCTAAACAGTGTGGACAAGGTAAAACAAAACATATCCATATACTTAACAGCGCATGAATGCATAGGCTGGTCTTGGTCTTTGTTGTGTACACATGCTATAGGACATATTATCCCCTGTGGCTCAAATGAAACCTATTAACCAATTGTATACTAGTGGACTCTTCCATTACTATATGTTGGTCATGTCAATTTGTCATATAAGGGATGGCAGGCCTATTTGTTCTTATTCCATTTTTGACAGAAAATTTTGTTAGCAAATAGTGCCGGCCCTGATCAGATGCCGCGTTCTGCGGCGTCTGATATGGGCCTGCTCTCTTTGCCAAGGTACCCTTTTAGGGGTTTCCCGCATACAATGGGTTAACCATTATTCTGCTCAACAAATTAATTTTGCCACACCCATTTTTGACTATCAACCAATTAAATTACTTAATGTAATTTATCCTTTAGATTCACCAACTGAATGACAAACACTGAAGATCTAGATCACATGGCTTCAGAAAATATCTGATCTGGATCTACACTGTTTGCAAAAGTAGAGCATATCTTGATTCAGCAGAACAAGTTAAAGGAGTACTTGCTAAACTAAAATAAATATGAAGAAAAGAGAAAATGCATCTCGTAATTATCTATTAACACTTTAAAAGCGAACGTACACCCCAACCCCTTTATAACACTGCTTATGGGGTGTGTCAGTTTAACAGCTGTGTTAAAAATGCATACTTTATATAGAACAAGAATTCCACAGAAGGCTATGGGGGTGGGGGGGGCAGGCTTAGATCCTCTAAGCGGTTCACCAGTACTCAAGTCCGGGATCGGTCTCGGCTCTGCTTGGAAGCATCATACAGCCCATCTCTTTCTTCAAGCCCCGATGGAAGGGTGCCAACAAAGTCAGTGAACCATGAAATGTAGGTCAAGGTCAAATATGGATGCTTGCATTTAAGTTGCCATCCCCAGATACAAGTTTGTACCAAGTATCATTAATGAAGCTCCTATAGTTCTTGAGAAATAAACTAATAAACTTTAGGAGGCCTTCATGCGGACTGAACAAATTATTTGTCTAAATCGTGACGGAAGTAAGGGCGAGGATTGTGGCCACGTAAAATGGATTTAAGCCCCCCTCCCCCCCCCCCCAGTGGAAATCTTTCCACTGACCTTTCCAAGGCGGTTCTTCTGTGGCGATTTATTGTCGCACCTGCTTTAGCAGGAAGACATAGGCGTGCAAGTTTCCGTCCGTCTGTCCGCACCAACGAAACGACATTTAGGGGGCAAAAAATTTGGACAGTTTGACACTTAAGTATATATTCGTGAGTCCAAATGGGGTTTATTCCGTTATTTGGGTACTTAAGTGGCAAAAATTCGCTCTTAGGTGGCTTGCCGCTTAAGAGAATTTGCCGCTTAAGTAGTCAATATGCCGACGCCTAGCCACTTAAGTATCCGTTCGTGAGAACGTCCGTCCGTCCGTCCGTCATTCCGTCAACATTTTACACTGGATGTCTTGTCATCGCAACTCCTCCTACACTTTTAGACCGATCATTTGGAAACTTTGCATGTGCTTTCGCCATGGTATGAGGATGCGCATGTGGTTTGGACTTAATCTTCAAATCAATTTTTGTCACTTTTTCCATATTGTGAACTTAGTCATTTTTAGGTATGCGATACGTACCTCTTGTCATCGCAACTCCTCTTACAGTTTCATACCGATTATTTTCAAACTTTGCGTGTGTTTTTGCCATGGTATGAGGATGCGCATGTGGTTTGGACTTTATCGTCGGATCATTTTTTGTCACTTTTTCCACATTGTAAACTTAATCATTTTTAACCTTCAATTGATATATGATAGGTACGTCTTGTCATCGCAACTCCTCATGCAGTTTTATACCGATCATTTTGAAACTTTGCATGTGCTTTTGCCATGGTATGAGGATGTGCATGTGGTTTCGACATAATTTTCAGAATATATTTTTCCACTTTTTGCACATTATGAACTTAGCCATTTTTAAGATTCATTTGATATACGATAGGTACCTCTTGTCATCGCAACTCCTCCTACAGTTTTATACCGATTATTTTGAAACTTTGTGTGTGATTCTGCCATGGTATGAGGATGCGCATGTGGTTTGGACTTTATCTTCGGATAAATTTTTGTCACTTTTATCACATTGTGAACTTAGTCATTTTTAACCTTCAATTGATATATGATAGGTACCTCTTGTCATCGCAACTCCTCTTGCAGTTTTATACTGATAATTTTGAAACTTTGCGTGTTCTTTTGCCATGGTATGAGGATGCGCAAGTGGTTGGACTTTATCGTTGGATCATTTTTTGTCACTTTTTCCACATTGTGAACTTAGTCATTTTTAACCTTCAATTGATATATGATAGGTACCTCTCGTCATCGCAACTCCTCTTGCAGTTTTATACCGATCAGTTTGAAACTTTGCGTGTGCTTTCGCCATGGTATGAGGTTGTGCATGTGGTTTCGACATAATTCTCAGAATTTTTTTTTTCACTTTTTGCACATTGTGAACTTAGCCAATTTTAAGCTTCAGTTGATATACAATAGCTACCTCTTGTCATCGCAACTTCTCTTACAGTTTTATATTGATCATTTTAAAACTTTGTGTGTGTTTTTGCTATGGTATGAGGATGTGCATGTGGTTTTGACTTTATCTTGGGATCAATTTTTATCACTTTTTCCACATTGTGAACTTAGTCTGTTTTTACCTCACATATATAGGCTATGGATTCTTCTCAAAGCCCTATATTCATTTCTTCTGCTTTAAATAAACTTATATTTTTTGTGTGGGGCAGGTGGGGAGCAGGTGCGACATCAACTTCACCGAAGTTGAATTTCTGGTTTATATTGTTGTTTGATACTTACTGTGTGTATCACTTGTGTCTTTTTATTTTGGATGGCCATATGGCCATTTTGTGGGAAAGTAACTGTCCTTATGGCCTTCCTTTGTTTAAGTTTCAATTATTGTCTGGTCGCTTAATGTTTGTGTTTCTTTCCCTTTGGTGTCTTTGGTGGGTGGAGTAAGTTAATTGTATCGATTCCTGATCTTTGTTTTACTTCTTCTTTACCATTAGGGTGAACGCTAGGGTGATCGCAAATTTTGACGGACGTTCTCACGGATGTATACTTATGTGGCTATTTTTGGCAGGATTGATACTGAAGTGGCTACTTTTAGCCACAGAAAAGATTTTTGGTGTCTAACGGAATAAATCCTATGACTTAGGTGGCTATGTAAATGGACAGAATCAATCTAACTATCGATTTGTTGGTGCGCCTTGACAAACGGACGAACAAACAAACGGACAGAAAACCGGGCACGTATATCGCGCCATGCTAATAGCAGGCGAGACAAAAAATCACCATTTATGGTCACTTGTCATGCCTGCTATTTGCATGGCGCGATACAGTAACAGGAGTCCAAATTTCCATCCATTTGTTCATCCATTCATTCGTCAAACCATCAACATTGGCAACCACCCTAGCATCCACCCAAATTTACCACAGGCACAACATAGCCTTTGGCAGAATTCTTGTTCCACATAATGCTTACATTTTTCTGATCTATCTTTAAACCATGTCATATCCAAAACTGTGTTACAACTAACAGCGTTGTAAAAGTTTGTGGTGTATATATTTTCGCTTATTTTTGGAGAAAATCAGGCATGAGATTTCATAAACAAGAGGCCCATGGGCCACTATGCTCACCAGAGCTCAGGTGGGCAATGCCAAATTGCAGCCATGTATTTTAACATATCATTTTAATCTGCCAAATGAACCCCCATATCCAAATGAGCATCAATGTGGACTCAGTATATGAAACATTAGGCCTTTTATGAAGTAGAGGGGGTGGGGCATGGACCCAATGGAGCCCTGGTTGGTATCACTAAATGTGTCTTATCACAAAGAACAAGAATATATATGGTTTAGCAGTGGGGATCTGCATGGCTGGAGATAAAAGTGGAGGGGTTGGAGCATGCCCTGTCGTTCCCAGGAAAGCCCAAGATTGTTGTCCCTAAATGTGTCTCATCATAAGGACCAAGTATATATATGGTTTAGGGGTGGGAATCTGAACGGTTTCCATGATATCCTTTCATGAAGTGATAAAGGAGAGGACTGGCCCCTGCGGACACCCCTACAGTAGGTGTGCAAATAATAAGGAACAAGAACATATATGAATATGGGGTGGGGATTTGAATAGTTTCTGAAATATATGGCCTTTTATGAAGTGGAAGGGCGGGGCACATTGCCTCAGCACAAAGAGACCCCCAAGTTGGTGTGACTGAATGAGTCTTATCATAAGGAACAAGAATATATATGGTTTAGGGGTGGGGATCTGAACTATTTCTGAGATATGTGGCTTTTAATGAAGTCAAGCGGTGGAGCAAGGCCCGGGCATGCCCCGGGGACTCACAAGCTGGTGTCAATGAATGTGCCTTATCATAAGGAAGATGAATACATATGGTTTAGGGGTGGGGCTCTGAACAGTTTCTGAGATATAAGGCCTTTTGTGAAGTGCAGGGGTGGGGCAAGGCCCAGGGAGACCCGCAGGTTGGTGTCCATGAAAGTGTCTTATCATAAGGAACAAGAATATATATGGTTTAGGGGTGGGGATCTGTAAGGTTTCCGAGATATTGTGATATTATGAAATGGAGGGGGTGGGGCATGGCCCCAGCACATCCATGGGGACCCCCAGGTTGGTGTCACTGAATGTGTCTCATCATAATGAACAAGAACCTATATGGTTTAGGGGTGGGGATCTGAACAGTTTCTGAGATATATGGCCTTTTGTGAAGTGAAGGGGTGGGGCATGGCTCCGGCGCACCCCGGAAGACCCCCAATTTGGGGTCAATGAATGCGTCTTATCATAAGGAGCAAGAATATATATGGTTTAGGGGTGGGGATCTGTAAGGTTTCCGAGATATTGGGCCTTTTATGAAATGGAGGGGCGGGACATGGCCCTGGCGCATCCCGGGGGACCCCCAGTTTGATGTCACTGAATGCGTCTTATCATAAGGAACAAGAGTATATAGGGTTCAGGGGTGGGGATCTGAATGGTTTCCGAGATATTGGGCCTTTTATGAAGTGGAGGGGGTGGGGCATGGCCTCGGCACATCCCGGAGTACCTCCAGGTTGGTGTCACTGAATGCGTCTTATCAATAGGAACAAGAATATATATGGTTTAGGGGTGGGGATCTGTAAGGTTTCTGAGATATAGGTCATTTTATGAAGTACTGGGGGCGGGGCATGGCCCCGGCACAACCTACTGGACCCCCAGGTTGACATAAAAGCATATGGCTGAGAGAAGTTTACTAAAGGAACATTTCTATGAAAGTTTTTTCAAAATATCTGCAAAGGCTTTGTAGTTAATTCCATTTTTCAATTTTCCCCATTATAAGTCTATGGAAAATCTAAGTTGCCATAGCAACCAAACTAAAGAGCCGAATTTCATAAAAAACACAAAACCTGTAAAGGCAAATATGTAGAATATTTCCATAAACTTTCAGCCTCATAGAGAATACGGTTTCTGAGGAGATGATTTTTTAAGTATTTTTTTTCTATTTTTTCATTTTGGTTTCCATGGCAACCAATAAAACTGAGCAGTAGGCCTAAAATCATATGGCAGATACAAGATTGCTTAAGGAACATTTCTATGAAAATTTTGTCCCAATATCTGCAAAGGCTTGGCAGTTATTGCCATTTTTCAATTTTCCCATTATAAGTCTATGGGAGCTCTAAGTTGCCATAGCAACCAAATTAAAAAGCTGATTTTCATAACAAACACAAACTTTCAATCCCCCAGCCCAAGGATGCTACAGATAAAATTTGGGCTGAATCGGTCCAGTGGCTTCAGAGAAGATGTTTGAAAGTGTTGACGTCAGACGACGACGACGACGACGACGACGACGACGCCGGACAACTGCCTATCCTATAAGCTCCCCCGGAGCCTTCGGCTCTGGTGAGCTAAAAACAAGAGGCCCATGGGCCACTACGCTCACCAGAGATCATGTGGTTTATACCATATACAGGCAGGGTGCCCATCTGGGTCATGTGACAACAATACCACGAATAATGTTTAATTGCCTTACCCCCATAGAGGCTTTTCATGTTATTTGGTTTCAATCAGCACAGCTCTTTTACTGGAGAAGAAGATAAAAATACTGAATCTGAGCCATCCAAGACAAAGGTCAGTAAATGATCTTGACCTTTGGAATTAATAAACCTCCATTCAGCTAACTGCAAATATCATTTTTGATGTCACAACCTACCAGGCAATCAGAAATATCCACTACTTTGCCATTTGTCCATACAAATGTCTAAGTGACCAAATTTGACCTTGACATAAAACAGGTCAAGGTCAACCACAAAGGTCATCATTTGAAAAAACTTGGTAGGGCCAGAGTCCCTGATGCTGCATACCAAGTTACAAGATCATCGGCCATTCGGTCCTTGAGAAGAAGATTTTTAGCTCACCAGAGCCAAAGGCTCCGGGGGAGCTTATAGGATAGGCAGTTGTCCGTCGTTGTCGTCGTCTGGCGTTAACATTTTCAAACGACATCTCCTCTGAAGCCACTGGGCCGATTGAGTCCAAATTTCATCTGTAGCATCCTTGGGCTGGGGGATTGAAAGTTTGTGTTTTTTATGAAAATTGGCCCATTAGTTTGGTTGCTATAGCAACTTAGAGCTCCCATAGACTTATAATGGGGAAAATTGAAAAATGGCATTAACAAAACTTTCATAGAAATGTTCCTTAAGCAATCTAGTATCTACCATATGATTTTAGGCCTACTGCTCAATTTTAATGGTTGCCATGGAAACCAAAATGCAAAAAATAGACAAAAAATACTTAAAAAATCATCTCCTCAGAAACCATATGCTCTAGGAGGCTGAGACTTTATGAAAATATTCACCATATTTGCCTTTACAGGTTTTGTGTTTTTTTATGAAATTTGGCCTTTTAGTTTTGTTGCTATGGCAACTTAGAGTTTCCATTGACTTATAATGGGGAAAACTGAAAAATGGCATTTACTGCCAAGTCATTGCAGATATTTTTACAAAACTTACATAAACATGTTCCTTGAGTAAACTTCTCTCAGCCATATGCTTTTATGTCAACCTGGGGGTCCCCTAGGTTGTGCCGGGGCCATGCCCCGCCCCCTCCACTTCATAAAATGCCTTATATCTCAGAAACCTTACAGATCCCAACCCCTAAACCATATATATTCTTGTTCCTTATGATAAGATGCATTAAGTGACACCAACCTGGGGGTCCCCCGGGATGTGCCGGGGACATGCCCTGCCCCCTCTATTTCATAAAATGCCATTTATCTCAGAAACCATTCAGATCCCCACCCCTAAACTATATATATTCTTGTTCCTTATGCTAAGATGCATTAAGTGACACCAACCTTGGGGTCCCCCCGGGATGTACCGGGGACATGCCCCACCCCCTCCACTTCATAAAATGCCATTTATCTCAGAAACCATTGAGATCCCCACCCCTAAACCATATATATTCTTGTTCCTTATGATAAGACACTTTCAGTGATACCAACATTGGGGTCTCTCTGGGGTGCGCTGGGGCCATGCCCCACCCTTCCACTTCATAAATGCCATATATCTCAGAAACCATTCAGATCCCCACCCCTAAACTATATATATTCTTGTTTCTTATGATAAGACGCATTCAGTGACACCAATCGGAGGGTCCCCTAGGATGTGGCGGGGCTTATGCCCCACCCCCTCCACTTCGTAAAAGGCTGAATATCTCAGAAACCGTTCAGATCCTCACCCCTAAACCATTTAAATTCTTGTTCCTTATGATAAGATGCATTCAGTGATACCAACCTTAGGGTCTCCCTTGCCGCACGGGGGCTATGCCCGACCCCTCCACTTCAAAAAAAGCCCAATATCTCAGAAACCGTTCAGATCCCCACCCCTAAACCATATCAATTCTTGTTCCTTATGTTAAGATGCATTCAGTGATATCAACCTAAGGATCTCTCAGGTGATATATCTCGGAAACCCTTCAGATCCCCACCCCAAAACCATGTATATTCTTGTTTCTTATGAAAAGACGCATTCAGTGACACCAATCTGGGGGTCCCCTAGGATGTGCCAGGGCTATGCCCCACCCCCTGCACTTAGTAAAAGCCCAATATCTCAGAAACCGTTCAGATCCCCACCCCTAAAGCATATAAATTCTTGTTACTTATGATAAGACGCATTCAGTGATACCAGTCTAAGGGTCTCCCGGGCCGCACGGGGGCTGTGCCCCACAACTCCACTTCATAAAAGGTGATACGTCTCGGAAACCATTCAGATCCCCATCCCAAAACCATATATATTCTTGTTTCATATGATAAGACGCATTCATTGAAACAACCTGGGGGTCCTCTGGGATGTGCCCGGGCCATGCCCAACCCCCTCCACTTCGTAAAAGACTCAATATCTCAGAAACCATTCAGAACCCCCACCCCTAAACCATATATATTCTTGTTGCTTATGATGAGACACATTCAGTGATACCAACCTAGGGGTCTCTGGGGGTGTGCTGGGGCTATGCCCCACCCTTCCACTTCATAAAATGCAATATATCTCAGAAACTGTTCAGATCCCCACCCCTAAAATATGTATATTTGTGTTCCCTATAACTAGACTCATTCACTCACATCAATGCGTCTATGTGCTAGGGCAACATGCTGATGCCATGGCCCACGCCTCTACTTCATAAAAGGCCATATATCTCAGACACCATTAAGATCCCCACCTCATAATCATATATATTATTGTTTCTTATGATTAGACACATTCAGTCACACAAACTTGGTGGTCCACAGGGGCCATTCCTCTCCTCATCATTTCATAAGAGGGCCTCATATCTTGGAAACTGTTCATATCCCAACCCCTAAACAATATATTTTCTTGGTCCTTATTATAAGACACATTCAGCGACAACAATCTTGGCTGCTCCAACCCCTTCACAGCTTAAAAGGCCTTATATCTCAGGAACAGTACGCATCCCAACCCCTAAAGCATATATATTCATGTGCCTTATGATAAGATGGATTCAGTGATACCATTCAGGGCTCTGTTGGGTCCATGTCTCATCCTTCCTCCTCATAAAAGGCCTAATATTTCAGATACAGAGTCCACATGGGTGCTCATTTTGAAATGGGGGTTTGTTTGGGAGACTTTATAATCAATAAACATACATGGCTGCCAGTGGGCAGTGTCCGCCTGAGTTCTGGTGAGCATTGTGGCCCATGGGCCTCTTGTTAAAGGTTTTTACCATATATGGGCATGGCGGCCATATTGGTCATGTGAACCAGTCCTCACGAACAAACTTCCGTTCCCTCATTCCATAGAGGCTCCACATGTAATTTGGTTTTACTTGGCCAAGTAGTTTAAGTGAAGAAAATAAAAATACTGAATCTCAGCCGTCCTGGACAAAGGTCGGTAAATGACCTTGATCTTTGGGACTGATAAACTTCCATTCAGCTGATTGTAAATACCATTTCTGATGCCACTAGCTAATATACAATCAGAAAAATCCACTGATTTGCCATTTTTCCATACAAATGTCTAAGTGACCAAATTTGACCTTGGCATAAAACAGGTCAAGGTCAACCAAAGGTCATCATTTGAACAAACTTGATAGGACCAGAGTCCCTGATGCTGCATACCAAGTTTGAAGATCATCGGCCATTCAGTTCTTGAGCAGAAGTTTTTTAGCTCACCAGAGCCGAAGGCTCCGCGGGAGCTTATAGGATAGGCAGTTGTCCGTCGTCGTCGTCGGAGTCTGCGTCGTTTTCGTCAACATTTTCAAACGACATCTCCTCTGAAGCCACTGGGCCGATTCAGCCCAAATTTCATCTGTAGCATCCTTGGGCAGGGGGATTGAAAGTTTGTGTTTTTAATGAAAATCGGCTCATTAGTTTGGTTGCTATGGCAACTTAAGAGTTTCCATAGACTTATAATTGGGAAAATAGAAAAATGGCATTTACTGCCAAGGCTCTGCAGATATTTTGACAAAACTTTCATAGAAATGTTCCATAGGTAATCTACTATCTGCCGTATGATATTGGGCCTTCTGCTCATTTTTATTGGTTACCATGGAAACCAAAATGCAAAAAATAGACAAAAAAATACTTAAAAAATCATCTCCTCAGAAACCATATGCTCTAGGAGGCTGAGACTTTATGAAAATATTCACCATATTTGCCTTTACAGGTTTTGTGTTTTTTATGAAATTTGGCCTTTTAGTTTTGTTGCTATGGCAACTTAGAGTTTCCATTGACTTATAATGGGGAAAACTGAAAAATGGCATTTACTGCCAAGTCATTGCAGATATTTAAAGGTTATTATGGGCATGGCGGCCATATTGGTCATGTGACCCAGTCCTCACGAACAAACTTTCGTTCCCTCATTCCATAGAGGCCTCACATGTAATTTGGTTTCAATTGGCCAAGTAGTTTAAGTGAAGAAGAAGATAAAAATACTGAATCTGAGCCGTCCTGGACAAAGGTCGGTAAATGACCTTGACCTTTGGAACTGACAAACTTCCATTCAGCTGATTGTAAATACCATTTCTGATGCCACTAGCTAATATACAATTAGAAAAATGCACTGTTTTGTCATTTTTCCATAAAATGTCTAAGTGACCAAATTTGACCTTGACGTGAAACAGGTCAAGGTCAACCAAAGGTCATTATTTGAACTAACTTGGTAGGGCCAGAGTCCCTGATGCTGCATACCAAGTTTCAAGATCATCGGCCATTCCGTTTATGAGAAGAAGATTTACAAAGGTTTTTACCATATATGGGCATGGCGGCCATATTGGTCATGTGACCCAGTCCTCACGAACAAACGTTCGTTCTCTCATGCCTTAGAGGCTCCACATGTAATTTGGTTTCAATTGGCCGAGCAGTTTAAGTGAAGAAGAAGATAAAAATACTGAATCTGAGGCGACCTGGACAAAGGTCGATAAATGACCTTGACCTTTGGAACTGATAAACTTCCATTCAGCTGATTGTAAATACCATTTCTGATGCCACTAGCTAATATACAATCAGAAAAATCCACTGTTTTGCCATTTTTCCATACAAATGTCTAAATGACCAAATTTGACCTTGACGTAAAACAGGTCAAGGTCAACCAAAGGTCATCATTTGAACAAACTTGGTAGGGCCCCGAGTTCCCAATGCTGCATACCAAGTTTCAAGATCATCGGCTGTTTGGTTCTTGAGAAAAAGATTTTTAAAGGTTTTTACCATATATGGGCATGGCGGCCATATTGGTCATGTGACCCAGTCCTCACGAACAAACTTTTGTTCCCCCTTCCCATAGAGGCTCCACATGTAATTTGGTTTCAATTGGCCAAGTAGTTTCAGAGGAGATGTTGTTTGAAAATGTTGACGACGCAGACGACGACGGACGACGGACCAATGCCTATACTATAAGCTCCCCCGGAGCCTTCGGCTCTGGTGAGCTAAAAATGGTCTTATATGCAGACAATTCACATGAAATTTTAAAGCTTGATTTTCTGTGAAAAATGTTACTGAAAAACTTAGCTGTTAGTGACAAACTTAGCATGTCATCTGGCTGATGCAAGTTTGCTGGAGGATTAATGGGTTAATTCCAGTTTTGGAAGGTAATTATTAAGAAAAACTTACAATGCTAACTTCGTTGTTATCTTTCAAAGCTCCAAATAAGTAGTCTTTTGACCAATAGGAGTCTCCATTTATAAATTCCGGTCTCATTAAGCCTTATACTGCAGAATAAATTACTTTTGCCAAACCCATTTTTGACTATCCACCATTCAAAGTTCCAAAACTTAATACATGTATAAGGCATTTGTTCAATTCACAAACCGCAAGACGGTGTAGATCCAGATCAGATAGCTTCTTTTTCGGACAGGTGCTGAGCCTCGATGAGGTGATTCTAACAAGCACCCACAACCTATATTTCTAGTTTAACCCCAAGGCGCTGAGAAAAACATCTGCTTGTCTACTGAAGCTTTCAACCTTTTAAAATATTTTTGCATACAGGCCAACAGTGTGGACCCAGATCAGACTGCTCCTAGAGGAGCAGTCTGATCTGGGTCCGCACTGATTGCAACCTAGACGAGCAGTCTGATCTGGGTGTAGTTTGCAAAAATGACTTTTAAAGTAACCGGCAGACAACAAAACAGACGATAATTGTCGTGATTGGCATTTTATGGGTTAAATAAGAAAAAAATTCACATTTTCATCAGAGTAGTAGTAATTTTGGAGATATTTAAGAATGCACAGTAACAGGTGTGTTATCCTAATGTGGTTAAGGCTGCCACGATTAATGGATAATCCATTGATAAGTTCCACAAAAAGAATTATCACAACTAATTTACTACTAATTTTTAGGGGTTTTAGCTCACCCCCCGAGTCAAAGGCTCAGAGTCATAGGTGAGCTTATAGTATGGCAAGGATCCCTCGTCTGTCTGTCAGTCTCTGTTCGTTGTCTGTCAACATTTTCAAACATCTCCGAAACCACTGACGATTGAGGTCAACTTTCATGTGGAGCATCCATGGGATTGGCGGGTATGTTCACGGGGTCCAGGTCACCATGCCAAAAGGTAACAACCCTTCAAAAATCTTCTCCAGAAGCAGTGGGCAGATGGTCATGAAACTTGGTATGTAGCATTGGGGATTTGGGGTCCATTTGTTTTCCACAGAAACCACTGGGACTGTTATAACCAAATTTCATATGAAAGCTTTTAGGAACAAGGAAAGTTTGGTCACATGACCAAGATTGCCCCTAGACCCATATAAGGTAAAACCCTTCAAAAGTCTCCAAAACCAGTAGGCTGATTGTCATGAAACACTTGGTATGTAGCATGGGGGGTGTGCCCATCAGACTTTGCAAATGATGACCCTCCGGTGACCTTGATCTATTTTATGCCAAGGTCAAATTTGCTCACAGACTTGTATTTGAAAAAATCAAAACCATGTTTTTTTCCGAAACTATTGCAGTGTCTGATCTGAAAACTGGTAGATGCAGTTAGCTAGTGGATGAAACGGAGTATTCAGGTCTTGACCTTGGCCATAAGCCTCTCATATATGAAGATTAAAACTTATTTTCAACTTGAACCTCTGGGTCGTGAAAATACGAGTTTGGTCACACGACCGATATGGCCGTCGCACCCATTTTAGGTAACAAAACTTAAGAAACCTCCTCCGGAACCAATAGGGTGATTTTCATGAAACTTTGTATATAGCATTGGGGACTTGGGGCCCATTGTTTCTTTAAATGATGACCCCCTGGATGGCCTTGACCTATTTTACACCCAAGGTCAAATTTGGTCGCATAGATTTTTGTAAGGTAAAGTAAAAACCAAGTGTAGATTTGGGAAACTATTTCAGCCCGTAATCTGAAAATTGGTAGATGCAGTTAGCTCGTTGAGCGGTCGGCGCTTGAAGAAATAGACAGGCTGCATGATGCATCCAAGCAGAGCTGAAACCGACCGCACAAGAGTACTGGTAAACCACTAAGCCTGCCCAGGCAAAGAGGTGTGTCGGACCATCCATGCTTATTAACCTGTTTGTTTCATTGGGCAATAGGGGCTTGAGAAGTCATTTCATCTTAATATTGGGTAAAAGTCTCACAAAATTGGAAGCAACGTCTCCAAACTGACCTATAGTGTTGACAGGGACATTAAACCTCAAATCAAACAAAGCTCGTTGAGTGGATGACACTACTTTAGTATTAAAGGTCGTCATTGTCTGACCTTGGCCAAAGGTCATTCAGATATGAAATAGAACTCATATCTCTGCTGGTGGAGGATTCGTTCGTCCCCGAGGGTATCATCAGCTCAGAATCTGTTCCTTAGTGCTGAGGTTGATACTGCGGTGTTGACGTCAGCACTCAAGTACTGATTTAAATAACTATATTATATCTTTAACTTTTGCAGTTTAAAATTCTAACTTTTCTAAAACTAAGACTGACTTGTCAGGTGAGACATGTATCTTAGCGGATTTGGTTACCACGTTTTGTTATATTTTAGATATTGCAAGTATCCCTACTTTGGACATCTCCTTCCTGATGCCAGGGACTTCCGTGGAGCGTGGGCCATGTTTGCTAATGTTGGCTCGGTGGGGGCCTCCTATCTGGATCGGGAGTCTCTTGCCTGGTGCCCCCAGCTGACAGGTCTCGAGCTATGTCGGTCGGTGTGTGCTCGGAGGGGGATGTGCCGGGTCTTGTTCATCATCCGTTTTGGTTTCAAAACTTTGGGGTTTAGACACACTGATGAAGATTAAATATCAGAAAGGCCCCTGTGTCACTAAATTTGGTATAGTTACATCTTAATTGCAACCACTGGGTCGGTATCTGCTGGTGGATGATTCGTTATCATCAGCTCAGTATCAGTTCCTTAGTGCCGAGGTTGAAACTGCGGTGATGACGTCAGCACTCAAGTACTGATTTAAATAACTATATTATATCTAACTTTTGCAGTTTAAAATTCTAACTTTTCTAAAACTAAGACTGACTTGTCAGGTGAGACATGTATCTTAGCGGATTTGGTTACCACATTTTGTTCCTGATGACCGGGTCTTCCGTGGAGCGTAGGCCATGTTTGCTAATGTTGGCTCGGTGGGGGACGCCTATCTGGATCGGGCGTCTCTTGCCTGGTGCCTCCAGCTGACGTCTCATGAGCTACGTCGGTCGGTGTGTGCTCGGAGGGGGATGTGCTTTGTTTGCCAGGTCTTGTCCATCATCCGTTTCGGTTTCAAAACTTTGGGGTTTAGACACACTGATGAAGATTTAATATCAGAAAGGCCTCCGTGTCACTAAATTTGGTATAGTTACACCTTAATTTCACAGAAACCACTGCCTCATTTTTTAACCAAATTTCACATGTAATTTTTTAGGAATACAGTAGAACTTTGATGGCTCGAACACAAATTGCTCGTTTACCATGGCGAGTCGAACCCATTCTTGAGTCCCTATGGAATTTATCTACATGAGAAATAGGGAGGGTAAAATGTTGGATATTTTCGTTTTGCAAATTGATACTGTGGGTACTCATTAGAATCGCCTCGATGAGGTGATTCTAATGAGTACACACAGCATACATGATTCATTATTGAACAATGAAAAGATGTCCTAAAGTATATCGTTATGCCTCCTGGCAGTAGCCCTCAGTGGCTCGAACTAACCCGGTTTCGAACAGATTTTCGTGGTCCCAAATGTGTTCGAGCCATTTAAGTTTGACTGTAAATGAAAATTTATTAATACAAGTTTTATGGCCCCCATGCGCATATAGGGTATAAAAATTTTTTCAGAAATGAAATGGCTCAACCTCTCAGCACCATTGGTCCTCTGGTTGACTTCTGTAGTGCAGACAAGAAACAAATGTTAACTGTCTTTGGACCAGATTCATTGAAAAGGTCACGGTCACAAAAGCCAATCAAGTCTTGGGGGTGGTACAATATATTGTACATTTCTTAAATTTGTTCCGACAGGAGTTTGGATGGCGACACTTTTTTTGTCCAAATTTGGAGTTTTTGGGTGCCAGAGACCAAAATTCATGCAGATATAACCACCAAAAGATAGCTGTTTTCTCCATCCTAGTATTGTAACCAAGCAAGTTTGGTTCAAGTTCATCCTTTGGTTCAGGAGATTGTTCTTCCAACTGCCAATGCGGATGCAAACCAGATTCACATGGAAAACAATACCATCCTATTTTGGTAGGGACATAAGTAGAAGTTTCGATACCTGAAGTTCTGAAAAATTATCAAAATTATGCTTTATAGAAGTAAACTGGAACATCATCAGTGGACACATTCTTTTGACAAGTAACTAGCTTAGAAGCAAAGTAGGGGGTTTGTAATCTTTAGGTAAGTGGTCAAACTGGGATTTGAAAGAAAGCTAAATATCTTTAAAATAGTTTTGAAGTTTTAATAGGAACATTCACATCCTTAGTTTGTCTACAATATAAACAACAAGTATAACATACAAATGAAGATATTTCTAGAACTAAGTTCAATTCACAGTGAATTTTAACCCTGCAATGGAGACATCTTCACATATATA
The DNA here is from genome assembly GCA_963580285.1 of Lucinisca nassula. Taxonomy (NCBI): domain Eukaryota; kingdom Metazoa; phylum Mollusca; class Bivalvia; order Lucinida; family Lucinidae; genus Lucinisca; species Lucinisca nassula. Next base: position 57,646,747 of record OY757018.1, on the reverse strand, counting down.
TATATATATATACATAGCATGTGAAGCTTGTACCTTTATTGAAACAACTAACTTAACCCTTATCCTACTGAACATGACAACCCCTACTTTTGCTAACACCATAGATTCAGATCACTTGGTGTTTCTGAAGAAGCCATCTGATCAGGATCATGTACGAGGACTGTTCAAATATGAATGCAAGTAGAACCTTTTCTCATGCACTAATGTGAAAAATCACCTGGAAATAATATCACAGCTAAAACAACATTTTACCTATACATTGATACCAAACCTGTTAAAATCCGTGCACTTTAGCCATGTATATCGTTTGATAAACACTGTCTACTTTTGTATACTAATGCAAAACATGGTTGGAAGAAGGTAAGAGTACGCCATTGGAATACGGTCCTATATTAAGAATCTTGGCAAAGACATTTATGATGAAATATGTTCGGTTCATGGGGCATAATGAAATGTCTTTTCTGACAGTTTTTCGTTGGTGTAAGAAATTCAGCTGCGGGCTAGGCTCAACAGAAGATGCGTCACATGATCGTCGGCCAAAAAGAGCAACATCTGCCAAGATGGTTGCTAGAGTGAAAGAAATAGTTTCTACCGATGCACGATACACCACTAGGCAAATAGCTAGTATGGTTGGCATCTCATTAGGAGCAGCTCATACAATTCTGAAACAGGATTTGAAAATGAGAAAGATCTGTGTTAGTTGGATTCCCCATCTGTTGACAGATGAGCAGAAAAAGACACGCGTTCAGTGCGCGAAGAAGTTGCTTAAAAAGTTTCCAAATTACAATGCACGCTCTTTCGCTAATGTCGTCACAGGTGACGAGACATGGGTTCACTTTTTTGAACCAAAACAAACTAGAGCTATCACTAAAGGTGATGAATACCCCCACAAAAACTGCCTTGATAGTACATCAGCGCATTTTGCAAACTGCCTTGATAGTACATCAGCAGATTTTGCAATTTTTTCACTTGAAAGGGGCCATAACTATGTCGAAAATTGACGAATTGTAGTGGAAATCGAACTTGACCTGTATTTTATGATGTTACATCAGTGTACCAAAAATTATAAAAATCTGTGAAGCGCTTTTTGAGTTATCGTCTGGAAACCAAGTCAACAGACCGACCGACCGACCGACAAGCTCACTCCTATATACCCCCCCAAATTTCATTTGTGGGGGTATAAAGATTCAGAACAAAATATGGGCAACAAAGTATTGCAAAAGACAATGCATTGCAAAGCGGACCATGAGCGTCAAGAAGGTAATGTATGCCATATTCTTTTCAAATCAGGGCCCTGCTATTCAGGTTGCTGTGCCTAAAGGCAAATCTGTAAATGTGAAGTGTTACAAGAATAAAGTTCTTCGAAAATTGAAGAAATATTTCAAAGAACGAAGACCCGTAACTGGTTTGGCCAATGTCAGATTGCTACATGACAATGCGTCATCGCACAAGGCGTTCATTGTGCAAGACTACCTGAAGCAGGAAAAGGTTGTTGAGCTCCCTCACCCCCCATATTCCCCTGACCTTGCCCCGTGTGACTTTTTTTTGTTCCCCCTGCTGAAAAAATACCTTTCTGGTTGAAAATTTGTACAGCGCAAACACCTTGGTTCTGCAATATTCCAATGCCTTCACAGTATACATCGAAAAGACTACCAAAATGCATTCAATGATTGGATCAGAAGACAAAGTTTGTATATCTGTTAAAGGGGAATACTTGAGGGGACAAAATAAATTTTTCATCGAAATCTATCACAGATTCATTTTTATGTGCTTAGTTGCATTCATATTTGAACAGTCCTCGTAGTTTGTGAATTGAACAGACATATAAGTAATTTGATTGGTGAATAGTTAGCAATGGGTGTAGCTGAATTTGTTCAGCAGTACAAGGGTTAATCATTAATTTGAGTAGCTAGTACCCATTCACCTGATAATGGAGTTTAGCAGGAATTCATCACCTCTCTGACCATGTAATTGAGCTTTAGTTTGTTTGTATTAACAGTGCAGTCAACACATTAAAATACAAATCATTTTTGAGCCAGTCAGTTTTCCTATCCACACTTTTCCTGGGCAGGCTTATACGTAAGTGGTTAACCAGTACAGTGCACATGCTTTCGCCAGAAACTGACAACTGCCCTTCTTGACTCAGCAGAAGGGGAAAGCATGACTGCAGAAATTGAGCTTACTGATGCTTTTCATAAATGCACTTTCACACATCCAAGCTAATTTTGAGTTTTGGTGTTTTTAAAGCAAAAATGTGTGCAGCACAACCTCTAATTATATAGAAAATGACCAAAATTGGTTATCTTTCTATATAATTTATACATATTTGTTTGGATATATTGAGGTTGTTAAACACAGTTAGGATAAAGAGGCAGTGGCAGCTGGGCTGTGATGTTTCGGCAATAGTTTACGTTTTGGCTAAATCATTTAGTTCATTAACCAACTGCATGCAGGAAACCCCTACATGGGTACCTTGGCGAACAGTGCAGGCCCAGATCAGACGCCGCAGAATGTGCTGTCTGATCACTGCCTGCACTATTTGCTAACAAAATTTTCAGTCAAAAATGGAATAAGAATGGAAAAATAGGCCTACCACCCTTATATGACAAATGGACTTCAACATATAACACTGGAACAGTTCACTAGTTTACAATGGGTTCAGCTAATGATATTTTGAATAACTGGGCTCATATTGCTTTATCAGAAAAGCCATTAAGCAATCACATACTTTTTCAATAGGATCTACAGTCCAACCTGTGTTAAGCAAGCACCTAAGGGATAACCAAAATGTGCTTGCTTAAGACAGGTGCTTGCTTAATACAGGTGAAATTTTACACTTTTGCCTCTTTTGGGATATGAATGCCTGCTTGCTTAAGACAGGTTGCTTGCTTAATAGCGGTGGCCACTGAGGCAGGTTTTCTTGTATTTGCAAGGTAATGGTATATATAGTCTTAGATTTAAGTTGTTTCAGTAGGGGTAGCCCCAATGTGCTTCTAGTGCCTGGTTACCTTAAAGTGAATGACCACCTTTAAAATATAATTACTTCATTTGCAAGAAAAAGTTACTGCAATGATTAATCTCTGGCTTTTATTACTAATTGAAATCTGCTAAGGTAATTAAATCAACATTTAATGGTTTCAGTGAAGCTTTCTGGCAGCGGCCATATTTTCCCCAAGGTAATCCAAATGTATCCCAGCGTCCAACATGTTTGCTCAATTCCTGACCTCAAGGAGACCATTGAAGCTCTATATGTCTCTCTATGTAGCTACTAAAGGAGAAGTAATTAGGCTCTCTAATCAGGTTGCATTCTCAAAAATCCTTAAATAGGCTGTCAGTTCAGGATCTTACATACTGGCTTCATTATGTTTTTGGATGAAAATAAAGACTTTGAAGACAGTTTTCCTGAGTTTGGTGACATTGGTTTCATTGGGTGGCATTCATCTCAATGTCGGGTTAAAAATCCGACAAAATTTGAAGCAGCATCTCCAAAATGCCCTAAATAGTGGTGATGGGAATGTTAAACATCAATTCAAACAAACAAAATCTGTTCTTTCCTACAAAACAATTGTTTTCTGTAATCCTTGTCTGATCAACAGTTAATCACGTTGTATACAACTGTAAACTGTTTGCATAAAACCCAGGACTTTATCCAAAAATGAAAACATAAATTATGGGTACTCAAAGGAATCACCTCATTGAGTACCCACAATCTATGCTTTAATCTGGATTAACCCATTTAGTACCCGAAACCCCAAAAGAGGTACCCTGGCAAACAGTGCAGGCCCAGATCAGACGCTGAAGCACATGGCATCTGATCAGGGCTTACATTGTTTTGTTTGCAAAATGTTCAGCCATTTCCTAATAAATTTTGAGGAAAACAACCTGACAGCCCTTAATTTTGAAATGGACTCCTGGGGCCAGTTGTTCAAAACTAACGACGTCGTTAGTTAAGGTATCGTTAAAACTTTGATCATTAAATATGGCAAATATGCTGAAATTTTTGCTGAAAAAAAAGTGAGCTGCTCACATTTTTTCAGCAAAAATACCAAAATTTATATTGTACTTGCTAGAAGAGTTAACAATATGACCACTAATGAGCTCGTTAAGCTAACAATGCTTTGAACAACTGGCCCCTGGTATATATAAGGAGGAAGATTCCATTTTGTACAAAAAAAAGGTTAAGAAAAATATCACAAAAGACCATATGAAGTGCCATGAAATATTACCTAAAATTGTCAAGGCGTGCTAAGGAAATGATTGGTTAAATGATACTGATAGGCATTAATTAATGAAGAAAAGAAAAGAAACAAGTAATCAACACACTTTCAAGTCCACTTGAAAACAGCTATCTTCAAAATGTGTAGCACAAATGTTATGCTTTGCATAAACAAATGTCTTGATGTTAAGATTCTCTGTTCCAAGATTTTGAATCCATTTTTTACATAACTCTCTATTTTTCTAAGGGTCAGGGATAGAAAAACGGTTAATTCCTTGTACAGTATTTGCCCTTACAAGAAGGCATTTTTTTTTTTTTTAAATTCACTTTCTCCTCTAAAATCCTCAGCTGCTAAAGATAGCTGTCGGAACATGGACTGAACAGTCTCCTTGAGATCACTGCAGGAGATATAATCTGTAAAAATGTCTGACACCCTATAAACAACTTTAATGAGCCATTACAGTTAATTAGAGCAACAGTTTAGGAGGAGAATATGATTTTATCATTCCTTAATGGTGTTATTGTAAAATGGATCTGAGAAAAAAACAAGAGGGCCCAGAGGGCCCTGGTTCGCTCACCTGATCCAATATATAACAAGTGGGCCCTGGGCAGGGTCAATTTTGGCCCCAGGGCTATAATTTGAACAATCTTGGTAGAGGTCCACAAGATGAAGCTTCATATCGAATATGAAAGACCTGGGCTTTCTGGTTTCAGAGAAGATTTTAAAGGTTTACCCTGCATATAGAAGTCTATGTTAAACAAGATTTTCCCTATATAAGTCTATGTTAAACCAAAGGGCCCTGGAGCAGGGGCATTTTTGGCCCCAGGGCTATAATTTGAACAATCTTGGTAGAGGTCCACTAGCTGAAGCTTCATAACAAATATCAAAGACCTAAGCCTTGTGTTTCAGAGAAGATGATTTTTAAAGATTTTCCCTATATAAGTCTATGTAAAACCAAAGGGCCACATGGCGGAGGCATTTTTGGTCTCAGGGCTATAATTTGAACAATCTTTATAGAGGTCCACTAGATGAAGCTTCATTACAAATATTGAAGACCTAAGCCTTGTGGTTTCAAAGAAGAAGATTTTTCAAGATTTTCCCTATATACGTCTATGCAAAACCAAAGGGCCCCGGAGCGGGGGCATTTTTGGCCCCAGGGCTATAATTTGAACAATCTTGGTAGAGGTCCACTAGATGAAGCTTCATACCAAATATCAAAGACCTTGGCCTTGCAGTTTCAGAGAAGAAGATTTTTCAAGATTTTCCCTATATAAGCCTATGTAAAACAAAAGGGCCCAGGTGCGGGGGCATTTTTGGCCCACGCACTATAATTTGAATAATCTTGGTAGGGGTCCACTAGATGAAGCTTCATACCAAATATCAAAGACCTGGGCCTTGCGGTTTCACAGAAGAAGATTTTTCAAGATTTTCCCTATATAAGCCCATGTAAAACCAAAGGGCCCCCGTGTGGGGGGCATTTTTAGCCCCAGCACTATTATTTGAACAATCTTGGTAGGGGTCTACTAGATGAAGCTTCATACCAAATATCAAAGACCTGGGCCTTGCAGTTTCAGAGAAGAAGATTTTTAAAGATTTTCCCTATATAAGCCTATGTAAAACAAAAGGGCCCTGGTGCGGAGGCATTTTTGGCCCCAGCACTATAATTTGAACAATCTTGGTAGGGGTCCACTAGATAAAGCTTCATACCAAATATCAAAGACCTGGGCCTTGCGGTTTCAGAGAAGAAGATTTTTCAAGATTTTCCCTATATAAGCCACTGTAAAACCAAAGGGCCCCCGTGCGGGGGCATTTTTAGATCCAGCACTATAATTTGAACAATCTTGGTAGGGGTCCACTAGATAAAGCTTCATACCAAATATCAAAGACCTGGGCCTTGCGGTTTCAGAGAAGAAGATTTTTAAAGATTTTCCCTATATAAGCCCATGTAAAACCAAAGGGCCCCCGTGCGGGGGCATTTTTGGCCCCAGCACTATAATTTGAACAATCTTGGTAGGGATCCACTAGATGAAGCTTCATACCAAATATCAAAGACCTGGGCCTTGCGGTTTCAGAGAAGAAGATTTTTAAAGATTTTCCCTATATAAGCCCATGTAAAACCAAAGGGCCCCCGTGCGGGGGCATTTTTGGCCCCAGCACTATAATTTGAACAATCTTGGTAGGGGTCCACTAGATGAAGCTTCATACCAAATATCAAAGACCTGGGCCTTGCGGTTTCAGAGAAGAAGATTTTTTAAGTTTGCGGTGAAAAAAATCTATTTTTGGCTACTGTGACCTATATGTGCAACAGACCGGAACCATTTGAACATCTTTGAAAGGGGACCACCTAAGGATCATTCCTGTGAAGTTTGGTCAAAATCCGATCAGTGGTTTAGGAGGAGATGTCGTTTGAAGAAAAGTTTACGGACACACGGACGCACGCACGCACGACGGACGACGGACAAAAGGTGATCCCAAAAGCTCACCTTGTCACTACGTGACAGGTGAGCTAAAAAGGTGGTCATTCACTTTAAAAACCAAATCAATTTGTTTCAGTACAAAGATCCAAACAACTTTTAGGTCTGGTTGTTTTACTATTTTGTCATTGTAATGTTTTCCATTCTTCTTTTCAGCAGAAAAGATTTCATGATCAATCCCCACAAAAGACTACTGCTGAGCCGGCATGCACCAAACCTGCATCCTCCAGATCACCAGTCAGAAGTGCATCCAATGAGCTATCACAAATATAGTTTTCCATTGTTTCCCATTCTCTATCACATGCTCATTACAACTATGCAGCATAATCAGTTCAGTCCATATACCCAGGCAGTCTGATCTGGATCATCATTTGGCATTTACAGTAAAATTCCGCTTAACCTTTAACCTGCTGAATATTCAATTAAGCCACGCTCATTTCTGACTTTGAACCAATCAGATTACTTGATGCAGCTTATTTCTACATATTCATAAACTGAATGTCAAACTGTGTAGATCCAGATCAGATGGCTTCTTCAGAAGCCATCTGATCTGGATCTACACTGTTTGCAAAGATAGGGCTTGTCGCCTACAGCAGGGTAAAGGTTAAGACCACCAAAAATTGAGATTTATTTCTGCTTTAAAAAGCTTATTTAGAAAGTTTCAGTTGTTCTTCCTCTGTGTTTTCAGCACACAGTGTCCTCTGGTCAGAGACAACCTTTGGGACAGTTCAAAAGTGGTCTTAATAAAGGAAATTTACTGTATATATGCACCTATATACAGAAGAACTTCAATGACTCGAACCCCGATGGGTTGTGTACCATGGAGGAGTTTAGCCCATTTAGTACCAGAAACCCTAAAACGGGTACCCTGGCAAACAGAGCAGGCCCCGATCAGATCTGCGGCATCTGATCAAGGCCTCCACTGTTTGCTAAGTTATGTTATTTTACAAACAAATTTGGATTAAAACAACCCGACACCACTAAATTTTTAAATGGACTCCCCGGAGGAGGAAGATTCCATTTGGTAGAAAAAGGGTAAACCTGTTCTTGAGTCTGCAGGTAGTCCTCAATAACAGGATACAAGGATAATTAAGGGAGATTTTCTCCTTATATCCTGCAAATTTATGCTGTGTGTACTCATTAGAATCGCCTCAATGAGGTGATTCTAATGAGTACACACAGCATAAATTTAGAACACAGAAAAGATATCTCAGAATTATCTCCATTATGCCTCCTGGAATGGGACAAATAGTAACCCTTCACAAGTTTTCATGGTCTCAAAGGGGTCGAGCCATCGTTCAAAGTTCGACTGTACATGCAGAATTTGCAACTCCAAGGCTGTGTTCTGAATGAGTGGTAACCAAAATTTATCCATCCCGGCTGTATTCCTCCACTTTCTAAAGCAATTACATTTACTTTCTTTTACGACCATTGTCCTAGCACAACTTGCTTGGCAGATAGGTTAACTGCAGTCTAAACCCTTTTATAAGCAGTGTAGTGACTGCCATATGGTCTTGCAGGCGACACCTGAAAATGTAAAAGATTTCTTTCAGACCAATCAGAAGTCCACCCTTTGTGGGTAATCTTTGATTCCTCTTCCAGAGAAAAGGATTACATGGTATGTGCACATGGGTCCATATAAATATTTGATCTAGAAACCTAGTTTTTGACTCTACATGACCCATTTTTAAACTTGGATGGGATTTCATGAAACATTCTGAGCAAGATGCATAAAGACCAGCTAAAAAATGTGGTCTCTGAGTGTTCAAAGTTTTCATACAATTTGAGCCCCATGACATACAAGTCAACACAATATTTAAAGCAGTACATGAATTTTAGCTCTTCCCACTGTAGTTCATGAATGAAATGTGTTCATTTAGACCTTGTGGGTTTAAAATTGATAGTAACATATAAGGCAGGTGTTTGGTATAACTGATGGATAATACCTTGGCAAACACTGCGGGCCCAGATCAGCGGCAGCTACCCAACGTCTGATCAGGGCCTGCACTATTTGCAAACAGAATTTTCTGTCAAAACTGGAGAAAGAACGAAATAATAGTCCTACCACCCCTTATATGACAAATGGACTTGGCCAACATATAACAATGGAGGGGTCCACTAGTATACAATGGGTTAAGAATTATTACTAGAAAGTTGGTAAAGTCAACATTTTCTAAAAGCATGCAGTCAGTAGTTGAGTTATATTGGCCAAGTCTTACAACATAGGTGTAACTACAGTGTTTTTTTTCCCTATAAAACCGGGTCCGGAAAACGGACCCGTTCCCAATCGCCAAAAGTATGTTTTTTTCCCAATTCAAAGGTTAAAAATTCCCAAAATCATGATGCAGCATCCTTTTTTTTCTCTCTCTTTTTCGTCGCGAGAAATCGGTTGTTTTATCGCTCGTATTGTTTACCTTCCGGAAATCCGAAGTAACGTCCCTTTGAAGAAACGGCTATTGACATAATTCGCGTACTATTGCAACGATTTGCCGAAATTCGGGTAAGTTCAAAGTCGTAGGTAAGTCCAATATGTAACTCTTCCGTCTGGAAACCACCTTTAGCGCGGCAAGTTTTCTGGCGGAAAATTGAGTTTGTTTTGAAATACTTATTAAAATAACACCCTTTTTCCCAATTTGAGTAAAAACGATGCTATTTTTCCCAATTTGAGAAGAAAATTTTCCCAATTCCACTGGTACCGGTACCAGTCCCAAAAATGTGAAAAAAAACACTGAACTAATTTAACCCATTGTATGCTGGTGGATTCTTCCATTGCTATATGTTGGACAAGTCCATTTGTCATATAAGGGGTGTCAGGCCTGTTGTTTTATTTTTGTTCTCTTTTGACGAAACTGTTAGCAAATAGTGCAGGCCCTGATCAGACGCCAAGTTTGGCGGCGTCTGATCTGGGCCTGCACTGTTTGCCAAGGTACCACTTCAGGGTTTTCCCGCATGCAATGGGTTAAGGTGTATAGCTGAAAAAAATTCCCATCTACAACTAACCCAGGCCGCTCGGGTGGAAGTCCAATACTCTAACCACTGTTGTCAAAGACTGATCATAAAACTTATAGCTATGCATACTCTACCAAGGTAGATCAATGAACATTGGAGTTGCGGGCCATAACACAAGATTCCTGAGGGGATAAGACTTTAGAAGCCCTGGTCACACTGATCTATAATGCATCTTTTATGGCTGCTCATGTGTATTTATCAGTATGGAATGAAACATGTAATAGGTTAGGCTACATTTCAATATGTTCTGCTGCTCATGAGCAAATTCTTACGGTAACCTTTTCATCCTTGATTTTCTGAAGGGACAGCTTTGAATTACAGCCTACAGACTTAATAGGGTTGGTATAAATTGGCCATTTTTTTTTTTAATGGTTTACCAGCAGTGCCTCTAGTTAAAATTGTCTAGAATATTTTCTGTAGTTCTGAGGTTTTTCAAGTCCCATTTGTTTGGAGTTTAATGGCAAGGTCAACACTATTTAGATCATATTGAACCAGTCAGTTTCTTTAACCACTCTTTATAAACACGAAAGTGGATAACCAATAAAGTGCATATTTTTCACCATAACATAATTGCCCTTCATGTATCAGCCAAAGGCAAAAAAAAATGATAGTAGAAAAGATTTCATGATCTATCTCCACAAAAATATTTCATTTGTAAAATCTGACTAAGAGCTGTGTTAAAACCAGAGCAACCATGACAATCTACTTCAGAATACTTTTTCACTTGTATCCAGAGCAAGACTCAAACCTGTGGTTACAGACCTAATGTTTCTATCTCTTACCCAAATGCCAAGGAGGCCCATGAAACAAGTTTGACATAGCGAATAAAGAAACAACTCTCACCCACACAGCAAGAAACTAATTACCAAATAGATTATACAGAAAAAGTAGTTACATTTTTTTTATCCATCTTTTAAACCATTGTATCCAAAACTTAACAGCGTAAAAATCAGCTCAATTTCCAAGTGCTCAGTCTATGTATCTGTCATCCTTACCATAGGCATAGCTCTCATTATGTACACTAGTCCTGCACATATTGAAATAAAAAATAAATTGCTTAAACAAAGTAATTATTTCCATATCAAAGTAGTTTCCTTTAGAAGTAGCATCTTGGAGAAAGAATTGTTTTTCTTCAGATGTTCCTTGCTAAGCTAACTAATTTTCTTCCTTACCTTTGGTTTAAAAATGGAGCCTCAGCAAGGTCCCCGTTTGGTCACAAATTTCTACCCGTAATGTGAAGCCTCTGCAACTTATTTCCCTCCTGTAATGTAAAGCCTCAGCTCTCATTTTCCCTGTAACTGATTTCCACCTGTAATGTGAAGCCAAAGCAACAGTAGTTTCCCTGTCTGGTCACTGAAATCTGAAGCCATAGCAACAGTGGTTTCCCTGTCTGGTCACTAGCCTTAGCAACAGTAGTTTCCTGTCTGGTCACTAATGTGAAGCCCTAGCAACCCTGTCTGGTGACTACGGGTATGTAACTTCCACCTGTAACATAAGCCAAACTTCAGAACAAGTGGAAACAAAAAGGCAAAATCAAAGCAAGTTAAAGCAAAGACCCTTGCAATACTGCCAAAATGAGCATTTGCCTTATGCAGAACTAAAAATATTCTATAATTACTATTAATATTTACTGTTGGCACAAATTCCAAGCAATAACGTCCTACAGTTTGCAGCGCATATGCCTTATTTTAGTTGATGTAAACAATGATACACAATACCTCTTTATAACACTAGAGCATAAACTGTTAACCCTGTTATATACAAAATAAAAACTTAATAGATTGTGTAGAAAAATGATCAGGTAAAATGGTCATTTTTCTATATAATCTATATATTTTTGAAATCCAACTTTAAAATATATCTAAAATGGGAGTTATAATGAAGTATTATTCAGTGGTTACCGTTTTTTTTTTTTGTTTTTTTTTTACATTGGTTTTACAAGACTACTATTTCATTTAGATTGAGCCTATTATTATTAATCAGTTGGATAAAAACCAGTGCCCAGAGAAAAAACACCCGACCTCCTTCTGCAGAACTTGGTGTGACCATCAATTTAGGTCTATTGTTCTGGTACTTGAACTGGGGTTTAACATCCCTATCAACACCATCTGTCATTCTAGAGATTGCTTCCGATTCTGTGGGACTTCTACCAGACATTGAGATGCAAGGACATCTCAAGCCTGCCGCCATGAAACCAATATGGTTTATATGCACTCAGACCACTTTGCCTGGGCAGACTGACCTTCTAAGTGGTTAACCAGTACTCCTGTGTGGTCAGTTTCAGCTCTGCGTGGAAGCAGCCAAACTTTCTCCAAGCCACAATGGCCACTACATTTTACTGCTATCATCATCAGAAAAGGTTCTTAGGCAAGGTCTGACAAATCCATTCTGGAAGTTAAAATTCAGTTCCCAGATCAATGATTCTTCTACAAAATTAAAAACTACAATGTTTTTCAAAAGATTCACCAGTAGACTTCTGATTTGTCAGGCCCTACCAGACTTCATTTTCTTGGGTAAATAATTCAAATGAAGATAATACTGGGTCCAGCTGTTTGTAGCTAACAAAGCCAGAGAAAGGCCTGAGCAAAGAGTGAAGACACAGATGAAATGCCAGAGAATGCAGCATCTCATCAGGGTCTACACTGTTTGCCACACAACCAGCTATTTTTGGACATCTGTTAATTTGTACTTGTTCAATGTCAGGTTGTATTTGCTAAAAGTTAAAATTTTGTTGCAGCTGAGAATGTAATAACGCCATGTTATAAATTCAGTAATCCATCCACTAATGGATGGATTAAATATGCAGTTTAGTTAGACAGTTGAGTTAAACGTACAACATCTTTGACGTTGTGCAATAATAATGGCGGCATATTGGCATTCTTGTATAAACAATCAAAATACAAGGAGTTTTAAATGTCATGATATATAGAATCTTGCATTCATGCCCATGTATTATAAACTCCAGGAAAAGAGATAAAATGCTTGGCAAAGCCTCACATTTGATCCTTCAACACATTTTATAAATTTGATAATACATGAACACTCATGTAAGATCCTCTACGACTACTAGCAGGTTTGTTGAGCTAATGAGGTACAACTGGACCCAGACATACAATATATTGTCAACTGATAAACCTTCGGAAATTGAACACTTGGAAACAGAAAAACGAACTTGCCAGCACCTAAGGAAATTTTGTTTCACCAACTGATCTGCTGAATACTGATACCGCATTTCATAATGACTATTTGAAAACAGAGCAGGGCATCACAAACACTGAAGCAAATCAAGCAAAACTTCATGATGAATGGATATAACTTACCCACACCAACTCTTGCTATGAAACTGAGCCGATTACAAAAGCATTGCACTGGACAATGAGGAAATTCAGGTTTCCATTTTTTTTTTTTCATTCTTACAAGGGTGACAACTTTTAAGTCCAGATGTTCGAAACTAACAATGTTGTTACCATATAGATCCCAAAAATTAGGACACCTCAAGGTAGATGAAGATGGAATGGCAAAGTGTAGACCCTGATCAGACTGCTTCAGGAGCAGTCTGATCTAGGTCTTCACTGTGTGCGGAGGCCAATCTGTCCCAATGCTTAGGATCATGACGGTAGCGTTAAAACTTTGATCATTTAATATTGCTGCTAATATTTTCAGCAACAAAGTTTTAGATTTTGTACTTGCTAAAGTTACCATTTCGACAGCTCAACGATGCCTTGAACAACTGGTCACAGGACTCCTATTTGCTTTTCTTAGAACCAAAACCCTCCAAAAATGGGACCGACTTTAGAAATTGTTCCTCAATACGTAGCTGCAGTTTCTCACTAAGCAACGTTTTTTGAAATATTGTTGCCCTCATGTCCATTCCAGTTGGGAGCAGTTTGAAATCTGCAGTCAAAGCAGCTCAACTGCCAAAGCAGTTCTGCTGGTACACTTGGAAGATAATGACCCTGGAGAATTTCAATAAAAACAGTCTTACCTGCAACTCATGGAAACGGAAATACAAAATGGAGAAAACACACCAAAGACATAGATGTATACAAACCAAATGTCAGGTGCCAAGCTTGAAGGAAATATGGATTCACATTTTCTAGTACCGAAGCTCAAACAAGTAATATCCTTCCAGACTGAGTAATACACCACTGTGGACGAGGCTAAATGACAAATGTACACAAGTATCCAGCAACTGTACCGCCGTTTCCTCATCTCGGACAGGCTCCGCTAGTAGACAACCAACTCCTCCGATCTTCACATTTATATATTCCAGAAAACAACAATCAGCATTAGATGTGAGAATAAAACCTATGCTTCGAAGTTAAATTCTCAATCAACAATGGCCATTCAATCTCACAGTGTCACAAAATCAAAGAAACACCATTGTTTTTCCTGCAGTCACAGAAACAAATATCATGTTTTAGATACAGAAAGTTGATACACTCCCTAAAGGCCAGATACCACGTTCTTTACACTTGATAGGCAAGCACATATTTAAGCCTTTGAACAACAATATTATAAAAGATGGACATCTGAAAACTAGCAAGTTTCTTCCAGCCTGTGAAAACAAAGGTACTATACAAACTCCCAATCCCCAGCAAAAAATATTCCCAAAATATTTTGAGTAAATTGTCCTATATGTACCGTCACAGCTGGAACTGGATTGTTTCTTTAGGGTTTAACGACCCTAGTGGGTCATTTTGTGTCGTCTCACAGAGAAAGGTAGAAACAAGGAGTAAAGGAGATGAAAGTTAGGGAGAGAGGAGAAAGAGGAAAATGAATGGCAGTGTAGAGACAAGAAATAACTTTCCCCGTCAATCCTAACCAGCTGCAAGGACAGCAGGCCTTGTCCAACTGTAAGCCAATCCAACTGTAAGCCAATATCAGATAGACGCCTCAGTGATGCAAGATACAGGACACCTTTGCCTCACCTAAACTCCAGAATCACACACCAGAAACGTAACAAAACTGCATGTTGCATTAAAATCCAATTCAAAGAAATAATCTGTTATTTTACTTGCATAACAGCAGTGATTGGACTCATTTTTTATACTAGGTCACAGGAAAAGTTTATTTATGCTAATTATGCAGATCTTCCTGCAATGGAATACATTGTATACTATGCAATTTTATGAAGCTTCCAACAGAAGTTACATAAAGGAAAAGTGTCATTCTTGTATGTGTGTGTGTGTTTCATGTCCCACCACCGTCATAAGAAAACTAGACGTCTTGGTTTAAACTGATCAGAACTTCTGGAGTCAAAGGCACAAACCCTAAAGATGTGGTGAGTAGAGAAACCTCCACACCATGGAGACTTCAACATCATTCTTGTAACATTCAAAATGACAACTTTTGTTTGAAACATCAGTATTCAAAACCTCGACAACACCACCAGAAACTCATTTCTTACCCTGCAAACTAAGTAAGATGTGGGCAAGTATGCAATACAGTCAAGCCATGTCATGAGAAAACCTGTTTGTACGGCTTTTTTTTTTTTTTTTTTTGGTTTGGGTTTTACGGCCCTTTCAAGATTATTTCACTCATATCGAGCCGATCGTTAATCAGAGGTGGGCGAAAACCGGAGTACCCGGAGAAAAACCACCTGACCTTCTGTTGCAGAACTTGGCGTCTCACACGTGGCCCGAGCGAGGCTCGAACCTACGGCGGTGAGAGACCTAATGACTAAGAGTCAGCACTCTTATCCACTAGGCCACGGAGGCCCGTGTTTGTACGGCTTTTACAAACAACAAAATAGCAGATCAGCCTGTGCAGTTAAAGAATATGCCACTTTAAAGATTCTCAATAAGGAGTATTATAATAGGGAATAAAGGCTTATTCAAAGAAATAAATGTGGATATTTGTTAGAATCGCCTCAAGGAAGCGATTCTAACAAATATCCACAACATTTGTTTTTGGAGTAACAAATTCAATATTCTTTAATACCGCCATTAACCCCTACCATCTTGAGCCAAGACCTATGTTTTGTCGTTATATCAGATGTCTGATAAGGGTTAGCTGTACTTAGCCATTTGGTCTGGTAGTAAATTAGAGATATATTAATCAGAGACACATCCCTAATTTCTCTATAAATTACTACCAGATTGGCTTTGGTCTTGGTTGCAAATCCTGAAGACAGGTATTCTCATGATGGGGTTCATACAGTCCAGATTTTCATTTGAGTGGCTGCACTGTGTTCCAAATAATAACAATTTTCCACGGTGGTGGTGGTGGGGGGGGGGGGGGGGGGGAGAGTCCCACTATATAGGTCATTTTGGAGACGTTGCTTCAAATTTTGTGGGATTTTTACCCGACATTGAGATGAAATGACATCTCAAGTCCCTGTCGCCCACTGAAACCAATATATTTCTTCAAGCCCCAATGGGTGGGGGCCGATTTCTTAAATGAACTGAGACTAAATGCACCAAGGTCCCACTGTTAAATGAAGCTGAAAACCAAAGCTTTGGAACAGTTATCAGTTTTAACACACTTCCTATATTTTTTTTCTTTTTGTAATTGGGAAAGTGGAGTGGGAACTTGAAACTATTGGATGAGCTGGGCAGTAACAAAGCCAGTCAGTAAAACATTCCACACGGAATATTGCATGGTGGTAGCCCATTTTAAGATATTTTTTCTTGAACAATAGCAACAATATAATGACAAGTTTTCTTAAACTTTAAGAAAACCTGCAGGTAAAACCGGGAATTTCACGAACAGCTTATCAGAAATGTGTTGAGATACTATAGAACAAATAAACACCAATAAAGTGCGACTGAGCTTTTGTACTTCAGTGTAGTTTCTACATGTACATTTGTAGTATAAAATCCATTAAAGGGTTTCAAAAATAATTGTGTATTGTCTGGCCAAACTGGCGGTCTTGACTAGAAAAATCAAAATATTTTGGCTATTTTCTTGACTGCCAATGGTCATTCCCTCTTGACTTCTTGCAAAAATGTGTATTATTAACAACACAAATTTCTACATCCCATTGTTTAACTTCCTGACATGGAAATTCACCAATTTCTTCCCAAACACAATCTATGATCCTTTGCAAACAATACACAAAAGGGCAGAAGCTTGGTGCCGTCAGAGAAGTAAACTATGAGGCTCATGGGCTGAAGTGGCATTTCCGCCTCACATGCACCAATAATAATTTATAATTCTGTATACATAAAGTAAAACATCATTTCCTTGTATCAGATTTACAGGCCACATTTAATCAACAGAAAGTAAAATATAATGTCTTTTAACTTCTAGGACTCGACAGCACAAATTGGAATTCAGACCCTTGAATTTGGGAAACGAAGCCAACAAATAAATCACTGTATTAGACCCATTTGCTGCATGGTGTACTGAAGTTTTCAAAATTGCACCTAGAATGCTTTGTAAGAATTTAATCTAAAATAACTTCTCTGGTATGAAACAACCTGACTGAAAAACGATGTAAACAGACAAGTTCCCAAAAACCAGGCTATTCACCCAGATACACCCTTTTTAGCCCTTAAAGCACTACCAGCATTTTCAAAGCATTTTTTTTTTTTTTACACAGATAAAAAAACAAAATCTACAGTTGATTTGAATCATCTGCCATCATTTTTTCTGAGAAAATGAGGTTTTCTGTCGTCATGCACTTTTTTTTCTAAAACAATGATTAGAATTGTCGTCTCCTTGAGAATTTCTGGTTGTGCTTAACCCTTTTTGTACCAAATGGAATCTTCCTCCTTATATATAGCATGAGTCCATTTCAAAATTTAGGGGTGTCAGGTGTTGTTTTCTTCGAAATTTGTTTGGAAAATGGCTGAACTTTTTGCAAACAGTGTAGGCCCTAATCAGACGCCGCAGAATGCGTCATCTGATCTGGGCCTGCACTCTTTG
Organism: Lucinisca nassula; assembly: GCA_963580285.1. NCBI lineage: Eukaryota > Metazoa > Mollusca > Bivalvia > Lucinida > Lucinidae > Lucinisca > Lucinisca nassula. Next base: position 57,629,175 of record OY757018.1, on the reverse strand, counting down.
CCCGGATACCCGTTATGGGGTTTCTGGTACTAAATAGATTGAAGGTTAATACAGTAAAATTCCTATATTAAGACCACCCTTGGGACTGTTAAAAAGTGGTCTTTAAGACCACCAAACTTTTAAACAATCCCAAATGTGGTCTCATAAGATCAGATTGGCTGAAAAAAAACACTAAGAAAATGTAGCTAAAGTCTTCTAAATTTGCTTTTAAAAGCATTTGTTTTAATTTTATGGTCTTAAGAGTGGAATTTCACAGTACTCATGTAACATACCAAAACAAAAAAGTTTACAGTTTGGCAGACAAGTTTACAAGCCAGGTTGGCCTTTAAGGAGTACAAAACACATTGAGGCCTTGATAAACTTCCCTGATAAAGCCCTTAAAGGAGAATATGCAGTATACAGGTCGAATACAGTAGTTTCAGATCCATTGTAATCTTTTATTCAGCGTAACAACAATATCTCAGCTTAAGCTTGTACTATACAAAGCAGGGGCAAACTTTCACTTTGCCAGTTTCAATTGAGGACAAATGTATACAAAATCATCCTGTCTCTCTCCATTAAAACTGATACTAGGGATGCCACAGATGTATTTAATGAAAATAAATCCCATATCAACAAGTAATAAAAGAAACAAACAAAACCAAAATACAAAATGATGACTGTCGTGAACTTTATTTACCAATGCAAGAGACACAGGCTACAATGAAACGACCTCAGAATGACATGATGTTAAAACAATGGTACAAAATGATTACTATATAATACAACACCTTCAATACTAAACATTAAGATGGATAAATTTCTCTTATTATACAACTTCAGCTGCTGAAGCATGACCTATAATTGAAACATGATTTTCAGTATCCAAAAAACTCCAGGCTCAATGGAATCCACAGAATTTTATCTTCTTACTGTCCTAGAAACAAAGCACCTCAATATGTACTTCACAATCTTATACAATAAACTTCAAAGAAATAAATAAAAATCAAAAATAAGTCTTCAAACATTACATATAGATCTGAAAATCTAAAGAGGTTATAATTTTGGACATTCAAGGTACCGAAAGTTCGTAAGAGATCATTTTAACAGGTTTTCAAAACCTGGTAACATTCTATGAAGTAAATTAAAAAATAATGAGCCTAAAATCATTTACAGTCTGAAAAACTTTTGAAATGAATATAGGCCAAGTAAAACAAATGTCATACAATATGACTGGTTCGAAGTTGATACCTTACAATATGGAAACTTTACCACAAAAAGGGTTTCAACCAGCAATAAAAGTTTGTGTACATGAAACCAGCGTCTATATACAATGAGATACAATGCTTCTTTCCTCTGAAAATCCGTAACAAAAACCATTTAAAAGGCTTGCATCGGAAAGTCTACACATTTGAAGATGAAGAATCGACCAAATCTGAACAGAATTTAAACCCTAAGTCAAGTGGTCAGATGGATTGTTGTACCGAAGAATAGTGTATGGTTGATCACATCCCTGTATACAGCCTCACAACAAGCTCTCGGCCCTCAATTTTGGAGCGGTGCATCATATCTGCAAAACAAAACAGTTCATTTTAACTCTTAAGGCAACAAGAAATACTGCATATGAAAATGTCAAATGCTGCATCTACTTGCAAACTTTTCAAACATATTTTTGCATACTGGCAAACAGTGTGGATGCTGATCAGTCTGATCGTAGAGGACAGTCAGATCTGGCTCCACACTATTACGAATAATATGATGTTATTAATCAAGTAATTTCGTATTGGCCCAGCTACAGGTCTACTGTATTGGCCCTGAGGTCGAAAGCCCAGGCCAATACAGCTGACCGCAGACCAGTAACTTGGCTAATTTGAATTTCGTATTGGCCCAGTTACAAGGGCCTCATACTGACCATGCTTTTCCATGCCTGAAAGGTCCAATTTTGAAACTGCTGAACACAACAACTACATTTGCAAACAATGTAGATCCAGATCTGGTCAGGATCAACACTGTAATGCAGTTTGTGAATTGTATAGACCAATACAGTAGGATTTTGATGGCTAAAACACAGATGGCTAGTTTGCCATGGCCGAGTCGAACCAGTTTTTGAGTCCCTAGGGAATTCCACTAAATAAGAAGTACTGTGGAATAATTAAGGAGAATTCCGACTGTTTGTCTTACACTATGCTGTGGGTACTCATTAGAATCACCTGGATAAGGTGATTTTAATGTGTACACACAGTGTACATTTTTGTTATATAGAACACCGGAAAGATGTCCCAAAATTAACCCTGTTAAGCCTCCTGGCTGCAACCCTCAGTGGCTTGAACTACCAGTCTCTAACAGTTTTTTGTGGTCCCAGATGTGTTTGAACCATTGAAGATCTATCGACTCTATGTAAGAAAGTAACAAATTTATCCATTCTACTCCTCATCTGGAGCTACCTCTGTTAACCCTTGTCCTGCTGAATATTCAAATATGGCACACCCACTACAGATTATCAACCAATCAGATAACTTGATGCAAATTATTGCAACAAATTCATGAGCTGAATGACAAACAATGAAGATCCTGATCAGATGGCTTCTTCAGAAGCCATCTGATCTGGATCTTCATTGTTTGAAAAATAAAACATATCCGGGCTCAGCAGGACAAGGGTTAACACTTTGTACCAAATGTAATCTTCCTCCTTATATATACCATGAGTCCATTCCAAAATTAAGGGGTGTCAGGTTGTGTTTTCTTCAAAATTTATTTGGAAAACGGCTTAACGTTTGCAAACAGTGTAGGCCCAGAATGTGGCGTCTGATCTGGGCCTGCACTGTTAAGTACCTGTTTTGGGGTTTCCGGTACAAAAAGGGTTAAGGAAAAATTGACTGTCTTATCAAATTCAACATTCAAATTTGACCAGACCAATTGCATGGACAGTATCAAATAATTTTCTGCATTAAAAAGTTTAAATACAATAGTTTTAGATATATTTGGATACTTGAACTGACTGATAGTATTGATAAATTCTACAGTCAAACTTTACTCCCATAAATCAAGACTATGTATGCCTAGCAACAATAAACACTGAGTGAGGGCTGATGCTTGTTATTGTCTTTTTTATTACGTCAGCAAACATGGTAGAACCTGCATGGTTTGTGCCAAAGCAAAGTCTTTACTTAGCCTCTGTGTGATGCAACAATTAAACAATCCACTTTATTCCAGATGTAATCTTCCTCCTTAGACAGCATGAGTTCATTTCAAAATTAAGGGGTATCTTTAATATTGATTTGATACTGGCTGAACTTTTTTTTTTTTTCTACAAACAATGTAGGCCCTGATCAAACGCCACATACTGCGGCTTATAATCTGGGCCTGCACTGTTTGCCAATTATCCGTTTTGGAGTTTCCGGTAAAAAATCGGGTGAATACTGTTTTATACATTTTGCAACAAAATAACTACATGTATACATTTGTTTTTGTTTGAGGTTTTACATCCCTGTCAACCCTATTTAGGTCAAATTGGAGACGATGCTTACAATTTTGTGGGAAAATTACCAGACACTGAGACGAATAGAAAACCTATTGAAACCAACAGGGACGGGCTGAGGGTTTATATGCATGAATAGTCTGACTCACACCAATTTGCCTGGGCATGCTTAGACCCAAGTGGTTTACCAGTACTCATGTGTTTGGTTTCAGCTCTGCATGGAAACATCATGCAGCCCAATCTATGATGGTTTGTTTGATTTGAGGTTTAACTTCCCCGTCAACACTGTAAAGGAGATTTTTGAGACGTTGCTTCCAATTTTGTGGGACTTTTACCAGACATTGAGATGAAATGACATCTCAGGCCCTGCCGCCCAATGAAACCAATAGGGTTTATAAGCATGGACTCGCACCTCTTTGCCTGGACAGGCTTAGATCCTCTAAGCAGTTCACCAGTACTCGTGTGCAGGTCGGTTTCAGCTCTGCGTGGAAGCATCATGCAGCCCATATATTTCTTCAAGCCCCGATGGGCTGGGGCTAAAGCCTTGATGGGCGGGGGTACTGTATATATATGTATTTTACACAAAAAAGATAACAATGAACGGAAATCAATTTACACATTTTGCAATTATTCAATATATAACTCACTGATAGCCCGCTGTGCATCCTCCTCTTTACGGAAACAGATCAATCCCCAGCCAGCAGATTTACCGCCTTCCATTTTTATCTCGGCAAATCTGATGTCACCAACCTTCTGGAAGTGTTTCTTCAGTGTCTGCCAGTCTAATGAGTATGGCAGCTACAAAATATACAACATAATACTATAAAATTCCGCTGTAATTAAGACCACCAAAAATTGAGACTAATTCTGCTTTAAAAAGCTTATTCAGAAAGTTTCAGTTATTCTTTCTGTGTTTTCTGCATATAGTGTCCTCTGGTCAGAGACCACCTTTGGGACTGTTCAAAAGTGGTCTTAAAGACCACTTTTGAACAGTCCCAAAGGTGGTCTCTGACCAGAGGAATTTTACTGTACTGTAGTGTTATTGCATATTGATACTGGTGAATATTGTCAAGAGTAGGGATACTGAAGAACACTTCAATAGCCTGAAAGGGTTTGGATATCGAAGGACATTTCAATATCCCTAAAGAGTTGGAATATAGAAGGACACTTCAATATCCTATAAGGGTTGGGATATCGAAGGACACTTCAATATCCTTTTTTTTTTTTTTTTTCAAAGTTTTATTTTTTCTTTCTTCTTTTGTTTTGGTTCCATGTCCCTTTCATGATTGTTTCACTCGCAATTGGCCAGTTAATAATCAATTATTTGTTTATTTTATTTCAATTATTTAGTTCTAGTTGTATGGCCCTTTCAAGATTTTTTTCACTAACACTGAGCTAGCCATTAACCCTTATCTTGCTGTTCACGACAACCCCTATCTTTGCAAACAGTGTAGATCCAGATCAGATGGCTTCTTCAGAAGAAGCCATCTGATCAGGATCTACACTGTTTGACATTCAGTTTATGAATTTGTAGGAATAATTTACTTCAAATAATCTGATTGGTTCAAAGTCAGAAATGGGTGTGGCTTAATTGAATATTCAGCAAGAGAAGGGTTAATAGGTCCATGAAACGAGTATCCCAAGATGACCCATTTGATCTTTCATTGCAGACCTTGAGCATCTCACATGTTACTCAGCAACAGAACAGAGAGCAGAAGATATAGAATCCCCCAAGGCTATAAGAATCTTATATGGGTGTGACGGGTGGATGGAAAAATCCGTCCCGAGGGACACTGTCCGGCATCACGAGGCTTGCCGAGTGATGCCGGACAGTGATCCCGACGGACGGATTTTTCTATCCACCCCTCACACCCATATTGGATTCTTTTTCTTGCATACTTTCCATTTCTTAGCGCGAATTTTTAATGCTGCAGTCACTTCTGTTACCAACGTCCGCCATATTGTGTTGACACTGCAGGAATGTTTAGTGACGTCACGTAACGTGCTGTGACGTCAACCTTAACGACGGTGCATACGAGGTTGTAATCAACCAGTGCATTTATCAAACACGTGATTATATTCGATTTTGGGTCGGAACACTAGGGTCAGAACATAAATTTCTATCCCAGGGTTAAAATCCCGGATCTCCTTGTCTGGTGTGCAAGAAACTTGCATACATGCCAGTTCAGTCAACTTACCATAATGATTCTAAGTATTGGGACAGACAGGCCTAAGCAAACAGTGCAGACCTAGATCAGACTGCTCCAGATACATCAGTCAGATAAGGGTCTACACTGTTTGCCATTTCGTCTGCAATTTTTTGACTCCTTGCTGGATAGTGAAACAAAATTGTTAAAATTTTAGAATTACAGCACATATTCAAGGTGTCCCGAATTTTAGGATTTTTACAGTGCCAAGATGAAATAAGATGCGACCAAATACTTCTGTACTTGACCTATAGGTCTAACAACAGACTACTGCACATTTCAAACAGTAAAATCCAAAATAAGGGTACTTACATTTTTAACAATGACCGTGTTAGTATCTGGCCTTGTCTTCATCTCTACCTGTCCACCATAGCCCATTGAGCCCATCCCTGAACCACTCTTATCCATCAAACTACCCATCCCACTTGAGCCGCCCATTCCACCAAAACTGCTATTCATACCACCTCCCATGGAACTACTCCCAAAACTTGTGTTTCCCATCCCCCCTGACATACCAAAGCTAGTGTCTCCCATACCCATACCTCCCATTCCGGATCCCATTCCAGACATACTGGAATTCATTCCAGAGCCCATGCTAGTATCCATACCTCCCATGCCCCCTGATCCCATACCAGACATTCCCATTGAAGATCCCATGCCAGTTCCCATACCAGACCCCATGCCCGAGCCCATTCCCATACCAGACCCCATACCCATTCCTGAACCCATTCCCATGTCCATATCTGCAAAAGAATAAAAGAATGAATATGTAATGGGAAATTCATATATTAAGATATTAGCTAAAATCTTCATAAATCCAATTTACCGGTAAAAGATCTGACAGTAATTTTTTCTTTTTCTTTTTTCTACTCCCAAGGACCACCTTTGGGACTGTACTAAAATGGCCATTTAGAGTTTTTTTAGACCACTTTTTAACAGTTCCAAAGGCAGTCTGAATATAGCTATTTTACTGCACTTTGCAATTACGGTAATGATCTAAGTATTGTGACATATAGGCATATGCAAACAGTGCAGACCCATATCAAACTGCAGTTTGATCAGGGTCTACACTGTTTGCCATTCCGTCTGCACCTTTTGCACTCCTTGCTGGACTGGAAAGCAAAATTGTTAATTTTTTTTTTTTTGAGAATTACAGCATGTCTTCAAGGTGTCCCAATTTTTAGGAATAATCCTCCTGGACAAGTCTATTTCCAACCCCAATGGGGGGTGGGGGTCTGCTTATTTTTATTTATTTATTTTTTTTTTTTTATTTCAAAATTTTCTGTATTTTTACTATGTGGTAGACCTTGATCATGTGCAGCATTCTGGGGCATCTGATCTGAAGCTATACTGTTCTTTGGGACACTAGGCTAAACAGGTTAAAATGCATGAATTTTTACTTCAGTTTGATGGCCCACTCAAAAACTATATTAGGCCATTTCAAGACATACCTAATCATATTTTTCCTGAACAGGCTTGGACTAAAGTAGTTTTATCGTACAGTGAAAGTTCAAGAAATCTATAAAATCCCTTCTTGAATTGGTAGAAGGGAGATAATGAGGAGAGAAAATATTTCGTGGCAGTAACTGTCGACTGTTCTACTAGTGGACTCTTCCACTGCTACATGTTGGACAAGTCCATTTGTCATATAAGAGGTGGTAGGCCTGTATTCTTTTTATATTTGGTGGAAAATAGTTAGCAAATAGTGCAGGCCCCGATCAGACATCTGATCTGGGCCTGCACTATTTGCTAAGGTACCCCTTTAGGGGTTTCCGGCATGCAACGGGTTAATAATCCATATCAAAGAAAGGATGTTACAGCCTGCAGGCAACTTTTAGCCCTTATCTTGCTGAACACGACAACACCCTATATACAATGTAGATCCAGATCAGATGGCTTCAGAAGAAGCCATCTGATCTGGATCCAAACTGTTTGTCATTCAGTCTGTGAATTCAAATGAATACTATTTATCAAGCAATTTGATTGGCTGATAAACAGAAATGGGAATGTCAAAATTTATTATTCAGCGGGATAAGGATTAACCAGGATGTGCAGGGCAACACTGACAACAGAAATGGGCATGGCAATCATTCTCCAAGAATTAAGTCATTTCAAATGTATGACACTAACCAAAGGCTCAATTTACACATTTTATTAGCAATGATGATTTGTGCGAGACCTTTGATGTAATGCCTGAAATATTCCCTCCATTTTTCCTAAAATTTTCAAGCATCCTAAATGCCAACTGCCACAGATGTCAATACAACAAAGTATTTAACCCTTGTCCGGGTGAGCCCAGATATGCCTCATCTTTCAAACAATGTAAATCCAGATCACCGCTTCTGAAGAAGCCATCTGATCAGGATCTACATTGTCATTCAGTTTTTGAATTTGTTGCAGTAATTTGCATTAAGTAATCTGATTTGTTGATAATAAGTAGTGGGTGCGGCATATTTAAATATACAACAAAGTATTTAACTCTTTGCATGCTGGATAATTTTGCAAGTTTTTTCTCTGTCTGTGGCTTTTTCTTTTTGTTAAAATTACATTTATGGATAAAAAAAAATCTTGAATACCGCCTGCATTAGAGAACATGTATTATCCAAAAGTTTTGACCTACTTGGCCTGATCTTGGGGCCAAACTATCTACAAAGGTTAGATAGGTCAGGAGGGGGCAAAGTTGCCACAAGCAGGGAACGAGTAACAACAGCAATCACTCAGGGGTCCAGTTGTTCAAAGCATTGTCAGCTTTACGAGCTTGTCATAACTGTTCAAGCAAGTACATCATCTAAAATTTTCTTTTGCTGAAAAAATGTGCTACTCAAATTTTTGCAGCAACTATATTATTATATTTGCCATACTAAATGATCAGTGTTAAGGATTCAATAACTAATGTCGTTAGTTAGCTAATCATTAAAACTGATTATTAAATATGGCAAATATGCTAATTTTTTTTGCTGAAAAAATGTGAGCAGCTTTTGGAAATGCAAAATCTGCTCACATTTTTTTCAGCAAAAATACCAAAATTTTAGATATTGTACTTGATAGAACAGTTAACAATATGACCACTAACAAGCTCGTTAAGCTAACGATGCTTTGAACAACTGGCCTCAGGTAAACTGATGTAATGAGGATAATTTGGGAATAATTAGGGCCCCGCACTGAAAGTGTGGGTGCCCTATAGTAATCACTCTGTCCGTCCGTCTGTCTGTCTGTCCGTCCACAAATTTTTTTATCCTCCATAACTTTCTTATTCCTGGATGGATTTAAATATTACTTGTCAGAAATGTTAACCATAATGTGGTGGAGTGTTGCGCGCAAGACTCGGGTCCGTACCTCAAAGGTCAAGGTCATACTTAGAGGTTAAAGGTCAAAAAAGGGTCTTTCCTGTGTCCAATTAATAACTTTGTTATTATTCCTGGATGGATTTAAATATTACTTGGCAGAAATGTTAACCATAATGTGGCTCCGCACTGAAAGTGTGGGTGCCCTATAGTAATCACTCTGTCTGTCCGTCTGTCTGTCTGTCCGTCCACAAATTTTTTTATCCTCCATAACTTTCTTATTCCTGGATGGATTCAAATATTACTTGGCAGAAATGTTAACCATAATGTGATGGAGTGTTGCGCGCAAGACTCAGGTCCGTACCTCAAAGGTCAAGGTCATACTTAGAGGTTAAAGGTCAAAAAAGGGTCTTTCCTGTGTCCAATTAATAACTTTGTTATTATTAGGGCCCCGCACTGAAAGTGTGGGTGCCCTATAGTAATCACTCTGTCCGTCCGTCTGTCTGTCTGTCCGTCCACAAATTTTCCTACTCCTCCGATAGCGCTGCCGGGGCCCTAGTCAGTTTCACTGACAGCTCTAGTTTTTTTTCGTATTTCTCTATAAAAATTATGTTGTGGGTACTTGTTTGAATGACTTGAAGGAAATGAGAAAACTATCACGTCACCCTTATCCTGCTGAACACAATGAAAGTGTGGGTGCCCTATAGTAATCACTCTGTCCGTCCGTCTGTCTGTCTGTCCGTCCACAAATTTTCCTACTCCTCCGATAGCGCTGCCGGGGCCCTAGTCAGTTTCACTGACAGCTCTAGTTTTTTTTCGTATTTCTCTATAAAAATTATGTTGTGGGTACTTGTTTGAATGACTTGAAGGAAATGAGAAAACTATCACGTCACCCTTATCCTGCTGAACACAAATAACTCATACCTTTGCAAATAGTGTGGAACCAGATCAGATGAAGCCATCTGATCATGATCTACGCTGTTTGTCGTGCAGTTTGTGAATTAAACAACTACACTATATCAAGTAATTTGATTGGTGGAGTGCCAGAAGCTGGTGTGGCTAAACTAATTTATTCAGCAGAATAAGATTTAATTATCTTTGTTTCTCCTAATTTGGAGTTATGCCAACAATAATTGAATATCCAACCCTAATACACCACACACCACATTTACCACATTGCTGCGAGACAATCACAACAAAAACTAACATAAACCAACATAAACCAAGCTAAAACGAAGTCAATGGCAAATCCAAGCTTTCTCCACAGGGCTAAGTACCAATTAAACTGACAGACAGAATTTTCTGGTATTAAGTTATATAGATACCGTAAAACTAAATTGACGTCACATACAAGTAAAATTTCGCAATGCAGGGTTGTCAGTCCCTGTTAACCCACTTTGACATAAAGCAGAGAAACTGTCTTACTTAAATTAAGAGTTGTAAATGTACCCGAATACTGTGACAGTAAAAACAGGGTGACCTAATTTCAGGCCTCATACTGGCCCGATTTTGCAGCTTCAACCCTTATCCTGCTAAACAAGACACAACTACATTACCTTTGCAAACAGTGTAGATCCTGATCAGATGGCTTATGAAGAAGCCATCTGATCAGGATCTACACTGTAATGGAGTTTGTGAAAATATAAAGTAATTTGGCTGACTTATAGTCAGAAATAAGGGTTAAATAGTTTTTTGAACAGACTATATACACAAAAATCAGAATCTAAAAGCCTGAAATAAAGAAAAAAATCAAGCTCCAAAAGCCTGAAATCCTGCAAATGCCTGAAAAATATGAGACGTGTAATTTAGGGACGATGGTCAACAAGAATATCATTTGGGGAGTTACCTGCCCAGTTTGTGAGTGCAAATTTCAATTTAAGGTGATTGGGATCGTAAAACTGATATTTTCCCTCCTGAAATAACATGCACACAATATGATATTTTTTCATTTTAACCCTCATCATACTCAATATTTCAATATGACACTCCACCCTGATTTTCAGCCAATTTCAATTCAGAAGCAGACTGGAAAAGTGTAGTTTGAACAGAAAATCACAAATAATACTACAGTAAAATTTTGACACACATTAGTTTCATGTCCAACCAACAAAGATCATACCACAACAGAACCTCGGTTTGAACACTAATCCAAAAAGCCTGGAGAAGCCTGGGAATGAGCACGACTCCTGGTTCAGGAGTGCAACCACTATACCACTGAGGCGTTAAAATAATCTGGACAATAACCAATCAAATGGCTGCATGATGCTTCCAAGCAGTGCTGAATCCCAACCACATTAGTACTGGTAAACCACTTAGAGGGTCTAAGCCTGCCCAGGCAAAGTGGTGCAAGTCTGACCATCCATGCATATAAATCCTATTGGTTTTCTTGGGCAGCAGGGCTTGAGATGTCATTTCATCTCACTGTCTGGGAACAAGTCCCACAAAATTGGAAGCAACGGCCTCAGAATGACCTATATACATGTAGTGCAGAAGGGGATGTTAAACCTCAAATCAAACCAACAATCAGATATCATGCTACAAGCTCTTGAAAGCCAATGGTATCACAGAAGCAAAACATTTTAATTAATTCTGCAAATAGTGTCCATGACCAATGCCTGCATCTACCTCTGACAATATTAAACACTTCTAAAACCAACACTTAAACTTTCCAACATACTTTAAAATAGCACTCAAAACTTGCAAAGCATCAAAAAGTAAATACCATGTGAAAGCTTCCAGGTTTTATGTCACTCAAAACTGATACATAACACCATTATCAGTTAACCCTTGTCCTGCTAATCCCGGATATGCCTTATCTTTGAAACAATGTAGATCCAGATCAGATGGCTTCTGATGAAGCCATCTGATCAGGATCTACATTGTTTGCCATTCAGATTGTGAATTTGTTGCAATAATTTGCATCAAGTAATCTGATTGGTTGATAATTGGTAGTGGGTATGGCATATATAAATATTCAGCAGGACAAGGGTTAACAAATGAGACAGCTTCTGGAGTTTTCTCTCAGTTTCTAGCATACTCAGAAGACACAAACCCTCAACATTAACCCTTGTTCTGCTGAATATTCATATATGCCACACCCACTACCGATTATCAACCAATCAGATTACTTGATGCAAATTATTGCAACAAATTCATAATCTGAATGACAAACAATGTAGATCCTGATCAGATGGCTTCTTCAGAAGCCATCTGATCACGATCTTCATTGTTTGAAAGATCAGACATATCCGGGATCAGCAGGACAAGGGTTAACCATTTCATCCCTGAGTTTTTAATCTCTAAATTCACACATCCAATTGGTCAAAAACATCAAGCCACCAGCATAGATCCTGAAATGGCTCTAGACTGTTCTGCAGGGTTGAAAGGATAAAATCATGGCAGCTCAGCCCCTTTGTCTAGGTTTCTGAAGTGGACACTTCAATCGTTGCATTCGGACAAACTTGTTGTAAATGATCTTGAGTATTGGGACAAACAAGTCTGAACAAACAGTGCAGACCCAGATCGACTGCTCCTGAAGGAGCAGTGTGATCAGGATCTACAGTTTGCCATTCGGTCTGTACCTTTTGGACTTCTTACATGATCGTGATTTGTTTGTTTGTATTGGAGTTTAACGGCCCAGTCAACACTTTTTTAGCTCATTTTTTAGCCGGTCAGTTTACCTATCCACACTATCCTGGGCAGGCTTACACGTAAGCAGTTAACCAGTACAGTGCACATTCTTTCACCAGAAACTGACATCTGCTCTTCTTGAATCAGCAGGAGAGAATGACCGTAGAAAAGATTTCATGATCAATCTCCACGAAAGAATGTTGCTAACCCCGGCAGGAATCGAACCCGCGTCCTCCTGATCACCAGACAGATGCGCATCCGACCGAGCTACTGAGGCCGGCTTACATGATCGTGAAACAAATTTGTCAAAATTTAAGGAGAATTACAGGAAATCCTCAAGGCAGGCCTCATAATGACCACGATTTGCCATGCCTGAATGCCCAATTTTGGAACCTCAACCCTTATCCTGCTGAACAAGACAAAACTATTACCTTTGCAAACAGTGTAGATCCAGATCAGATGGCTTCTAAAGAAGCCATCTGATCAGGATCTACACTGTTTGTAATGCAGTTCATGAAATATCAAGTAATTTGGTTGGTTTATAGTCAGAAATGGGTGTGGGTTAATAAATTTATTTAGCAGGATAAGGGTTAAATAGTTTTTTAAACAGAGAAAAAGGAACAAAAAATCAAAATCTAAAAGCCCAAAATCAAGAAAAATATCAAGCTCTAAAAGCCTGAAATCCTGCAAATGCCTGAAAAACATAAGCCCTGTCAAGGTGACCAAATGTTTTGGATTTTTATGGTAGGTTTAGTCGAAACCCTTCAGGATGGTGACCAGTTGAACATTATGAGATAGCTCATTATGAGCTTTATCACATAAATCTATACTGTTTGCTAAGGCTGACACGATTAATTGTATATAATCGATCGATAAATTCCACAAAAAATGATCATCATTTCTGATTTGCTTTTAATCGTTTACTTGATAGGCACGATTTACTACCCAAAGTTATGCCTAAAATAGCTGGATGACTGGCAAACAGTGCAGACCCTGATGAGACGCCGCATTATGCGGCGTCTCATCTGGGTCTACACGGTTTGCTCAGGCACGTCTGTTCAAATATACATATGGTAAATTGCAACATATGGAAAGAGTCATGCCCAGACAAAGCCAGACAGGTAAAATAAGGACAAAAACCTTAACGATTACTAATCGATTATCGATGGCAATGACGGGACTAATAATCGATTATCTTTTCAGCTCCGATTAGTCAGCCCTACTGTTTGCAAAGGTAGCTATACCCATTTACACGATTGAAAGGACCAAACAGTCACATTAAACAGGTGCTGGTGTCTTTTAGAAAACACACTTATGTTAGATAACAATGCCAATGCAAAATCTTAACATTTTGTGATATTTAGTAAACCAATATATTGTCCTTCAACCTACCCATATTAGACTGCGACCATCTGTCATAACCATTTGAGGAGCCTGTAATACAAAGCTCTATGTAGCAACATTTTACTGACTAACTATGACAACTATGACAGATGTCATAGCCAACCCATCAACAACAGATCTTGATGTAGTTATTCTCCTTTCATTGTTAAGATATATTTTTTTACTGAACAATGTTCTTTGTGGCCCAGAAGACTGGTAGCAGTATGGACATTGAATCAATTTACTACAAAATAATGAAGATTGCTACGTCTTAACCCATTGTATACTAGTGGACTCTTCCATTGCTTGGACTCTTCCACTGCTAGATGTTAGACAAGTCCATTTGTAAAATAAGGGGTGTAAGGCATATTTTTTTCGTTTTTATTCTTTTTGACAGAAAATTCTGTTAGCAAATAGTGCAGGCCCTGATCAGATGCCACAGTTCTGCGGCGTCTGATCGGGGTCTGCACTGTGCCAAAGTACCCCTTTAGGGGTTTCCCACATGCTATGTCTAAATTCCAAGGAACTATGCATTGTTTGTTTTCTTAACTATCCTTCTGTCAAGGAAAATAAAATATGTTTTGTCCTATTTCTTTGTAAAGCCTGTATTGTGGGAAGTTTTTGGATCTCCTTGTTGTGGTGACATAAGCATAGTGCTCATTTCTCATGCAATGCATGTGCATAATGAAGAAAAACATATTTCCAAATTCTCCACTTCTTATTGATATTAAGCCATTCCTCTCCATTTCACAGGGACTGCTCTCAAGTAATGAACCTCAAGTAATTAATTTGTTCCCCTGGAGAGGGAATACTTGACTAAGATTAGAGCTCGCTCAGAAATCACTCTGTGTAACAATGACAATGGTCAAACACAGGTTTGAAGATTTTTTTCTTTTTCTTTTTGGGGGGTTTCACAGCCTTTTAAATGCCAAAAATTATAAAATATTGTCAAGCCATTCCAAAACCAAACATTTGAGTCAGTGGTCTAAAAGAGGATTAAAGAAAACTTATCCCTGCATTACCATACAGCCTACTAATGGCTATGTCATATAGGGGCAGGAACTCTGTGCAATGACAAGACATCCTTACAACCACTGGTGTACCATGCCAATAGTATGTAGCTTGTCTTACAAACAAGAAAAGCTTTAATAAAACCATCATGAAAATTACTACTACATTCCCATTTAACACACAATTCTTCATAAAATAACTTTTCATAGCTGGGAAATAAAGAAAAATTCTTATAATAAGACCACCTTTGGGACTGTTCAAAAGTGATCTTTAAGACCACTTTTTAACAGTCCCAAAGGTGGTCTCTGACCAGAGACACTATATGCAGAAAACACAAAGAAATAATAACTGCAGCCTACTAAAGCTTTTTAAAACAGAATTGGTCTTGATATAAGGTGGTCAAAACAGCTGAATTTCACTCTTACTTCAATGCAAACTTCAGTCATTCACTATTTTATTTTGTCAGTGGAAGGGTTTACATCTACCCAAATCGGTGAAAGTGTTCACATCTACCCAAATCAGGGTAAGGGTTCACATCTACCCAAAACTGTGGAAGTGTTTACATCCACCCTGATCAGTGGAAGGGTTTACATCCACCTTCATTAGTGGAAGGGTTAACATCTATGCAACTCGGTGGAAGTTTTAACATCCCCTCAAATATCAGTGGAAGTGTTTACATCCACCCATATCAGTGGAAGTGTTTACATCCACCTTAATCAGTGGAAGGGTTTACATCCACCTAAATCAATGGAAGTGTTAACATCCACCCAAATCATCAGTGGAAGTGTTAACATCCACCCAAATCATCAGCAGAAGTGTTTACATCCACCCTTATCAGTGGAAGGGTTTACATCTACCTAAATATGTGTGTTTACATCTACCAAAATCATCATTGGAAGTGTTTACATTCACCCAAATCAGTGTAAGTGTTTACATATACCCAAATCAGTGGAAGGGTTTACATCTACCTAAAGCAGTGGAAGGGTTTACATCTACCCAAACCATCAGTGGAAGTGTTTACATTCACCCAAATCAGTGGAAGGGTTTACATTACTGAGTGGAAGTGTTTACATCCACCCTTATCAGTGGAAGGGTTTAGATCTACCCAAATCAATGGAAGGGTTTACATCTACCCAAACCATCAGTGGAAGTGTTTACATTCATCCAAATCAGTGAAAGGGTTTACATCTGCCCAAACCATCTGTGGAAGTGTTTACATCCACCCAAATCAGTGGAAGCGTTTACATCTACCCAAACCATCAGTGTCACCCAAATCAGTGGAAGGGTTTACATCTACCTAAATCAGTGTAAGTGTTTACATCCACCTTAATTAGTGGAAGGTTTTACAGCTACTCAAATCAGTGGAAGGGTTTACATTCACCCAAATCAGTGGAAGGGTTTAAAGCCTCGCATTTTATCCCTTTACTTGTTTAATAAATTCACTATTATACAAACACTCCTGCAAGATCCTCTATTAATTTTCATAATATATACATTTTGCCAACAAACTTCATCCAAAACCATGTAACAGAGAACAGTGCTGTAAATATTTCTAGAAGTATTAACCCCTATCCTGCTGTTCACAACAACCCCTAACTTTGGAAACCTTCTGATCATGAGCTACACTGTTAGTAATGCAGATTATGAATTGAACAAATATATCATGTAATTTGACTGGCTAATAATCAGCAATGGGAGTGGCAGGATAAGGGTTCATTGATCATCTGTCACTAACATACACCAATGATCAACATCAAATTCTTGGCCACGTTCTTTTTTATTTTTCATGGTTTTTTTTTTGTTTTGTTTTCCCTCTTTTTAATGAAATTTAGGAGGGTACTAAAGGATCATGCAAAGCAACTGGTAAGACAACATGAAGCCCAAAGTTATAAAACTTCTTTCATGCTAAACTCAACTGAGCATAAAACTTTTCCTGCTGATAAATATTAAAATGCCAATGATCTGTTGATCAGATATAAATATGGCAAACTCCCCCCAATTTTGGTGTTTCGAGCGGAATGGGAACACCTTCAGGGGAGGCAACTCCTGCAAAAGTATTTGTCTCCCATGTCAATAGGGGTCAACTCTTAAAGGAAGAATTTGCAAATTCTTTCCTTTATGAGTATGGGACAGGGCTTACAGAAAAGCACCCAAATGTCTCCCTTTGAAAAATGGCAGAAAAATCTGCCAGGTGTCCCATTCCCCTTAATTACAAGCAATTTAAGATTCATGCTCAACTAAATTGAACATGAAGACAGTTTTATACCCTCCAAGCTATATCAGAGCTCCAGGTTTAAGGTTCTGCTAATTTTCCTTCTTTTCTGCAGAGAATATGTTGAAGGTACTCATTGGAAATCAGGGACAGAGTTCTAACAAGTACCCACAACATATGACATCACCCCTGCAGGGTTAACTCAAAAATAATCATTTTGTTTGATATCAAGATCCCTATAAGAAAGTTTCTTGAAGGGAGCCAAAGCTCCAAGTATTTCATTTTCAGCAAGGACAAATGGAATATCTTGCCTCTCCACCTGTTTCTCTTTGGTATGAGATAATGCACAGCTAGACACATGCTTCCAGCAAAGACCCAGATCAATAAACAGTCTACACATCCACTAACTACAGCAACAGTTACTGTTTATCTCCTCCTGGAGCTTGCAGGCCATAGAAGGTACAGGATATCAACTAAAACTCTGATCAGACAAACCAATTGCATGCAGCACCCCTAAAGGAGTACCTTGGCAAACAGTGCAGGCCCAGATTTTTTTTTTTGGTTTTACGGCCCTTTCAAAATTATTTCACTCATATCGAGCTGATCGTTAATCAGGTGGGCAAAACCCAGAGTATCCCGAGAAAAACCACCTGACCTTCAATTGCAGAACTTGGCGTCTCACATATGATTCGAGCAAAGCTCGAACCACAGCGGTGAGAGACCTATTGATCAAGAGTCAGTGCTCTTAACCACTAGGCCACGGAGGCCTGTATGCAGGCCCAGGTCAGACGCCGCAGAACGCTGGGTCTGATCAGGACCTGCATTATTTGCTGACAGAATTTTCCATCAAAAATAATAAGAACAAAAAAGATAGGCCTTGACACCCCTTGTATGACAAATGGACTTATCCAACATAGCAATGGAAGAGTCCACTAGCATACAATGGGTTAAGCGAATATGCAGGCTGATCTGAATTTTTGCTGGCTGCACAAGCCTTATTGTAGGTTTTGTTGAGCACTACCTCATATAATGTAACAACAAATATAAAAATACATGTACATTTTCAAAGAAGCCATTTACGATGGAAAATGTGTCACTGGAGATGCGAGCTCAGCAAAGACTGAGGTAAGTCAGAGTAAACACCAGTCGTGATACAGCTTTCTCTTTCTCCAGGAAGCAGCTTTGGTTTTGGATCCGGTTTTACCACCTTAGTAATAGAGGTGGACCAAAACTGGTCACAAAGCTCCAGATAAGGTGCTTTTTTCATCTGAAAAGTACTGTTATCCTTTTATCCTCCAAGAAAACATGTTGTGGGTGTTCATTAGAAATGCCTCAGCGAGGTGCTTCAAATGAGAACCCACAACACGGTTTTCGTGCAGAAGTAAAATATTTGGATATCCCACTCTCTTCTGGGGCTATGCAGTCAGTCTTTGATGTGAACACATGTCTACGGACACATTCTTGCTACAGCCTATATTCTACCATGTACTTACTTCCCATTCCCATCTGATTGCTCATTAATGCTTGACCTCCCATTCCTAATCCTTGACCGACAGACTTAAGTCCACCTATAATGACATATACAAGCATGGTTAATATTATAAACCAGATTACCAGATTGTGCCAGGGTCATTTCTTTTAAGCCCTTGTCTTGCTGAATATTTAAATATGCCACACCCACTACTGATTATCAACCAATCAGATTACTCGATGCAAATTATTGCAACAAATTCATAAACTGAATGACAATGAAGATCCTGATCTGGATCTACATTGTTTGAAAGATATGACATATCCGGGCTCAGTAGGACAAAGGTTAAAAGAAGATTCATATCCCTTAAAAAAACAAAGAAAAACAGTTCTATGAAAGCCCACTGTGGAGCCCAGTCTTCAAAGGTGTGTAGTTTCTGTTAAAATTCATTTCATATGAATGTTAAGTTCTCTCCATTTGCTAACTCTTTAAATGCTGCAGAATGTTACAATTCATATTTTTGCAAACAGTATAAATCAGATCAGACAGCTCAATATGTGCTGACCCATCAGAATAAACAGTTTACCATCCAATTAAAGATTTTTTTGACAAAAACCCTTATCTACATGAATCCATGTGCCCAAATTCATAGATAAATTGGATTATACAAGAGCAGTTATTACCATTTCAGTGAACATTCTTTCCGCAAGAACTGACAACTGCCATTCTTGAATAAGCAGAAGGAATCGAAAGAATGTTGCTAAATGCACCAGGGATCCAACCCATGACCTCTGGATCACCAGTCTGTTACACATCTGGCCGAGCCACAAAGGCCAGCTCAAAAAAAAAGAAGACTTTTGGTTTCTGATTTTTTTTCTTTTTACAGCCCTTCCAAGATTATTTCAATTACATCAAGCAGAATGTTAGTATTTATGAGGATAATCAACATTCTAGTTAAGGAGCAGATGAGGGAGTGAGTGGTTGTTTTACATCCCACCAACAGCTAAGGTCATACAGAGACGGGACCTCGGTTTTAAAGACTCATCCGAAAGTCTAGAGAAGCCCGGGATCGATCCTGCGACCCCTGGTTTACAAGGCGAGTAGCGTAACCGCTACACCACTGAGGCTTCTAAGAAAGGAGCAGATACTGTCTGGCTACTGTCTCCTTTGAAAAGTTATTCATTTGAAATTTTGTTCTCTCAACCATCATATAATGATGGAATATACAGGAAACCAGAAAAGCCCAGTCCAAGTTTGCTACTTGTAAGATCTGTTACGTGTGCTAAATGTTCTTGTTTAGTGCTGTCATTACTGGCAACACTTTCACTCAGCCAAAGATAACTTTACTCTTTCCATGTAAGCTTGGGTCTACTCTTTAAAGGAAAGAATTTGCTCCCGGAGTAGACCCCTTCTTTCTGACAGAAGAATATGTTCTAGAAAGGGTTATCCTATTTACAGGCAATCAAACAAAGTTACCAAAATTGCCTATCAAATTGATATGGCAGATACAAAGTGAATCTTTTCCCTTTATTTACAGAACAAATTTTCATAGGAATATTTATGTTCAAAGGTTTAGTGTTTTAGGGAGAACAGGTTTGATAAAAACAGCTGCAGAAGTCCAATATTATAGTGTATGTTCACGTCAACTTCTAAGGAGGCAATGCATGCAGCTTTCAGCCTGGGGCTGTTTATGACAAAGATAAAATTTTCTTACGCTGGTCTAATGTTGCTCCAACAGATCTCAAACCACCTAAAAGTATAGCATATACACATCATCACATGTTAAAATACATCTATTGATACATAAAAATCTTTAGCATTATTTTACACCTCACATGTTCCAACAGACCAGTCATCCACAGTGAGCTTGCATATGGAAATATTACAAGTAATCTATCAGTCAGCTAAGTAAAACACCACAGTCCAGTAGTTCAATGCAGCTGAAGGCACAACTAACAAAAAAAATAAATACTTTTTGTATACTGAAGTTTGCAGCAAAAATAATCAGATACTAAACTTTTCTACAATAGATAATGTTACCACTATGAAGCAAGTTGTTTAGGAAATTGTGTTTTGAACAAATGGACCTTCACTCTTTAACCTTTTTCGTGCCAAATGGCAGCTTCTTAATATATAGCTGGAGTCTATTTCAAATTTTAGTGGTGTCAGGTTGTGTTTTCTTCAAACTTAATTTGGAAAATTTTAAAACAAGTGTAGGCCCTAATCAGATGCCCATTCTGTGGCATCTGATCTGGGCCTGCACTGTTTGCCAATTACCTGTTTAGGAGTTTCCTGTACAAAAAGGGTAAAAGACAGAACCACAATAGCATGCAGTCTCAGCTGTATAAAACAGAGGGAACTGACTAACAATTATTTCTCGAGGAATATTTAACAAGACTTAACCCTTATCTTGCTGTTCATGACAACCCCTATATTTGCAAACAGTGTAGATCCAGATCAGATGGCTTCTGAAGAAGCCATCTGATCAGGATCTACACTGTTTGACATTTAGTTTATGAATTTGTAGCAATAAATTACATCAAGTTATTTGATTGGTTGACAGACAGAAATGGGTGTGGCTTAAATGAATATTCAGCAAGAGAAGGGTTAAAAGAGCTATCAGAGGACTGGACAGCTTGCCCAAGTCCCAACACTGTTTCATCCTAGAATGTTAACCCTTGTCCTGCTGAATATTTATATATGCCACACCCACTACCGATTATCAACCAATCAGATTACTTGATGCAAAACCAAACAATGTAGATCCTGATCAGATGGCTTCGTCAGAGCCATCTGATCTCGATCTACATTGTTTCAAAGATAAGGCGTATCCGGGATAAGCAGGACAAGGGTTAACAACAATTATAAAACCCTCAGTCATTTTGGGGAAGCTTTTTGTTATACAAATGAATAATACTATATCTTCCCTGGACAGATGAGCATTAAATCATCTAATATAACAGGGGGAAAGGATACACCTTCAGGAGGTGGCACCGCGGTGCGAGGCGGACCGTCCATGCTAATAAACCCTATTGGTTTCATTGGGCGACAGGGCTTGAGTTGTCATTTCATCTCAATGTCGGGTAAGAGTCCCACAAAATTGGAAGCAACCTCTCCAAAATGACCTTTACAGTGTTGACGGGGACGTTAAACCTCAAATCAAACAAATCAGGAGGTGGCAACTCTAAAGATACATCATCTCCCCTATCAGTAGGAGTCTACCCTCATAGCAAAGAATTTGCTCCCAGCTTCAGAGGGGCTCAATTGTCATAAAGAACCAAGTTCCCTACTAGTAGTCTCCACTGAAGAAACCAGAATTCCACCGAAGGCTATGTGGCACCTGTGAAAGGGCATGATCATTTGGGCTGACGCTACAGTTAAGCAAGTGTTGAGGACTTAACACACAGGCAAACGAACAAACTGAAAACTGGACTCTTATGTTGTGCAAAGCTTACAGCAGGTGCCAAAAATACAGAAATACCCTATTCTCCCCAAAATCAATACTGTTTGGAGCTAAGTATAAAATGGGCCGCGTCAAGCGATTTTGGTACTTATCGCCTATGCGAGCAGCGAAGGTTCAGGCGAGCCTGCTCATCGGCGCAGTCTCGCCAGAACCTTCGCTGCTCGCTCATACAAGCAGTGAATCAAGAGGAGCCTCCAGACAGAAAGCCATATCCCTGGCCCCTCTGAATGGCTGGGCATGCGCAGTTAAAATTTGTCATGACGGAATGCTGGAAGACACAAATTCTCTTGGCGGGGCTCAAATGATTAAATCGGAGCTTACTTGGGAGGCCAACTTTGTTGTCTTTACCAGCAGCCGCATCCATTTTCACCCTCATATTTCTGTCAAACAGTGACTGGTTGTTAAACATGGCTGATAAATCGTTATGGTCAACTTTTTTTTGTAAATATGGATATCATTTTTTTTATCATTATTTTTAACCCTTATCTTGCTGAATATTCATTTAAGTCACAGCCATTTATGTCTATCAACCAATCAAATTACTTGATGTAATTTATTGCTTCAAATTCATAAACTGAATACCAAACAGTGTAGATCCTGATCAGATGGCTTCTTCAGAAGCCATCTGATCTGGATCTACACTGTTTACAAAGATGGGGGTTGTGAACAGCAAGAAAAGGGTTAACATTGTTAGAATTCTGGAGTTCAATAAATTGGAACCTAATGATGTTCATACATAAATACAATCACAGACTCATCTGACGTCCGTTACATTAAGATAATGGTTCTTTCTAATATGATTGGATGATGGTGATGTTATGTTCCCAGTGTCACAGTTCGGCTGACAACAGGGTAACTCTGTGCAATTGCTTCCTTGTTTCAATTTTAGCACTCAAACCGGAACTTTAAGACATAAAATGTATGGAAAATAAAATAAATATGAGTAATAAAGGTAATTCATTTAACATTCTAATGCACTTGTGAATGTAATGTGACGTCTGATTGGGTAACTTATATTTGAGAGAGTATATCCTGTGTTATAATGTTGGAAACCCCCCGACGTCATCAAGTAACGTCTATTTTCATTGGCTGGCACTTGGTTTTACGGAGCTCAGGGGGCTTGTCACTTTGTGCAAAATAGTACACTTTGCAACAAAACAGCCAAAAAAGTGCATTAGTGGGGATAACTGCATTGAAAATTGTCATTTGGGGAGGTAAATCATCCGTTTTACGGTCGCGAATTCCGTTTTACGGCTCCGCTGACACATCACCGTAAAACAAAAGTTCCGACCATAAACTGCTGATTTACGTACCCAAATGACAATTTTGAATACAGTTATCCCCTAATTCATTGAAGAATGAACAACATTTGATCACCAGCAAAATAATTCTCATTTATTTTGCTTGTTATCCGATGTTGTTCATACTAAGATCAATATTAAAAAGAAAACTACATTCATTTCTGAAATAAACCAGTGCTTCAGCTGAAATGCACGACCCGCCGGATGCTTTTAGCTTTATGAGTGTTACCATATATGGGTATGGCGGCCATTTTGGTCATGTGACCTGGACCTAAAACGGTTCCCCAAATAAATGCGCCTTATCTTAAGGAGCAAAAATATCTTATACTTTAGTACTGTATTCTGAATCGTTTGCAGGATAAAAAGGATTCTCACTTTTCCAATACAAAAGCATATGTGTCAAAGTTTGACCTAGGCACAAAGAAGGTCAAGGTCAACCCAGGGTCACCATTTTAGCAATTTATGATGGGCCTACGTCCCAGAGGCTATTTATCAAGTTTCGTGGAAATCTGCCCAGTGGTTCTGGAGAAGACTATTTTTGAAGGGTTTTTACCATATATGGCTTGGCGGCCATTTTGGTCATGTGACCTGGACCCCATAGCAAATTTTGGTTTCCCACATCCCATAGAGGCTCCTTATGAAATTTGACTTCAATCGGCCCAACGGTTTCCGAGGAGCAGTTCGAAATATTCACATTTTTCGCCTCGGCAAGGCTATACTAAATGGAATGTAATATTTCACAAGTTCATTGGTTAGATCTCATTGATATCTATCAGTATGCCAAAAATTGTTTAAATATTCCAAGCGGTTAAGTCACTATCACCAATTTTCATAAACGGGTTACGGACGGACAGACAGACCATATATGGCTTGGCGCCATTTTGGTCATGTGACCTGGACCCCATGAGCAAAATTTGGTTTCCCCCATCCCATAGAGGCTCCATATGAAATTTGACTTCAATCGGCCCAACGGTTTCCGAGGAGAAGAAGTTCAAAATTTTTCACATTTTTCGCCTCGGCGAGGCTATACTAAATGGAATGTAATATTTCGCAAGTTCATTGTTTAGATCTCATTGATATCTATCAGTATGCCAAAAATTGTTTAAACATTCCAAGCGGTTAAGTCACTATCACCAATTTTCACAAACGGGTTACGGACGGACAGACTGGCAGAATGACCGTATGACACGGTGATTTTAGGGCACTCTAGAAAATCAACCGACTTCAGTCGGTCGCTTTGTCTGCGGGTCGTGCAATTTCTCCATAAATTCTGTTTTCATTCCATGATTCATGGAAGTATTAATAAAATACTGTTTTGTCCTGCTGAATAAATCATTTTAGATACACCCATTTCTGACTTGCAACCAATCAGATTACTTTATGTAATTCCTACAAATTCATGAAC
This sequence comes from Lucinisca nassula, assembly GCA_963580285.1. Taxonomy (NCBI): domain Eukaryota; kingdom Metazoa; phylum Mollusca; class Bivalvia; order Lucinida; family Lucinidae; genus Lucinisca; species Lucinisca nassula. Next base: position 57,604,351 of record OY757018.1, on the reverse strand, counting down.
TGACTCAACATATTACAGCCATCAGATCTCTATCTGTATCTATACCGTGCATTACAATCGAGTTCAGCAGGACAAGAGCTGATCAACAGATCCAAGGATACAAATAGCCTGTACAGCTTCCCAGGAATGTTCAAAGGTAACCGTGGCCATTCCTCGGCTCTTTCCTTCTTTGTCTTCCCAAATTTCAGCTCGAATCACGTTACCAGACAGTTTAAACACATCTTTCAGTTTCTTCCAGTCTACTTTGTAGTCCAACTACAATCAAAACATACAATATATTAGAAAGACATCTCTTAACCCATTGTATGCCAGTGGTTTCTTCCAGTGCTATATGCTGGACAAATCCATTTGACATAAGGGGTGTCAGGCCTATTTTTTGGTTTTGACATACAATCCTCTTAGCCAACAGTGCAGGCCCTGATCAATCTGGGCTGCACTGTTTGCCAAAGTACCCCTTTAGGGGTTTCCCGCATGCAGTGGGTTAACAGAAGAACAGATAAACTTTACGTTTGAATTGGGTAACACCCAGTATATTCAACTTTAATTTGATATTTGAAGAAATGAGCGGGTATCTTAAGTTTGGTTATCCACTTGGGTACACTAAAAATCCTAAAATTTTAGACACCTGAGACTTTCTTTTAAGTTCTGTTAAAATTTTAGCAAATTTGTTGCACGATCGAGCAAGAAGCAGTCTGGGTCTGCACTGTTTGCATAGACCTATCTGTCCAATACTTAGGTTATTACAGTAAATTGGGCTTGATATGCATCAGCTAGGCAAAAACCAGCAGATGATCCACATGTAATGCCATGAAAATAATGATTTGAAAATGACATCTACAAATTGTGTGATTGTCAGATTAAGGGTTAACCCATTCAGTACCAGAAACCCCTAAAGGGGTACCTTGGCAAACATTGCAGGCCCAGATCTGACGTCGCAGAATAAATTTGATAAAAATGCAAACCGACAGCCCTAAATTTTGAAATGGACTCCTGCTACATATAAGGAGAAAGATTCCATTTGGTACAAAAAGGGTTAAGAGTGAACGCCTAATGACGAGGGAGATGGGAGTACTTCTGCAGCAAATACCAGGCCTCATACTGACCAGGCTTTTCAACGCTGAAAGGCCCGATTTTGCAGCTGCAAACCTTATCCTGCTGAAAATGGGTGTGGGTTAATAAATTTATTCAGCAGGATAAGGGTTAAATAGTTTTTTAAACAGACTATAGGCACAAAGATCAAGCTCTAAAAGCCTGAAATCCTGCAAATGCCTGAAAAATATGAGGCCTGAAATACACCGACACATTTGTTGATAAAAGGATAAGCTTCGTCTTTTTGCTACTTGCAGTTTTGTCAGCAAAAATACTAGTGAGTACATAATATTGTACTTACCTTAACAGTTAATGTTTTGGCTAACACAGGGCTGGAAAATTCTTCAAAATTTCACTCATCCTGCATGACCATGGGTATATTGAACTTGGTAAATTTCATAGGACAAAACAAAATTTTTACTAGTCCTCCAAAATTTTTACTGGTCATGGTGAGTTGATGAGTGGAAAATTCCAGCCCTGGGCTAACAAGTTTGTTAAAGCAACAATGATCTAAAACATCTGGCACCAGTCTGACTTATCACAGCATTACTCAATACAGGGAATCTTTCAATGAAAATACAGTTTGATATTACTATGATGTTTTGCATCAAATGCCAAGCCATATTTCTCTATGAAAAAAATACAGATATTCCATAAATTGTAATACACGATATGTGGACTAAGTGTACCATTTTACTAGTTAACAGCTCCAGATAAGACCCTTTTTTCATCCGAAAAGAACTGATATTTTTCTTAAATATGTTGTTTGTTTGATTTGAGGTTTAGGTCATGTTGTAGGTACTAATTTGAAGCTCCTCACCAAGGCGCTTCTAACGAGTATCCTAAACTTATGTTTTCGTGCAGAAATAAGGAAAATAATATGTGTATACCCCTTCTTATCTGGTGATTTTGCTAGGAGCTAGTGTTGATGTTTTACTAAACTATATTCTGAACTGGTTAATAGCTTGGTAACTTCAAGTTGCCAGTGTAAATAATTACACAGTTTTACTCACAACTGAGACATGTGCTGTGCTGGTTGAAGTATACCTTGAAGCAGCCAGGATAAAAAATTCTACTCACATTTGAGATATGTACTGTGTTGGTTACAGGTCCAACAATTCCAAGTTGTTGTAAGATCTGTGGACTGATATTTGATCCACCGCCTCCCATCATACCTAGACAAATATGAAGCTCAGGATTACAACAAAGTACAGATGACAACACTTGTGAGTTGAATGTCTCTGATAGTTTTCTTATTTCTGCACAAATACATGTGGGTATTCATTAGAAGCTCCTCAATGAGATGCTTCTAATGAGTACCCGCAACATATATTTTTTAGCAGACACAAGTTAACTTATATGTGGATAGCCCTCTTATCGGAGGCTATGGTGTAAGGAGCTTGGAATTCGACGACAAATACTTTCCAGTACTTCTGCTCCAACTGTTTTCCTTTATAACTTCATTGTGCAGCTTAATAAAGCCATATAGATATGCATTGCTAGTGTTTTGTTGATGATATATAATTAATGATGACCAATTGAAAACTTTACAATTCTACTTATCAGCTGTGTTCAATAGTAATGGCTTGTAATTGATAATATAACACCCAACCATTCTAACCATTCTTGAAGTTGCAATTAACAGTGTGTAACATTTATGCAAGAAATTTGCTACCTCACAAATTGGTCAACTTTAAGTGCATTAGGAATTCAAAACAGTAGCGTTTCTGTAACAAATGGGAACCTATACAGTAAACTTAAGAAATTTCAAAACACAATTTAGGAAATTCATTGACTCCAAAAATGAAGGGCAATGTCTGAGCCTACTGTGATATTAAAGCGTGTATTTGAACCAGCATCATGCATCTAAATGACAGAATATGTAGACCGGTCTTAAATCAACTTTTGCAGAGTACAGAGACAACCTTTCTGGACTACACCATGGAGGCTCAAGAAAGATCCTTAGCATTGTGTGATTTTGATTCTTCAAACAGTGACACCTAGCCATTTATGCAAAAAATGATGGGTGGCTAGGTTTCTTATGATAATTGAGTTAAATTGACACTTTTTGTAACAAATAGAATCTTCCTCCCTACACATGACAGGAGTCCATTTCGAAATTTAGGGGTGTCAGGTTGTTTTGTTTGTTTGAGGTTAAACATCCCCTACAACACTGTAAAGGTCATTTTGGAGACATTGCTTCCAATTTTGTGGGACTTTTACCCAACATTGAGATGAAATGATATCTCAAGCCTTGCCGTCCAATGAAACCAATAGTGTTTATAAGCATGGGCGGCCTACTCACACCACTTTGCCTGGGCAGGCTTAGATCCTCTGAGCAGTTTACAAGTACTCATGTGCAAGTCGGTTTCAGCTCTGTCTGGAAGCATCATGCAGCCCATATATTTCATCAAGCCCTGATGGGCGGGGGCCATCATTGTTTTGTTTGTTTGATTTATGTTAAATGTTGTTTTGTTTGTTTGATTTATGTTGAATGTCCCTGACAACACTATATAGTCATTTTGGAGACGTTGCAAAGTCTTTTACCCAACATTGAGATGAAATGACATCTCAAGCCCAGTCATCCAATGAAACCAATAAGGTTTATAATCATGGATGGTCAGACTCACACCGCTTTGCCTGGGCAGGCTTAGATCCTCTGAGCGGTTTACCAGTACTCATGTGCGGGTCGGCTTCATCTTTGCCTGGAAGCATCATGCAGCCCTTTTAATTCTTCACGCCCCGATGGGCAGGGGCCGAGGTGTCAGGCTGGGACATCTTGAAAATACTATCATACAAGAATTCGGCCGAAGGCTATGTTGCGCCTGTGGGGCCGTGAAGTCACCAAACCATGATATGTAGGTCAAGGTCAAACATAGATGCTTGCATAAAAGTTTCCATTCTTAAATGCAAGCTTGTACCATTAATGAAGCTGTAATAATAATTAATTCTTGAGAAATGAACTTAACCATTAGGGTGAACGCTAGGGTGGTCGCAATATTTTACTAAGTCAGTGAACTATGAAATGTAGGTCAAGGTCAAATATGGATGCTTGCATTTAAGTAAACCATCCCCAGATACAAGTTTGAACCAAGTATCATTAATGAAGGTCTTATAGTTCTTGAGAAATAAACTTGAACCTCAGGGTCGCTAGGGTGGTCGCAAATGTTGACGCCTTGACAAATGGATGGACGGACGGAAAACCGGGCGCCTATATCGCGCCATGCTAATAGCAGGTGCGACAAAAATAGATGAACTTTTTGCAAGTAGTGTAGGCCCTGATCAGACGCAACATTCTGCACCATCTGATCTGGGCCTGCATTGTTTGCAGGGTACCCCTTTTTGAACTTTTTTCTTTTCTTTTTTTTTCTTTTCTGTGATTTCAGTTTAGAAAATCTATCCCTAGCACTAGCAGCCCTTTTTATCTGGGGTTCTGTTTATAACACAGGCCTTTGTGGCCTACTGGTTAACTCTTATGCTGCTGTTCATTTGCAAACAGTGTAGATCCAGATCAGATGTCCATCTGATCAGGGTCTTCACTGCATTCAGTTTGTAAATTTCAAAGAAACATTTAATCTGACTGGCTGATAGCCTGAAACAGGTTTTGCTAATTAAAATATTCAGCAGGGTAAGGGTTTAGCGTACCGACTTCAATTCTTACCTGATCCACCATCCATCATATCACCACCTCCCATTCCCATCATTCCTCTGCCGCCTCCCATCATACCGCCGCTCCCCATCAATCCAGCTCCAGATCCTCCCATCATAGAGCCTCCGCCCATCATGCCCGAACCGCCCATCATACCGCCACCACCCATCATTCCACCCATACCCATTCCGTCCATTCCGCCCATCATCCCACCTTTCCCGCGTGTTGACATCATTTCATTCTGTCGCCTTTCACGCTCCCTTTCCTGGAAAAATATACAACAGATACAGTGGGTACTTTGTGATCGTTGGAAGGATAATCTTGTCAATTCTCCATAGCATACCATGGAGAAATAAAGAAAAATCTCCTTCCACTATCACCAAATAACCGTCTTATCTACATAAACTATAATTTTTTTATCTATGACTTCGGGTCTGAGAATGTAATGTAATGTAATAAATTCGATAACCCACTATTTAAAGTTCTAGAATTTGTTTTTCTACAAAAACACAGATGTCTCCCCCCTTTGACCTCTAAGTATGACCTTGACATTGGAGGTATCCCATCCAGGAATGAGAAAGTTATTGACTGAACACTAAAAAAGGCCCTTTTTTACCTTTGACCTCTAAGTATGACCTTGACCTTTGAGGTACCAACCTGGGTCATGCACGCAACACATCCTCTTATATTGGTTAACATTTCTGACAAGTGATTTCAAAAACCAAACACAAAAAATGGCCCCTTTTTTGACCTTTGACCTCTAAGTATGACCTTGACCTTTGGGTTACCGACCTGCCTCATGCGCACCACACATCATCTCATGGTTGTTAATATTTCTGCCAAGTAATTTTAAAAACCATCTCAAAACTAGAGCTGCCGCCTAACGGGCGCCAATTATACCCCCGCATGCGTTGTCAGATAGTAACTCCAAGTCAGGTTTGTGTATATCAATCCTAAGTTCTAGTGGCAAGGTGTGTGGTGTGTGAATATTAAAGAAATCGGTTAAAGAATGAGGAAGTTATGTGCAATGTTAAAGTTTTTTGGAACAGACCGACAACAATTTTTTACAAGTATTTGACCTTGAGGAAGGTCAACGTGAAGGTCAAGGTCAGGTTTGTGTATATCAATCTTAAGTACTAGTAGCAAGGTGTGTGGTGTGTGAATATTAAAGAAATCGGTTAAAGAATGAGGAAGTTATGTGCAATGTTAAAGTTTTTTGGAACAGACCGACAACAATTTTTTACAAGTATTTGACCTTGAGGAAGGTCAACGTGAAGGTCAAGGTCAGGTTTGTGTATATCAATCTTAAGTACTAGTAGCAAGGTGTGTGGTGTGTGAATATTAAAGAAATCGGTCAAAGAATGCGGAAGTTATGTGCAATGTTAAAGTTTTTTTGTACCGACAAATTTTTACAAGTATTTGACCTTGAGGAAGGTCAACGTAAAGGTCAAGGTCAGGTTTGTGTATATCAATCTTAAGTACTAGTGGCAAGGTGTGTGGTGTGTGAATATTAAAGAAATCGGTCAAAGAATAAGGAAGTTATGAGCAATGTTAAAGTTTTTTGTAACGGACCGACGACGACAGACGACAAGCTGACTCCTATATACCCCCTTCAAACTTCGTTTGCGGGGGTATAATAAAGATATTGACCAAACACGAAAAAAAGTCCCCTTTTTTAACCTTTGACCTCTAAGTATGACCTTGATCTTTGAGGCACCAACCTGGGTCATGCACGCAACACATTGTCTCATGTTGGTTAACATTTCTGTCAAGTAATTTCAAAATCCATCTTAAAATAAAAAGTTATTGACCAAACACGAAAAAAGGACACTTTTTTTACCTTTGACCTAAGTATGACCTTGACTTTGAGGTACAAACCTGCGTCAACTAAAAAAGTATAAATGCGAGAGTTATAGTTCTTACACTCTGCATATCGTCTAATATTGATAAATACTTATATGAAGTTTCGTGAAGATAGCTTTAACAGTTTTCAAGTTATAGAGTGGACACGAGTTTGTGACAGACGGACGCCCGGGGAAAACTGTCTCTGAAAACTTTTTTTCAGGGAGTGAGTGAGTGAGTTTTAGTTTTACGTCCCACCAACAGCTAAGGTCATATGGAGACGGGACCTCGGTTTAAAGACTCATCCGAAAGTCTGGAGAAGCCCGGGATCGATCCTGCGATCCCTGGTTTACAAGGCCAGTAGCGTAACCACTGCACCACGGAGGCTTCTTTTTTTCAGGGAGATATAATTAGTAAGACACGCCACATAATATTTAATGTACAACGTCCTTAATGACACCGCGTTTACTAATGGCGGAATATTAACATTTTTGTTAAACAATCTTGAATAAAAAGCGCTCTAAATGTCATATGATAAATAGAAGCTTGCATTAATGCTCATGTATTATTGAATTTATTAAACTCGAGGAAAAGGGATAAAATATGACTCGTTTAGGAAAAGGGATAAAATGTGAGGCTTTGCTGAGAATTTTATAACCCTCTTTATACTGGCTTTTTTTATAACAACTCGTTATGACAATTTCAATGGAATGAATTCTTAGCTCCAGATGGGAGATTGAGATATTAACCCATTGTATACCAGTGGACTCTTCCACTGCTATATGTTAAACCGGTCCATTTATAATAAAAGCAGTGTTGGGTCTGTTGGGTCTATTTTTTTTTTTTTTTCATTTTAATTCTATTTTTGACCGAAAATTCTGTGAGCCTGTAGTGCAGGCCCTGATCAGACGCCGCGTTCTGCGGCCTCTATGTGGCCACTGATCGGGGCCTGCACGGTTTGCCAAGGTACCCCTTAAGGGGTTTCCCGCATGCAATGGGTTAAAGAATATTGTATTTTTTACTCAATGATATGTTAGAATCACCTTGTCTAGGCCATTAAAACAAATGTCCACAAGTTGCTGAATGAAAAATGCCCTCTATTACCCTTTAAACTTCTATTTAATGGGATTCTTTATAATGTCAAATTTGTTGTAATATTAAAGTGTTAGGGACCAAATACTGTTGTTATATATTGTATTTCATGCGTTGTATTTCTTGAGCTTCTTTGTCATTTGATATTCTACTAAAATGAACATCAACAACTTTTAGCAAACAGTGTAGGCCCTGATTAGACGCTGCGTTATGCGGCGTCTGGTCTGGACCTGCACTGTCTGCCAAGGTACCCATTTTGGGGTTTCTGGTACTAAATGGGTTAAACTGTCACACTTTTGCTTACAAAGCAGATGAGGCTTTTTCAATGCAATACAACTATGTTCTATAAGGAAATGTAAATGGATGAAAGAGAACATTACCTCTCGCACAACTAGTTTTCTGTCTCTGACCTCATATCTGTGCATCTTATCAATGGCGAGGGCTGCTGTCTCTGCGTCTTTGAACTCAATGATCCTGAAACAAACCCAATGTATATTGGTGGCCTCTTCCATTGTTAACCCATTTTGTACCAAATGAATTTTTTCCTCATTATTTATACCAGGAGTCCATTTCAAAATTTAGGGATGTCAGGTTGTGTTTTCTTCAAAAAACATTTGGAAATTGGCTGAACTTTTTGCAAACAGTGCAGGCCCTGATCAGACGCCGCATTCTGCACCGTCTGATATGGGCCTGCACTGTTTGCCAACTATCTGTTTTGGGGTTTCCAGTACTAAATGGGTTAAAGATATGAAAATCCTAGGTGTTTGGTCTACTTTCTTTTTTATTTCTATTTTTTTAAGGAAATATCTGTTAGAACCTGGTTTCTGTTATCAACTTATCAATCTGACCCAGATGAGATGCCACACTGTGGTGCCTGATCTGGTTCTGCACTGCTTGTCTATATATCTCTTTTTAAGGTTTCCAGGTTAGAACTGGTAAAGGTAGTTCTCAGAAATGCCTAGTTGGGTGTATTTTTACGCCTGTTTTTGTTTTTGAATGCATAAAATTGCCTGCCGTGGATCCATAATACGCCACCTTTTTTTTCCTGATGCTTTAGTAATACAGAATGTAAAAGCTCCCTTAATAACATCAAAAGATGACAGCTGGTGTTCAACAATCTCCCAAATTTAGCTACCGGGTTCAGATAAAAAAAAAGGTTACCACCAAACTTCATCAGCATCACAAAGCTAGAGAATATTGCACTCTCAAGCGAATTGGCAAGACTGACAGGTTAATTTAGCCGTTTTCAAGAATGCAGGTGTGTTGTGACTAAATCAAGCATGTGGCAGATTATCACTAACTGAATTTTCTTTTTAGATTTGGATTAACTGTAACTGGATTAGTGTAAACTAATTTATTTTAGTTTGATTGCGATGAAAGCCTCAAGCTTATTTGAATCGCTCTTGAACACTCATTCCGCAAGTTATCACAGGCACGAGAAAGTGAGACAGTGACTTTAACACCACTGCTTCCCATTAACACCGGAGTTAAGGTGGGCAGTGACATAATGTCCAAGGCCATATGTCATTGCACATGGCCGGATTTGAACCCAAAACCCCTCCATCATAAGTTAAATGTGCTAACCACTGAGCTATCAACTAATTTGATTATTGAGGCACAATTAAAGAATGCGATCATTTAATGTATGATTAAAAAAAAATACTATTTTAAGTTATAATTCATATTTGTCATCAAGTAGTCATGTGTGTCGTGAAACACGAACACCCCTAAACAAGCTTCTAATATGTCTCTGACAACGTTGTTATTTTAATTCTGTTAAAACTTTGATCATTAAATACGACATATTATCAGTCAAAAAAGTTCCTATAGGTAAAATTGCTTCTGTTACTATCGCTAGTTTTTTTAGCTACTACATATTAAAACTACACAAAGTTTGTTATGTTTGCAAAAGCCCCATTCGTTGTTGTTTTCATAAACACATCGTAGACTATTGCTTTAAATGCCCAAGGGGTCACAGTGTCACTTTTGGAGAGAAAATCATAAAACCTGCTATGATTTAACATTACAAAATTTCCCTGTACCCTACATTTCTAAAGTTTGATAAATTTCTTTAGATACCATTTGCGTCTATTTACAAAAGATTTGGAAGTTAAGTTGCATCAGCTACGAAAACAGGCTATCACATATAGACCTCCAATTCTTTGAAGTTGTGTGCAAATGCTGCTTTCAATGGGAACTCCATAGAAAATCGCAATCGATAGTGCTACATGCTACATGATTTTTCTTTATTTTTACCATCATGATGATTGGCAAAGGTGGAAACAAAAGCGTTTTACGAAAAAATGGCAAAAAATTGATTGACCGGAATAAAAATTAGAGCAGTTCGAAAATTGCTATATTTTCAATTGCAAGGGAGATAATTTAGAATTTCACAAATTAAAACCTCGCTTATAATGGGAGATCATGAGATATTGTAGAAGAAAAGTGTTATCCGATGTTCAATATTGTCTTCCATCTTAGACAAAAAAAAAGAGATTTCTGCGCATGCGCAATTTCCATTTTCTACCAAAGTCTTTCTAGGCACATATAGCAAGACAACTCTGGGCAAATGCAAGTTTAGGCATTCCATAGCTAAATGTCCGATTTACATGTCAACAGTCAAATTTAGCTCAATAGCTGCCACATATCTCGTGAGTTCCAGCCGGAAGTTGGTATAGTTACTTTTTTGACTAAGTATATATATATATATATACACAATATTATTGCTGATCAAGTGCAGCTTTTGCAAAAAGTAAATCTTCTCACATCTTTTCAGCAAAACACCAGTGTACTAGATGTTGTACTTGTAAAACAGTTAATTTGACCTCTAAAGAGCTCATTATAACTGTCCCCAGATCTGGACCAGAAGACCTGCATCATGATTATGACATCAAGCAGTTTCTGTACTTACCCTATTCCTTTAGGTTTGCCATCAGGACCGTTGAAAATCTCAACATAGGTTACATCCCCAACTGAAAAGAGCGATAAAATACATCACCTCTAATATTGCTGGATTCCAAAGAAGAAGTGTTTATTGTTGGGCAAACAACCGTGCTTAACAGAAACAAGAAGGTAAAGATTATATAGAAAACCAACTGTTTATGTACAGCAACAGAGACATAGGGGCTTGAAGAAATATATGGGCTGCATGATGCTTCCACGCAGAGCTGAATCCGGCCCGCACACTAGTACTGGTAAACCGCTTAGAGGACCTAAGCCTGTCCAGGAACCGCGATGCGAGGCGGACCGTCCATGCTTATAAACCCTATTGGTTTCATTGGGCGACAGGGCTTGAGATGTCATTTCATCTCAATGTCGGGTAAAAGTCCAACAAAATTGGAAGCAACGTCTCCAAAATGACCTTTACAGTGTTGACGGGGACGTTAAACCTCAAATCAAACAAAAACAGCAACAGAGAGGGAGGCACCCAAAAAAATGTCTGTACATGCTTGAGCATGAAATTTGTCCTGCTCAAATTTTAATTGTTGGCATTTTCAAAATTTTTTAGGTCAAACATTCTTGCTGATTTGAGCAGGAAAGTTCAACGATTTTTTTTGTATATATGCAGGCCCCCAAGAAGGTTTTCCCCAAAGACTTTTAGGTTTTGACCTTTTGAATTTTGAACAAATAAAGGCATTTTCTCTCACTTTGTGTCCGTTTTTTCTATGCCACAACATTGGCATTCATGCGACAACATTTTCTTCATAACTACATCATGTGACTATCAAGTTTGTTATTTCTGTCCAACTTTTAAGTGAGTAATATGGTTGTTAGCAGGTGTCCTTTGAAATGCATGATAAACATGAGCTTGCAAAGATCAAAAGTGCTTATTATGACCAGTACCAAGTTTTTTTTTACCAAAACAACCGCCCATGGGCTAATTCAGCATAAAAATGCGGTGGTGCTTAAAAGCTACATGTAATTAATTTTATCTTCTTTTTTGGGGGGCGGGGTGTGTGTGTGTGTGTGTGGAGTCTTTCTTTCTCGTGAATAGGCTGACCATGTCAGCAGCCTGATCAGTTTCGTCGCTGTCGGCACCCTTATCATTGTATTCTTTTGAACAGTAAAGACTGATCAGTCTGCGGATTCAGTTCATAACTCGGAAGGCAATTCCTAAAGTAGAGTTGCTAGTAAGTTAATTGTATCGATTCCTGATCTTTGTTTTACTTCTACTTTGAACAGTCTGACCCTAGCACTCATTGCCTTACGCGAATACAGAAGCTGCTCCATATACAAGAAGTTAAAATTTTCTTATATATTTACATGCAAATGAGCCGGCGCACACCTAAAAAGTTTTAATCTAACGAAGGATCAGATCAGCCTGTGAATCTAGCAAATGTGACCAAATTCTTTGCTTGCTAGTCTTTTGAAATGCTCGAGGCCATAGAAGGTGTGTGTAAAGAGCAAAAGTTGATCAGACTGCGCAAGCTGATCTGCGTTTCACCACCCTCACAGATTTGTTTTTCCTTAAAGTCGTATGCAAAAACTGCGGTAAAATTTGCTCTGACTACAACAGTGGCACATGCTAAAATGATGGCGGGAAATATGACGAACGCTAGTAAAAATGTGCGACCAGAAAAGACACGGGTCAGCCTGCGTTATTTATGATTATTGAAACTTCGACTAACAACATCGTACATATGTCTAACTGCCGCAGCAGGTGTGAAAATAAGTTTCGGATAATTCTTATTATCAAAATAGACTTCAAAGGAAAGTAATTAGGTCGCAGATTGTAGTCGTACAGTGGTAGCCGTGTTAGTCCGTTACATTCTGTTGCCATCCTTACGGCCAGCCACGCTGCAAAGTTAGCAGAAATTACCGAAATGAACCAAAGTGTCCAAAATGAATTTTGCGGCCGCGGAAACCGGGAAAAAAAGATTAGGGTCGGCGGTAAAATATTAGGGTCGGTCGGGTTACCGGAAACACAGGTATTTTTCATTTTGGCCTGGTTGTACCTTCTCTCCTGAAAATATCTTTGATTTCCTGCCACTTCAGGTCGTATGGAATATTGCTGATAACGCATCTCTTTGTGGTCATGTTGCCTTGGCGCCTTCTTGGGGATCTGGATCGAGACCTTCCTCTGCTGTTGATTGGTGAGCGAGATCGGTCTCTGAAATAATATGGATGTGCTTCATGTTCATAAATAAACAACATGGAAAAAAGATACCCGCCCATTGGGGCTTGAAGAAATAGATGGGCTGCATGATGCTTCCACGAAGAGCTGAAACAGACCGCACACAAGTACTGGTAAACCGCTTAGAGGATCTAAGCCTGCCCAGGCAAAGTGGTGCGAGTTGGACTGTCCATGCTTATAAACCATATTTGTTACATTGGGCGACAGGGCTCCAGATGTCATTTCATCTCAATGTCTGGTAAAAGTCCCACAAAAATTGGAAGCAACATCTCCAGAATAACCTATACAGTGTTGACGGGGACTATAAACCTGAAATCAAAGAAACAAAATAAACAACTTGGTCACAGTATTTACCTTATACAGTATATTTGGACAGACAGGGCTGAGCAAACTGTACAGACTAAGATTTGAGGCAACAGAATGTGGCGTTGCCACTTATCCAGCAATTTTTGGGCTCAACATCGGTATATAAATAATCTAAAACTACTTGGTCAAGTGTTACAGCAAGTATGGTAGGAAATTAGGGGGTCTTAATACTAAGGGCAAATATAATATATACATGTATGTACAAGTGGCTCATCCAGATCACCCTTGTCAGTCCCACTTTGGATGGAACAAATTAGTTTGACATTTAACATTTTTAACTAGAGAAAGTGACCAGTGGGTCACATATACCCCTGGCCAGCGCAACCCTCTGATGTATCTTTTGAGCTTGCATTTAATATGAATGAAGAAGTCAAGAATCTATAAGGATCTAAGTCAAAAAGCTATAAGGATCTATAATGTGGTTGTAAAAGCTAAACCAAACATAAAATTTCTAAATGGACCAAGGGAGTGAGGGCATCAAAGCTACTGAAGTGGTGGGGGCATCAATGTTACTGAAGCAGCAGGATGGGGTATGCATCAATGAAATCTTTGGACTGGTATGAAAACTCGATGCAATTGAATTTGTCTTAAGAGTTCAGAATATACAGGTTTCTTTAGACTTTGTCATAAAACTTTAACTAAATGTAAAATTTCTTAGTTGGTGACCTTGAGGTCACGTCACCGTGGGTGGGGGAAGGATATACATAACAAAATCTTTGGACTGGTATGCAACACTGATGCAAATCTCAAGTGAATTTGTCTTAGAGTTTAGAACATACAGGCATCTATAAACTTTCTCATAAAACTTTACATTTGGTTAAAAGTTTTATAAGTCTGTGACCTTGCAAGGATTTTCCTAGTGCAATTTTGGGGCCGGTGATCGGCCCCTATTTTTCCCAATTTAGAGACAGATATTCCCAAATTTTATAATAAATTTCCCAATTTCTGATGTTGTGCTACATTTTGATAAAAATTTCATGAAAATTGAACAAAACTTGACAAAGTTACAGCTGATTTAAATTCCCAACTATAAATATTAGTGAGCTGTTTTTCCCAAACCCAGCTGCTCCTGGACCCTGATTCCGAAGGGTAAGAAAATCCCTGCCTTGACCTCAAGGTCACTGTGGGGGTGGGACATGCATCAATGAAATCTTTAGATCAGTATGTAACTACAAGTGTAAGTATCAACTAAATTATCAAAGGCAGGCATCTATAAATTTTGTCATAAAACTAACCAAATGTAAAATAAGGATATACATAACGAAATCTTTGGACTGGTATGCAACATTGATGCAAGTCTCAACTGAATTTTTCTTGGAGTTTAGAACATACAGGCATCTATAAACTTTCTCATAAAACTTTACATTTGGATAAAGTTTTATAAGTCTGTGACCTTGACCTCAAGGTCACTGTGGGGGATGGGACATGCATCCGTTCATCCATCTACACAAGCATCACTTCATTCATTCATTCACTCATTTCCGAGTGTCCATCTACCAATACTCTCAATTCATTCATTCATTAACTTATAGATCTATCTCCGTATATTCAAAATGCCGTCCGTTCATCCGTACGTCCGTCCATCTACCAACGCACAACTCCATTCACCCATAAATTCATTTATTTATTCAGCCATCTGTCCATTTACTCATCCATTCCGTTTGTCACTCCCTTAGAATAAAAGTTTCTGGCGAAAGAATGTGCACTGTACTGGTTAACCGCTTACGTATAAGCCTACCCAGGAAAGTGTTAATAGGTAAACTGACCGGCTCAAAAATAACCTTAATAGTGTTGACTGGGCCGTAAAACTCCAGTACAAACAAACAAAACTCCCTCAGAATAAAATTGCGGCAAAACGACCCACGGACGAAACGACCCACCACCAAAATCCGGACGAAACGACCCACGGGCGAAACGACCCTGAACCGTGTGTCCACCTGCCACCATTTGTCCAAGATTTTTGCCCAATTCCATGGTGACACGTCCCTAGACAATCCTTCACCAGGACATGTTTACCACTAGTGCTTTTAAATTCCATCCAATTAACAAGCTTATGAGTTGAAGACTCCAGTAAATCACACACAAAACTGGGAAGTGGGGTTTGCTGGGGTGTACATTATTTTTTGTATTTCAGCTAAAACAAAGATCGTGCCTACTCATTAGAAGCGAGGCGGTTATAACGAGTATCCACAACCTATGGTTTTGTCTGCCTTGTTAGTTGTTGGCTCAGATGGATGGGAATACAGGACGCAGGTTCAATACCTGCTAGAGTCAGCAATATTCTTACGCCTCCGGCGAATCTCATAAAAATCCTATGATTTAAACAGGACCAATTTAAAATGGATTTTATCACCTTCAAGTATTTTTTCCCACAAAAATGCATGGTTCACACGAACGTAGCATGCTGTTACAACAATGCTTACTGTTATTTCCGCGACTTTGAATTGCCTGCTTTTAAGTAACTGACGATTATCTGTTTATGCTAGAGTTAATAATTTAAAAAAAAAAAAAAGACAATTTAAAAGACTATAACAATCTTACCCTAAGGCCAATATAAAATAGGCGAGGTCTGCTGACAGCCGGCTGGCACCAGACTTTTAGGTCTAGTGACAGCCGGCTGTCACCAGACCTAAAAGTCTGCTGACAGCCAGCAATAATATTTCTTCAATACTAAGTATATTTTCATATTCTCAACTTCACCATATGTCTGGATCCAATAATAACGTTAGAAATGTACCAAGTTAGATCAAAAGTCATCCATTTGGCATGGGCTAGGGTGCAGAAAAACAATTTTTGGCTGAAAATCAAGTTTTCTGGAGCCTACGACCTTAAACTTAGGACAAGGTCACCAAAGTCTAATTCATTTTTTTGTTGGTGGTATATTAGAAAGTTTGACCAAAATCCACTGATCTGTTCATGACATAGGGTGCAGACAAGCCATTTTAATGCCCCCGCGTATTCGGAGAATACCAGAAGGGCATTAAGTGTTACCCCTGTCCGTTCCTCCGTGCGTTCGTTCGTCCGGTGTCCGCGCCATAACTCCTAAACCGTATGGAATATATTCATGAAACTTCACAGTTGCATTCATCACACTGAGACGATGTGTCATGAACAAGGAAGACAACTCTTGCTTTTTGGGTTTTTGAATTATCTGCCCTTGACTTACATCCATATAAAGTCAAATGGTATGTCTTGTCCGGGCCATAACTCCTAAACCGTATCTAATATATTCATGAAACTTCACAGGTGCATTCATCACACTGAGACGATGTGTCATGAACAAGGAAGACAACTCTTGCGTTTTTGGTTTTTGAATTATCTGCCCTTGACTTAGTACCAAATAGTAAACCGTGTCCAGGCCATAACTCCTAAACCGTATGGAATATATTCATGAAACTTCACAGGTGCATTCATCACACTGAGACGATGTGTCATGAACAAGGAAGACAACTCTTGCATTTTTATCCCCACGTTTTTAAAAAAAAGTGGGGATATTGTTATCGCCTCCGTCCGTCTGTCTGTCTGTGATCCCCGTCTGTCCGTCTGGGATCCCCTGTTGTGCTGGAGCCATGCCCCATCCCCGGCACTTAGTTAAAGGCCTAATATCTCAGAAACCGTTCAGATCCGCACCCCTAAACCATATATACTCTTGTTCCTTATAAGACAATGATGATGATTGATACCAAACTAGGGGTCTCCCGGGTGTGCCTGAGTGCCATGTCCCGACCCTCCACTTCAAAAAAGGTGAAATATCTGAGAAGCTGTTGGAACCCCGTCCTTAAACCACATAAAAATTTTTCCTTATGATAAAACGCATTCATTGACACGGTTCAACATTAACCCAGGACCGATGGACATTGTCTAGTGAAAAGCTTGTCAGGTCTAGTAGGGTCTGTGGCTGGCTGGTCCGAATGGTCCTGTTGAAAATCTGCTACAACACGTATTAAAATCCATGTTTTTGACTGTTTTCAATTTGTTGCAGTAATTTACTATGTAAATAAATAATAATAGAAAATAATCTGATGACTGTTGAAATAATGTAACTTTTAGTATGATATGATTTAAATAGTTTCTTTGGTCCAGTTGAACTTAGATCAGGCCCAGTGCATCCCAACAGTTACAGGACCACCTTGTCCAGTTATTTGAAAAGTTAATGTTGAACCCTGATTGATACCGACATGTGGGCCCAGTGGGTGTCCCGGGTCATGCCCCACCCCACAACTTCATAAAAAGCCATACATCTCAGAAACCATTAAGATCCCCACCCATAAACCATATTCCTTATGGTAAGACTCAATCAGTCACACCAACCTGGGGGTCTCTTTGTGCTGTAGCAATGTGCTAGTGGCATGCCCCGCTCCTCCACTTCATAAAATGCCATATATCATAGAAGCCATTCAGATCCCAGACCGATAATCATATGTATTTGTTTTCTTTATAATTAGACATATTCAGTCACACCAACTTGTGGGGTCCTCTCCCCTCCATTTCACAAAAGGGCCTCATATCTCAAAAACCGTTCAAATCCCCACACTGAAACCATATTTTCTTGGTCCTTATGATAAGACACATTCAGAGACAACACAATCTAGGGCTTTTCTGGAGTCCAGCTGGGCGATGCCCAAACCCCTTCAATGCCGAAAAGGCCTTGTACATGTATCTCAAGAACCGTACAGTTCCCCACCCTTAATCCATATATATTCTTGTTCCTTTTGAAATGGCGCATTCAGTGGATACCAACCATGGCCTCACTGTCTTCATGCCCCATCCCGCCACTTCATAAAATAAATATTTCAGATACAGTGCCGACATGGGTGCTCCGGGGTAAGGGGGTACGTTTGGGAGACTTAATAATCAGTATATTAAAATCATATGTTAAAATATATTGCTGCCAGTGGACAGTGCCCACCTGAGATCTGGTGAGCAAAGTGGCCTATGGACCTCTTGTTTGTTTTGGTTTTATGGCCCTTTCAAGATTTTCACTTTAATATTTCGAGCGGGTTGTTAATAAGGTGGACAAAAACCCCCGAGTTCCCGGATAAAAACCACATGACCGTCCCTTGCAGAACTTCCTAATGATTAACAGTCGGTGCTTTTACCCACTAAGCCATGAAGTCTTTTTGTTGGGGGACATAATTCTGGTCATACTTTCTATGTACAGTTTTTCATGACAACAGCATTGATTCTACCTACACTGTTTGTTTGATTTGATGTTTAACGTCCCCGTCAACACTGCAAAGGTTATTTTGGAGAAGTTGCTTCCAATTTTGTCTCTACCTACACTGACATTCTACCTACACAGACATTATATTCAAGCCAATTGGTTCTGGGATTTTATTTAAAGAAGAGTAATGATTATAGTTATAGCCTGCCATTTGTCCTTTTATCTGTCCGTCCATGCGTCAGTCCATCCGGTAACATTTTGGTTAAAGTTTTTGTTTTGTTTCAGTTGAGGTTTTACATCCCCATCAACACTATTAAGGTCATTTGGAGACATTGCTTCTGATTTTGTGGGACTTTTACGGTTTTACCCGACATTGAGATGAAATGACATATCAAGCCCTACCACCCATAGAAACTGCTAGGGTTTAAGGAGCGGTCTGACTCACATCACTTTTCCTGGGCAGACATAGACCTAAGCTGTTTACCAGTACTCAAGTTTGGTCGGTTTCACCTCTGCACGGAAGCACTGTGCAGCCCAATCTATTTCTCCAGGCCTCGATGGGCGGGGGCACTTGGTTCAAGTTTTGGGTCAAAGTTTCTAAGAGATTGTATCAAAAGATTCTAAACCTTTTGATAGATTTAGTTGATAGTTACATTGAAGTTACATGCTAGTCTCAAAATTTCATTGATGCATGTACCAGCCCCACACTGGGCCACAGTGACCTTGAGGTCAAGGTCACAGTTTGTTTGTTTGATTTGAGGTTTAACGTCCCCGTCAACACTGTAAAGGTCATTTTGGAGACGTTGCTTCCAATTTTGTGGGACTTTTACCCGACATTGAGTTGAAATGACATCTCAAGCCCTGTCGCCCAATGAAACCAATAGGGTTTATTAGCATGGACGGTCCGCCTCGCACCGCGGTTCCTGGACAGGCTTAGATCCTCTAAGCGGTTTACCAGTACTAGTGTGCGGGCCGGATTTAGCTCTGCGTGGAAGCATCTTGCAGCCCATATATTTCTTCAAGCCCCTATGGGCGGGGGTCACAGACTTAGAAATTTTACATTGGGTTAAAGTTTTATGACAAAGTTTATAGATGTATGTTCTAAACATACTCATTTGACAGACATTTGATACTTGCATCAATGTTGCATACCAGTCCAAAGATTTTATGTATGTCCCTTCCCCCAACCCCAGGGATTTTCCTACCCTTCAGAATCAGGGTCCAGGGGCCGCTGGGTTTGGGAAAAACAGCTCGCTAATATTTATAGTTGGGAATTAAAATCAGAGGTGAGCCCCTAGGTGGGGGCATCTGTGTCATATTGACACATTTCTTGTTCTGTCAGTGCTGTTCAAAGCCTGATGTAGTGTGTGCCCACCACTCTTCAAGTTTGTACATGTAAGTTCTGCTGATGGAACCTTATGATTTAGAATATAGCTGCAATAATACCAGCATTGTTACACAAAGTTTGAACAAAATACAAGTCCCCATTAGAAATTATTGTATCCTTCACTGGTCAAAAGTTCTGTAAGTGGTATGGTATGACATGAAACAGGATAAGTTTATTTGTTAAATAGAATATGCTTATTATTGAGTAAATATTATAGCCGGCTGTCAGCAGACTTTTAGGTCTGGTGACAGCCGGCTGTCACTAGACCTAAAAGTCTGGTGCCAGCCGGCTGTCAGCAGACACTTCCTATAAAATATATGTGTGGTTCCGGTTACCCGACCGTGCCTAACTTTTTCCCGCCGACCCTAATTATTTTTTCTATCATGAACATTCCAAACATTTTATGTGCAAAAACGGTCTTTCAATTTTTCATGGTTAAAGTATTTAAGTACATATTCATTAAAAAGCGCTTTCATTAAAGGACAATCTGGTCGTATTTATGCATGAAAATGGTGTGTGTCTGCAAAAAAAAAAAAACATCCGTGTTTGTCTCTAAATAACTGTGAGCCTAGAATAAAAATGCATATCGTAAGCATCGCTATTTAAAAGCTGTTTTTTTTATCAATTACCGCGAGCTGTCAGTTAACCGTAAGTGGCCTGTGAAAATCAATAACAATTAGCCAGTTACAGTTCAAATGGGTCAGGGATATGGCACGTGGCTACTTCTGAAGAAGCCGACGCTTTGAAATAACCAATAATTATAATCCAAAATCTCCAGTACTTAGCACATTCAAGACCGTTCATGCAAGCCAACAGAACCACCACCGGAAACAAAATAAATAAGAAAAAACTACTACCAGAGGGTAAAACGTCTGTTGTCTCCTGTGATCAACAGGTATTTTCCATGTACCGGTAAGAGAGGCAAAATTAGGAAGCGGTCGGAACCCACAAATTTTGAATGCAATTTGTTTTCGGAAGCGCAAGGTGCATAAAACCCATGTCTCGGACGCATAAAAAAGGACAATGGCGCACATTTCTTGCGGTATGCAGACCGTGACGGTATGACCCCTCTCAATAATCAGATTACTTTTGTGACAATAAAAATTATCCCAATCATGTTTTACCACCTGTGGCGATAATCAGACAAGTGTGCACGCTTCAACAAACATAAACTAGAATAGTGTCGATGGCGCGCCATCGCAAATCCCCACGTTTTCTACAGAGGGGCCAAGTACCGAAAACCCCTCACCCTGGGCCCTAATTTGACTCCATGGTCAAAATATTACGTGTATTATATTCTACTAATCATGCCCTTCAATTTCATATGCCACATGACTATGTTCCAAAAAACTTTGACCCTTTGACCCCTCTCCCAGGGCCCCAATCTGACCCCAGGGTCAAAATTTTACTTGTAGTTTATTCTACCCATTATCCCCTTCGCATAGATATGCAACATGACTATGTTCTGAAAAACTTTAATTTTGACCCCCGACCCCCCCAAGTCCGACCCCCAGGGCGTGACCTAGGGGTCACAGCCAAAATCCCGTTCAATATGTTTTACTTTTTTCATAACTAAGTACATGTGCAAAGTTTGGCATCAAAATCTTCAAAATTGACTTTGTAATTGAATTTTATTGATATTTGACCTTTTGACCCCTCCCCAGGACCCCTGGGGGCGGGGACAAAAAAAATGTGCTCTTGCGCAAGCCATTCATGTAAGCAACTCGCATACCAAATTTGGTTGAATTCCGGCTGTATCTATGCGAAGGGGATAATGGGTAGAATAAACTACAGTCAAACTTCAATGGCTCGAACACCTTTGGGACCATGAAAATCTGTTCGAGACAGGGGTAGTTCGAGCCACTGAAGGTTACTTCCAGGAGGCATAACGACATACTTTAGGACATCTTTTTCGGTGTTCTATAATGAAAAATGCATGCTGTGTGTACTCATTAGAATCGCCTCATCGAGGTGATTCTAATGAGTACGCACAGCAAACATTTGCAAGATAAAATACGATAATATCCTATTTTTACCCTCCCTATTTCTTATAAACAGAAATTCCCTAGGGACTCAAGAACGGGTTCGACTCAGCCATGGTAAACGAGCCATCGGTGTTCGAGCAGTGATTTTTTTACAAATTTTCAACTATGCGTCCTGGGACTCGCTCAACCAAAAAACTGTGCGTCCCAAATCTGAAAGTATGAGTCCCAATATTTGAAGGGGAAAAAAAAGAAGTACAAAAAAGATCGGTTCAGTATAAAATGCCATTATTCATAGTTAAAAATAATGCAGTCTAGTATCTATTATTTGCAATGAACAGAATCAATCATAAACTTGTGTTGTTTACTAGCCCAAAGAAATCCTGCTAAAGTGTTATGTTTTTAGTCTATTTCCCGTAATGTTTTCTACTTTCATTTTCGATAAATGCGCACCGCAACATGTGCGTGAAATTTATTCCGAACCATTGTCGACAAACGCTTCCTCCCCTGATTGGGACACCAGCTATCGAGGTTCAGGGGCTGACAAACCCACTGCCCGGCCGCCAGGTACAAGTCCGAAATCGCGCTAGGCAGGTGCACTTTGACCTTAGGACACCCGGTAGGGCAAGTGCAAAAAAAATCGTCTACAGCTGTCAGTCTTTCGAGTCCTTAAATACAGTAAACTAAAGTAAGTAAATCACAATAATTGTGCTGCACTGTCCTGCTTTGTCGACAATTCAGAGACAAACCGTCTGTGTATTTATAACAGTTCAATTATGACACTAATGTTAATCCCTGTAATATAATTGCCAAGTAAACATGATTGCCCTGCGATGCGTGTCTTTCATTTCTGGCGATAAGCCAACTTGAACGAGGTGTGAAAATATGGTCAAGTTATGTCTCTGCGTTTATTCCCAAATCATAAAATTTAATCCACGTCAAATGTGAAAATGATTTACTCGCACCTCAGACATCTAACGGTACATGTATGCATCATAAAAACGGATCGTGAATGGTTATGTTTTGGCGCCAAATAGCAGACGCTCGGCTTGGGGGGAAAAGTCTAACGCTGTTGTTGGAGCTGCTGGGATAATTCGGGAGCTGTGCATTCACAACCGTTTAGCTATCGAGAAAATATTTTTTTACCGGTTCCAAACATTTTTTAAGAACGGGATACAGCCCATTAAAATAAAACAATGGCATTAAACACGTGCGGGGTTGCTGGCATCGGATGACGTCATTTGACACATTTACCGATCACATGCAGAAAAATGGTAGAGTTGGTTTGTGGGCGGCGATTTGGATGGCGGAAAACTTTGATGTTCGCATTGAACGTGCTTGTGTGAAAGTTTGGGCTCATTTTGGATGGAGAGGATTCTCGTCTTGTGGTTGGATCATTAAATTGTACCTGTATCGATTTTTCGGTGACTCGTTGGGCAGTTGAAGGTTCGGTAAAAGTGCGGTATTTTATCACTTCCGCCGATATTTACAGCAGTGAAAACGAAAGTTGGATTTTTCGCCCATGAAATATTTGCGTCCGACGGACGCACATATTTTATGATCGTGCGTCCTCAGTCCTATTTGTGCGTCCTGGACGCAGGACGCAGGGGTAAAAAAATCACTGTTCGAGCCATCGAAGTTCTACTGTACAAGTAAAATTTTGACCCTGGGGTCAGATTGGGGCCCTGGGAGAGGGGTCAAAGGGTCAAAATTTAAGTTTTTTGGAACATAGTCATGTGGCATATGAAATTGAAGGGCATGATTAGTAGAATATAATACACGTAATATTTTGACCATGGAGTCAAATTAGGGCCCAGGGTGAGGGGTTTTCGGTACTTGGCCCCTCTGTAGAAAACGTGGGGATTTGCGATGGCGCGCCATCGACACTATTCTAGTTTACATTTATCTTCAATGTATATATGGTGCAATAACAGTTACAACACTATTCAAGATAAAGCAACCTTCACTAGAACAGCAAGTCACAAAGGCTGACCTTTTGTAAAAGGCAAACACATACACAGGATGTCCAATCCAAATACTTTGTTCTGACTGAAGAACACCCTAACTTTTGTAACAATTAGGACAATTTGGATGAAAACTAAGCATTATTTATTATACTTTTATTTGTTTACAATGTTTTCAAGTACAATTATTCAACAAAAGCAAAACAATATATAACAAAAATAAGTGCAACGTGTAGCATAGTATAGAAGGTGAGAAAAAAATAAATAAAAATAAAATAATTTTCCTACCTACCTACCCTATTTTTGAAAACCATGTAATAGGAACCACACATATAGTTTGTTTTGGCCTAATTGGTATGTACGATGCAGTCCGGTATCATTGCGCACATAAGGTTTTGATACCTTCGTGTGACTTTGTTAAATCCACCCATCAAACAATCACAATCAGAACGATTGCAACACTTCCTTATTTACTTGCTGCAACAGAAATTGGCCTCTGAATTTTTAACTGGCGGGAGATATAATTCTATGAAAAGGGATACCCCTTGAAATTTTATTAGCAATTTTGTCGCCAACACTGCACACAAGTGTTTTGTGCTGGTTGAACACGAACGTTGGCTGTAACAAGTTGTTCATTAGATATTCTGCAATGTTGTTATACGCAGTAAATTTAGATACAAAACATTTGTCCCTTTGCCTATTTTTAAACTCAGTCTTGGGTTTGGAAATTTTCAGTCTGTTGACTCTTTTCCTATAGGAGCTTTTTTCGTGACGTACTTCCGGTTCTAAAAATAGAACGGGAAAAGCCCTGGCCGTCAACTGTCGTATTGCTTCAAGGCAGTGGGACAGATAAAATACAGCTTAAAACAGTGAAATTATTTCAAACTCTTGGCGAATTCTAATGTAAGATAATGATAGAAAAACTGATATGTTGCCAGGTGTGAAATTTCGCATAACGAAAACATGCCTATACAAATACATTATCAATTTTTCGGCCAAAAAATGGAAATTATAAGATGAAAAATTGCGATAATTTTCTTATTTTTGCTCAAAACATAGATTGCGGTGACTCGATAGAACCGCCTCGACGAGGCGGTTCTATCGAGTACCCACAATCTACCTTTTTGAGCAGAAATAAAAAAAGAATAATGTTTACCCCTGTAAACCCCCAGTTTTACTATATAAAAGTGCGGTTTTAGAGGGTCAAATTCGCATAGGCGTGTTTTCATGATGGCAAATCCCAAGTGTTATTTTCTGTGTTAACTGCTCTTGCTCTTAGACATATTTATTGTTCGCACGACCCGACAGGGTCCTCTTTCTCTCTCTGACGGTGTCATGGCCTACATGTTGCTCTCTCTCTCTTAGCGTACCAGCAACTCTCTCACCCCCCCCCCTCTCTCTCTTAGCGTCCCAGCAATAGCAAGCGTAGGTAAATATAAATTACAGTTTGTCATTAAATAACTCCTGTCTGACATGTGACGTGTCAACAACATCGTGTCTACAGCAAACCAACATCAAAGCGATGCATTGAATTTGACTTTGCAACGTCGATGAAACGTCAGAACGTTGCGTTAGAGATAATACGGCGCTTAATAAAATGTCATTTGCCCAATGTTCGGACTCATTAAGACTCAGTGGGACTGGAACATTAAATTCAAAACAAACATAGAACACACTTTCAGTGTATGAGAATGAAACACGCATTCGCAAGTGCAAGATTTTACAGTAAAATATGGTAGATTTCTTCAATCTTCCCGGCCCTTACATTTACCAATTGGTACCGGAAACCCCAAAAGAGGTAAGTGACAAACAGTGCAGGCCCAGATCAGATGCAGCAGAATGTGGCGTCTGATCAGGGCCTACACTATTTGCAAAAAGTTCAGCCATTTTCGAAATAAATTTTGAAGAAAAAAATAAAACCTGGAATCTTCAATTTATCAAAATTGCACATATACATGTAGACAGATTGCTGGACATTTTTATCTGCACTTCTAGACAGATCGTTGAATTGTTTCTCAATAGAGAGAGAGAGAAAGAGAGAGAGATCAAAGTTCTGTCCATATGTGATAGCTATACTTGGATACATGTAGCGAATAAAACGAAAAGTTACGTAAAAACTTATTTTGTAAGTAAGCTTTCGAGAATAACGGCATCTCAAGCCATTGATATGGGTCATTCACGAAGAGATTTTCGACAATTAAAAACGGATCCAGGATAAATGAATTTCAGTAATAAAAGCAAAAATATCATTCTTTCCTTCTCGAGGAATTATTTCAATGTAAACGGGTATATTTCCTTTCAAAATGTCTGAATATTGTTAGCATTTTTTAGTTCCGCCAATACGTTTGAATAGCGATGGCCGTTTCAATTGACGGCCTTTTTTTTTCTTTCTCCCGATACTGTTTTCGGTCAATTCTGACCATGATAACAGGTTTGGGGTGTGGCACAAATGTTTTCAATCCCCACCCCCAAAAAGAGCTTTGTGACACAGCCACCAGCAGATTAAAACTATTTACAAGAAGCCATCAGGGGAAGGAATCCATGCCTATCCCCTGCCCAACCCTAGGATATTATATTTTGGCCTTAAACCCATCAACTGTCTCAGAAGAGACAGCTTCGATTCTAAGGCCATTCCAAGTTGCAATTGTCCTGGGGAAAAAAGAACTCTTAAAACCATCCGTATAAGCATTAGGACGGTGATACTGAAAGGGATGGGACCTGGTTCTCCTACATCCTCCACCAGCTTCAGATAGGTACCTACTCTTATCTATAATGGCTAAATTATTGTGGATTTTATAGAATAGAGTCAGCGAAGCCTGCTCTCGCCTTTCCTGCAGAGTCGGCCACTGGAGTTCTTCAAGCATCTCTCCAACGTGACTTTGGTTGCGCCAACGTCTGCAGGTCCAGCGAGCAGCAGTCCTCTGAACTTTTTCTATTCTATCAGTCTCCTTTTGATGATAGGGCATCCAAACTGGAGCTGCATATTCAAGCTTGGGGCGGACTAAGGTTTTGTATGCAGCATCCTTGGTTTCCCTCGGTGCGAAGGCCAAATTTCTACGAAGGAAACCGAGTGTCTTAGTAGCCTTACTAGCTATCTCATTAATGTGTTGACCCCACTCGAGGTCATCAGTGATTTGAACTCCTAAGTATTTAGCAGAAGAAACGTTCTCTAAAACCTGGTTATGTAATGTATCAGGGATTTTCCTACCAATTTGAAACTGGGGCCAGGGGCCATTAAATTTGGGAAAAATAGCGCGCAGATTGGCAAATTTGGGAAAAAAGTAGCGCGCGGATCGACAAATTGGGAAACTTGGTTGAAAGAAATAAGAAACATGTGATGATGTGCATAATTCGATACCATTTAAATGCAAATTTGATCAAAGAACTTTAAACTTGTGAACTATTTCATGGTAGTTTAGACAATATGATAAAAATAGAATTCTGTAAAACATAATACTATAGAGAGAGTTGTTATGAGATCCTATGAATGAAACTGGTTATGGACTAGAGTCACTTTCACTAGAGTCACTTTCACTAGAGTCACATAGCAGTAGAACAGATCAAGAGGGTAACTGATGATAACTGAAAGATATTTTTATGATATCAGTTATCCATAAAAACATATGTTGTGGATACTCATTAGCTCTGCAACAAGTACCCACAACATAAGTTTTCTATGGAGAAATAAGCAAAGGTATTCCTCAGTTATCATTAGATAACTCTTTATTTGATCCACTGACATAGTCCAGAGTTTTGTTCATGGTAATTATAAATAATTCTCAATCCACACTGAATAAAGGTCTGCCATGAATTTCATGATAATGTCAGTCTTTTAGCTTTGATGCAATCAGTCACTGTCTTCTATCCTTAAAGAAGACCTATGTCAAGACACTTAAGGATTAACTTGCAACATCATAGAATCATCAATTGTCTTCTTCCTTTAAAAGTTAAACAAATGTAATGAAAGCTTTATATATACAAAATTTGAAACAAACACCAGCTGAAACAGTGGCTAAACTTGTGATCTACAGCTTTAGCTTTCTTTTCTTCTGATTTTTGAAAGTCTCAACTAAATCTTCAAGCATTATGTCTGTGAGACTTTCAGGGCCTTCACTGATAATTCTCATAAGGCATGTTAAATGATTTTGAGTCAGACGGCTTCTCAAGGGTGTACAAATATCATTCATGAGACTGAAACCCCTTTCAACCACTGCAGTTGAAGCGGGTATCAGTAAGCTGTAAATCACAAGCTTGTAAGTACGAGGGAAGCAGGCTCTCAAGACCGCATCTGTCTCAAACTCTTTTTGAACATCTGTGACGGACAGACAACCCTTTTGCTTTAACATATAGAGCTGCCTGATGAATGACTTCAGCTCAGTTTCTACAGACTGTTGGCTGTCAAGGTCAGGAGGAACAATAGTATGGTGACCCTGGAAAGTGTCTTCAGCTGGTTTAGTGTACACTTCACTTAGCTTCTGGATAGCAGGCAGGCCATAGTAAGTGAAGTCTGCAATGTTGTCAGGCAAGTTCCTGGGATCTAGAACACCAAAAGCATTAAGGAGAGGACATGAGTGAAATGCATCCTCTATCTCAGCAATCAAACTATATATGAAGGGTACACCAACAGTCTGAAGGAACTGAGCTGGAGTGTAGCCTTCATCCACAGCATTACGTCTTCGCTGTGCCAAATCTGTCCTCTCTGTGATTATCTCAAAAATTTCCTCACACTTCTGAAAGTCAGACTCTGCATAATTACCAGACTGATATTTGGCTATCAGTTGATGTAGGTCATCAAGGGTCTGCTTTACCCTGGTATCAAGATGGGTGAAGTTAACCTGATCCTCTTGCAAATACAGACTTAGGAAGTTAACTGGTCTAAGAACATCACATAGAAGGAGGATCAATGCAACAATATCCCTCCTGACCACAAAGTGTCGAACACCAAACACTTCCGGCTGCTTGAATTCAGCGTAAAGGTTATCAAGTGCATCCAGAAGGGACTCATATCGCTCAATGAATCTTACAGAGGCATGCAAATGTGATATCCATCTGGTCAGAGGCTCTGACCAAAATCAGTGGTCTCTGGCCATAAGCCTCCTGAACAGCTAGGAACACAGCCAGTTTTTGAGGAGAAAACTCAAATAAATTGTATAAGGACAGGAGGGTATTGTCTACCTCACACAATAATGGGTATGATTTGGTCAAGTGCTTCAAACATAAGGCAAGCCTATGGTTTCTGCAACTGATGTACACTGCAAATGGCGAAGCATTTGTCATGCGTCTCTGGAGACCTTTGTGTGTACCACTCATTGTGGCACAACCGTCAAACCCCATGAATCTCACATTTTTAATATCAATCCCTTTGGCAATAAAAAATGTCTCAATAGCCCTCATGAAATCTTCAGCCCGGGTTCGATCCATCTCAAAAAGCCCCATGAAATGGTCTGATACTGACCCATTATCATTCCACCTACAATAGATAGCTAGCTGTGACCTATTTGCTTTATCTGTGCTTTCATCAGCCAGCAGTGCAAATTTTTTGTCTCCCAGAGATGCAAGACATCGCCTCTCAAGCACTTCACCCAAATTTTCGATCATTTGGCTCACGGTTTTCGATGACAAGTATGTGACCTTGTTCTCATTATCTTCTGAATTTTGGCATGATTGGAGATGACTAGCCAAATCCTCAACCCCAAGTTCTGCAACAAATTTGACAAATATCTCAAAATTTTCAGACACAGCCCATTTCTGTCTTATCAGGAAATACAGACACCTGTGCAGTTTTTTTATAACTTCCCGGTTACGGGTAACTTCATTTTGATCCTGTGCCTGAAGTTGTTTGTACACATTAATATTTGAGGTAAACTGAGAGTAACGCATTGCAGCTGTGCTATGCTTCTTACTCTCTGCATGCTTTTCGAGCTGGCGACCGGGGTGCTCGCCAAACTGCACACATCTGTCAACAAAAGCAATTTGAGAAGTTCCTGTAGATTCAGTGGAGAACAACTCACATATTTTACATAAATACCCATTTTTTGAGCAACTATAGTATAACCACGTATATGTCTGTTCCCATTTAAGACCAGAGAACAATTTTCTGCCATCATATTTGGGCGAAAGACAGGACGACACAGTCACTGGAGCCATTTCTGAATGTTCTGTTAGATTGGCACATGTAGAAATCTGACTCTCGCATGACTGTACACAGTCAATATTGACACAAGTCTGTTTGTTTTGGTAAGAAGGGAACCATGAATTATTCCCCTTAGCAGAAGAATCGTCATCTTTCGGGACCAGGTGAGCAGGTTGAGTGCATAATGAAGCCAACTGCATGTTGTTGTTGACATCCAGATTTTGCCCCTGTTCCAGTTGTTCAGTCTGAACTTCAGATGTTGTGGCTGATTCTTGCTGTTTGTTGATTTTGGGTTGCGAGGGTTCACAATCAACCACCAGTTTCCCGAACCCAAAATTTTCCAGCTTAGCGCACCCAGGAGGTGGCCTTTTTGAAAGTTTTTTCAAGTAATACTGGCCGTTGTGCGACATAATGAAAGAGAAAGTAGGAAAGGAAGTTTACAGTCGGCTCGTACCTGATTGGATGGTACACGATCGGAAGGTGGCTGGTTTCCAGCTTTGCAACAGAGCGCTCAATAAAATGGGCAACATATCTAAAAATAGGACCCATGTGCTTTTATTCTCGGAAAAACGTCATCTGCGCAGACTCTCGGAAGGTGGCTGGTTTCCAGCTTTGCAGTCGAGCGCTCAAAAGAAAACGTCATCTGCGCAGACTCCAAAGACAGCCTGTTGCACGCGCTTATGACTGCGTCACTGTGCATGTTCGATATTCTCACGTATGGAGACACACAAAACGAAAGTTGCGCACGCAGTATGCGCACTGAAACCAAAATGGAGGAAAACGATGAACCACGCTGTTTTCGTTTGAAAGGAAAGCTCTCAAGTGGTAATTTTTGTCACAAGTTTCTGCAAGCGTAAAAATGCGATTTTCAAACAGTTTTTGGGAATTTTTTAGCTGAAAATTGGGAAAAATTCACTGTTTTTTCGATTGGGAAAGGGGCCGATTACCGGCCCCAAATCTGGCCTAGGAAAATCCCTGTGTATAACCATGGACCATCTGTTTATGTGGGGGGTGCATTGTCACTCTCATAGAGTGACATTTGGCGACATTAAATTTCATGATGACGGCCAGTGCTTTGCGCAAGAATGATGTCAAACGGAATTCCTAAAACCTCATATATTTTATAAATTTGAAAAATTTCGCAAAAGTGTCACATCTGCACCCCCATGTTTTCAAGGTAAAGTTAAAACTCATTGCAGATGCACAGGCAGTGGTGGTACAGATTGTGAGGGTTAAAGTTATTGAAAATGTGAATGCAGGTTGTGCAAAGTAAACGGCCGCGCAATGTAACCGGACTCGACGGTACCTTAAGGTATATGCAAATGTCAACCAGACACGTGAGCTAAAATTTACGGTCGTTTATAATGTCGACAAGTTTCTAGAAAAGCAACTCATAATGTTCCAAATTATATGAATAATCATAAAATATGCTTATTAAAAAGTGTATTTCTGTTTTTAGAAGAAAAAATAATAAATTACTTTATTAGAAAATTACCTTTCAAAATGGTCAATTTTTGAACATCGGTTTCTCCATTGTCCTTCCTCGGAAACATTCAGTTTTTACATTAACCTAAAGTATATTCCATGTCCTAGCAAGGACGAGAAGTAGTTTTTCCAAAAACTTCCACAATAACAATATATCCATTCTTTTAAACACCCATCGAACGGTCATTTTGACAGCCATTACTGTATACATGGTTGGTAAATTCTCCAGGTAAAACAGGGGTATAAACATGCTAATCGTAGGTAAAAATATCCTGCACAACGGATTTTATTCTAAATAGTTTTATGCCTAGATCATGATTTCCTTTATTCTTCCGTTAAGTTGGTAAATATTATTATGCATTAAATAAATACAAGAGGGGAAAATTGTTTGATTTGTCCAAAAGCCATAATAACGATTTGACAGAATTTTTATTATCGCTACGCTCATTTACCCCAGTGCTAAATTTAATCCGTGCGTCATACTGTGTACATTGATGACAATGTATAGTGAACTCTACATGTTGATAGGGGTTCTATCGGCATGGATATAATGTTATAATGCAAGTTTTTGGAAAAATCACGTCTCGTCGTTGCTAGTACACACACTAAAGCATATTTTGGTGTAAAAATGGTATGTTTCTAATGAAGGACGATGGAGAAACATACGTTCAAAAATGGACCATTTTTAAATGTAATTTTCTTACAAAGTGAATATTTATTTATTTCTTCCAACAACAAAAATACATTTTTTAAAATGCATGTTTTATATTTATTCTTTTAATTTGGAACATCATTGGTTGTTTTTCTAGAAATATGTCAACATTCTAAACACCCATGAATTTTAGCCCACGTGCCTGGAAGACATTTTCATAGTCCTTAATTAAAATCAGGCGCCTAAAACGATAATTTCTGTATCGTATCCTGCCCAACTTTGGTGATTTCCATGGCGATTCCCCGACCAAAACCCAACCTGACCAAATCCCTGCCAACTGGTTCTGCCAATTCTGATTCTGGTGAAGGATTGTCTAAGGACGTGTCACCAGTAAACAATTCTGATACCAGACATACTACAGGGATAGGTTTCAAAATCCTGAAATCTGTAAACTTCTACCCATGGACACAACGGCTTTGAATTTCTCAACATTCGATTTTTTTTCCCATGCCGACCAGCCATGCCGGCCGACTTTTACAAACAAAGACTTCAAAATCGACGCAAATTGCGATCATACACTCGTTGTCTCGTTCAGCATCATTGATTACAAAATGAAGAAGATTAATATACAATGTTTACAAAAGCGATGTTCTCGGTTCTGTTGAAAATGCATAAATTCTGCGTTTCCATGAAAAACTCTCCCTCTCACCTTGAATTCATTGCTGGCTACGACGAATAAGGCTGCAACCCACGCTGGAATCACGTGACTGCAACGTACGTCACGATGAGATACGGTTAAAATATCCGATTTTTTTTTTTTTGGCTTTCATGGAAAACGTCAGCGGGGTTAACAGAGATTATTATTATTATTATTATTATTATTATTATTATTATAAATCGTGGTTCGATAACTCTATGTCTGGAACTCCTGACCCGCTACTCGAGTAGGCTGGTCAACTCGTACCTAAGTCAACTCGTACCTTAGTCAACTCGTATCTATTTTAGGTAAGACATAAGACATAAGAATATTTATTTAACGTCGGTTTTCAAGTATACAACATTCAAACATTAGCTCTAAAGCTATTTTACCGACAAACAAATTTAAAAACTGTACAAGTATATGAACAAGGACATCACAGATAAGTTCCAACATATCACAGACTTTTTACATATTTTGCATTAAGACACATAACAGGCAGAATAAATAAGAGAACATAAATAATAGAACATAAAAACATAAGAGCTATTGTCACATAACTTCATATCACAGACAATAAAATGCATATTTTTCTAAAAGGTAATAGCTCAATATAATATTAGGAGCACTCTTAGTAGAATTAAATGCCTTTGCATGACAGCTAACTGGAGAAAAAGGACGAATCCGAAAGGGGAGTAGTGTAACAGGTTCTCTTGACATAAAGTTTTTGCAAGAGTCCTGCCTCGAAAAACGAAAGACCAATTAGCCGGCAAGCAAAGCCATAAATACAGTTTAATTCCTGGTCGTGGTCGCCAGAGCCCCGGCAGCCCATGACCCACCAGGGGAGAGACACACATTAATCCAACATAGCTATGAGAAGAGGTCTCCCCCCATGAAGCATGTACCACCGGTCGACCCCAGGAACCACGAACAAAACAAAAGGAACAAGGGGGGTAGAGGTTTCAAGCACATGCTTTAAAACAGGGAAAATAACTAAAACAAACAAACAAGTCCGTCAGAGGGTCAGGTGTTGGTCGACATCATGAATGATCATGGCTTGGAACAGGTTGTTGACTTCCCTACTCGAGATAGAAACACTTTGGATTTGATTCTTACAACTTTGCCAGGACAGTTTGGGGATATGCAATCCCCGGACAAACTAAGTGATCATGATATTGTCTCTGGATTTTTGAAAATCTTCATACCACCTATAAAGAAACCTCGTAGAAAGGTGTACTTATATCAAAAGGGTGACTATGAAACTATGAGGAAGGATGCCCTAAAATTTGCAAGAGAGAAATACTTCAGTGGTCATTCAGACGCTCGGTCTGTCAAGGAGAACTTTGATTTGATAAAGTCTTTCATTCAAGCTTCGTCCGAAAATCATATCCCCTCCAAAACTAGCAGGTCTGTATCTTCAATGCCTTGGATCACACCAGAAATAAGAAGAAAAATTCGGAGGAGAAATAAGATTCATGCTAAGGCAAAAAAGTCGGGAAGTGGTAAACTCAGAGAAAAATTTGAAAACTTGAGACGAGAAATTAAAAATGACATCAAAAATCAGCATGATCAGTATGTAAATAACTTGGTAGGTGATGTAAAGGCGAATCCTAGAGACTTCTACAGATATATCAATAGCCAGAAGAAAGATAGGCAAGGTATCCCACCCCTTAATAAAAGAGGAGGGAACGGGGTTGCTGAATCGGACTCTGAAAGGGCAGAGGAATTGGTTGGTCAATTTAATGATGCATTTAATAAAACTGAGTTCAACGAGGTTCCATTGACTGGAAGATCGGCCCCTTTCATGGAAAATATTGTTGTATCCTCTGCGGGAGTGATCAAGTTACTTAAAGGCTTGAACCCTTCTAAAGCTTTAGGGCCTGATGAGCTTCATCCTAGAGTCATGAAGGAACTAGCAAACGAGTTAGGTCCAGTTTTTGCTCATTTTTTCCAACAATCTCTCGATACGGGTGAAATTCTCAAAGAATGGCTCCTAGCGAACATCTGTCCACTTTTCAAAAAAGGGGACAGGGCTCTTGCTCGTAATTATCGCCCGGTGTCACTGACCTGTGTTCTATGTAAATTGCTTGAACACATAGTCTGCTCAAACATCATTGCCCACTTGGATGAACATAAACTTTTGTCAGACAGACAACATGCATTTAGGAAAAGGCATAGTTGCGAAACTCAGTTGAGCACGGTTATTAATGATTGGGCAAAAATCCTGGACAAAGGGGGGCAGGTGGACACATTTATTCTGGACTTTGA
This sequence comes from Lucinisca nassula, assembly GCA_963580285.1. Lineage (NCBI taxonomy): Eukaryota > Metazoa > Mollusca > Bivalvia > Lucinida > Lucinidae > Lucinisca > Lucinisca nassula. Next base: position 57,569,447 of record OY757018.1, on the reverse strand, counting down.
GAAGGCTTTTGACACCCCTCCTCATGAACTACTTAAATCCAAATTATTTGGTTATGCAATTGGTGGGAAGACTCTTAAATGGATAGATTCCTTCCTTTGCTACAGAAAACAGCGTGTTGTTGTTAATGGTGAATCTTCAGTATGGGCACCAGTTTTGTCTGGAGTCCCACAAGGGACTGTTCTTGGTCCTCTATTGTTCTTCCTGTACATCAATGATATTTCCACTGACATTGACTCAGAAATAAGACTGTTCGCAGATGACTGTGTTTGTTACCAGGAAATTAGAGATACAGATGACTCACTGAAACTTCAGGCTGACATAGATAGATTAGGATGTTGGGCCAGAAAATGGGGCATGAGATTTCAACCAGTTAAATGCAATATTATGCAGATAACAAGGAAGAGATCTAATAAAGTTGAGGCTTCTTACACCTTAGAGGGAACGGTCCTCGAAAATGTGAATTCCATTAAATACCTTGGTGTGACAATCACTCACGATATGAGATGGAATACACACATTAGCAATATGTGTACAAAGGCGAATAGAGCACTTGGTTTCCTGAGGCGTAATCTTCATCAGTGTCCTCAGGATGTGAAAGAGACAGCATACAGGGACTTGTTCGCCCAATCTTGGAATATGGTAGTTGCATCTGGGACCCAAGCGGAGTGGTCCTTAATGAAGAAATTGAAAAAGTTCAGAATAGAGCTGCTAGATTTGTAACTGGAAATTATTGCTTTGAAACTGGGAGCATGACTGAAATTCTAGGAAAATTAAGATGGGAGTCTCTCAAGAAAAGGAGAAGAGACAGTAGGCTCATACTCTTATACAAATGTCTAAAGGGTGCTGCCAGCATTCCAACAGATGACCTTGTTCCCCCGGCTAGGCACTGTAGAAAACACCATTCAATGACGTTTCAGACCCTTACTGCAAGAACGGATATTTATAAAGAATCGTTTTTCCCCCAAACCATTAGAGATTGGAATGCCCTTCCCGATTCTATTATTTTGACGGCTGAAGGTGCTAAGGATTGTGTAGCTAAGTTTACATCTTTGGTTAGAGCTAGGGACTAACTTCCCATATCACAGGTCCTGGTGTATGAATGTCATTTGACGTGTCACCAGTAACAATTCTGATTCTGATTCTGATTCTGAACAAACAAACAAACAAGCAAGCAAGTTTATAAATTATACTTGCATAAGGAACACTTGCATGAGGCTCCTCCCCAGGTCTGGATCAGCCTTACAAACTCACCGTACTTACTAGTAGTTCTCAGATGATTTGGAAGACTGTTCCAGACCTGAGCGGCCTCAAAGCGAAAGGTAGCCTTACCGTATCGACTTGTGCGATCTCGCGGTATCTCTACCAGGTTTTCATACCTGAAAGAATACTTTGTGGTTTTAAAAGATAGTAAATCATATAAATACTCAGGTGATTGTTTGTATAGAATTTAAAAAACCTCAGTAGCCATAGTCCTAATTCTGTTTACATGTAAGGTAGGCATATTTGCTTTCTCTAGCAAAATTTCATAGGAACTTTGAAAGTCACTGAACACTAGTCTTAGTGCTCGGAGCTGCAGCTTTTCAAGCTTATTTGTGCTCGTTTTTGAATAAAAATGCCATACCAAGGGACAGTAATTGAAATTTGATTTTATAAAAGTTTTGTAAATTAAAATCTTTGTGTCAGTGTTCAAGACATTACATAACCTAGAAAGGACATTAATTTGTTTAGCTGCCTTCTTGCAAATATTTGCTATGTGTGCTTCAAAGTTTAACATATAATCAAATGTAACATCTAGCAATTTTACAGTCTCTTCACATTTGATTTTACTTCCACAGATCTCTAGTGTTTTGCAGTTCTCAAAACCTGACTTGCCTAACATAATAGCCTGTCAACGCGTACCTTGTTAGATCAAAGCACTGAGAGTGCTGAGGGAGCGTAGCTTTAATAATTTGATTTAGCGTCTGATTGGTATTTTAATTCAGGCTCATATTGATCCAATGAACATAGCTGTTTGAAGCTATTCTGGGCCAGAAGTCGTGTTAAAGCAACAATACCTATATTGAAATTAACTCACGCTAAGGTGTAGACCCCGCAACGACCATCACGAAAACACGCCTGTACATTGTCATTTTTTCGGCAAAAAAAATGGAAATTTTATGATACAAAATTGTAATATTTTCTTATCTCTGCTCAAAACATTGGTTGCGGGGACTTGATTGAACCGCCTTGACGAGGCAGTTTTATCAAGAACCCACAATCAATGTTTTTGCGCAATACAGCAACCATGCATTCTACAGCTAACTTGAAGATTTCTGCTGAGCTATAGTTCGTGCAATAACTGCGACTTGCGCAATTGTTTGGCGGCTTTAAAGTTATTTTATGTAATCAGTTTTTGAAAAATTACCTTGGGGAGGTTATTTATCTTGCATCAGACAATCTCCTTGGTTACGTCTTGATGATGTTTATCTTCATGTGAAAAACTATCATAATTTTCCCAGCAGTTTATAAGCTATACATCTGTAATCGGTCTTTAAAAATTGCCTCGGTGAGGCTGTTTATAAAGCTATCTGGCATTAGACAATATCATTAGCTTGATCTTGTCAATTTACATCTGCATGCAAAACATTATAAAATATACCCGTTGGTTTGAAAGTTATACGACGTGTTAGTGGGTGAATTTTTTACCTTGCCGAGGCTAAAATAAAGAAATTGGGCATTCAGGAATCTCGTTGGTTAGATCTGTAAATTATCTATCCGTATGCTAACAGTTGTCAAAAATATTCCAAGTAGATTAGAAGTTACACTTCAAAATACTTGTTTAGTCTGCCTAGGCGAGGCCGTTTGTAAAGTAATTTGGCATAAGGCAATTTTGCGGGTTATATATCAACCTGTATGCCGAAAATGATCAAAGCCGGGTTTAGATGTTATACTCCGTATTCATTTTTTTTATATCATTTTGCCTCGGCGAGGCCATTCATAAAGTAATCTTACATAAAACAGCTTCATGGGTTAGGTATTGTCAATATCAATCCGAATGCCAAAAATGATCGGAAAATTCAGAGAGGTTTGAACATTATACTCTGTTAACATTTTTCTAAATATATATTACATCGGTGAGGCCATTTATGAAGTGATCTTGCATACGACAGTTTCTTGGGTTAGTTATTGTCAATATCAATCCATGGGAATATTTGAAGAGGTTTAGACATTATACTCCGTTATTATTATATAAAAATAAATTGCCTCGACGAGGCCATTTATAAAATGATCTTGCATTAAGGCAATTTCTTTGGTTAGAGATTGTCAATACAGCACAGTGCACAGTCTTTTACCGGAAACCAACAACTGCCCTTCTTGAATCAGCGAAATGGATAGAATCACCGTGGAACAGATTTCACGATCAATCTCCTGGAAAGAATGTTGCCGAATCCGGCAGGTATCGAACTTGCGTCTGGGCTGATAATTTGCTTTATTTTAGGTCACATGCCTAGGACGCAGACTGGTCGCTTTAAAAAAAGTAACATTGCCCCCCCCCCCCCCACACACACACATTAACCCATACTCTGAGTATATGTCTAGCAGCCTTTTTAGGGACAAACATAGCAGACCCAGATCAGACGCTACAACAAGTGGCGTCTCATCTGTGTCTAACCTGCAAAATTTACTGCTTACAATATAAGCCTTGACGTGCACCTGTCCAAACTCATTCCATCTGTCTTATTTTGTTAATACATTATCGACCCACACTGCGTATTTTTAAGCCATTGCATGCGGAAAACCCTAAACGGGTACATTGGCAAACAGTGCAGCCCAAGATCAGATTCCGCAGAACGCGGCGCCAGGGTCTGCAGTATTTGCTCACATAATTTTCCGTCAAAAATAGAAGACAAGAGGGCCATGATGGCCCTGGATCGCTCACCTGATCCATAGTGTAACAAGTGGGCCCCAGGGAGGGCCATTATTGGCCCAAGGGCTTCAATGTGCATAATGTTGAGGGAGGTCTTAAAGGTGAAGCTTCATACCAAACAAAAACAAAGGCTATAATTTGTACAATCTTGGCAAAGGTCCACTAGATGAAGCTACACACCAAATATCAAAGACCTGGGCCTTGCCGTTTCAGAGAAGAAGATTTTTATATCGATATTCCCTACATAAGCCTATGCACCAGGGCTATATAAGTCTATGTAAAACCAAAGGGCCCCGGGGTGGGGGCATTTGTGGCCCAAGGGCTATAATTTGAACAATCTTGGTAGAGGTCTACTAGATGAAGCTCCATACCAAATATCAAAGACCTGGGCCTTGCAGTTTCAGAGAAGAAGATTTTTAAAAATTTCCCTTTATAAGTCCATGTAAAACTAAAGGGTCTCTGGGCGACGACATTTTTGGCCCCAGGGCTATAATTTGAACAATCTTGGTAGAGATCCACTAGATGACGCTTCATACCAAATATCAAAGACCTGGGCCTTCTGGTTTCAGATGAGAATATTTTTAAAGGTTTTCTCTATATAAGCCTATATAAAACCAGTGGGCCCTGGTGCGGGGGCATTTTTTTGGCCCCAGGGCTATAATTTGAACAATCTTGGTAGCGGTCCACTTACCAAATATCAGAGACACGGGCCTTCTGGTTTCAGACAAGAAGATTTTTAAAGGTTTTTACCAATATAAGCCTATGTAAAACCAGTGGCCCTCGGGGCGGGGCCGGTTTTGGGCCCAGGGCTATAATTTGAACAATCTTGGTAGAGGTCCACTAGATGAAGCTTCATACCAAATATTAAAGAGCTGGGCCTTATGGTTTCAGACAAGAAGAATTTTAAAGGTTTTCCCTATATAAGCCTACGTAAAACCAGTGGGCCCCGGGGCGGGGCTGTTCTTGGCACCAGGGCTATAATTTGAACAATCTTGGTAGGGGTCCACTAGACGAAGCTACATACCAAATATCGAAGACCTGGGCCTTCTGGTTTCAGACAAGAAGATTTTTAAAGGTTTTCCCTATATAAGCCTATGTAAAAACCAGTGGGCCCCGGGGCGGGGCCGTTTTTGGCCCCAGGGCTATTAATCCATCCACTGGTTAAGCAGGAGAAGCTCTGGTGGCCAATTTGTTCACCCGAGCGGAACAGTATGAGCAATTTTGGTAGAGGGACACCAAACGAACATTCCTGTGAATTAATTTCAAAATCCATCCACTGGTTAAGGAGAAGAAATCATTTAAAGGGTTTTCTATTTTTAGCTCTGGCGGCCATTTTGTTCACCCGAGCAGAACGGTACAAGCAATTTTGGTAGAGATTCACCAAAGGAAAATTCCTGTGAAATAATTTCAAAATCCCATCCACTGGTTAAGGAGAAGAAGTCGTTTAAAGGTGTTTCTATTTTTAGCTCTGGCGGCCATTTTGTTCACCCGAGCGTAACGGTTTAAGGAATTTTGGTAGAGGGTCACCCAAGGAACATTCCAGTGAAATAATTTCAAAATCCAACCACTTGTTAAGGAGACGAAGTCGTTTAAAGGTTTTTTCTATTTTTAGCTCTGGCGGCCATTTTGTTCACCCGAGCGGAACGGTTTGAGCAAGTTTGGTAGAGGGTCACCCAAGGAACATTCCAGTGAAATAATTTCAAAATCCATCCACTGGTTAAGGAGAAAAAGTCGTTTAAAGGTTTTTCTATTTTTAGCTCCGGCGGCCATCTTGTTCACCCGAGCGGAACGGTTTGAGCAATTTTGGTAGAGGGTCACCCAAGGAACATTCCTGTGAAGTAATATCAAAATCCATCCACTAGTTAAGGAGAAGAAGCCGTTTAAAGGTTTTTCTTTTTTTAACTCTGGCGGCCATCTTGTTCACCCGAGCGGAATGGTTTGAGCAATTTTGGTAGTGGGTCACCCAAGGAACATTCCTGTAAAATAATTTCAAAATCCATCCACTGGTTAAGGAGAAGAAGTCGTTTAAAGGTTTTTTCTATTTTTAGCTCCGGCGGACATTTTGTTCATCCGAGCGGAACGGTTTGAGCAATTTTGGTAGAAGGTCATCCAAGGAACATTCCTGTGGAATAATTTCAAAATCCATCCACTTGTTAAGCAGGAGAAGTCGTTTAAAGGTTTTTCTATTTTTAGCTCTGGTGGCCATCTTGCTCATCCGAGCGGAACGGTTTGAGCAAATTTGGTAGAGGGTTACCCAAGGACAATTCCTGTGCAATAATTGTAAAATCTATCCACTGGTTAAGGAGAAGGAGTCCTTTAAAGGTTTTCCTATTTTTAGCTCTGGCGACCATTTTGTTCACCCGAGCGGAACGGTTTGAGAAATTTTGGTAGAAGGTCATCCAAGGAACACTCCTGTGAAATAATTTCAAAATCCATCCACTGGTTAAGCAGGAGAAGTCGTTTAAAGGTTTTTCTATTTTTAGCTATGGCGGCCATCTTGATCACCCGAGCGGAACAGTTTCAGCAATTTTGGTAGAGGATCACCCAAGGAGCATCCCTGTGAAATTAGATCAAAATCTGTCCAGCAGTTTTGGAGAAGAAGTTGTTTAAAGCAAAAGTTGACGACGGACGCACGGACGACGGACGATGGACGACGGACAAAGACCGATCCCAAAAGCTCACCTTGAGCACTTCGTGCTCAGGTGAGCTGAAAAAACACGAAAAGATAGGTCTAACACCCTTTATATGACAAATGGACTTGTCCAACATATAGCAGTGGAAGAGTGCATTATAATACAATGGGTTAAAGTACATACATTGTAACAAAACGTACCACAAACCAAAAAAAAAAAAAAACCCTATGATTGGAAATGGACCACTCGAAACTTACACCACTAGCTACTAGTCTGATAATAAAAGTTTGATCATGTGGAGTAATTTTTTATTGTATTAAAAATTTATCACCTTTCTTTCTTTCTTTCTTTCTTTCTTTCTTTCTTTCTTTCTTTCTTTCTTTCTTTCTTTCTTTCTTTCTTTCTTTCTTCCGGTTTCGCCTTAACCCAAGTAGGGGATACAGACGGTGTATAATACATACACTCCAGTTTTTGCAGGATGAAAGCCTACACAGTAATCATGTTATCAAGATAGGGTTCTTTAACCTGCACAGGGGATGGTTCTCCCTGCACAGGGGCCTCCAGTTTACATCCCGATTCGAAGTACGGTGCACTTTATGACATTCATCCCTGCAAAGTAATGGCAAGCCTATTTGGTAGAGTATCAAATCTTAGGATTGTCATTAAAATTGAGCCAGAGGGACTAGACTAGCCAAAGTTTTATACACTGTTCATTTTAGTGCAAAAGATGATTTAAATTCCATATTATTCATTTTAACGCATAGTGGCTAGGCTACACTCGATACAGTGTGGGTGTCATACGACAGACTGCGGGCGTGGTGGTTGGCCCGTCGCGCTTGGCGGCTTTGATTCCCTCTTTGGTTATACGCCGGGGTCGGGCCTCGGTTTCTGTGGCGGGTCCGGCGTGGGGGCTTACTGGGGGTTGGAGAAAATCTAATATGGTGATGTTGGTTGGTGCCTGGTGCTCTGTCGCTGGTTGGGCCTATCGGAGTCTGACTGTTGGTCTTCATTTGCTTCAGCATTTCAGTTGTTTCTTGCTGTCGAGTCCTCACCGTTGTTTCATCTCTGTGGTTGATTGGTTTTTGTGTTCACGGAGATGTTGCACTGATGAGTTATGGGGCCTTCGTGCGGACTGAACAAATTATTTGTCTAAATCGCGGCGGAAGTAAGGACGAGGATTGTGGCCACGTAAAATCGATTTAAGCCCCCCCCCCCCACCCCCCCCCCACACACACACACACACCACAAATGGAATTCGTTTCACTGGCCGTTCCAAGGCAGTTCTTCTGTCGTGGTTTATTTTTGTTATGGCTTGTCTTTGAGTGTATGTATCCCTTATATTATTTTGCTTTGGATAGCCAATTTGCCATTTTTTGTGGGAAAGTAACTGTCCTTTTGGCTTTCCGCTAGTGATGTTTCCATTACGGACTAGTTGTTTCATGTTTGTGTTTCTTTCCCTTGGTGTCTCTGATAGGAGCTGTGGGTTTATTGTATCGATTCCTGATCCTTGCATTCACTTCTATTTTACTAGGTGGAAGCTTCCATTTCATATATGGGTTATACGTACAAGTGATCCTTCTTTCCACTGACCATTGTTCAGTGGAATCCCTTCCCAGAGTAAGCTGTGACTTGTCCAAGTCTTGACATATTCAAGGCAGAGATTGGACAGTTGCAGTTCTCCAAGCCCAGACAGATATGCCTGTTTTTAAACCATTTTTAGCCTTTTAAGCCCGGCTGCATACTTCAGTCCGTTTAAGTGTGTCCGACCAATTCGTTCATTTTTACGTCTCAACCTCTTGTTGATCTATATTTTAACCTATCATCTTGGCATAGAATTTCTTCTGTTGCGGTTTATTTTTGTTATGGTTTGTCTTTGAGTGTTTGTATAGCTTATATTATTTTGTTTTGGATAGCCGATTGGCCATTTTGTGGGAAATTAACTGTCCTTTTGGCTTGCCGCTGTTGATGTTTCCATTAGGGTCTGTTGTTTCATGTTTTTGTTTCTTCCCCTTTGGTGTCTCTGATGGGAGCTGTGGGTTAATTGTATCGATTCCTGAAGATAGATAGATTCTGTTTGTTTGATTTGATGTTTAACGTCCCCGTCAACACTGTAAAGGTCATTCTGGAGACGTTGCTTCCAATTTTGTGGGACTTTTACCCGACATTGAGATGAAATGACATCTCAAGCCCTGTTGCCCAATGAAACCAATAGGGTTTATTAGCATGGACGGTCCGCCTCGCACCGCGGCGGGCTGGATTCAGCTCTGCGTGGAAGCATCATGCAGCCCATATATTTCTTCAAGCCCCTATGGGCGGGGATAGATAGATAGATAGATAGATAGATAGATAGATAGATAGATAGATAGATAGATAGATAGATAGATAATAGATAGATAGATAGATAGATAGATAGATAGATAGATAGATAGATAGATAGATAGATAGATAGATAGATTTTTTTTTTTGGTTTAGGTTTTACGGCCCTTTCAAGATTATTTCACTCATACCGAGCCGATCGTTAATCAGAGGTGGGCGAAAACCGGAGTAACCGGAGAAAAACCACCTGACCTTCCGTTGCAGAACTTGGCGTCTCACATAGATAGATAGATAGATAGATAGATAGATAGATAGATAGATAGATAGATAGATAGATAGATAGATAGATAGATAGATAGATATTATTAACATTCCCAATGCATTTACAGAAAACCTCTATAGTTAACTGTTGGAATGCGGAATATTGCCAAAATTCGCGGAAAAAAACATCCGAGGTAGCGAAACGTCTTGATCACAAAGGGTGCGAAAACTACCCGGTATCGAAACGTCTTTCCTAGCTAGCCGCGAAACTAGTGAAACGTCTGACCATTCTGTAATGATTTCATATGCAAATGAGAAAACGAGAAAAATATAATTATAGAACTTACATTTTGATATCATTTGCAAAGAAAAGGTGAGTTCTGCAATTATATTTTTCTCACATTGCTAAGATTATGGTAACGCAAACGTTTTATTCATTAGAACCGTTTTGACAATTAAAAACAGTCTTTAACCAGTGCTTCAGCTGAAGTGCACGACCCGCCGGATGCTTTTAGCTTTATGAGTGTTACCATATATGGGTATGGCGGCCATTTTGGTCATGTGACCTGGACATAAAACGGTTCCCCCAATAAATGCGCCTTATCGTAAGGAGCAAAAATATATCTTGTACTTTAGTACTGTATTCTGAATCGTTTGCAGGATAAAATGCATTCTCACTTTTCCAATACAAAAGCATATGTGTCAAAGTTTTGACCTAGGCACAAAGAAGGTCAAGGTCAACCCAGGGTCACCATTTTAGCAATTTATGAAGGGCCTACGTCCCAGATGCTATTTATAAAGTTTCGTGGGAATCTGCCCAGTGGTTCTGGAGAAGACTATTTTTGAAGGGTTTTTACCATATATGGCTTGGCGGCAATTTTGGTCATGTGACGTCGACCCCATGAACAAATTTTGGTTTCCCCCATCCCATAGAGGCTCCATATGAAATTTTAGTTCAATCGGCCCAACGGTTTCCGAGGAGAAGCAGTTCAAAAATTTTCAACTTTTTCGCCTCGGCGAGGCTATACTAAATGGAATGTAATATTTCGCAAGTTCATTGGTTAGATCTCATTGATATCTATCAGTATGCCAAAAATTGTGTAAATATTCCAAGCGGTTAAGTCACTATCACCAATTTTCACAAACAGGTTACGGAGGAACAGACAGACTGACAGACTGACCGAATGACAGAATGACACGGTGATTTTAGGGCACTCTTAGAAAATCAACCGACTTCTGTCGGTCGCTTTTTCTGCGGTTCGTGCAATTAAGGAAAAGATTAAACTCGTATCGATAATCGTTTTTCACACCCACCTTAACCGGTACATTCTATGATGATTTGGACTCGCATTCTATGATGATTTGGACTAAGTGATTTCTGCTACACCCGGGGAGACAAACTCATCATCCTTGGAGACTTCAATGGTAGAGTGGACACAGACCACCAAAACAGAAGTGGAGGCAATGATCGGGAATCGATACAATTAACCCACAAATCCCATCAGAGACACAAAAGGGAAAGAAACACAAACATGAAACAACAGATCCTAATGGAAACATCAATAGCGGAAAGCCAAATGGACAATTACTTTCCAACAAACTGGCAAATAGGCTATCCTAAATAAAATAATATAAGCGACACAAACACCCAAAGACAAACCATAACAAAAATGAACCGCGACAGAAGAACCGCCTTAGAACGGTCAGCGGAAGCGAATTCCACTGGGGGGGGGGGGGGTGGTGTCTTAATTCGATTTTACGTGGCCACAATCCTCGCCCTTACTGCCGTCGCGATTAAGACCAATAATTTGTTCAGTCCACATGAAGGCCTCCTAATTCATCAGTGCACACAAAAATCAAACAACCACAGAGATGAAACAACGGTGAGGACTCGACAGCAAGAAACAACTCAAATGCTGGATTAAAAGAAAACCAACAGTTAGACTCCGATGTGCCCGACCAGAGACAGAGCATCAGGTACCAACCAACATAAGCCTTTTCGCTGGAACCGTCATAGAAACTGAGGCCTGACCCACCGGCGTGCAATTAAAGAGGGAAGCAAAGTTGTCAACCGTGACTGGGTTAACTACCATGCATGCAGTCTGTCGTATAACATTTATGTTTTACCCAATTTTTTTAATCCGAAGAATGATTTTACGAAATTGGGTGCTGAAGTCATTTCGGTTATATATTTTTTCTGAATTTATATACTAAGTCACCATAAAATTCGGGTTCCAATAGACCTTGTTGCAGAAGAGATTTAAGTCCAATATTGAATTTTGAAATTAAATCAGAATGACGTCTATAAAATTTAGAAAAGGCTTTGCGTTGTTTATGGTACCGATAATAAAAACAAAAAATGAGCTCCTTTAAGAGCAATGAAAACATTCATAAGAAAGAAGATGGGTCATACTACGTAGTTTCGGCTAATAAAGCCTCATCAGTGACCCTGTAATGATCCGGCAAAGAAAGCCAGAGGAAACATACTGCAATTTTGCGAATTTCGAATAGGCAGTCGATTCAAAGACTGATATAAATCAAAACGGGGTCGCAATAATTGAAAACCTGTCTAGAATATGAGTCTAAACCAATAATTTATTTCTGATTTCTTAGAATATTCACGCTGATCTCAAAGGACCAAAAGTAAAATATAAACTGCACTATGGTTGATGTACGGGGAGACGTTTTACGGCCGCCACACGGCACAACACCAGCTGCAGTGAAGGCAAATAAAAATCAAAAATCAAAAAACCCTGATTAAGAAGTTTAGACGTTAACAATTTATTACGAGTGTTGAAGTCAGTTACATGACTACACACTCTAGCAAATCGAATTTTTGCGAAATGTTAACGCCATAGGATGGCGCACGAGGAACATCACCATCCAAAACCCCCCAAAAAAGGAAAATTTACAATCTCAAAATCAAAATCAGCGCGTTTATCATATATTTTGCAAGAAACAAAACCATCTACAATAGATAGATGTAAATCCAAAACGGGGCCTCGGCATCAGAAGAATTTGCTTTATTTAACTGAAGTTCCGGAGGTGGGGGGGGGGGGGGTAAATTTGACTGATCAAACCATCGAAATAGGCATTTTCAATATCTAATAAATCATCCAAATATCTAGAAGTTGAGCTAAAAGCTTCAATGACTTCAGACTGGTTTTCAGCAGAAAGGGACATCATGAAGTCTCTCTTATAGCAAACCAAAAACAGATCAGCCACAAGTGGTGCGCAATTAGTACTCTTCGGAATACCCACAACTTGTCTAAATAACTTAGTACCAAATCTTTTGTAAATATTGTCAAGTAGAAAGGTGAGAGCTTCACACACTTTCTGACATGACCATAAAGTATAATTTTTATGCTCTTCAGAAAAGAAAAAAACATTCCTTACATTACATACAAGATTGAGGGAGTCTTCCCTATGAAATTTACATTCAATTAAATCATTAAGTTTTTCTTTTAAAAGATTATGTGGAAGTGTAGTGTAAAGGGTCGAAAAGCCATAAGTAGATAGACTTGAAGCACGAAAACGCCTGAATTTCAATTTATTTAAAACTTCAATAGAATTTTTTATAGACCAAAACAGATTTCTACCTGATATTTCGAAGACTTTATATTTTCCAGTTCTGTTGTGTATTCCTTGCTTCCAAAAGCTAACCCTTCTATAGAACATATTTAACGTCACAACAGCTGATGTCTGGGAATGTGTGGCGGCCGTAAAGGGTCTCCCTGCTCTACATCATAGTGTAGTTTATATTTTCTTGTCCTTTGGGATCATTGTTTCCATTGTGGAATTTTGAAAATATTTGAGGGTCACTGGTGAGGCCTAATTGGCCGAAACTAGCTAGTCTGGCCCAGAAAACATGTGCACTTTATATTTTCCAGTTCTGTTGAATATTCCTTGCTTCCAAAGGATAACCTTTTTATAGAACATCTTTAACGTCACTACAGCTGGTGTCTGGGAATGTGTGGCGGCCGTAAAGAGTCTCCCCGCCCTATATCATAGTGTAGTTTATATTTTCTTGTCCTTTGGGATCATTGATTCCATTGTGGAATTTTGAAAATATTTGAGGGTCACTGATGAGGCCTAATTGGCCGAAATTAGTTAGCCTGGCCCAGAAAACATGTGCACTTTATATTTTCCAGTTCTGTTGTGTATTCCTTGCTTCCAATGAATAACCCTTTTATAGAACATATTTGTCGCAATATTTTATCACATGTTTTTTGATGGCAGTAAAACATGAAGTTAATAATTTGGAGAGTTTGGAGGTGGAAAAAGAGCTTGAATTTGCAATAAACCGTGCTTTGTATGGTCTTTTATGAAGCTTAGGTAACCAATATACGTAGGAAGCTTGTCTTGGCCTTCTGTAACACAAAAAGCAAACTTGGTGGCTGAATGACAAATGTGGTCATCAACTAAATAAAAAATAAAAAATGAGTTCCTTTAAGAGCAATGAAAATATTCATAAGAAAGAAGATGGGTCATACTACGTAGTTTCGGCTAATAAAGCCTCATCAGTGACCCTGTAATGAACCGGCAACGAAAGCCAGAGGAAGCAAACTGCAATTTTGCGAATTTCGAATAGGCAGTCGATTCAAAGACTGATATAAATCAAAATGAGGTCCAAATAATTAAAAACCTGTCTAGAATTTGAGTCTAAACTAATAATTTATTTCTGATTTCTCAGAATATTCACGCTGATCTCAAAGGACCAAAAGTAAAATATAAACTGCACTATGGTTGATGTACGGGGAGACGTTTTACGGCCGCCACACGGCACAACACCAGCTGCAGTGAAGGCAAATAAAAAATAAAAAATGAGTTCCTTCAAGAGCAATGAAAAAAGTCCTCTCTACATGTAAAGGCCTTCGACCTTAATACCACCAAGTTCTTGCTGAAGAGTGTTAATTTAGTGAATAGAAGTGGAGGCAATGATCAGGAATCGATACAATTAACCCGCAGCTCCCATCAGACACACCAAAGGGAAAGAAACACAAAAACAAAACAACAGACTCCAATGGAAACACCAATAGCGGAAAGCCAAAAGGACCATTACTTTCCCACAAAATGGCCAATTGGCTATCCAAAATAAAATAATATAAGCGACACAAACACCCAAAGACAAACCATAACAAAAATAAACCGCGACAGAAGAACCGCCTTGGAACGGTCAGCCGAAACGAATTCCACTGGGGGGGGGGGGGGGGGGGGGGGGGTTAAATCGATTTTCTGTGATTCTTGAAAAAATGACCCAATTTTGAATATACCCTGTTGCTAATGTCTGTCCCTTCATGGTGGCTAAACAACGCAGTCTATGAGTGTAAATAAGCCATATAAGCCAAGAGGCATATTCAGGAACTTACTTCCAATTCTAAAACCAATGCCTTCTAGTACGATTACTGAGTTAGCACCATTAATATACCAGTGGGGTATGCGTTTTTGCCAAGTCCAAGGCATGGTTACATACTGAAGTGCAAATATCTAACCTTTTATTGTTTAGATGGAATGGGATTGCAATTGCGGTTCAACGATACGATGCTTAGGAAACAATTAGCAGAATTTAAAGACTTATTGCATTCAGTGTCTGGACACAATCCCGTAAAAATAGGGTGTCGCTAAAACAGCACTCACCTACCGTAACGGATCTATATCTGGTCAAAGTGTGCAGATAGGAATAATTCTCTGCTTATAACTATGTCTTATATCCATCCAAAGGAATATTCTGATAAATAAACCATTAAGTGTTTGATCTTCTTTCGAAATAAACATAATATGAAATCTGAAAGTAGATAATTAATTTGTCACTTTTCAGAGCCTCACCTCCGTAACGGTGCTTTCGAAAGGTCAATGGATGGAAAGTAACACTTTAAGCTACTACCAATTTCAATATCCATTAGACTTTCAGTCAAATGCAGCAGATCAAAGGGGTTCATTCTGATGTAATTTCAGAGGTCAGTGCACAAGAAAGGTACATCACACTTCACCAATTTCTTTGTACTCTAGACTTGTCACAGATGACTGACTTGTGATAGACTATCTCTTATTGGACATGTGCTAGTTACTGAAATGTGGAAATTCTATCTGATTGGATACCTGCACACTTGTTGTGTCATATTTGGTCAAATCCTTGTCAGTTTGTGACATCATAATCTTAAGTTCAAATGATGCAGCAACAGCTTTGAAATTGGTTGGGGTTTGACAGTTATTGAGTATCATGTCCACTCCAAAGTCTAATGAATATTGAAATCAGTAGTAATTGCCATATATATTGCATAAGAGTGTACTGATATGAAACATAATACTGACCATTGGTCCAACAACAACGGTTTGGTTGATAATAAAAAAAACTGTCCTCCACCTCCGTAACTTCTCTCCTAGGTAACGTTTTGTTTTGTTTGATTTGAGGTTTAACGTCCCCGTCAACACTGTAAAGGTCATTTTGGAGACGTTGCTTCCAATTGTGTGGGACTTTTTCCCGACATTGAGATGAAATGACATCTCAAGCCCTGTCGCCCAAAAAAACCAATAGGGATTATTAGCATGGACGGTCCGCCTCGCACCGCGGTTCTTGGACAGGCTCCTAGGTAACGTAAAAACCTAAGCCGATATAGGTATCGGGACATTTTTGTGTGCATCGAGTGCTATTTTTGCTAGTAATATCAAATCACTAAAGCAAAACATTGGATTTTGGCCTAGCTACAGACTGTGGGGAGAAATCTATCGTTACGGAAGAGATGTTACGGAGGTGAGTTAAAATGTTACGGAGGCGAGCAATTTTAGAAGTGAGCGCTACTTATTCAGACAATCAGTATACCAACGAAGTGTTGTTTGTTGGCAATAGCTATAAGTTTAACTTCATAAATATACCCATTGGGTTAGCATAGACTGTTGGATGAAACAGACACATGGGCTTACAAATATAAACTCTCCTCCGTAACGAGCATGTTTTACTGTCAAACACTCAAAAACTATTGAAATGGTGTGGGTAAAAGTTTGGGTCAAATGTTAAAATGTGGAAATAAACCGAAAGAAAACATATCAGTCGAAATTCCATAAGGTTCATTTTTCTAACTTTTTGGTTTCATAATTGGGTCATTTTTTTTCAAGAATCATTGTTTTACGTTGCCACAATCCTCGCCCTTACTTCTGTCGCGATTAAGACAAATAATTTGTTCAGTCCGCATGAAGGCCTCCTAACTTATCAGTGCAACATCTCCGTGAACACAAAAATCAAACTTCCACAGAGATGAAACAACGGTGAGGACTCGACAGCAAGAAACCACTGAAATGCTGGAGCAAAAGAAAACCACCAGTTAGACTCCGATGGGCCCGACCAGAGACAGAGCATCAGGTACCAACCAACACAAGCTTTTACGCTGGAACCATCATAGAATCTGAGGCCTGACCCACCGGCGTGCAGTTAAAGAGGGAAGCGAGTTGTCAACCGTGATTTGGGTTAACTACCATGCATGCAGTCTGTCGTATAACATTTATGTTGTACCCAACCTTTTTATATCGAAGAATGATTGATTTTACGAAATTGGGTGCTGAATATGTTCTATAAAAGGGTTATCCTTTGGAAGCAAGGAATACATCACAGAAGTGAAAAATATGGAGTGTACACGTTTTCTGGGCCAGACTAGCTAGTTTCGGCCAATTAGGCCTCATCAGTGATCCTCTGATATTTTCAAAATTACACAATGGAATCAATGATCACAAAGGACAAGAAAATATAATCTACACTATGATGTAGGGCAGGGAGACGTTTTACCGCCGCCACACATTCCCACACCCCAGCTGTAGTGAAGTTAAATATGTTCTATAAAAGTGTTATCCTTTGGAAGCAAGGAATACATCACAGAAGTGAAAAATATGGAGTTTACATGTTTTCTGGGCCAGACTAGCTAGTTTCGGCCAATTAGGCCTCATCAGTGACCCTTAGAAATTTTCAAAATTCCACAATGGAATCAATGATCCCAAAGGACAAGAAAATATAATCTACACTATGATGTAGGGCAGGGAGACGTTTTACAGTCATTGCAGTTATAACATTCTCTGAAATTATATACTAAGTCACCATAAAATTCGGGTTCCGATAGACCTTGTTGCAGAAGAGATTAAAGTCCAATATTGAATTTTGAAATTAAATCAGCATGACGTCTATAAAATTTTGAAAACGCTTTGTGTACTTTATGGTACCGATAACCCTGATTAAGAAGTTTAGCCGTTAAAGGCATTTATTCTTGATAAGTGAGGACCATCATTGCATTACATAATATTATATAGCCCTCAGTGCTGACTGAAGAGAAGTCCTCTGTCGTCAACAGGTGAGGGGCCTCCTTGGGGAAAATCAACAGTTTACTAACTGTTGGCTAGAATGTATCTTACTGATTTTCCCCTTAAGTGCCTCAGTCATGGGAGTCAACAAAGGCTACTAATCACCCTACTGGGGCTGCCTTTATTCTGCTACAGAGAGTATATGGCAGGGAGCATTAAAACAATTATGAGCACACGGTGTGTCCTAGTGTTACAAGAATAAATGCCTTTAACAATTTATTACCAGTGTTCAAGTCAGTTACATGACTACACACTCTGGCATGTCGAATTAATTGCATACGCCATAGGATGACGCACGAGAAACATCACCACCCAAAAAGGAAAATTTACAATCTAAAATCAAAATCATCGTGTTTATCATTTTTGCAAGAAACAAACCCATCTACAATAGACAAATGTAAATCCAAAAACGGGGCCTCGGTAGCAGAAGAATATGTTTTATTTAACTGAAGTTCTGGGGGATAAATTTGACTGATCAAACCATCGAAATAGGTATTTTCAATATTTAATAAATCATCCAAATATCTAGAAGTGGAGCAAATAGCTTCAATGATTTCAGACTGGTTTTCAGCAGAAAGGGGCATCATGAAGTCTCTCTCATAAACAAAACATAAACAGATCAGCCACAAGTGGTGCGCAATTAGTACCATCGGAATACCCACAACTTGTCTAAATAACTTAGTACCAAATCTTATGTAAACACATGTATTATCAAGTAGAAAGGTGAGAGCTTCACACACTTTCTGACATGACCATAAAGTATAAATTTTATGCTCTTCAGAAGTGAAAAAAGCATTTCTTACATTACATGCATGATAGAGGGAATCAAAATCGATTTAAGACCCCTAGTGGAATTCGTTTCCGCTGACCATGTCAAGGCGGTTCTTCTGTCGCGGATTATTTTTGTTTTGGTTTGTCTTTGGGTGTTTGTGTCGCTTATTTTATTTTATTTTGGACAGCCTATTGGCCATTTTGTGGGAAAGTAACTGTCCTTTTGGCTTTCCGCTATTGATGTTTCCATTAGCGTCTGTTGTTTCATGTTTGTGTTTCTTTCCCTTTAAAAAATTGTGTCTCTGATGGGGCTGTGGATTAATTGTATCGATTCCTGATCATTGCCTCCACTTCTACTTTCCCTAAGATATGTCCATTCAATAAAATCCTTAAGTTTTTCTTTTATAAGATTATGAGGAAGAGTAGTGTAAAGGGTGGAAAAATCATAAGTAGACAGACTTGAAGCACGAAAACGCCTTGATTTCAATTTATTAAAAACTTCATTAGAACTTTATATAGACCAAAACAGATTTCTACCTGATCTTTCGAAGACTTTGTCGCAATATTTTATCACATGTTTTTTGATGGCAGTAAAACATGAAGTTAATAATTTGGAGAGTTCAGTGGTGGAACAAGAGATTGAATTTACAATAAACCGTGCTTTGTATGGTCTTTTATGAAGTTTAGGTAACCAATATAACGTAGGAAACTTGTCTTGGCCTTCTGTAACACAAACAGCAAACTTGGTGGCTGAATGACAAATATGGTCATCAGCTGAAACCCTCTCTACAGCTAAAGGCTGAAATTCATAGGCCTTACAAGGTGGCCACACATTTTTAGCAATTCAAATTCCCTGATTTTTCCCTGAATTTTCCCTGATTTGATTTTCCCTGATTAAAAACCTTGACATTATCGCAATGGCCCCTACTTTTAGAAGTCATATACTGATTCAAATGCTGTCAAGTGACATGTTTATCCACAATGAAAATTTATCTAAAATATGATGTACATGTGCTAATTTACTTTCATGTATAGTCAAAATCAAAACTGATAAAATATATGGCCTCCCATGTAGCTACATCTTCACCTCCAATTGATTAAAACAGTAGGTTTTTTTGTTCTTTTTTTTGGAGGGGGAGGGGTTACATGGTAGACTGTCTAAGGCCATTCTTAAAAATTGCTTGTTTGCAATTACCTATTCATGTGTTCAAGAAATGGGTAGACAGGTTGGGATTTTCTATACATGTGTTCATGGGGTGGGTATATGAAGACTAGAATTTTCAAATTGGGAACAAGTCTTGATATCAATTGATAATGCATCAGTAATTAACAATACACACACTCATCATATGTCAGTTTTAAGCACATTTTGCTTTATATTAGCGGTTTAATGATACAGCCATGAAGAAAGAAAAATTGTTCTGGAAAAGCAAAATTAATAATTTGAGTAGGAGCAAAATGTGTGGGTAGGTTGGCAATTGCAAACAAACAATTTTTATTGCAGGCTTACAGCTGCTGTCTGGGAATGTCTGGTGGCCGTAAAAAGTCTCCATATCCTACATCATAGTGTAGTTTATATTTTCTTCTCCTTTGGGATCATTGATTCCATTGTAGAATTTTGAAAATATTTGAGGGTCACTGATGAGGCCTTATTTGCCGAAACTAGCTAGTCTGGCCCAGAAAACATGCACAATCCATATTTTTCAGTTCTGTGGTGTATTCTTTGCTTCCAAATGATAACCCTTTTATAGAACATATTACAAGTTTTGTCATTTTGTCTACAAGCTTCATGTGTGCTGACCCACTGAAAACATTAAAATGCCCAAATGGGTTACTCATGTAAAATGCTAATATACAGAACACTGAAGCAGTGATGCTATATTCTCTAAATAACACATTACTAAGAAAACAAGTGCATAAGAAGTTTAGAAATGACAATGAAAGCATGATCAGTGCCCTATTTGGTCAAATTTCTATTTGAAAAAAAAAAAAAAAAAAAACAGCATGAAAACAGTCATTTGGTGACAGTTTATGGCCATTTGACAATCTCCCTTAGATAATGTAATATATTTTATTAAAACACCAGTAGCCACATCTGAACAGCTATAAAATTTGAATGTTTTGACCTTACAAAGATAAGATTTTTTGAAATTCCTGATTTTTCCCTGATTTTCAGCAAAATTTCAAATTCCCTGATGTTTCCCTGCAGGGATTTTTTTCACCATTTTCCCTGTTTTCCCTGTTTTCCAGAGTGCGTGGCCACCCTGCCTTAGTACCACCAAGTTCTTGCTGAAGAGTGTTAACATAGTGAAGCCGTCAAACAACGACCACATTGTTAGCGGCTTTATCCGCTGACCGTTCCAAGGCGGTTCTTTGTCGCGGTTTATTTTTGTTATGGTTTGTCTTTTGGTGTTTGTGTCGCTTATATTATTTTATTTTGGATAGCCTTTTGGCCATTTTGTGGGAAAGTAACTGCCCTTTTGGCTTTCCGCTGTTGGTGTTTCCGTTGAGGTCGGTTGCTTCATGTATGTGTTTCTTTCCCTTTGGTGTCCTGATGGGAGCTGTGGGTTAATTGTATCGATTCCTGATCATTGCCTCTACTTCTATTTTTTTATCAGCTGGAGCCAAAACAAACTTCCTATGAAATTCTTGAATACCTAGTTTAAGGTGACGTAAAGACTTCTTAGGCTTAGGAGGTAATTAGTTTGTATTTTGCGAATAAAAAGAAATGCGTTTGTTCACTAATTTCAGAATGCTAAGTTTCCATTCTTTAAGAGCTTTATGCTCAACATACTCTCGTTTACACCATCGATTGCCAAATTCATTCAAGGCAACAGCGATTTCATCTCTATATTTATTGAAATCAATTTTAGAAGGAAATCGATATTTCGGTCCTTTAGAAATTATATAACGTATCCTAGAATCAGGAATAATTTTTAAATTGCCTGTAATCATATGACCAGCAGCAGGATAGCAATACACTGAATTTTTACAATCACATGTATCAGGAGTGTTAGTGTCAATATCAAGATCAGAAACAAGATAAATGAAGTTAAAAATAATAGATCTAACAGGTTTATTGTATTTATATCAAATTATGGGTGTTTCAGTATTTAGAAAATAAGCATGAATAGAGGAAATAACCGAACTGTCCCGGAAGACACTAGGTAAATCTATAAAATCCAAACCCTTATTAATGAAGGATATATTGATGTAATGACGTTTGTGATTAATTTCAGAATCGATGGAAGGGCGAAAAGCATGCTGAGTATAACCTCTAGTTAAAAGAGCAGCGTCGTATAACTGATTAGAACTAACCTGGAAATGAGTGATTGGGAATGGAGGAGTAGGAAAGTGCAATAGCAATGACTTCCTACTTTTGAGGAAGTGTACAGAGCATGAAATGCTGATCACCAACACAGTTTTCCGTCTGCCAACTCGCAACAAGACATCATGGATGCATCCGCGCTCCAAACACTGGCTTCTCATTGATCATGTCATAGTTAGAAGGAAGGACAGACAGGATGTCATAGTGACAAATACTGTGTGTGGTGCGGACTGATGGACAGATCACATGCTTTTTGCCAGTAAACTCAACCTGCATACCCAGCCTGCACGGCGAACACAAGGCAAGAAAATGTCCAAGAGACTGGATCTCTTAAGCTGAAACAAGACAGCAAGAGGCAAGCCTTCACCCATGACATTTGCAGCAGACTACATGCAATGGAATTCAGTTCAGATGATCCAGAAGAGAACTCGACATTCTCCAGAGACACTGTTCACTCTTCAGCAATGGATTCCCAAAGTCCAGTATCTCGCAAACAACAAGACTGGTTTGACGAGAATGATGAAGAAATCCTGGGACTCCTTGAAGACACAGGGCATGCCTCAGTGATACAAACTCAGTATCTGACTAGGCAGCTTACTCAGATATATGTAAAACAGTTCAAACAAGACTCAGAGACATGCTAAAAAGAAGTAGAGACAATGATCAGGAATCGATACAATATACCCACAGCTCCCATCAGAGACACCAAAGGGAAAGAAACACAAACATGAAGCAACAGACCCAAACGGAAACACCAACAGCGGAAAGCCAAAAGGACAGTCACTTTCCAATAAAATAGCAAATAGGCTATTCAAAACAAAATAATATAAGCGACACAAACACCCAAAGACAAACCATAACAAAAATAAACCGCGACAGAAGAACCGCCTTGGAACGGTCAGCGGAAACGAATTCCACGGGGAGGGGGGGGGGGGTTAAATCGATTTTACTTGGCCACAATCCTCGCCCTTACTTCCGTCGCGATTAAGACATGATGAAACAACGGTGAGGAAGAAACAACAGAAATGCTGGAGCAAACAGTTAGACTCCGATGGGCCCGACTAGAGACAGAGCATCAGGTACCAACCAACATAATAAAAATAAAAAATGAATAAAAATCAAAAATGAGTTCCTTTAAGAGCAATGAAAACATTCATAAGAAAGAAGATGGGTCATACTACGTAGTTTCGGCTAATAAAGCCTCATCAGTGACCCTGTAATGATCCGGCAAAGAAAGCCAGAGGAAACACTGCAATTTTGCGAATTTCGAATAGGCAGTCGATTCAAAGTAGAAGTAAAAAAACCTGTCTAGAATATGAGTCTAAACCAATAATTTATTTCTGATTTCTCAGAATATTCACGCTGATCTCAAAGGACCAAAAGTAAAATATAAACTGCACTATGGTTGATGTACGGGGAGACGTTTTACGGCCGCCACACGGCACAACACCAGCTGCAGTGAAGGCAACTAAAAATGAAAAATGAGTTCCTTTAAGAGCAAAGAAAACATTCATAAGAAAGAAGATGGGTCATACTACGTAGTTTCGGCTAATAAAGCCTCATCAGTGATCCTGTAATGATCCGGCAAAGAAAGCCAGAGGAAAAACTGCAATTTTGCGAATTTCGAATAGGCAGTCGATTCAAAGACTGATATAAATCAAAATGGGGTCCAAATAATTAAAATCCTGTCTAGAATATGAGTCTAAAACAATAATTTATTTCTGATTTCTCAGAATATTCACGCTGATCTCAAAGGACCAAAAGTAATATATAAACTGCACTATGGTTGATGTACGGGCGACGTTTTACGGCCGCCACACGGCACAACACCAGCTGCAGTGAAGGCAAATAAAAAAAATGAGTTCCTTTAAGAGCAATGAAAACATTCATAAGAAAGGAGATGGGTCATACTACGTAGTTTCGGCTAATAAAGCCTCATCAGTGACCCTGTAATGATCCGACAAAGAAAGCCAGAGGAAACACTGCAATTTCGAATTGGCAGTCGATTCAAAGACTGATATAAATCAAAATGGGGTAAAAGCCTTTACGTTGGAACCGTCATAAAATCTGAGGCCTGACCCACCGGCGTGGAATTAAAGAGGGAAGCAAAGTTGTCAACCGTAATTGGGTTAACTACCATGCATGCAGTCTGTCGTTTAACATTTATGCTGTACCCAATCTTTTTATATCGAAGAATGATTTTACGAAATTGGGTGCTGAAGTCATTGCGGTTATATTTTTTTCTAAATTCATATACTTAGTCACTTTTTAGCTTAGCAACAAGGCTGATGCAATTCAGACCTTTGGAGACAGAAAGGATATGAAGACGTTCTTTGATGCTCTGAAGAGTTTATGGTTCCCAGAGCTCAGGAACTACTCCTCTCCTCAGTGCAGATGGAACTAGTCTTCTGACTGACAAAGAGGCCATCTTGAAAAGATGGGCTGAGCACTTTGCTAGTGTTCTTCATCGGCCATCCTTTATCAATAATGATGCTATCAACAGACTACCACAAGTTGAATGTCATCTGCTGCTTGGCAAGTTCCCAACCGTTACTGAAACAGTGAAAGCAATAAAACTTCTGACATCTGGCAAGGTCCCACCTGCTGAGATTCACAAAGCAGGAGGTTCTCCAGTTTCAAAGAAGATGGCAGAGTTATTTCACATTATGTGCAGAAATGAAGCCATCCCCCAAGAATTCAAGGATGCGTCAAATATATCCACCTATTCAAACGGACAGGAAACCCTTAGATCTGTGCATCGTTTCATCTATTTATTGTCAATTGCCGGGAAAGTCCTTGCAAGAGTCCTACTTAACAGACTGAATGAACACTTTGAACGGTAAGGGCTTCTACCAGAAAGCATACCAGAAAGCCAGTATAGGCTTAGGAAATACAGAGGAACAATTGACATGATCTTCACAACAAGGCAGTTACAAAAGAAATGCCAGGAACAGAACATGGACCTATACATGACCTTTGTTGACCTCACCAAAGCATTTGACAAGTCGTGGGGGCCTTTGGATGATCATGGTGAAGTTTGGATGTCCAACCAAGTTCATAGTAATGGTGAGACAGTTGCATGATGGTATGCTTGCACGGGTCCAAAATGATGGCGAGTTTTCATATCCATTCCTTGTGACAAACGGAGTCAAGCAAGGCTGTGTGTTAACCCCAACACTGTTAAGCATGATGTTTTCTGCCGAGCTCAGAGATGCTTTCCGGGATGGTGACAATGGCATACCTGTTAGGTATCGCTTTGATGGGAAACTTTTCAATCTTAGAAGATTGCAAGCCAATCCAAGGTGAAGACAGAGGTGCTAGATGAGTTCCTCTTTGTTAATGACATGGCAAAAGGTGCTCCAACAGAAGAGAAGATGCAAAAAGGTACAGATCAAGTATCTTACTCCTGTGATAGCCCTGACCTCACAATTTGCATCAAAGAGACTGAAGTAATCTATCAGCCAGCATCTGGTAAGCCTTACAAAGAGCCCACCATCACAGTGAAAGATCAAAGATTGCAAGTGGTAGACAAGTGCACCTACCGTTGGAGCACACTGTCAAGAGCCGTGCACATTGGTGATGAAGTCAATGCCAGTATTCCAAAAGCTAGTGCAGCATTTGGCCGACTACGTGGTAGTGTCTGGGATCGAAGTGGAATCAGACTTGAAAGTCTACAGAGCTTTGGTGTTGCCAACACTGTTGTATGCATGTGAAACATTGACAGTTTACCAACGGCACTGGAAAAATAAACCATTTTCGAACAAGCTGTCTTAGAAAACTCCAGTCACGGAAGACCTGAACAGGGAAGGGATGCAAAGTGATCATAATCTTCTGAAATTAGCACAGTTAAAATGGACGGGTCATGTTACCAGAACGCCTGAGCAACGTTTGCCAAAGAAAACTCCCTATGGAGAACTAGAAATGGGCAAACGCTCACATGGCGGTCAGAAGAAGCGCTACACGAACACTCTCAAAGCCCCACTCAGTGACTTCATCATTCCAACAGAGTCGTGTGAACAGAGCAAAGTGGCGAGGTCTCATCAGAAGGAGTGCCAGTGAATTCGAGGTAAAAAAGTATGGCAGCGCAAAGCCGTAGCTAAGGCATCCCTAACAGAGCCAACCAGGCAACATTCTTGTCAAGTTTGAATCAAACTGACATAAGGGTTCATGAGGAGTTTGCATTTAAAGCAAATTGCACGACCCGCAGAAAAAGCGACCGACTGAAGTCGGTTGATTTTCTAAGAGTGCCCTAAAATCACCGTGTCATTCTGTCATTCTGTCAGTCTGTCTGTCCGTCCGTAACCCGTTTGTGATAATTGGTGATAGTGACTTAACCGCTTGGAATATTTAAACAATTTTTGGCATACTGATAGATATCAATGAGATCTAACCAATGAACTTGAGAATTATTACATTCCATTTATTATTATATACCCAGAAAATGTCCCGTTTACTTTGTACAGAAGATACCGGTCAATATTTTTCCATATTGCCCGTAGTCAAGTTGATATTGCCCGGAGATAAGGAGTCTCGTGCATAATAGGACTACTTTCAAATTTCCTAGTTTTGAATCATGGCACTCGGCAGCCATCTTGTCGTGCGAATCGACTGAGAGAACGAAGAAATAAAACGAATGCAGGCTGTGACACAGAGCACAAAGCGCATTTTATGGTAACAAATATGACCTACCTGCAATCTGTAAAGATTTACAAAACTTTCTTTCAGTAAATCAGGAGTACTTTGAAACAAACTAAACGGAAACTCCGGAAAAAATGGCGTTCTGCGTTGGCAAACGTCGATGTTTTTAATGACGTCACATCAAACGACGTTAACGTCATATTGACTTTGGCGCCATTGGGCGTGGTTTTGCAATGTGTAGGAAGACATCAAACGAGCTGCATTATTTTCTATTTTAAGCTACTTAAAAATATATATTATCATTTTACATTCAGATTTCTATGCCAGGCAGTCATGAGTTTTAAAAGAGTTAAAGTTTTGGATATATAATAAAAAGGTTATTGACTTTATATTGTGAAATATTCGGCCCTCGTTCATATGGCGGAGACGCACTCGCAAGTTCGTGCGTCCTTCGCCATATGAACTTGGGCCGAATATTTCACAATATAAAGTCAACAACCTATATATAATTATTATATACCCAGAAAATGTCCCGTTTACTTTGTACAGAAGATACCGGTCAATATTTTTCCATATTGCCCGTAGTCAAGTTGATATTGCCCGGAGATAAGGAGCCTCGTGCATAATAGGACTACTTTCAAATTTCCTAGTTTTGAATCATGGCACTCGGCAGCCATCTTGTCGTGCGAATCGACTGAGAGAACGAAGAAATAAAACGAATGCAGGCTGTGACACAGAGCACAAAGCGCATTTTATGGTAACAAATATGACCTACCTGCAATCTGTAAAGATTTACAAAACTTTCTTTCAGTAAATCAGGAGTACTTTGAAACAAACTAAACGGAAACTCCGGAAAAATGGCGTTCTGCGTTGGCAAACGTCGATGTTTTTAATGACGTCACATCAAACGACGTTAACGTCATATTGACTTTGGCGCCATTGGGCGTGGTTTTGCAATGTGTAGGAAGACATCAAACGAGCTGCAATATTTTCTATTTTAAGCTACTTAAAAGTATATATTATCATTTTACATTCAGATTTCTATGGGCAGTCCTGAGTTTTAAAAGAGTTAAAGTTTTGGATATATAATAAAAAGGTTATTGACTTTATATTGTGAAATATTCGGCCCTCGTTCATATGGCGCAGACGCACTCGCAAGCACGTGCGTCCTTCGCCATATGAGCTTGGGCCGAATATTTCACAATATAAAGTCAATAACCTATAAGTATAGCCTCGCCGAGGCGAAAAATGTGATAATTTTCGAACTGCTTCTTCTCGGAAACCGTTGGGCCGATTGAAGTCAAATTACATATGGAGCCTCTATGGGATGGGGGAAACCAAAATTTGCTCATGGGGTCCAGGTCACATGACCAAAATGGCCACCAAGCCATATATGGTCTGTCTGTCTGTCCGTCCGTAACCCGTTTGTGAAGATTTGTGATAGTGACTTAACCGCTTGGAATATTTAAACAATTTTGGGCATACTGATAGATATCAATGAGATCTAACCAATGAACTTGAGAAATATTACATTCCATTTAGTATAGCCTCGCCGAGGCGAAAAATGTGAAAATTTTCGAACTGCTTCTCCTCGGAAACCGTTGGGCCGATTGAAGTCAAATTTCATATGGAGCCTCTATGGGATGGGGGAAACCAAAATTTGCTCATGGGGTCCAGGTCACATGACCAAAATGGCCGCCGAGTCATATATGGTAAAAACCCTTCAAAAATAGTCTTCTCCAGAACCACAGGGCAGATTTCCACGAAACTTGATAAATAGCATCTGGGACGTAGGCCCATCATAAATTGCTAAAATGGTGACCCTGGGTTGAACTTGACCTTCTTTGTGCCTAGGTCAAACTTTGACACATATGCTTTTGTATTGGAAAAGTGAGAATGCATTTTATCCTGCAAACGATTCAGAATACAGTACTAAAGTATAAGATATATTTTTGCTCCTTACGATAATGCGCATTTATTGGGGGAACCGTTTTAGGTCCAGGTCACATGACCAAAATGGCCGCCATACCCATATATGGTAACACTCATCAAGTTAAAAGCATCCGGCGGGTCGTGCACTTCAGCTGAAGCACTGGTTGCTGACAGTTTTCTATTTCTAGCTCTGCCGGCCATTTTTCTCATCGGAGCGGAACTGTTTCAGCTATTTTGCTGGAGGGCCACCTAAGCAACATTCTTATGAAATTTGAATGAAATTGTTCCAGGGTATAGGAGGAGCTGTCTTTAACCCCTTTCCCACTCAGATGCGTGTTTGTACGTGTTTGCACCCCCGCCCTCTTTTTAAGCCTCAGAAGCACCTAAAATATGCATTTCTACCCCTGGATAGTTAAGTTTGCTTTAGGATTTGTTGGGCAAAAAAGTGACCTGTTTTTTCGCGCGCCTCCCCACTAAAAATATTCGGGGGGGGGGGGGATTGAAGCCCCCCCCCCCCCCCCTTAACATCCCGAAACATTTTGGGCGTATGGCCCAGCCGGCCGCTAAAATTTATATCTGAGGGTGTCCGGGGTCAAAATGCCTGAAAATTGATGCTGATAAAACATGCTGCCAACAGTGAAAATGGCCACTGCCAAACACCTTAATTGTTGCCTTGACAGCTGTGTGAAGATTAAAATGTGGTCAAAAATTCATGTGAAAACACACTTTTTGCCAACTTTGAGATGCCCCCTCTTTACCATGACAACAATGATCAAGTCATGAAAGGTTGCATTTGAAAGGCTGCTGCCCAATGAACATTCATACCGAGTTTGGTGTAAAACAGACCATCCATTATGAAACAATGGCTAGTTGAAGTTGCTGTCAGGTGCAACACTATGAAAATCAGCGAAATTCACAAAATCACTGAGTGGTAAAGGGTTAATAAAGAAAACCCCAACTGACCAAAATAATGTTTTTTCATCTTTTTATTGCAAGAAACAATATTTCAGATATAATTAATGCATTTTAGACTAAAATTCAGTATGTTCCTAGATTTCAGTTACCCCTTTCACACTCAGATACGTGTTTTTACGTGTCTGCCCCCCCCCCCCCCCCCCCCCCCCCATTTTAAGCCCGAGAAGCACCTAAAGTCTGCATTTCTACCCATGGATAGTTATGTTTGCTTCAGGATTTGTTGGGCAAAAAAGTGACCCTTTTTTCGCGCGCCTCCTCACTAAAAATATTCGGGGGGGGGGGGGGGCGGGGATTGAAGGTGGGGGGTGGGGGGGTGGGCAACCATCCATTATGAAACAATGGCTAGTTGAAGTTGCTGTCAGGTGCAACACTGTGAAAATCAGCGAAAATCACAAAATCCCTGAGTGGTAAAGTGTTAAATATTATTCTATTTTTAGATCTGGCAGCCATCTCATTCATTGGAGCGGAACCATTCTAGCTAGTTGGTAGGCAGTCACTTAGGCAATATTCCTGTGAAGTTTAAGCTTAATTTGCCAAAGGTTTTAGGAGGAGTTAAGCAAATTGTTGACGGCTACCTATTTTTAGCTCTGGTGGCCAGTTTGCTCATTGGAGCGAAACAGGTTTAGCTAGTTTGTTAGAGGGTCACTTAAGCAATATTCCTATGAAATTTAAATGAAATTGGCCCAGGGGTTAAGGTGGAGCAATTTAAAGATTTTTCTATTTTTAGCTCCGGCGGCCATCTTGTTCATAGGAGTGGAACGATTTACCTGTTTTGGTAGAGGGTCACCTAAACAACATTCCTCATGATGAAAAATAGAAGTGAAGGCAATGATCGGGAATCGATACAATTATCCCACAGCTCCCATCAGAGACACCAAATGGAAAGAAGCGCAAACATAAAACAACTGGTAACATCAATAGCGGAAAGCCAAAAGGACAGTTACTTTCCAACAAAATGGCCAACTGGCAATCCAAAGGAAAAATTACAAGCGATACACACACGCAAAGACGAACCATAACAAAAATAAACCTCGAAAGAAGAACCGCCTTATGAAGTTAGAATCAAATTGGCCCAAGGGGATATAAGAAGTAGTCATTTAAATATTTTTATATGTTTACCTCTGGCGGCCATCCTGTTCAGCGGAGCGGAACAATTGTAGCTATTTTGGATATAGCACCTCCTAGGCAACATTCCTGTGAAGGTTAATGGAAATTGACCCACGGGTATAGGAGGAGTCAGCATTTTAAGTAAATTGTTGACGTGTTTTTTATTTTTACCTCTATGGTTAGAGCCAGGGACTAACTTCCCATATCACAGGTCCTGGTGTACTCGTATTAATGTCATTTGACGTGTCACCAGTAACAATTCTGATTCTTGTTCATCGGAACGGAACGATTTTAGTTATTTTGATAGAGGGTCATCTAAGCACCATTCCTCGGCCCCCGCCCTTCGGGGCTGGAAGAAATAAATGGGCTACAGGATGCTTCCATACAGAGCTGAAACCAACCAAGTTGAATGAAATTAGCCAAGGGGTATGGGAGGAGGAGTCATTTGAAGATTTTCTATTTTCATCTCTGGCTGCCATCTTGTTCATCGAAGCGGAACGATTTTAACTATTTTGGCAGAGAGCCATCTAGGCAACATTCCTGTGAAGTTTAAATGAAATTGGGGAGAAGTCTTTTTAAAGCAAATTGTTGACGACGCACAACGGACGTCAGACATTGACTGATCACAACAGCTCATTATGAGCACTTCGTGGCGTCTGATATCGATATGCACTGTTTGCCAAACCCCCAAAATAAGTCCAGTCCAGGTCCTCTTGCCACACAACGATAAGAAAAGTGTGGCTATAAATAACCGTTACCTGGATTTCGTATAAATCCGTGATAGCCATGTGGACATTAATAGATGATCTTACATGAGTGTTCATATATTATAGAATTTATTAAATGAGTTGAGGAAATGGGATAAAATGCGAGGTTTGTCGAGC
The DNA here is from genome assembly GCA_963580285.1 of Lucinisca nassula. Lineage (NCBI taxonomy): Eukaryota > Metazoa > Mollusca > Bivalvia > Lucinida > Lucinidae > Lucinisca > Lucinisca nassula. The sequence continues at coordinate 57,538,351 of OY757018.1, read as the reverse complement.
ATTTTTATCCCATTTCTTCAATGAGTTTAATAAAATCAATAACACATGAGCACGAATGCATGATTCTATTAATCATATAACAATTAAAACGCATTTTATTCACGACTGTTTAACAAAAAATGCCACTAAATTACGCCATTAGTAAACGCGACGGGGTACCTGTAACGTTACGGGGCGTATCTAACACATTTGCATATTTAATCCACTATTGGATTATTGAATTTATTACATAGAGGATTTTTACATACGTGTTCTAGTATAATTGAATTTATTAAACGAGTTGTGGAAAAATGATTAAATGTGAGGCTTCGCCGAGAATGTTATACATGTTTCTCAACGCGTTTAATAAATTCAAAAATACATGAGCACGAATGCAAGATTCTATTTATCATATGACATTTGAAACCCATTTAATTCACTATTTTTGTACAAAAATGCCAATTCTCCACCATTAGTAAACGCGACGTCGTTAAGGACGTTGTATGTGTAACGTTACGGGGCGTATCTAACTAATTTGCACATTTAATCCATTAGTGGATTATCGAATTTATTACATGGCGTTATTACATTCTCAGACGCGACGTCATATGATAAATAGAGGATCTTACACGAGTGGTCATTTCATATGATATTTATGAAACGAGCCTTCGGCGAGTTTCATAAATTTCATATGAAATGATCACGGATGTAAGATTCGGTTTATCATATGACCACATTAATTTGGATTTTATCGCCTTTGTATTTGAGAAATATTTCCACAAAAATGCATTGCTGACATGGACGTCGTTATAACTTTACTTAGTCCCGCCAAGGTGTTATTACATGTGTGGTCATACGATTTTTATTACACGAAGTTATCCACTGCTTATCAACTACGTCATATGATAAATGACGCTATTACATTCTCAGACGCGACGACATATGATAAACAATGTTATCATATGACGTCATTGATAAGCAGTGGATAACGTCGTGTAATAAATATCGTATGACCACACGTGTAATAACACTTTGGCGGGATTAAGTAACATCATGACGACGTCCATGTCAACAATGTATTTTTCGTAGAAAACTTGTCAAATTAAAAGGCGATAATATCCAATTTAAAGTAGTCATATGATAAAGAGAATCTTACACTCGTGGTCATTTCATATGAAATTTATGAAACTCGCCAACGGCTCGTTTCATAAATTTCGTATGAAATGACCACTCGTGTAAGATTCTCTATTTAAGTTACTGTGCTTAGTAACTTTGGGTCGATCGATAATCGATCCAAAATTACCAAAATACAATCAGGATAGAATGTCTAATTCGGACTTTACAGTAAAGCTTCAATGACTCGGACCCCGATGGTTCGTTAACCATGCTACGCTACTCGCCTTGTAAACCAGGGATCGCAGGCTCGATCCCGGGCTTTTCCAGACTTTCGGATGAGTCTTTAAACCGAGGTCCCGTCTCCGTATGACCTTAGCTGTTGGTGGGACGTAAAACTCAAACACTCACTCTCACTCACTCGTTAACCATGCCTGATTCGAAATCGTGCTCGAGACTCCCTTACGAAAACACGCCTATACAAATACAATGCAAATGTTGCCAGTGAAAAACGAAAAGGGGGAGTTCCAGCCTATAGTAAATTTCCATAGGGTTCTGCCCACGCACAGATTTCCATGATATTGTGCATAATTAATACCTGGTAAATGACTGTTCATTATTTAGCTATTTCGCTCTCATATCTGTGTTCATCATAAATCTACAATGTTTTGTTTATTTCTGCATCTGAAAATAGGGGTGCCCCCAAATAAGTATACATATACACAACAGCTTCTTATGTTTTGGAGTTATTTTGTTCTCAGGCATCACTGTAGTCATTTGAGATTATTTTTGTATCACATTTACTATTGTTCAAGTAAAGTTCTATAGACCATGTTCAATTTCATATGGAGGAGACCCTAGACTTCACAACCATAAAATCTTTTGGAGTATGTTTGACTTTTGATTTCATACTGTTGCAGTTCTTGTCACCTCATAATTTTAATATGAAAATTGTCTGTATATGTGTAGAACATTTTATCAAATTTTCTTGAAAATCTGAGACCGGTAACATACTGCATTTGAACATTGAATAGTAATGGTCAGATTTTTATTTTTTTCAAACCATTTGTAGATATGGTATAACACTTTCAATCGAGAAATTGCTCGCAAATAATATATATAAACATGAATATATGTATGTTAACACCATGATGTGTATAGTAAGAGCTCATAAAATCAGCAGCTGTATCAGTTATGGTACCCTGGGGGACACCAATAACACAATTTATTTTGAGCGTTCATTAACAATTCAATAAAAATATATTTCATTATATAACAAGAGTTTTTGCATTTAATGTAATCTTAAAGCTTGCTGAAGCTTATTATGACAAAGACTGTTGAATTGGCAAGTAAAATGGATGGTTCCGTAAACCAGACAATTTTCTTGATTCTGTAATAGTATGTATTATGCAGTATTATAAGTATGAAGCAGTCAACTAAAAATGTTTGAAAAGTCTGTCATACCAGAATGGCACAGCTTGCTTGAATAGCCAAGATTTATGATGTTTTTATTATGGTGTGTCAGGTAGTTCATAATACCATAGACTTTTGGCCCACTGTATACACAGATTACCATAGACAAAATGGAAACACAGTTGTTTTGGCTCTTTTGCAACTCTGACAATGTCCCCTCAAAATCTGAACTAAGCTACAGTCTACTTAAAACGTAACAACTATTGCCTGCTGTGAAAATCCGTGTAAGAAAGTTAAATTCTTAAATATGATCTGGAAAACAACCAGTTATTGTTAGTAACATGGTTTAATATAATAGAGAAGACTATTCATACTTTCAAACGATTTCAGAGGAAGAAAAGAGCCAACAGTATATTTGCTATCAGTGCTATAGAAAAATATAAAGCCAACTGCAGATTTTGGCTCCGCAAATATGCTAGTAGTACAGCTAACAGCTGATTCACGCCATATGTAAAACTGATGAATACAGAGCTAGAAAGCTTAGAATTGGTGGCAAGTACTGCATACAGATGACTAAAAATATGAATGGTATAACTACATCTAAATATAATATCAGCTATAAAATAAATTTGTTACAGCAACTTGCCTTCCATCTATTTAATTTAGGGAAGTGTATGCCAAATGACAATTCTACAACTAGTTCCAGTGTTACTAGCTCTGCATTTATTTTGAAGACTAAAACATTGTACCTCACACTTTTACAGATGTTATAATGAACCTAGAAAAAAATACAGAAAATTCTTTCCATGATCTCACAAAACTTTTGGTGGGGGATCGGAGTGTTAGTCTTTTTGACCAAGTGATGGAAGAAAACATCAACAATGCAAGGACCAATCAACCATAAGAACAAATCAGAAAATCAGTCTGTCCCTTCAAGTTTGCAAATTATTGACTGCTGTTTTATTTTAAAGAAGAAAATGACAACAACAAAAATAATTAAGGAAAAAATAGGATTATGAAAATAATTAATTAAGCAAATCCATAACGTCATTGAGTATTACTGACATCAAGTGTCTTTGTATTGCAGGGTTTAAAATGTACAAGAAGGCCAAATAAAATAGGGTAAAAAGATCCACCATGTCTTATTTCTATTGTGTCATAATGTAATTTTTTCAGCAATATTGTCCACACTAACATTCATCATGGACAGTGCATGAATGCATTTTATTTTTGTCCTTAAAATATTTGGATAAAACTTGACTATATAGTACACGTTGATAATGTATGCTCTAATTTACTTTTTATTTATTTTTTATCTTTTTATTTTTTTATTTTTTTTATTTTATTTTATTTTATTTTTTTTTTTTTTTTTGGGGGGGGGGGGGGGGGGGTGGGGGGATGAGTTTTTATTATATAAATGCCTATGCTAAGCTTTGTATGATAAGGTGGTCCTAAATTGACATAAAACACAATAAAAATACACATTAAGGAAATCTTGTCCCCTGGTATTGAAACTGATTTTGGCACAAAAATTGACCTGAACCCATATCTAGCTTTCAAAAACATTGTTACCGGTTTCTGATTTTATTGAAATTTGTTTGCTATATAGAGCACATATGTGGCCTATTTTATATGCAATATCTTGGGGTGACAAGATCTGTAACACATCTAATACTTATGATGAAACTCTTAATCTTTGCAAATTATCATGAAAAATAGAAGAAATGTTGTAAATAAATTTATCAGGAAGATTAAAAGACATAGACACATTTACATTTTTTGGATTAGATTAATCCTTATGGAGTTCTGCTGCAAATCAAAGCAACAAAATTTGAAAATAATCATACCTATTGATTTAAGACTGAAAAGTTCACAGGTGTGTATGACCTCTACATGGGATTACCTCAGGGACCTCTCCTCAGACCTATAGTAATTTATCAAACGAAACAAAGTTATATATATAGTTGTTAGACCTCAAGTAAACAACAACTGAAGTTTCAAGAAAATCTGTGCGTGGGCAGATTTGGAACTCCCCCTTTTAATTCTTTCTTATTTCTGCTCAAAATATAGATTGTGGGTAATCGTTAGATTTCAGAGCAGGAATACGAAAATTGAGGTTTAGTCCTGTCAACGACAGTTTTACTATATAGAAGAAGGGTTCAAGGGGGGTCAAAATTAAATACATAGATGTGTTTTAATGAATCATAGGAATACTCCTTATAGCTCCAGATACTGCTCACTTTGCTGACTACGTTCTACGTTCTGTAGGCAGGGACTTGAAGAAATAGATGGGCTGCATGATGCTTCCACGCACAGCTGAAACCGACCCGCACACGAGTACTGGTAAACAGCTTAGAGGATCTAAGCCCGCCCAGGCAAAGCGGTGCGAGTCGAACCGTCCATGCATATAAACCCTATTGGTATCATTGGGCGGCAGGGCTTGATTTGTCATTTCATCTCAATGTCGGGTAAAAGTCCAAAAAAATTTTGGAAGCAACGTCTCCAAAATGACCTTTACAGTGTTGACGGGGACGTTAAACCTCAAATTAAACAAACAAAACGTTCTGTAGGCAACAAAGCGAGCGTTCGGCGGGCGCCCGCTTTGTTGAACGCACCTCTGATAAGAAATATTTTGAGTTAATTCAGTTTGTCTTATCTTAAAAATATTTGTTTTGTGCGCTCAGTAGAATCGCGTCGAAGAGGCGATTTTAATGTTTTAATGAATACAAACAATATAATCTTCTAGCAGAAGATAGAAAATATATCCGTTAATTATCCCCGTTATGGCTCCTGGCGTCACACAAAAATAACCCTCAGTGACTCAAACTACCCATATTTAAAACAATTTCCACAGTCCAAAGGTTCTAGGAGCCATTGAAGTTCGAATATCGGTCCTAGCTACTAAGAATACTAAGAATCCATGCGGATCAAATGTTTTCTTACATGCTTTTCAATGGAATATGGAGATTTCTTACATGCTTTTCAATGAAATATAGAGATTTCTCAGTGAAATAGAAAACGATATTGTCACTGTTTCAAACAGTGACTGATATCAATTTTATTTTTCACTGTTTGGGACTACTTTTTTTACCAAATCTAATTTTGTGGTCGGTATTTCCGTCGTCAGATGATTGAAAATTAATGAACTGTGTTAGAATTGACGCTAAGCCCGTCCACACGTCACGAGAACTTTAATGACGTCATTTTCGGCGCTGACGTCACGTATTTTGTTGCGCGACGTTAAATCTGTCCGCGCCTTCTTTGGGAAACTAATATCTCAATCATTTCAGTAACAATTCGTAAAAATGCCATCCCAGGCTATTTCTCAGGTGCAAACTTTTAGTTTACACCCAATATTGTACCCAGTAAATACGTTGGACACCACTAAATTGACGCGAAACGACCAGGAAGAAAGTTAGTTTTCTCTGAGGGTGAGTGACGCGATGAGTGAAGCTAAATATTGTCGTTTTGAAGCATGTAAGAAACAGAAAATTTGATTTTTTCAGTGTAAGATCAAATTGTATTTCACTCATGAACACCAAAACTGGTATTTTCACTCGTGGCTACGCCACTCGTGAAAATACTGATTTTGGTGTTCATTCGATGAAATAAAATTCGATCTTACACTGAAAAAATCAAATATCCTCTATTTCTCAGTGAAATCGAAAACGATATTGACTGATATCAATTTTATTTATCACTGTTTCGGGGACTACTTTTTTCTCAGGTCAGTTTTTCCATTGTCCGATGACTGAAAATTAATTAACTGTATTAGAATCGACGCTAAGCCCGTTCACACGTCACGAGGACGTTAATGACGTCATTTTCGACGCTGACGTTATATATTTTGTCGCGCGACATTAGATCTGTCAGCACCTTCTCTCTGTTATTTCAGTAACCATTCATAGAAATGCCATCCCGGGCTTTTCTCAGGTGTAATATTAAACCCAGTAAATACGTTGGACACCACTAAATTGACGAGAAACGACCAGGAACCTCTGAGGGCGAGTGACGTGATTAGTGGAGCTATATATATGGCCGTTTTGAAGCATGTAAGAAACAGAAAATTTGATTCTTTTAGTATAACATCAAATTTTATTTCACTCATGAACACCAAAACTGGTGAAAATACCGGTTTTGGTGTTCATTCGGTGAAATAAAATTCGATCTTGCACTGAAAAAATCTAATATCCTCTATTTTTTCTGTTTGTTTATTTTTTTAGTTTAACGCCCCAGTCAACACTAGTTTAGGTCATTTTTGAGCCGGTCAGTTTACTTATCCACACTTTTCCTGAACAGGCTTATACGTAAACGGTTAACCAGTACAGTGCACATTCTTTAGCCAGAAACTGACAACTGTCCTTCTTGAATCATCGTAAAGGAGAGAATGACCGTAGAAGGAATGTTGCTGACCCCGGCAGGTATCGAACCCGCGTCCAACCCGCGTCCTCCTGATCACCAGTCAAACGCGCATCCGACTGAGCTACCGAGGCCGGTAATTTTATTCCTGTTAACATTGCGCGGCCGTTTATTTTACGCACCATGCAGTCTGGATTTCAGTAACTGAATCCCTCATAAACAGTTCACTATTATGAGTGGATCTGCATTATGTTTAACTTAGCCCGCAAAAGATGGGCTTCCACGTGCAGATGTGCCAGTTTCGAGGCATTTTTCAATTTTCTCATAGTACGAAAAATCCGAGGATTGCCAAAGTCAAGATTTGGTTTAAAACTAACCAAAGGCACAATGGTTTTGTATACAAACTTTCTGCATATGACAACATTGAAAAAGATCTAATCGACAACTTATTTGCGCCCACCCTTGCGTTTAAATAGCTCAAAATACCTGACGTGCGCAATGTTGGGCGACAAAATTGGCAGTTTGATTTCAAGGGGCTACCCCTGTTCAAAGTATTCTTGTCCTGCCTGCTGAAAATTTCAGAGACAAATTGCCATTGCATATACTTGATAGGGAAGTGTTGAAATGTTTTTATTGCGGATTTTGTGTGACGGCTGGAAAAAAGTTATACGCGGCGATCAAATCTTTATGTGCGCAATGTTACCTGACTGCACCGTATGCCTGATACTGTAAACTGCAATTTAGGGATGGACCTCAATGTTTTATGTCCTGTTAATGTAAACTTCAGAATCACGTCTAAGGTATTACAACTCAGGGGGAACAACCTACGTCAGAGCAGTGACGTCATAACCATTCGTTGGTTTGCCGGCGTTTACTACACAAAAGGCAATTGTCACAACAAGTAGGCGCAGTCGGTGCATTAGAACAGAAAAGAATCAAACATACTCAGGGGGAACAACCTACGTCATAGCAGAGATGTCGTACCCATTTCAGGAGCGGCCATTTTGGTGTAAATAGGGTAATAAAATGCTTCAAACCAGATACAGTTGACTCTAGTTATCTCGACCCCGCTTATCTCGACCCTATCGCTTATGTCGAACTGATTTCTAAGTCCCGTACATTTCCCCTATATATTTATTGTATTTCAACTTCGCATGTGTCGAACTACTTTTAAGTCGACACTTCGGCTATCTCGCCCATTATTTTCAGTCCCTGAATGTATTTTTCACTGTTTTTACTACTGCGTATCTCGAACCGGGATTCTTGACGTAACGAAAAAAAAAAACAACATGCGTCCGGTCTTTCAATTTTGTAATCGGCCTTTAGAAAACAATTCATCAATACTCACAATGTTGTTAATTATCCAATTTGTCCAGGTGCGGTTGCAATTAAAATTAATATGGTCTGTCTGTCTGTCTGTCCGTCCGTAACCTGTTTGTGAAAATTGGTGATAGTGACTTAACCGCTCGGAATATTTAAACAATTTTTGGCATACTGATAGATATCAATGAGATCTAACCAATGAACTTGCGAAATATTACATTCCATTTAGTTTAGCCTCGCCGAGGCGAAAAATGTAAAAAATTTCTAACTGCTTCTCCTCGGAAACCGGTCGGCCGATTGAAGTCAAATTTCATATGGAGCCTCTATGGGATGGGGAAAACCAAAATTTGCTCATGGGGTCCAGGTCACATGACCAAAATGGCCGCCAAGCCATATATGGTAAAAACCCTTCAAAAATAGTCTTCTTCAGAACCACTGGGCAGATTTCCTCGAAACTTGATAAATAGCATCTGGGACGTAGTTCCATCAAAAATTGCTAAAATGGTGACCCTGGGTTGACCTTGACCTTCTTTGTGCCTAGGTCAAACTTTGACACATATGCTTTTGTTGGAATATTTAAACGATTTTTGGCATACTGATAGATATCAATGAGATCTAACCAATGAACTTGCGAAATGTTACATTCCATTTAATATAGCCTCGCCGAGGCGAAAAATGTGAAAATTTTCGAACTGCTTCTCCTCGGAAACCGTTGGGCCGATTGAAGTCAGATTTCATATGGAGCCTCTATGGGGTGGGGGAAACCAAAATTTGCTCATGGGGTCCAGGTCACATGACCAAAATGGCCGCCAAGCCATATATGGTAAAAACCCTTCAAAAATAGTCTTCTCCAGAACCACTGGGCAGATTTCCACGAAACTTGATAAATAGCATCTGGGACGTAGGCCCATCATAAATTGCTAAAATGGTGACCCTGGGTTGAACTTGACCTTCTTTGTGCCTAGGTCAAACATTGACACACATGCTTTTGTATTGGAAAAGTGAGAATGCATTTTATCCTGCAAACGATTTAGAATACAGTACTAAAGTATAAGATATATTTTTGCTCCTTACGATAAGGCGCATTTATTTGGGGAACCGTTTTAGGTCCAGGTCACATGACCAAAATGGCCGCCATACCCATATATGGTAACACTCATAAAGCTAAAAGCATCCGGCGGGTTGTGCACTTCAGCTGAAGCACTGGTTTATAACTGTATTCAAAATTGTCATTTGCAGCTCGGTCCCAATTAATATACAATGTATATTGGCGGACCCAATTACAGTGTATATTGGGTCCGTGTTACGGAAAGTAAATCGTCGAATTTCGTTTTACGGTCCCGCTGGCGCGTCGCCGTAAAACGATATTTCCAACCGTAAAACCGCCGATTCATTACGAAACACGCCTATATAATTTTGAGCCCCCCCCCCCCCCCCACTCCCAAACCCTGAACCCCACTTCTTGTATATAGTAAACTGGGGTTTACATTGGTAAACCTTATTTTTCTTATTTCTGCTCTAAAATATAGATTGTGGGTACTCGTTAGAACAGCCTCGATGAAGCGGTTCTAACATATACACACAATCTATATTTTGAGCATTTTTTCATCTTAAATTATTTTTTTTTTCGGCGGTAAAATTTACAGTGTATTTGTATAGGGATGTTTTTTTAATGTAACCTCCCCAAATGACAGTTTTGAATAAAGTTTTCTCCGAAGTTTGTCCCCAGGTAAGATACAACAAACCAGACTTCTCAGCTGCACAGACTTGCAAGGGTCTTGAAATTTTAGATAAAGACAGATGATCTTAAATGAGTGTTCATGTATTATCGAATTTATTAAACTCGTTGAGGAAAGGGAATAAAATGCGAGGCTTTGCCGAGCATTTTATCCCTTTTCCTCAACGAGTTTAATAAATTCAATAATACATGAGCACGAATTCAAGATTCTGTTTATCATATGACATATAAAGCTCATTTTATTCGCGATTGTTTTACAAAAAAAGTCAATATTCCGCCATAAGTTAACGCGACGTCGTTAAGGACGTCGTACATGTAACTAATTTGGATAGTTTATCCACTAGTGGATGATCAAATTTATTACATTGCGTTATTACACTCACAGGCGCGACGTCACATGATAAACTAGGGGTATAGTACTATCTAAGCAGTGAATTCAAATGTTCTGATCAGACAGCTCGGATGCAAATTCGTAGCTTCACACGCCCTATCTCAAATAGTTCAACTTGTCGATAACTCAAAACAACCCAATCGCCCGTCGCTAGTTTTCACGTTTTCCACATACTGTCGGATACGTAGGACTGATGCTTGGTGAGAGCACTGGGTCATTATGGAGATTCAGAATTGCTAAAATCGTTGCGCTCCGATATCCAAGATGGCCTCCCATATTGAAAGCATTTAAACGACATCTCCACCTAAACTTGATGGGAGGTATCGGGGTAAAAGTCAGATTCAGAATTGCTAAAAAAATCCGTTCGGATATCAAAGATGGCTACCATGGCGGCCATCTTGAAATCCTTTAATCGGAATCAGGCTCCGAGGTTATAAAACTTTTTTTCATGCTCAACTCAGCTGAGCATGAATCTTGTGGTGATCATAAAAATTACAATACTAAGAAGTTGTGAGATTTTTTTTTCTCAGATAGCAGAGAATGTTATTTGTCCTGCTCACAAATTTCAAAATGCCAACAACTGTTGGCATTTTAAAATTTGTCAGCAGGACAAATTTCATGCTCAAGTGAGTTGAGCATGAAAAAAGTTTAATAACCTCGGGGCCTGCTCCCGAACCGAAAGTCGGATTGAGTTGAAACTTGATGGGAAGCATCGATATTGGACCAACATAGAGAGTTTCAAAATTGCTAAATTCTTTCTGTTCTGATATCCAATCCAAGATTGCCTCCATGGTTTCCATTTTGAAAGTCTTCAAACCATATCTGCGCTAGAACAGTTAGTCCGATTGATCCGAAACTTCTTGCTCGGTATTCAGACAAGGTGGACATTTAGAACTGATAAAATTATTATGTTCCCAAATCCTAGATGGCCACCGTGGCGGCCATTTTGAAATTCTTCAAACCGAAGTCAGACTGAGCTGAAACTTGATTGGAGGCATCCGGGCAATATGAAGATTCAAGAATTGCTGAAATCGCTCCGTTCAGGTACGGCCGCCATGGATTATCTTCAAACAACATCTGTTCCCCAACGGTAAGTTGAGCAGAAACTTCTTGGGAGGCATTTGGGTGGCGTTGGGTATATTTTTCCATTCCGATATGTGAGATGACCGCCATGACGGCCAGGTTGAATATCTTCAAACCATATATGCTCCCAAACGGTGTCCGCTTGAGTAGAAACTTCTTTGAAGGCATGGGAGCTGTGGGTTAATTGCCTTCACTTCTTTGTTGGGACGACATCGAGATTCAGAATTGCTGCAATTGCTGTGTTCCTCTATTCCAAAATAGCCGACAGCCTTGAAATTCTTCAAACCGCATCGCCTCTCAAAGTCGGATTTTGCTGAAACGTGATGACGTCACGAAAACACGCCTATAAAATTTTGACACCCTTTAACCCCACTTTTATATAGTAAAACTGGGGTTTGCAGGGGTAAACCTTATTTTTCTTATTTCTGCTCTAAAATATAGATTGTGGGTGCTCCTTAGAACCGCCTCGATGAGGCGGTTCTAACGAGTGCCCACAATCTATATTTTGTGCAGAAATAAGAAAAATATCACAATTTTTCATCTTATTTTTTTTCTTTTTTTCGGCGATATAGGTTACAGTATGCGTGTTTTCATGATGTGGAACATTTGGGCGACATGGAGATTCAAAATTAATTCAATATCCCAGATGGCCATCTTGGAAATCTTCAAACCAAAGCTGCTCCCGAACAGTAAGTCGGACTGACCCGAAATTTGGGCAACATAGAGATTTAGAATTAATAAAATCTTTACTTTGAGATATTCAAGATGAATTGTCATGGTGGCTTTCTTGAAAATCTTATCAAATGTTTGATAACAGACCCTTTACATTTACTTCTAGAAGTGTGGATGGAGAACAGATCTGATCGATCTGCCTCTTAGAAGCAGTTTGATCTGGGTCCAAGTTGTTTGCAAATGCATTCCTATTATTTTGACACCTGTAAATGGGCCCCGTCAAGCGATTTTGGTACTTATCGCCTATGCGAGCAGCGAAGGTTCAGGCGAGCCTGCGCATCCGCGCAGTCTCGCCAGAACCTTCGCTGCTCGCTCATACAAGCAGTGAATCAAGAGGAACCTTCAGAGCCATATCCCTGGCCCCTCTGAATGGCTGGGCATGCGCAGTTAAAATTTGTCATGACGGAATGCTCGAAGACACAAATTCGCTTGGCGGGGCTCAAATAATAATAATAATAAGAAGAAGAAGAAGAAAAAACTGAAAAAGATCATGGAGTAAAAGATTAGGCTTCATGACGGCTATGCTTTCGGCCACAGGGAGAAAATAAACTATAACGAGCTAATTCAGGACAAATCTCTCATTCGGGTTTAAAATTTCAACAGGCAAGTCTCGTTCTTGAAGAAAACATGTTACAGGGACACTCATGGTGGATTAATATAATTTCGGGTGAGGGCCGGAAGGCACTTTGTGCTATGTCGGCTATGCATATCTTCTATGATACATTTCGTGAGCAAAATGTTAGTGATAGTCGTCTAAATTCTTTCAAGGCAGCCTAGTTTTAGACTGTTAGATTTTCTTTAAAACAATACACTTTGATTTTGTTTGATTTAAGGTTTAACGTCCCCATCAACACTGTAAAGGTCATTTTGGAGACGTTGCTTCCAATTTTGTGGGACTTTTACCCGACATTGAGATGAAATGACATCTCAAGCCCTGTTGCCCAATGAAACCAGCAGGGTTTATAAGCATGGACGGGCCGACTCGCACCGCTTTGCCTGGGCAGCCTTAGATCCTCTGAGCGGTTTACCAGTACTCGTGTGTGGGTCGGTTTCAGCTCTGCGTGGAAGCATCATGCAGCCCATATATTTCTTCAAGCCCCTATGGGCGGGGGGCGGAAAACAATACACTACATTTCATAAATTCTCAAAAGCAGTACACCACATATCTTCTGCAAGCAGTTAACTAATCATCGATAAGAACAGTCATCAAACTTGCCATCAAAGGCACACTTTAAAACATTATGGATATCTATAAATAGGGAATAAATAGTGAAATGGCGCCCCGTATTTTGTCATGATATGGATATCCATAATTCAGATCGATTTATGGATATCCATAATTCGATTTATGGATATCTATAATTCGAATTATAGATATCCATTATTCGGCTGATTTATGGATATCCATAATTCGAATTATGGATAATCAGAAATCGAATTATGGATATCTATAAACATGGATTAAATAGTAAAACGACACCCCATAAAAACACACCTATATTATTTTGACCCCCTTAAACCTCATTTTTATATTATAGTAAAACTGAGGTTTACAGGGGTCTATTATATTTTTCTTATTTCTGCTCGAAAACATTGTGCTACTCGTTAATACCGCCTCGTCGGAGCGGTTCTAACGAGCACCCACAATCTATGTTTCGAGCAGATATATATGAAAAAAATATTTGATTTTTTTTTTATCTAAAAAAATCATTTTTTGGGGGGTGGTAAAATTTCCAATATATTTGAATAGGCGTTTTCGTAATGACATTATGACTCCCAAACATGTGAATTCTGCGATCCAGATGTTCACGTTTTACATTTATATGCTGTTTTATTTATTTGTTTATTCTTCGGAATGCGATACAGCACAACAATAAAAAAATCTATAAATGGGTACATTGTTGGACTAACATGGTACACGTAGTCAGAAACTCCGAATTTAGACGATGATTCCGGGACACCGAATGATAAACTCTTAAATTATCTCTCCAGAAAGAAATAACATTCCCAACTCTGTGGTGGAAGCGTAAACGTCTCATTAGATTAAGACATATATGTCATCATCCCCGCAAATTTTATATTGAGATAAAGATTTATTTGTCAGAAGTGAAGAGAAATATCTTCACTTATTTACTTGTTTCTGTATATTTGTTGTTAGATCTATCTATCTTCTTATACTGAGTCGGTCATATCTGGCCATTACCTCAGTTGATTGGGTGGCTAAATTTAGAATTTAGCTGAAAAAATAATAAGAGGCACTGGATGCGTCCTTAAAACTATTTACAATCTGCATAACAGAGGTATCCTAAAACGCATACCTCTGAGTCCCAATCTTACACTGTGCGGGCTTTGAACTCTTCTGCGGACTTGGCATTCACCGCAGAGGAGGGAAGACTATTCCATTGGGGGAATAGTTCTAGGAAAGAACGAGTTCTTCAGAGCATCACTATAGGACTGGTATCTACGATATTGTGAGTCATTTACTTTTGATGCCCTTGTTTGGGTCGACACTGTTACAGGGGTCAAGTACCTATCTTTATCAATAGACACTGAATCAGAGTGTATCTTGTAGAAGAAGGTTAAAGAGGACTGCTCACGACGGGCCTCCAGGGACGGCCACTCTAGCTCATTAAGCATGTCACCGACGCTACTTCTATTTCGCCATCGCCTACAGGTCCTTCGAGCAGCTGTCCTCTGCACCCTCTCCACCCGCTGAGTCTGAGCCCCAACATAGGGATGCCAAATGGGTGATGCATATTCAAGTTGAGGGCGAACCAATGTTTTATATGCAACATCCTTTGTCTGCCTAGGTGCAAAAGCCAAGTTCCGTCTAAGGAATCCTAAAGTCCTAGTTGCTTTAGATGTAATCTCTGAGATATGTTGACCCCAATCAAGATCGTCAGTGATGGTGATACCAAGATATTTGGCGGACCGAACACGCTCCAAAATTTGCTGGTGAAGAGTATAGTTAAACTTAATTTGCTTGTCCGGAGGGTGTCGTGACACCCTCATTAAGTGACATTTGGCCACATTGAACTTCATTTGCCAATCGGCCTCCCACTGTGCAAGTTGATCCAGGTCATCTTGTAAAATAAGACAGTCAGAAGGAGAATATATGTTCCTATACAGGACACAATCATCAGCAAACAAACGGACCGATGACCTGATTTTATCGGGGAGATCATTAATGAAAACCAAGAAAAGGACCGGTCCAAGGACCGAACCTTGGGGGACTCCAGATAAAACAGGGACTGGATCAGACGCTTGGCCATCAAGTACAACTTGTTGTGAGCGCCCAGAGAGCCATGAGCTAATCCACCTGTGCGTGGATCCTCTTATCCCATAGTACTCCAGTTTATGTAATAGCCTTCTGTGAGGTACCTTGTCAAAGGCCTTAGCAAAGTCCATGATGATCAAGTCAGTCTGTTTGTGGCCACGGTTTATGACCCCATCCAGATTGCTCACAATGTCATGGTAAAATTGAACAAGCTGCGTTTCGCAAGACCTTAGATTATCTCGAGATGTATATTTTTTATAAGTATGTATGGAAACGACAATTTAACATAGTATTTATTGCATTTCGAATTAAGAAAATCATTGTATAGTTAAATAAAAGATGTTATGATATACTTATATGTCATCTTTTTTTCAAATATGCATTTTGACATGACATTATGTTTCTGTAGATCCTTTGAAAATTTATCTCATGTTTTCTATGTATATGTGGTCATTTTAGAAAGAATAAATTATTATCCTGTAACTGAAAAAAGCAAAGCACAATCCGGCAATGTACTGAAGACAAGAACCATAACTCTGACTTTACTATTTTCGGAATTATGGCTCTTGGTAAAATGAAAACAGTGGTACAGAAATGCAAAATGATGTGCAGAAAACATGGACCATAACTCTGGCTCATAACTTCTTTTGAAAATATGACCCTTTCAAAAACAAAAACAGTGGTTTTAGTTTTTTATTGGCTTACTTTATAACCGCCTCATGCATTTTCAAGAAAATGTACAGAACTGAAAAAACACTATATGATTACATGTGTAATACATGTACTTGGTTGCTTGGTTTTGTGGTCATTGCCTTCTGAATATTGAATACAGTGTTTTTGTGTTTTTTTTTTTTTTTTAGTTTCATGTACTCGTATACGCCCTGTTCTGTTTGTTTGAATTGAGGTTTAACGTACCCGTCAACACTGTATAATATGTCATTTTTGAGACGTTGCTTCCAATTTTGTGGGACTTTTACCCGATATTGTGATGAAAAGTCATCTCAAGCCCTGTCGCCCAATGAAAACAATAGGGTTTATAAGCATGGTCGGTCCGACTCGCATCGCTTTGCCTTGGCAGGCTTAGATCGTCTAAGCGGTTACCAGTACTCTTATGCAGCCGGTTTCAGCCGAGTTTGCGTGGAAGCATCATGTAGCCTATCTATTTCTTCAAGTCTCGATGGGCGGAGGCCTTGGTATACGCCCTGTAACTTGAAAACGAGTTGAGATGTTTTTATGAAACTTTGCCGAAATGTAAAGCCTCCTGAGACGATGTACTAAAACAAGAACAATTAATCTGGTTTTACTACTTTTGAAATGAAAATCTCAAATTACAGAACAGCATTGGCAAATGACAAAAGTAAACATTTAAAAGTGCTCAAAGGGCCATGACTCACGAAATGAGGAAATATTAATAATGGTTCCTGAAATCTGCATCTCGTCTTAAGGTGCTTTGATTTCTGTAAATGGTCATAAAATATCCCAAAAATACTTTCAAATTACATATGAGGCATACGTATTAAACAAAACCACTACTTTACTACTTTCGATGTTAAATGGGCCATAATTCCAGAAAGTAATGAAGTCAGAGTGTTCTTGTCTTTTGGACATCTACTTCGTCCTATGATAACCTTCAGTTCTGTAAAGTTTGATGAAAATATATCAAACAATTTTAAAGTTACATGAAAGTCATCGGGAATAACGGAAACCACTGTTTCATTGTCCAAAGGGCCATACGCCAAAAGAAGTTAAGCCAGAGTTATGGCCCTTGTCTTCTACAAATTGCTTAATTATGCTTAGCATTTCTAAAAAAAAAAAAAATAAGATAACTGAAACATAACGGAATCACTTAAAACCATCGTTTTCTTTGTCAAAGGGCCATAATTCAGAAAGTAGTAAAGCCACAGTTATGGTTCTTGTCTTTTGCACGTCGCTTACTGATGCTTGAAATTCATTTGAAATTTTTAAGGATAATGGGTATTTTATTTTAAAATGACCGCTGATATGTAGATAACATAAGATAAATTCCAAAAGAGCTTGAGAAATATAATGCCATGTCAAAATATATTTTTGGAAGATGACAAATAAGTGTATCTCAGCATTTTTTATTTAGCTATAAAGTGTTTTTTCTTAATTCGAAATGCAATAAATACTATGTTAAATTGTCGTTTCCATACATACAAGTAATAAATATACATCTCGAGATCATCTAACAACAACTATGCAGAAACAAGTTAATACACCTGTGGACACAAAAGCGTTCAAACTCTTATGAAATAACTTTCAATGAATCTCTTTGCATCAAGTTTGTTTTGACAAGCAAATGTCATTCATCAAAGAATTCTAAAACTAGATCAAGCCATTGATTGGTCTCATTTTTGAAAACAATATCTGATTGACATTTGAGATGTATTTTGATTGGACAGTGCAGGAGTCAGCATTGAAATCTACACCACCTGGTGTTTTGAATTTATTTCTGTTGATAGGATGTTAGGATATATTGAATGATGTTTCAAGTCAGAATGAAATGAAGCTCATCAAAGTTTGCACGCTCTTGTGTCCACAGGTGTAAATGAAGATATTTCTCTTCACTTCTGACAAATAAATCTTTATCCCAGTATATAATTTCCTGGGATGATGACATATATATCGTGATCTAATGAGACGTTTGCGCTTCCGTACTGTCCATTTTGGGTATAAACCTATTAAATGCAGTTATCTTAAAAAAAATACATTTAAAATACAGGCATCTGCATTTTAAATACAGGCATTTTCACGTAATTAGAGATATCTGAAATTGAAATGCAGATATCTGTATTTGAATTACAGATATATAAATTACAAGATTAAAAACAGATGCATTTCAAATACAGATATCTGGATTCCAATTACAGATATCTGTGCAAGTGTTGTGTCCTTAAGCAGGACACTTTATCCAGGTTTCTACCCAGGAAAAAGGAGAAAAAGAGGGTAACATGGAAGATTAGTACTAAATGTGTTACCCTCTATAAATAAAGTCGTCTATTATTATTATTATTATTATCATCATTATTATTATTATTATTATTATTTAACGTCGAAATACAGATATCTCTATTTACTACACTTATGGAAAACTGATGCCTCCCTTGCCGATTGTAAAGATTACAAATTGGTGTTTACATACCAATATGGCGGGTTCTGGTACCTCACGGGCACGCGGCGTTGTCTCAGTGTTGAATCGACGCTGAAACAATATTTTCAGCTTTCTTTTGGCATTGATTTGGCATTGAGTGCCTAATGGATATTGTCTAGGGCCCAACAGTGATTTGGCATTGAGTGCCTAAGGGATATTGTCTAGGGCCCCTCAGTGCTCCCTCATTGAACCAATTCGTTTGAATTACCATATAGTGAGCCTTCGTCCATGGTTTCTATTGTCCCTCATGGCTCTGTGATCAGACTCTTCTTTTTTAATTTCCAAATTTGTCATTATTATTATTGTTATTATTATTATTATTATTATATAGAAAACAATGACTGAGTTGATAATAATAAAAATGATAATAATATTATAAACACGCACGAAATTAATGAACTCCTGTTGTTCTTGATGTTGAAAAGGTGGGTGCTAAGAACATGTATAAAGAAGACCAGTCTCTTTGTTGATTGCGCTTGTCGGTTTATTATATCCCTAAGGCTGGGTCCATTGATCAGTCATTGTCGAATGCAACTCTGCTACACTGTTAAATTCAACAGGTTTCCACAAACATGATCAAACTGACAAGACAACCGGTCATGTTGAATATGATACTGCAAATGTTGACACGAGTGTCAGATTCTGTCGTTACCGTAGGCTGTTTTCTTTCTTTCTTTCTACGAAGACCCAGGTCATGCATACTATTATTTGAAACAATAATCTAAATATTTCTGTATATTTTTTTCTGTATAGTCAGGCCCGTACGCAGACATGGGCTCATACCAAATGTCAAAACATAGATGAATGTGACCAAAAATCGTCGTAAAGCTGATGATGGAAAACTTGATTCTTGATGGGAGCAGAGTAGCCAGCATTGTGATGTGCTTGTTTGTTTTCAAATGACTTGAGGTTTAAAGTCTCCGTCAACACTATATAGGTCATTTTGGAGACATTGCTTCCAATTTTGCTGGACTAAATTAGTATTTTCCTTGTCAACAAAACGATTAATCTTCTTATCTCCGCGCGTTTCTAAGGACGAAACGGGGATCATGTATTACCCCGCATCTTCGTATTGTTGTTAATGGTGAATCTTCAGAGTGGGTACCAGTTTTGTCTGGAGTCCCACAAGGGACTGTTCTTGGTCCACTGTTATTCTCCCTATACATCAATGATATTTACACTGACATCGACTCAGAAATAAGACTATTCGCAGACGACTGTGTTTGCTACCGGGAAATTAGAAATACAGAGGACTCGCTGAAACTTCAGAATGATATAGATAGATTAGGATGTTGGACACGAAAATGGGGCATGAGATTTCAGACCTTGTTCCCCCAGCTAGGCACTGTAGAAACCATCATTCATTGGCGTTTCAGACCTTTGCTGCAAGAACTGACATTTATAAAGAATCATTCTTCCCCCGAACCATTAGAGATTGGAATGCCATTCTCGATTCGACGGGTGAAGGTGCTGAGGATTGTGTAGCTAAGTTTACCTCTTTGGTGAGAGCTAGGGACTAACTTCCCATCTAAGGTCCTGGTGTATGAATGTCATTTCACGTGTCACCGGTAACAATTCTGTTCCTGATTCTGATCTGTGGTCCGTCCGTCTGTAATTTTTAAAGTACAGTTGAACTTCAGTGGCTCGAATCCCTTTGGAACCACGAAAATTTGTTCGAGACAGGGGTAGTTCGAGCCACTGAGGACATGAGGCATAAATGGGACCTATAGTCAGCCTTTTTTTCAAAATAAAAGATTGTACGGGTAGTGTACACTACACACGGCATACACTTTCTAAGGCAAAGCAACCATTCAGCATAACCCCTGCAGTAAAATTAAAATCTTTATCGACAAGATAAACCATTTAACATGCGATAGCATAACATAGCATAACATGGACAAGTTTTCATATTTTTTTTTAAATAGCGTAAGGGATATTGTGAACGTCTCCGTCCGTCCGTCCGTCCGTCCGTCCTTCCTTACATAAAGAGAACAGCGTTGTATTTGGCTCTGCAAGAAGCGTGAGGATTTTTGAAGGCGTGCCATCGACTGCTCGCTCTGTTTTATTTTATTATCCCCTCGCAACAACGTTGTGACGGGGATATAGCATCGGTGCCGTGCGTCCGTCCGTGTGTGTGTGTGTCCGGAACCTTGTGAACACGATAGAAGACAAAGTTTTCATCGTAGAAGCTTCAAAACTTCCACAAATGTTTACCTTAAAAAGACGATCACCCTACTGATTTTCAAGGTCAAGGGTAAAAGGTCAAGGTCACAATGACCTTGACATTTAAAACCTTGTGAACACGATAGAAGACAAAGTTTTCATCGTAGAAGCTTCAAATCTTCCATAAATGTTCCCCATGGAAATATGATGACCCCTATTAATTTTCAAGGTCAACGATCAAAGGTCAATGTCACAAAGGCCTTGAAATTAAAAACCTTGTGAACAGGATAGAAGACAGAATCTTCAAACCTTCCACAAATCTTCCCTATGGAAAGACGATGAACCCTATTGATTTTCAAGGTCAAAGGTCAAGGTCACAATGAACTTGACCTTATAAACCTTGTGAACAGGATGGAAGTCACAGTTATCCTCGTAGAAGCTTCAAACCTTTCACAAATGTTCCCCATGTTGATTTTCAAGGTCAAGGGTCAAAGGTCAAGGTCACAATGAATTTGACCTTAAAACCTTCTGAACAGGATAAGGTAATCTATAGTGTCTAATATACCTAACATATTCAGATTGGATTTAGATGTTGATGAATGGTATACATTTGCGAGGGGGTGCCTTGTTTTTTATGTTTTTTTTTGTTTGTTTTTTTTTTTTTTTTTTTTTTTTTTTTTTTCAAAATAAATGAATGGTGTGTGTACTCATAAGACTCGCATCATTGACGAGTACACAAGCATGCATTTTCTTCTTTAGCATGTGATAGCAAAAAGCAAATGACAAACAGTTTTTCATGTGTTTTTCGATTGTTTCGGTAGCTAAGGGAGGTCCGAAGAAGTTGAAAAATAAATATTTACATTTCCAGTGTAAAGTCTAATGTAAACCTATAGAAAACAATTGCGTTCGTACGTCAATGAACGCATCGAATCACATGATTTTCAGTGACGTTAAATGACGTCATTCTAAACCATTGTTCTCTACGGGCGTTGATGACGTCAACGCTGCTCCGCTCTTTGTAGAAAAACAGCGTGTAAATGTTTTTCAGCTTTAAAAGTTTGCCCTAAAGCATTTTTTTTCGCCCAGTGATGAGGGGCAAATAATGTAAATATAAAAAATAAACTTAATTTTTCTGCTTTTCATGAAAGTATGAACGACAGTGGGTCGCTAGCAAAGTTTACATGAACCCCTTCGGGGTTCATTTACTTTGCACGCGACCCACTGCGTTCATACTTCCATGAACTGCAGAAAAATAAATTTCATTTCTTAAATGAATGGTGTGTGTACTCATTAGTCTCGCCTCATTGACGCGATTCTAATGAGTCCACACAACATGCATTTTCGTCTGTTTTACCCTTGTCCTGCTGAGCCCGGATTTTTCTTTCTTTATTCAGGCTATTACTGCTACTTGCTCACATCTGGGCATTACGAGCAGGATTGCCTGGGTGGTACCAGTACTTTTTCTAAGCAATGTGGATGAAGTGCCTTGCTCAAGGGCACACCACTTTGGTCAGCGTGAGGATCGAACACACAACCTCTCGATCACAAACCGGATGCGCTACCACTGCACCAAAGCGCTTCTGATCTTTCAAACAATGAAGATCCAGATCACATTGCTTCTGCTTCTGAAGAAGCTATCTGATCAGGATCTTCATTGTTTGCCATTCAATTTAAGAATTTGTTGCAATGGTTTGCATAAAGAAATATGATTGGTTGATAATCAGTGGTTGGTGTGGCATATATAGAGGATCTTACACGAGTGGTCATTTTATATGAAATTTATGAAACGAGCCTTGGCGAGTTTCATAAATTTCATATGAAATGACCACGAGTGTAAGATTCTGTTTGTCATATGACCACTTTAAATTGGATTTTATCACCTTTAAATTTGACAATTTCTGAAACAAAAATGCATGGTTGACATGGACGTCGCCATGACGTTACTTAATCCCGCTAAAGTGTTATTACACGTGTGGTCATACGAATTTTATTACACGACGTTATCCACTGCTTATCAACGACGTCATACGATAATTAAATTTATCATATGACGTCGTTGATAAGCAGTGGGTAACATCGCGTAATAAAAATCGTATGACCACACGTGTAATAACACTTTGGCGGGATTAAGTAACGTCATGGCGGCGTCCATGTCAACAATGCATTTTCGTAGAAAAATTGTCAAATTAAAAGGCGATAAAATCCAATTTAAAGTAGTCATGTGATAAAGAGAATCTTACACTCGTGATCATTTCATATGATATTTATGAAACTCGCCTTCGGCTCGTTTCATAAAAATCATATGAAATGACCACGAGTGTAAGATCCTCTATATTCAGCTGGTCAAGAGTTAACTTGTGATAGCAATTACTGAAGATGATGATGAAGATAACAAACAGTTTTTCACGTGATTTTCGATTGTTTATGTGCTTCCAAACTGCTAATTACGTTTTTGTATTGTTCTGAAAAAAAAAGAGTAATCCTTTCAAAGGATTATCTCTTTTTCAGAACAATTAGCGTAATTCGTTCTTTCAATAAACGAAAACAAAATGTTAATATTATGACGAGTAAATATCCTTCTGCTGAACCATCTACTCATATTAAATGTCATTTAAATTAAAAGATACAACACTAAACACCTACTGGGCGTGGAACTAAAGTTTCTAGGTTTCAATCAGAGACCCAACCAATGCTGTTAACGTTAGGTTACTGACTGCGGAAGGCAATCTGGTTCCCTGTGCTTTGTTCCATAACCAGTCTTTAATTTAATCATCGCAATAAGGAAGTTTCACTATCTTAATTTGCTGGGCGTGGGACTAAAGTTTCTAGGTTTCAATCAGAGAGCCAACCAATGCTGCTAACGTTAGGTTACTGACTGCGGAAGGCAATCTGGTTCCCTGTGCTTTGTTCCATAACCAGGGGTGGGGGCTTTACCAACCCACCGGCCTCTCGCTGGCCGCGGGCGCTCGATCGTCGTTGCTGGGTGCGTGATGTTTGGACATTGGTTTCCGCCACATGCTCCTGGCTCCAGGCGTGACAGGCGTGTCGCGGTGCGCGTCGGGTACGGATACATATAAGTTTCTCTCTAAATAAATTCTTCAAATCAAAAATTACGCCTGGTCGTGATCACGTGCTTGCTGGGGCATGGGTTGGTTGCAACCTAGGTGGGGGCACTTTCCCAATCAGATCGTGACCGCTTTGTGCTTCTGGGGCCTGCGGCGTCGCGAACAGATGAATTATTTTTACTAAGAATCTAACAGTGCTGCTTATGCCTCCCAACCCATACATGTAGGCCCCATTCTCATATTTCTGCCTCTCCGTGAACCTGGGGGTTTCGGGCTGGTGCCCCTGGGGACATGATGATTCTCCCACCTTGGGCGGACTGGCCGTTTCCGGGACGGTGGCCCGAAGTCCTCGGTTGCATGGGTGCGGGGGGGGGGGGGGGACACAAAACCCACACATGCTTATATAGTGGTTACATGAGCACTGCTTCTACTCCTGACAGACCCGACCCTACATGACTTGGACTGGAGCCGGTTGAGCCGAAGCGGGGCGCTGTGGTTGCGGCTCATTTGCTTTGCACTTATGAGTGCTCCGCCGACGCAACACATCGACAATAGACAAGTCTAAACCTAGGCTTATGTAACCCTAACCCTAGCCCTAACCCTAACCCTAACTCCAATATACACTAATCATAATTTCCCTTGCAGGTACACGGGGATCCTTGACGGGGAACCCCACCATACCTCGTGTAGGACAGCTACCGAGAAGACATCAGCTGGGTGCCCAGAAGGCTGCCTCGTTGAGGCCCCCTTGGGGACACCCTCCTGATGGGATCCGGAAATATGCGAAGCGAAGACAGCATGGCTGTCAGAACTGATCATACATTTCTGGAATAGGTCAAGTACAGAACAATTTAATAGGCGGGGCAACGGTAAAGACCAAATTTGATAGGGATTTGGACACAGTAAGCCCCTTAAAAAGCCTTTTAGACTGACCGTTCAAAATGAAATAAAAGCGAAATTGCACAATGGCTGGTTAGTCGCATACTCGCCTTTCCCAAACCACACAACTTTTCACCACTAAAAAGACACGCCTATGCGTAAACATTATAAGCCTAACCACATTGATCCTAAACAAAAGAGGGCTACAACATTCACACACAATCAGAACTAATCCATACTATATTGCAACCCATATATCCCTACTATGGTATCTTCCTTCACGTAGGATGAGATAATGATATGCAAACATGGCGGTCTGGTCCCAATTGACCCACTTAAGATTTTATAAGAACTCGATATCCTAAGTCGATGAAAGCATCACCTTTTCATAAACTAAGAAAGCTAAGAAGCAAAATAGGATTGACCTCCTTTCGCATCCTCCGCGATAGAAGTCACTCACTGCACACTGACTGTCTGGATTAACTACAAACTAAGAGAATAGCAACAACCAAAACACCAAATCATGACATCCCAACACAACGCAGTTAGGAGCCAGTAGTACACGATACTACCAAGATTACCCTCGTAGAGACCTGGGGGTGGGCACAAAGCATAGGCGTGTTTTCAGGGTGGTAGAGCACGGGTACTAGGACATTTTGCAATAGCCGAAATTGGCTGGTCTAATAGTAACCCTTCCTGGCTCACTTTTGGCCGCCGTTCAAAATTCAAAATTACATGCATTATCACCATTTAACAAGCGCCGTGTCCATAGGCGTTTTCTCTACCATGGCAGGGGTGGGGGTAGAGTCTAATGGAAGCCAAAACCGATAATGCATGAGAAGCTTTTTCCCTCGGTCAGACAAAGGGCTGTGTACTGACACATTTTGCAGCCGGAATTGGCAACGTGTCACCACATTCTAGAGCCCGACCATTGGTCTGCATTTGCATTCAAAATTCGAACCCCGCCAGAGGACTGCTCATTTTACAGGACAAACGCTTAACATTGGGTGCGTTCTGTGCCTACATGGCATCTTGAGCGGGGAATGGGAGAGGTAGGATTGACCTACTTCTTACGTCCTCCGCGAAAGAAGTCACCTAACTCCCAATCGGCTAGCTGATAACCGTCAAGCAGACAGGAGTCAGCACATTGGCAGCCTAGGGAAAAGAGCAGTACCTACAACTAATCCCAGTTGGCGAACTTGGGGTAGCCCCTTTGTGCCCTTGGCGCCCGGTTACCTTAAAAACAACAGTCAGTCAGACTATAAAATGTTCCTTTCGTATTATGCCTTCCTTTCGTAATACGAATCTAAATTATCTTTTTCGGTAAAGATGGTGTTGTATAGGAAATGTTCTAATGGACACTTTTCTCAAATTCCGTTTAAAATAAACAACAAAATAAAAAAGATATAGACTTTATTCTCATGTATTTTCGAAAAAAATCTTCCTTTCGTAAGCGTGTATACTTATCATCATATTAGGAAGCTTCCTAGGTTCCTTTCGCACTTTATCTACACCCCCAATTGTCGTATTAGACGAAGTGACTATTCGACGAAATGGGTTTAGACGAAATGCCGTGCATCCGTTTCTGATTAACTTGGCCGAACCGACAACACAGCTCAATAGGCCTACGGCTACCTAACACGGAGTGCTTGTAGTTCGCTACCAACACCGCGATCCCGGGAGTGTTGTTTTCGGGGTTAAAAGCTTTTTCCTCTATGTTTTATGTAGACAGCCTCAGTTATTCCTTCTAATATTCTGGGAGCCCCCGTGGTGTAGTGGTTATGCTAATCGCCTCATAAACCAGGGGTCGTATGTTCGATCCTGTGCTTTTCTAGACTTTCAGATGAGTCTTTAAACGGAGATCCCGTCTCCATAAGACCTTCGCCGTTGATCGGACGCAAAACTCAAGCAAACACACCTTCTAATATTCTTATTTTTCTACCTATAAATGTATTTCTTCTTTGGCTTTTAATAGTTTCTGTTCCATTTCTACATTATATAATAGTTTGCCGAATTATGTGTATCTGTTTATTGCCTTATCAAAGCAATAGATGTTTAGTTTTAATGCTTATTATGCTAATATTGTTAAAAACTGAGTATTGATTATTTGTTGAAAATAAAAGTCGAAAATAACCAGTCTCAAAAATATATAGATATCTGCATTTCAAATATAGATATCTGCATTTCAATTATATATCGCTAATTAGGCTCAAATGCAGATATCTACAAACTATTTATGAAATTCAGATATCTCTATTATATATATTTTATAACCAAATAGAGATATCTAGATCTACATTTCAATATTATTATATTTCAATGTTATTTGTTTCGGATATCCGACGTTAAATAAAGCTTCTTTATCTTTAAATACAGATATCTGTATTTTAAAATAAGACATATGCAGTTTAACAGATTTAAAGATATATACGTATTTGAATGCAGATATGTCTATTGAACTGCTGATAGCTGTATTTTAAAGCAGATATCTGTATTAAATTGATATATTAACCTCAGTTAATATAAACCAAAACGGGACGTCATATCTAGGCTACTATGCAACATCGCTCTGCAAGCAGTGTAGAAGACTCCGTGGTGCAGTGGTGACGCTACTCGCCTTGTAAACCAGGGATCGCAGGATCGATCCCGGGCTTCTCCAGACTTTCGGAAGAGTCTTAAAACCGAGGTCCCGTCTCCGTATGACCCTACCTGTTGGTGGGACGTAAAATTAAACTCACTCACTCACTCTGCAAGCAGTACCGGATTCCTACAGTTGTGCATGGTTTGGCGCCCTTCAGGCGCCTCATCGCATTTACATACCGGATAAAAGTTTAGGATGCCCATTGATGGTTGCACCGGTCCCTGGACATTTCGGCCCATAACAAAATCGGCCCATGACTAAATCGGCCCATAACCAAATCGGCCCATACAAAATCGGCCCATAAAAACATAATGATGGTATAGTTACTATGTTTGTGTATGATTGGTATGCTTGTACGGCCAAATCTCAAACTTACGTATTAAAATGAATGGTCGATTAACCTTTACCTGTATTTTCTATTTGAAACGGATCATTGCCTCCACTTCTATTTTATAAAGTGAAAAAAAAATGTTTAGTTTTAGAAATTAATATTGTTTCCTAAAGTAATAAAAATACATCAGAAAGAAAGTATTAAATATAAAAAAAAATGTTCATCGGTTCATGATCTTTGATTGCATGGATAGAAAAAAATCACCCCAGCGAGTACCCATAATCTATATTTTGAGCAGAAATAATTTAGAAACAATAAGGTTTACCCTTGTAAACCCCAGTTTTACTATATAAAAAAACATGAATTGATAAATAAAATATTTATGACATAATGACTTATGTCGAGCCGATCGTTAAACAGATGTGGGCGAAAACCACAGTACCAGGTGAAAACCACCTGACCTTCCGTTGCAGAACATGGCGTCGGTAGGCCAGTTGGTTTTTCTCCGGGTACTACGGTTTTTCCCCCACCCCTGATTAACGAGCTTTAGCGAGCCCCTATGAAATTGTCGGGGCGAACCGATTATAGTTTATTATTAAAGACACTATCCATGTATTTAGTTTATACCGCAATTCAAAACAATCAATAGGGAAATTTGGGGTATAAAGGGTATATATATTATTATGCTTATTTCTGATCCAAGAGATATAGTGTTGGTACTCGTTAGAACCGCTACCGTACGCTCGGAGTATAAATAAGACGAATTTCACGATTTTTTGTTGGAAAAGTAGTCACTTTTGAGAAAATGAAAGAATGCACTATGCTTTTGTGTTTACGAATGGATATATATACAATAGAAAATGCATTCTTTAAGAATTTTGAAAATCCTTTTGGGTTTTATTATATATTTGATTGTTTTCACTTCAGGCAATGGTTAGAAAACTGACATCAAGCGTTGTTCATAGTCACACTGGGCTTCTGTGGCGATTTATTTATGTTGTTGTTTGTTACTTACTGTGTGTATCACTTGTGTCTTTTAATTTTTGATGGCCATATGGCCATTTTGTGGGAAAGTAACTGTCCTTATAGCCTTCCTTTGTTTAGGTTTCCATTATGGTCTGGTCGCTTAATGTTTGTATTTCTTTCCCTTTGGTGTCTTTTATGGGTGGAGTAAGTTAATTGTATCAATTCCTGATCTTTGTTTTACTTCTACTTATCATCAGGAAAACACGCCTATATAATTTTGACCCCCCTAACCCACAGCTCCCATCACAAAGTTATATAATAGATTGTCACGGCATTCGATTGAAAATGAGACAGTTCTAACAAGCACCGTCATTTTATATGTGCAAGTTTCAACTGAAAAAATGTGCCCCTGAAGAAATAGACTGTGAAAAAGAGGTATGAGCCTGTCGAGGTAAAGTGTTGCGAGGTGGACCGTCCATACTTATAAACCCTAATGATTTCGGCTTTAAATGTCATTTTATCTCAATGTCAGGTAAAAGTCCCATTAACTTGGAAGCAATGTCTCCAAAATGACCTTAAAAGTCTTGGTGGGGACATTCAACCTCAATTCACTGATTTTTGTCCACTAGGCCCAGTCTCTTTAACAGAGCTGAATTAAATAAATTTTAGTTGAATGATATATTCACCACAGGAAACACATGTGGGCATTCTGAGAAAAGTTAATGTAAACCATTTCATGAAAAAGTTACAGAGTGCTAGTAACAAAGAGCAGACTGGTTACAAAACATATGCCATTACTGCAGTTATACTGTATGCATTTAATGTATAAGGTCTACTTGCCCTTAGGGTCAGCCAAACTAAAGTGGCACTTTTTAATGAACTCTTATTGTTTATCATGTCAAGATTTTCTGATGCTGTGGCTCATCAACGCAACTCAGACGCTCAGCTTATAAACTCAGCTCAGAGACTCAACTCAGCATTTTAGTATATTCCCATTAGGAGACATACACTATGGCTGATTGGCACGTGCCCCAATAATGACTTAAATATGAGTAATACGATAATCGTTTTGTTTGTTACTTTAGACGCGTGTCGATAAAGGTAACAACGTTAAGTGTTTATTGATCATTTTGCATACCGACACGTGCCAACAATAAAAAACAAATAAACAAACTACAATTTCCAAGTTCCTAAATATACAATCTTTTTCTAAATAAACCACCCCTTTTTTTATATTATTTGTATTTCTTATATTACATATCAAAGTTTGCCCTGCGAGAAGACTCGCATCTGAGGGAGGTAATTATTGAAAATAATGATACAAATGCCTAGTAGAGCGGTGAAAAGGGGTAAGAATAAATTGTATATACATGTATTTTATCATAATTAACTATTTTTTTTTTCTTTTTAATTTTGGCTGATAATTGACCCTCATAACATCCTTGAAATCATTTATGGGCCGAAATTGCTATGGGCCGATTTTGTCATGGGCCGATTTTGACATGGGCCGATTTTGTTATGGGCCGAAATGACCCGGAACCGTTGCACCGACAAAATAATGCTCACGTGACAAACAAAATGTCTGCGCTCATGTGAAAATTACAAGCGACTGTTATTTTTCATGCTGCATGGGCTTCTTATCATGATTTCACGCTTTATTGCAGATATTCGTTCGACAATTATGTGCCAAGTAATGAATGCATGTAATTGAAATATACACTTTGAAGATGTGAACCTCTGTTAAAAGAAAATTGAAAATTAAGGAAAAATAAAAAATAAATAAGTTATAACTTTATGAAAAGGAAGAAAATATATATTGAAAATGAAGGTTGAAGTTGTAAAGGGGCTTGTTCTCGTGGGCTTGTTTGTGATGACATTTATTCTGGGTATCATCCCTGTGGTGCTAATGAGGATTTTCAGACGTGGTTCAGAGAATCTTCACAAACAATTACTTTACAAGAGGATCCTCAGTTTTCTTAGTTGTGTCGCAGCTGGTGTATTTCTTGCAACAGGCGTTCTTGATCTTCTGCCGTCAGTGAGAAATGACCTAGGAACAGTATTGACTGGAATGAATGTCATAACGTCTTTTCCTGTTGCAGAATTTGTGATGATGTTTGGCTTGTTTCTCATTCTCATAATTGAACAAGTTGTTATCTCTGTTAAGGAGCGACATTTTCAAGCAGAAGCTCCAAGTAAACATACTCAAGATGATGATGATCGGACTCCTATATTGGCACCACAAACAATGTCAGCTAATGGGGATTCTGATGTTAAACCTGGTATTAGGAGAGCTTTTTCACATTCTGTAACCAGTGAACACTCAATCTCAGGAATATGTGATGAGCCATTACAGGGTTCAGGGTGCTACACGGACGATCATAATTTTGAACATCATCACCAACAAGAGGATTCCCACCATTTCCATCATCATCATCATCAGCAGCATGATCATCACAACAATGAAAATACACAGGAAGATGAAGCTAAACACATTCATGCTTTACCAGAACATGAGCACTCACGCCTAAGATCAATCCTTTTAATTACTGCTTTATCATTACATTCCGTCTTTGAGGGCCTAGCAGTAGGCTTACAGAAAAAATCAGCAGAAGTGATTGGGATTTTTGCTGCTCTTATAGTTCATAAATCGGTTTTGAGCTTCAGTTTAGGTATGAACCTTGTTCAGAGTAAATTATCGCATGGTGGAGTGATGAGGTCGGTGCTGTTTTTTTCATTAACATCGCCAGTTGGTGTAGGCATAGGGTTAGTCATCACAGACTTGTGGGATTCTAACATGTCAACTTTGGTGCAAGGAATTTTAACTGGCATTGCTTGTGGAACTTTCTTGTATGTGACTTTCTTTGAAGTGCTTCCTGCAGAATTTAACTGCCCAGATGTGAGACTTCTTAAAGTACTGTTTTTGTTGATGGGGTTTGGAGCTGTAACTGGAATTCTTTTTATTCACCCTGACAGTGGTCCTACATGCTATGTAGGAAACTAGAAAAAAATATTCTTGTTTTGGATACTTATCAGCCTCCCCATCAGTAGGTGGCAGGCGGCTATATTATCTTCTACTCTTTGTCTACATCACGTAAACATGCCTATATAATTTTGATCCCCTTAAACCTGGTTTACAGGGTTGTACTTCATTTTCCTTATTTCTGGTCAAAAAGTTAGATTGTGGGTACTTGTTCTGCCTCCCCCTAGGCTGTTCTATCAAGTTCCCACAATCAGTGTTTTGAGCAAAAATATGAAAAATATCAGATTTTTTTTATCAGAAAATTATCATTTTTTGGTGGTGAAAATTTCAGTATATTTGAATAGGTGTGTTTTCTTAATGACTTCTGTGTCTCTTCTACACAAAATAATTAATTGGAAGCAACTTTTCCAAAATGACCTTTACAGTGTTGACAGGGACATTAAACACCAAATCAAACAAACAAACAAATCTTCTGGAATAGTAACAAGTAGGTGTAACAGACATTCCCCCAACTTTGGATACAGTGAACTGGGGTTTACAGGGATATACCAGGTCATTGCTTTTCTTTTCTTAAAGCTGCTTCAAGACAAACAAGTAAGTTGTGGGTACTTGTTAGAACCGCAACAATGTGTTTCTTATGAGCACCCACAGTGTGTCTTTGGAGCATAATGTTGTGGGTTCATGTTAGAACCACCTCATTGAGGCAGCTCCAATGAGCACCCAGTCTGTAATGAAAATTTGTGAGCATAAATAAGAAAACTATCACAAATTTTCATCAGAAAAAAATGACCGTTCTGGCGACATGAAAGTGCACAAATGTCACACGGACATGTTGTTATAATGGCAGCCTTCCAGGCAATTTATACAATTTAAGGGGAAGCAACTCTGTCAAAAATATTTTTGTCTCACTCTCCCATAATATAAAAAAAAGTTTTCTCTAAAAGGAAGGACTTGCTTCCTGTAGGAGAACAACAATTTTTAAGACACAAAACAGACAGTGAGTCAGAGAAATTCTCTGCTTTGTAAACGTGATGTTAAATTTCAGTTATTTGGCAGACCTGTATATCCATTTCCGTCAATTTTTTTCAGATTCTAGTCATCTACTTGTACATCTGTGGCATTCTGTGCCCAGTTGTTCAAAGCATCCTTAACTTAACAAGCTCATTAGTAGTCAAATTGTAAACTGTTCTAGCATGCACAGTATCTAGACTATAATAGTGTTATTTTTGCCGAAAAAAATGAGAGAATACATGTAGCTTTTGCAATTGCGAAAGCTGCTCACATTTTTACAGCAAAAATACTGCACATTTGCCATATTGAATGATCCAAATTTTAACGATAGGTCCTAAGGATAACTAATGATAATGTTAGTTTTGGACAATTTGCTTACTTACATATGCTTTGTTTCACTAACTACAGGGACCCAATATACACGGACCAGTCACTACACTGTAAGTGAGAAAATGCTGTCATGGCTAAGCGTGGCTGAAGCTTAAAATTTTTGCTGCGTCTCCTGACAACCGGTTGTCAGGAGCATTTTTGCTATGTAAAATGCTCCTGACAACCGGTTGTCAGGAGCATTTTGCTATCCAAAATGCTCCTGACAACCAGCAATATTTTTACAATAAAAACCTGCTATATTAGCATTATTTTGGTTACTTAACATAGTATTTTTAGTTTCTTGATACATGTTTAATATTTTTTGTCTTCTCTGGTATTTTAACATAACTACTGGATTGAAAATTAAAGAGAAAAAACATATGGTACTTGCAGAATTTAATGTTTTATTTAATACTGAAAATAAATACCAACTAAATATAGGGTCAATTTCACTTGAGTGCTATGGAAAAAAACATGTCATCAATTCCATTTGAGAGAATATATATGGTTAAGGGGTACGGATCTGAACGGTTTCTGAGATATATTGCTTTTAATGAAGTTAAGGGGTGGGGCATGACCCCTGGAACCCCCAGGGTGCTATGCTGATGTCACTGATTGGGTCTAATTATGAACAAGAATATATATGGTTTAGGGTCGGGGCTCTAAACAGTTTCTCAGGTATATGGTCTTTGGTGAAGTTGAGGAGTGCAGCATGGCCCGGGCACGCCCTGGGTGACCCCTAGGTTGGTGTTACTGAATGTCTTATCATAAAGAACAAGAATAAATATAGTTTAGGGGTGGGGATCTGTAAGGTTTCTAGTTTGTTTGATTTGAGGCTTAACGTCAACGTCAACACTGTAAAGGTCATTTAGAGACGTTGCTTCCAATTTTGTGGGACTTTTACCTGACACTGAGATGAAATGACATCTCAAGCCCTGTCACCCAATGAAACCAATAGGGTTTATTAGCCTGGGTGGTCCGCCTCGCACCGCGGTTCCTGGACAGGCTTACATGTAGATCCTCTAAGGGGTTTACCAGTACTAGTGTGCGGGCCGGATTCAGCTCTGCGGGGAAGCATCATATAGCCCATACATTTCTTTAAGCCCCTATGGCCAGGGTCCGGTAAGGTTTCTGGAATATTGGGCCTTTTATGAAGTGAAGCGGGGTGGGCATGGCCCCGGCACATCCTGGGGGACCCCCAGGTTGGTGTTACTGAATGTCACTTATCATTGGGGACAAGAACATATATGGTTTAGGGGTGGGGATCTGTAAGGTTTCTGGGATATTTGGCCTTTCATGAAGTGGATGGGGGTGTGGCATGGCCCTGGCACATCCCAGGGGACCACAAGGTTGGTGTCACTGAGTGCTTCTTATGATCAATATATATGGTTAAGGGGTGGGGATCTGAATGGTTTCTGAGATAAATGGCATTTTATGAAGTGGAGGGGGTGAGACATGGTCCCGGCACAACCTCGGGGACGCCCAAGTTGACATAAAAGCATATGGCTGAGAGAAGTTTACTCAAGGAAAATTTCTATGAATGTTTGGCAAAATATCAAAGGTTTGACAGTAAATGTAATTTTTCAAGTTTCCTCATTATAAGTCTATGGGAAATCTAAGTTGCCATAAAAATCATCTAAATGGCTGAATTTCATAAAAATAAAAAAAAAAAACTGTAAAGGCAAATATGGTGAATATTTTCATAAAGTCTCTGCCTCCTAGAGCTTATGGTTTTTGAGGAGATGATTTTGTAAGTATTTTTTTTTTTTCTATTTTTTTTTTCATCAACCAATAAAAATGAGCAGTAGGCCTAAAATCATTGTCATACCCTGTTTATAGGGCAGTAGATAGATCAGATAGTAGATTGCCTAAGGAACATTTTTATGAAAGTATTGTCAAAATATCTGAAGAGGCTTGGCAGTAAATGCCATTTTCAATTTTCCGCATTATAAGTCTATGGAATCTATAAGTTGCCATAGCAACCAAACTAATGAGCCGATTTTCATAAACAAGCGAGCCATGATGGCCCTGGATCGCTCACCTTATCCATAGAGTAACAAGTGGGTCCCGGGAGGGCCGTGCTTGACCCCATGGCTATAATTTGCATAATGTTGAGGGAAGTCTAATAAGTTGAAGCTTCATGCCAAATATCAACAAAGGCTATAATTTGAACAATCTTGGTAAAGGTCCACTAGATGAAGCGCTTCATACCTAATATCAACAAAGGCTATAATTTGAACAATCTTGATTAAGGTCTACTAGATGAAGCTACACACCAAATATCAAAGACCTGGGGGGTTGCAGTTTCAGAGAAGAAGATTTTTTGTTTTAAAGATATTCCCTACATAAGCCTATGTAAAACCAAATGGCCCTGAGACAGGGGCATTTTTGGCCTCAGGGTTATAATTTAAACAATCTTGATAGAGGTCCACTAGATGAAGCTAAATCACACCAAATAACAAAGACATGGGCCTTGTGGTTTCAGAGAAGAAGATTTTCAAAGATTTTCTCTATATAAGTCTATGTAAAACCAAAAGGTCCTGGGGCGGGGGCATTTGTGGCCCCAAGAGCTATAATTTGAACAATCTTGGTAGAGGTCCACTAGATGAAGCTCCATATATCAAAGACATGGGCCTTGCAATTTCAGGGAAGAAGATTTTTAAAGATGTCCCTATATAACTCAAAATAAAACCAAAGTGTCTCGGGCGGGGGCATTTTTGGCCTCAGGGCTATAATTTGAACAATCTTGATATAGGTCCACATGATGAAATTTCACACCAAATATCAAAGACCTAGGCCTTGTGGTTTCAGAGCTATAATTTGAACAACCTTGGTAGAGGTCCACAAGATAAAGTTTCATACCAAATATCAAAGACCTGGGCCTTGCGGTTTCAGAGAAGAAGATTTTTAAAGATTTTCCCTATATAAGCCCATGTAAAACCAAAGGGCCCCAGGGCAGGGGCATTTTTGACCCCAGCACTATAATTTGAAGTCTTGGGTCCACTAGTTGAAACTTCAAACCAAATATCAAAGACCTGCCAGGGCCTTGTGGTTTCAGAGAAGAATATTTTTTTTTTAAGTTTTGGGTGAAAAAAATCTACCGGTATTTTTGGATCCTGTGATCTAGATGTGCAACGGACCGGAACCATTTGAACAACTTTGAAAGGCCACCACCTAAGGATCATTACTGTGAAGTTTGGTCAAAATTGGATAACGGGTTTAGGAGGAGATGTGTTTACGCACGGATGGATGCATGGACAACGGACAAAAGGTGATCCCAAAAGCTCACAAGTTTGTCCCTATGTGACGGTGAGCTTAAAACATAAACTTTCAATCCCCCAGCCCAAGGATGCTACAGAGGAGATGTCATTTGAAAGTTGTCATTTGCCAGTTGACGACATATTTCAGATGACGTCGGACAACTGCCTATCCTATAAGCTCCCACGGAGCCTTTGGCTCTGGTGACCTAAAAAATCTGAATAAAAATTACATGAATTAACTTCAATTAAGTTCATTTGAATACTAAAAAATGACAAAAAAGCATTAAACATGTATCAAGAACCATGAAATACTAAAAAGGTAACTAAAATAATACTAATATTATAGGTTTATATTGGGAAAATATTGCTGGTTGTCAGGAGCATTTTTGATAGCAAAAATGCTCCTGACAACCGGTTGTCAGGAGCATTTTATATAGCAAAAATGCTCCTGACAACCGGTTGTCAGGAGACACTTCCTAAAATTTTTGCAAGATACAGTTTCATTGCTGCATATAACTCTTATTTTAATAAATTTGAGTAATTTTATTTTAAAAAGCAATAGTTGAATGTATTGCTTGTGGAAATGTAACATTATTTTAATGAAAAGTTCTTAAGTTTTTGTAAATATTAACGAGAAACCTAGCCACCTAATATAGATGTTTTCTACACTTTTGGCATAAATTTGTCAAATTTAGAGGCTTTAACCTTTAACCTGCTGAATATTCAATTAAGCCACACTCATTTCTGACTTTGAACCAATCAGATAACTTGGTGCAATTTATTTTAACAAATTCATAAACTGAATGTCAAACATTGTAGATCCTGATCAGATGGCTTCTTCAGAAGCCATCTGATCTGGATCTACACTGTTTGCAAAGATAGGGCTTGTCGCCCACAGCAGGCTAAAGGTTAAGCTGCATTCAATTCAGTTTTAATCAATAAACTGTTAATTTTTTCAACCATGCTGTGTCAAAATTGACAACTAACATTTAATTATTGATAATATTAATTTTCATTGACTAAAATTAATTGGAAGTGTTAAATCAAGACACAACAACATATTTTTGCAACTCAGTCAGTTACTAGTCAGTGCATATTGGGTCCAAGCTTACTAAGATTTAAAGTCGTTACTTGCTTACTGGCTCCTGAACTAAAAGAATAGGCTGAACAATGTATGTACTGTACCCCGAATTATTTGTGTCATTTGTGATATAATTTTTTTTTCTAATTCATTTTAATTTGGTTTACATATACATGTACAGTGCACCAACTGCAATTTTTTCTCACCTGTGTAACCCTGCATCAAGATGTTTTTGTCTGTCATGTTTCCACGTGATTCCGTGCTACAACCCGCTGCTATCCATTGCAGTAACACACGGCAGATTGGCCACAATAATATTATTTACCTGTGAGACCATGGAGACAACCAATTTTACACCTGTTATAACACCGCTATATTGCCCAGCGATCCTGCGATCCCCTGATCAGCTTATGTCAGTGTTCATTTGATGATTTCAGATTTAATATTTCATCATGCCCCAGCCTCAACGGGCTTATGCAGGTTCAAAACATTTTGCAGCGGGTGTAATGTTTAGGGAGACACTTCCATCAATATATTGCTTGCAGTAATATACCATCATTTTAATGAAACTTTTAACAGTTTTTGTAAACTTTAATGAGAAACATAGGCACGTATTTTAGGTATTTTCTGTTCATTTGGGATAAATTCATCAAATTTAGAAGCTTTAAGTTGCTTTCAGTTAAATTTAATCAATAGATTATTATTGTTATTTTTAGCTCGTCTGTTTTTTGAAAAAAAAACTTTCGAGCTATTGTCATCACTCCGGCGTCTGTGTTGTCGTCTGGCGTCGTTCCAAAAAAACTTAACCTTGGCTATAACTTAAAAAGTATTAGACCTAGCCTCATGAAACTTCATACACACACTCATCATCACAAGAGCTACATTTTGACTAAGGACCATAACAACTGAACATTGTTGATTTTGGCTGAATTATCTCCCCTTTTCCAATTTTTTTTTTAAACACATTTTTTGCTCTCATTTTAATACTATTCACAACAGAGCCTTCAAACTTCACATGAATGTTCCTTGGGACAAGACCTTTTCAGTGATACCACACTTTTTGATCTGTGACCTTGACCTTTGAACTTTGACCTATTTTTCAAAAATTTAACCGAAAACCTTAACCTTGACCATATTTCCAAAAGTATTTGGCCTACCTTCATGAAACTTCATACACATACTCACCATCACAAGAGCTACATTCCCTACAAGTTTTATAACTCCATCTTGCAATTTGATTGAATTATCTCCCCTTTTCTCTCCGTTTTTTTTAATTGTTTTTGTCTCTTATTTCAATACTATTCACAACAGAGCCTTCCAACTTCACATGAATGTTCCTTGGGACAAGACCTTTTCAGTCATACCACGCTTTTTGACCTGTGACCTTGACCTTTGAACTTTGACCTATTTTTCGAAAAATTAACCAAAAAACTTAACCTTGACCATATTTCCAGAAGTATTTGGCCTGCCTTCATGAAACTTCATACTCACACTCACCCATCATCACAAGAGCTACATTTTGACCAAGGGTCATAAATATATTATTGATTTTGGCTGCATTATCTCCCCTTTTCCAATTTCTTTCTCAAACACATATTTTGCTCTCATTTCAGTACTGTTTGTAACAGAGCATTATCAAAAAGGCTATATTTTGTATAAGTTCAATAACTCTATGATGCAATTTCACTGATTTGTCTATGTGACATGGAAAAACAGACGAGCATGGCGCCGCTTGCGGTGCTCTTGTTTTACTACAGTGTGTTAAAATTGACAAACTAACATTTTATTACTGATTAAAGTAATTTTCAGCAATTTCCATTCACTATCATGTATAATTAATTAAAATGGCTACATGATCAAGACATGACAATTCTTAACTCTTGTCCTGCTGAGCCCGGATATGCCTTATTTTCCAAACAATGAAGATCCAGATCAGATGGCTTCTGATGAAGCCAACTGATCAGGATCTAAATTGTTTGCCATTCAGATTGTGAATGTCTTGTTTTTTATTCTTTTATTTTTGATTGTGCTTTACATGTATTCATTATGTTACTGATGTTAAGGCTGATGTGACAACATTACAAATATGTTACTATTTTCACTTTTATTTCCATTGTTCATGTACATTACAGTTAATTATTACCAAATGCTTAATACATGTGTAATTATATCTGGGTATTGCTAATTACTGCTGATTTTAAGGAATTTCTTAACTCAACCCTTATCTTACTGAATATTCATTTAAGCCACACCCATTTCTGTCTATCAACCAATCGAATTACTTGATGTAATTTATTGCTACAAATTCATAAACTCAATGCAAAACAGTGTAGATCCTGATGAAGAAGCCATCTGATCTGGATCTACACTGTTTGCAAAGATAGGGGTTGTCGTGAACAGCAAGATAAGGGTTAAAATTTCTTCTTCATGCCAATAAGTGTATTGCGATACATATTGTATTTTGACACAAATATCATGCTACTTAATATCATATCATGAAGTACCTGTATCATTGCAGCGGCCTACTCTGCTTCCCAGTGCATAATGGGCTTTAAGGAAAAGTATCTGCTTATAAAGAAAAATGTTTACTCCTTAGGGGCGAATTTTTTCCTTTAACCCATTTGTTACCAGAAACCCTAAAACGGGTACCCTGGCAAACAATGCAGGCCCAGATCAGACGCCGCAGAATGCGGGGTCTGATTAGGGCCTCCATTGTTTGTTAAAAGTTCAGTCATTTTCCAAATAGATTTTGAAGAAAACACAACCTGACAGTGTCAGGCTGACATCCATAAATTTTCAAATGGACTCCTGCTATTTTTAAAGAGGAAGATTCCATTTGGTTCAAAAAGGGTTAAATGACGTGTTGAAAATCATTTTTGAAAGAGCTGTCTTCCCTTAAAAATGCTTTTGAGTGGGGAACCAAAGTGCTGGGGACTTAGTAAATACAGACTAAAAGTACAATATACATCTTTTCCTTTCTTATATTCACCTAACTTTCTTTATAGCACTGTTGTTGGTATCCCCGTTCTGCGGCATCTGATCTGGGCCTACACTGTTTGCCAGGGTACCCGTTTTGGGGGTTCCAGTACAAAATGGGTTAAGCAAAAACAGCCGCCCCATAAACAAAGCCATGTAATAAATACATATCTTGTAACCTCCCACTAGGTTAACAAGGGTACACATTTTTGTTCAAAACCAAATAGTGTTGGGTGCTCATATGAGAACTGCCCTATATAGATCAAATGAGTACCCACAATCAGTTTAACCCACTGTATACTACTTGAATCTTCCAGTACTTTATGTTGGACAAGTCCATCTGTCCTATAAGGGTGTCAGGCCTATTTTTTTTTTTCTATTTATGAAGGAAAATTTTGTTAGCAAATAGTGCAAGCCCTGATCTGGGCCTGCACTGATAGCCAAGGTACCCCTTTAGGGGTTTCCCACATGCATGGGTTAATTTAATATAAATTAGAAAAATACAGTGAATATAAAGGTCACCATTGGGACGTTTCATAGTAGCCTTAAGACCGCTTTCGAACAATCCCAATGATGGTTTGTGTCTAGAGGATACTTGGTATAGAAAACAACAAGGAAACTGAAACCTTTTAAATATGATTTTATAGAAGAAATAGTCTTAATTTTAGCTGGTCTTTATGGCTGAATTTCACTGTTATGCAACTTCACATGTATTTTCAATGTTTGAAAAAAAAAAAGCTGATTTTAGAGTCATGAAAACAGCAATATCTCATATGGATGTGTTTCTCCAATGGATGAGAAATTTGATGATTTGGAACCAATACCACATCATTTCTATTACAGTAATAGACCCATGTGATATATAGTGCATTTTTTTCACACCTCCAAAATAGCCACATACTTTTCTGATGAAAATCCGTGATTTTTTTCATATTTGTAATCCAAACATAGGTTGTGGGTGCTCTTTAGAGGTTCCTCATTGAGGTGGTTCTAATGAGTTCCCACAATCTATGTCTTGGAGCAGAAATAAGAAAAAATATTTTATACCCCTGCAAACCCCAGTTTTCTCTATAAAGTGGGCTATAAGAGGGTGTTCATTTCACAAGACTTGTTTTCATAATGTATCTGCTGGAAGTTTGGCTACCCGTTCATTGTTCATGTATCGGTACTTGATGTGAAATACTGTATTCGCCCTAATTACCGCACATGCTCCTATAAGTGCACACCAAAACTATTTTTGAAAAGGAAATGCATAAGCGCAACTCTGGTTGCCATGGCAACAAATAGCTCCCATAGACTTAACATAGGAAAAAGTTTGTCATCACTCTAGCTCCGTCAATTTTTTTCTGATTGTCTTCATTCTTGCAGATAACGAGGACAGGCATGAAATCTCGATCAAGTTCGATTTTGGGCTGAATCGGATTATTCACTCAGGAGTTACGTGCCCTTGAGCGTTCTTAACATAGGAAAAAGCTTGTCATCACTCTAGCTCCGTCAATTTTTTTCTGATCGACTTCATTCTTGCAGATAACGAGGACAGGCATGAAATCTCGATCAAGTTCGATTTTGGGCTGAATCGGATTATTCACTCAGGAGTTACGTGCCCTTGAGCGTTGAAAAAATTGCCTATTGACTTAACATGGGGAGAATGTTGTCATCACCGTAGC
This sequence comes from Lucinisca nassula, assembly GCA_963580285.1. NCBI lineage: Eukaryota > Metazoa > Mollusca > Bivalvia > Lucinida > Lucinidae > Lucinisca > Lucinisca nassula. The sequence continues at coordinate 57,496,382 of OY757018.1, read as the reverse complement.
TGCTTCAATTATTTTCAGATTGGCTTTATTGTTGCAGATAACCAGCACAGCCATGAAATCTCAGTCAAGTTCGATAACTGGCAGAATCGGATCATTCACTTAGGAGTTACCTGCCCTTGTGTGTTTTTGCATTAGGGTTAATGGGAATTTCAAAAATGTATATCTTAAAGACTACTTGGCCAACTTTGATCAAATTTCATGTGTCGCATTATTGGGCAAGTGGAAAGGCTTCATTAGGTTTTCAGGCAGATCTGAGTGGAACTCTGGTTGCCATGGCAACATCTAGCTCCCATAGACTTCACATAGGAAAAAGCTTGTCATCACTCTAGCTCCGTCAATTTTTTTCTGATCGACTTCATTCTTGCAGATAACCAGTACAGGCATAAAATCTCGGCCAAGTTCGATTTTGGGCCGAATCAGATTATTTGCCTTGGAGTTACCTGCCCTTGAGCATAAAAAAATACGTTGTGACCACGATAGCAACTTTATTTTTATTCAGATCAGCTTCAAACTTGCACGTAACGTGGACAGGCATAAAATCTCAGTTAAGTTCGAATCGGAATATTGACCTCGGAGTTACATGACCTTGAGCGACAAAAAATTTGCCCATAGACTTTACATAGGGAAAATGTTGTGACTACGATAGCGACTTGAATTTTTTTCAGATCAGCTTCAAACTTGCAGGTAACGAGGACAGACATAAAATCTCGGTTAAGTTCGATTTTGGGCCGAATTGGATTATTTGCCTTGGAGTTACCTGCCCTTGAGCATAAAAAATATGTTGTGACCACGATAGCAACTTTATTTTTATTCATATCAGCTTCAAACTTGCAGGTAACGAGGACAGGCATAAAATCTCGGTTAAGTTCAATTTTGGGCCGAATCGGAATATTGACCTCAGAGTTACGTGACCTTGAGCGACAAAAAATTTGCCCATAGACTTTACATAGGGAAAATGTTGTGACTACGATAGCGACTTGAATTTTTTTCAGATCAGCTTCAAACTTGCAGGTAACGAGGACAGACATAAAATCTCGGTTAAGTTCGATTTTGGGCCGAATCGGAATATTTGCCTTGGAGTTACCTGCCCTTGAGCATAAAAAAATACGTTGTGACCATGATAGCAACTTTATTTTTATTCATATCAGCTTCAAACTTGCAGGTAACGAGGACAGGCATAAAATCTCGGTTAAGTTCGATTTTGGGCCGAATCGGAATATTGACCTTGGAGTTACGTGACCTTGAGAGACAAAAAAAATTTGCCCATAGACTTAACGTAGGGAAAATGTTGTGACAGAAATAGCGACTTGAATTTTTAGCTCACCTGAGCCAAAGGCTCCAGTGAGCTGATAGTATACCAAGGCTCCGGAGTCTGTCGTCTGTCGTCCGTCCATCCGTCGTCCACACTTTCAATGAAGCATATCTCAGAAGGCAGTCGACCAATCTTGTTTAAATTTTATGTGTAGCACCATTGGGCAAGGGGAAAGGCTGCATTAGGTTTTGGAGCTAGTCTGGTTCATTTGTTCCTTCATTCTTCTTTCTCTCCATATAGAGATAATAGACCAATGTTAAATTTTTAATCAAAGATTTCTCAGGAACTATAAAAGCTAGAAGCATCAAATTTGGTATTCAATAGAATAATGATGACTTATTTTGTGTAAGAGACATTGGGCTTTCTCAGCTTATTTGTTCATCTGTTCTTTCATTCTTCTTTCTCTCCATTTTGACCAATGTTAAATTTTCGTCAAAGATTTCTCAGGAACTATAGAAGCTAGAAGTCTCAAACTTGGAATGCAATGCAATAATGATGACTTATATCCTGTAAGGGTCAATGGGCTGGATTCTATTTGCAGATTTAGTAGTCAAGTCTGTGAATTGTCAAAACTTAAGTTCCTCAGGTGAGCGGTTTAGGCTCATTGAGCCTCTTGTTTAAATTATCTCCCCTGACAATATAACGTTGTGACGGCCATAACTCTATTACCTTTGAGATATATTGATGGTACTTGGCACAATTGTATACAAGGTTGGGACGGCGCTTCATGCCTAAGAGCCACAACTCTGGGTGCTATGATTTTTTAATATTCTCCCCTTCCAATATAACAGTATGACCACATTGTGATCACCTTACCGCCAATACCCTTTGAGACAAATTGGTGGTACTTGATGCAGATGAACATGAGGCTAAGCATTGTGTCATGCTCAAGAATTACAACTCTGGGTGCTCTTGTTTTTGAGTTATCTCCCCTGACGATATAACCTTATGATGGCCATAACTCCAACACCCTTTCAGATATATTGAAGGAACTTGGCCCTATTGTATACACGGTACAGAAGGGGTGTCATGTGCAAGAACCACAACTGTTGGTGCTGTGGTATTTGAGTTATCTACCCTTCCAATATAACAGAATGACCACCTTATGATCACCATATCTCCAATACCCTTTGAGACATATTGATGGTACTTTGTACAGAAATAGATGAGCTTAAGCAGGCAAGAACCACAATTCTGAGTGCCCTGTTTTTTTTTAATTATCTCCCCTGACAGTATATTCTTGTGATATCCACAACTGCAATACTTTTGTGATATATTGCTGGTTTAATTCTGGTGCACTTCCTATTGGTGAACAATCTTCTGAAGGCCAAATTGGCTTTTGGTCGAGGGATTTGCCATGTCTTCCGATGGCTATTTGTAGGATCCCTTTTCAAATTGTGTTATAAAGAGGTTTAGGTGTTCATGTAATTAGGGAATAATGCTATAAATATAACTGTCAAGTTCATTGATAGATTTTAAACCATCATTGGTCCCTTAATAAACACGCAATAATCGAAGCAAGCCCAACCATAAATACACCACAACCTCTTTATAACACTATTTTGGGGTCCAAAGCAGAGAACCTGTTAGGTTAATAAACCATTAACCCTTTTTGTATCAAATGGAATCTTCCTCCTTATATACAGCAGGAGTTCATTTCAAAATTTAGGGGTGTCAGGTTGTGTTTTCTTCAAAACTCATTTGGAAAATGGCTGAACTTTTAGCAGATAGTGGAGGTCCTGATCAGATGCCGCCATATGCAGCATCTGATCTGGGCCTGCTCCGTTTGCCAGGGTACCTGTTTTGGGGTTTCTTGTACTAAATGGGTTAAGTCATATCCAAACAAAAATTTAAAGACTATTTAGACTTTATAATCTATATATTTTTATCCCCCCTCCACCCCCCAAATCTTTGATTCTGGGGACATGTAGTATTTGCCCTGTCTGTCTGTTTGTTTGTTTGTTTGTCTGTCTGTCCGTCCATCACAAAAACTTTAACCTTGATCATAACTTCAAAAGTATTTGACCTAGACCCATGAAACTTCAAACACTTATTCACCATCACAATGCCTACATTCTGACCAAGGGCCATAACTCTGTTGTCATTTTTTTTGCTGAATTATCTCTCCTTGAAATTTTGCACAAAAAAAACTCAGAAATTGGCTCCCACAGGGGGCATTGGTCGCCTATAGTGGCAGCTCTTGTTGGGATGTCTTTAAACTGTGTTACATCCAAAACCATGTTATCATGTTATGACGAAGAGAAGCGGTTGTGGTGTATCTACCGAATATATGGGTGGCTCATGCAGTGGCATTATTAATTTGTGTAGTCATTCTCTCCCTGGGTTCTCTCCCTTCTGTTGATCTTCAGGCGAAAGAATGTGCACTGTACTGTTTAACTGCTTATGTTTGGGCCTGCCCAGGAAAAAAGTGTGGGTAGGCAGCCTGCGTTGCTCAATATGATCTAAATCGTGTTGACTGGGCTTTTAAACTCTTGCACTGTAAACAAACAAATAACAAAGTACAGCCGAACTTCGATAACTCGAATACTTCGGGTTGGGATCATGAAAATATGTTCGAAATAGGGGTAGTTTGAGCTATTTGAGGAGGTTTAATCATAGTTTCAGGTCCTGAAGCACAACGTGGGTCACTTTAATAGCTCTATGATCTTCTATAAAATAAAGGTATGTTGCGTGTACTCATTGGAATCGCCTCATTGAGCATACCTTTTACTGATCAAATCAGGAAAACCTCCCTAAAATACCTGGAGACATTGGAATAATTCTCTAGGGACCCAAGAACAAGTTCGAATTAGCCATGGTTGACGAGCTATCCGTGTTCGAGTTTTCGAAGTTTCACTGTACGTAGATCTTGAACATTCTTGTTTGCATTGCACTTATCAATGTTATGACCTAGGGGAGTATTACAAATTTCAAAACTGAGTATAAATTGCCATCATTGGACTGGGTCTCTATATTTTGGCATACCATCTTAAAGAATTTCTAGCAGAAAACTCTTTAAGTGCCACCTCATCAGTATAAATAATATAAACTCAAGCTTATCCTCAAGGGTTGCAATATTTTGACTGTTGGATCCCCAAGGTATAGCCCCATACCCCACCCTGTGGGAGAAAACATTTCCAGATCCACAGCTACATAGTTTAATTCTGCCACTCTTGATGTTACAAAAATAGATGATGGAGAGATGTCGTCTGACACCTCTCCATCATTTTTGTTTCTTTAAGTAGATGTATGTTGAGCTGTCTTCAATAATCATTGAGTTTCGTCTGCCTCATCATCTTTGACATTTCCCTATGCTAAGCAGCCAGCCCTTTAAACAGCCAGTTTTGGAGTTTTCCCAGGATGGCTGCTTAATTAATGGAGATTACACTGTATAGATCTTTGTTTATAGATATTTAGTTTATTGATATGTTTATAGATATTTAGTTTATTGATATTATAATTTGAGCTGTGTTTAGGGAAAATATGCCACTGGACATGTATACCTAGGCAAAACTTAGATCTGCGCAGTCCAGTCAATCTAAGCTGTGCTCTGTTTGGATACCTGTTTTCTCAACCCTTCTTCATGGAGATGGGGAAGGCTGTAGTCCATCCAGATAAAGAAACACAGTGAACATAATAAACCTTTATCCTGCTGCATAATTAAGTTAGCCACACCCATTTCTGACTTTGAACCAGTGAGATTACTTGATATAATTTATTGCTGCAAATTCCCAAACTGAATGTCAAACAGTGTAGATCCTGATCAGATGGCTTCTTCAGATAGTCTGAAATGGGTGTGGCAAAATTAATTTATTCAGCAGGATAAGGATTAATTATCTCCATTATGCCTCCTTATCAGGAGCTTTTTCTGTATTCTGACTGACCATATATGCAGGATGGTTACAGTCTTCACTGATATACATGTACAGGTTTGCTTAATTAATCCTTTTGGTACCAAATGGAATCTTCCTTCTTATATATAGCATGAGTCCATCTCAAAATTTAGGGGTGTCAGGTTGTGTTTTCTTCAAAATTTATTCGAAAAATGGTTGAACTTTTAGCAAACAGTGTAGGCCTGTGTACACTGCGTTGTCTGATCTGGACCTGCAGATCAGACCTGCGTTGTCTGATCTGGGCCTGCACTGTTTGCCTTGTACCTGTTCAGGGGTTTCCGGTACAAAATGGGTTAATCAAGCACAATACAATGTACATGTACTGTAATTATTTACCCTAAATGTTCGGACACGTCAACTTTCTGCTCGGTGTTGCGTCTTAAGATAGCTGAATGAATGGCAAACAGTATAGACCCTGATAAGATGTCACATTTTGTGGCGTCTCTCATCTGGGTTTACACTGCTTGGGTTTACACTGTTTGTTCAGGACACCCCCGCCCATCGAGGCTTGGGGAAAAAGATTGGGCTACACAGTGCTTCCATAATAGCTCAAACCGACCACGCACATGAGTACTGGTAAACCGCGTAGAGGATCTAAGCCTGTCCAGGCGAAGTGGTGCGACCATCCATGCATATAAACACTTCTGGTTTCATTGGGCAACAGGGCTTGAGAAGTCATTTCAGCTCAATGTCGGGTAAAAGTCCCACAAAATCGGAAGCAACATCTCCAAAATAACCTTAATAGTGTTGACAGGGATGTTTAACCCCTAATCAAACAAAAAAACAATTTGTTCAGGCATATCTGCCTGAATACGAACGGTAAATACGGTATGTATGTTTTAGGGTCTCATATCAAAAACAAATAGTAGGGATTTTTTTAAAGAAAATTTTAACCCATTTAGTACCAGAAACCCCAAAACGGGTAAACTGGCAAACAGTGCAAGCCCAGATCAGATGCCACAGAATGTGGCGTCTGATCAGGGCCTACACTGTTTGCAAAACGTTCAGCCATTTTCCTAATCAATTTTGAAGAAAACCCAACTGGACACCCCTTAATTTGAAATGGACTCCTGTTATATATAAGGAGGAAGATTCCATTTGGTACAAAAAGGGTTAATAGAAACATAATTCCAGGTAAGGAGGAATAATGAGGATTATTTTTTTCTTATTTCTTCTCAGAAACATGTGCTTGTGGATGTGATTCTAACAAGTACCCACAATCATGACAACACAGTTTTGATGGAGATTTGGAGGAATTTTAACCCTTTTTGTACCAAATGGAATCTTCCTCCTTATATACTTAGTCAAAAAAGTAACTATACCAACTTTCGGGTGAAACCCACTAGATATCTGGCAGCTATTGAGCTGAATTTGGCTGTAGACATTTAAATCGGACGTTTAGCTAGAGAATGCTCAAACTTGCATTTGTCCATACCTTTCTGCTCCAGAGTTGTCTTCCAATATGTGCCTAGAAAGATTTTGGTAGAAAATGGACATTGCGCATGCGCAGAAAGTTCTTTTTTCTGTAAGATGGAAGACAATATTCTCTGAACATCGGATAACATTTTACTTTTACAATATCTCATGATCTCGCATTATAAGCGAGGTTTTAATTTGTGAAATTCTCAAATTATCTCCCTTGAAATTAAAAATGTAGCAATTTTCGAACTGCTATAATTTCCATTTCTGTCAATAAATTTTTGCCATTTTTTCAAAAAACCCTTTGTGTCCACCATTGCTGTTCATCATGATGGTAAAAAATACAGAAAATTCATGTAGCATGTAGCACTATCGATTGCGATTTTCTATCGAGTTCCCATTGAAAGCAGCATTTGCACACAAATTCTAAGAATTGGAGGTCAATATGTGATAGCCTGTTTCTCGTAGCTGATGCAATTAAAGTTCCAAATCTTTTGTGAATAGACGCAAATGCTACCTAAAGAAATGTCACATGTACCTAATTTTAGAAATGTAGGGTACAGGGAAATTTTGTAATGTTAAATCATAGCATGTTTTAATGATTTTTCTCCGAAAATGACACAGTGATCCCTTGGGTGTTTAAAGCAATAGTCTACAATGATGTGTTTACGAGAACAAAAACAAATGGTGCTTTTGCACGGAAAAATGAGTCTTCTTATCAAAACATAACAAACTTTGTATAGTTTTTATCTGTAGTAGCTATAGTAACAGAAGCAATTTTAGATATAGGAACTTTTTTGACTGAGTATACAACAAGACTCCATTTAAAAATTTAGGGGTGTCAGATTGTGTTTTCTTCAAAGACTATTCGGAAAATAGCTGAGCTTTTTGCAAACAGTGTAGACCCTGATCAGACGCCATATTCTCATTCGCCGCATCTGATCTGGGCCTGCACTGTTTGCCAGGGTACCCGTTTTAGGGTTTCTGGTACTTAATGGGTTAATGGAGAAGAAAAATTATCCCAAATGAATAATCCTCAGTATTAATACATAATCATACGCTAGAGCCGTGTGGGACGCCCCCGCCCATTGGGGCTTGAAGAAATAGATGGGCAGCATGATGCTTCCACGCAGAGCTGAAACCGTCCTCACACTAGTACTGGTAAACCGCTTAGAGGATCTAAGCCCGTCCAGGAACCGCGGTGCAAGGCGGACCGTCCATGCTTATAAACCCTATTGGTTTCATTGGGCTACAGGGCTTGAGATGTCATTTCATCTCAATGTCGGGTAAAAGTCCCACAAAATTGGAAACAACGTCTCCAAAATGACCTATATTGTGTTGACGGGGACGTTAAACCTCAAATCAGACAATAAAATAGAGCTGTGTGGGTATATATACAAATTTGTATTGATGTTTTACTTGCCCATCAACACTGTTAAGGTCATTTTGGAGACACTGCTTCTTATTTTGTTGAACATTAAGATGAACTGACACCTCAAGCCCTACCGCCCAAAGAAACCACGAGGGTTTAGGGAGCGATCTGACTCACCACTTTTCCTGGACAGGCTCAGACCTTCTAACTTTCTAAGTGGTTTGGCACTACTCAAGTTTGGTCAGTTTCAGCTCTGAGCTGAAGCATAATGCAGCCCAATCTATTTCTCAAGCCCTGAAGGGCAGGATGCACATGCAAAAATATACAAATGTAGTGTAAATGAGCCCAAATGTATAAACAAACACAATAGAAGTTGAAGTTTTTTATTATAATTATTTTATTTTTACGAAAACAGGAATTAATCGTACGTTTCCACATGAAAATAAGTTATGTAAGTTGGGAAACCCTAAACTCTTTTTTTTGGCCTCATTTCTATACACAATGGTTGAAGTATCATGTGACATATTTTGATAGTGTTATTTAGTTTCTAACAAGTTCGGTTACCATATGTTTCTGATGAGGAATGAGGAAAATTAATTTCCTTGATAAGCTCATTTTCTGGAGCTATGATTACATTAGAGTGCTGAATTACCATAATGATCCTAAGTATTGGGACAGGTAGACCTAAGCAAACAGTGCAGACCCTGATCAGACTACTCCTTCAGGAGCAGTCTGATCAGTGTCTACACTGTTTGCCATTCCGTCTGCACCTTTAAGACTCCTTGCAGGATCATGAAACATTTGTTAAAATTTTAGGAGAAATACAGCAAGTCATGAAGCTGTCCCAGTTTTTATGATTTTTACGGTAAATTAAAATCAAAGCACTGACAGCTCTGGTGGGTTGATTGGGTAGTAGACTTGAAAAATGGGCTTGAAAGGGAACTTTAGTTAGAGTTGAAAAATGGGCTTGAAAGGGAACTTTAGTCTGTTTAGTTATAACCCTGTACTGTAAGCAAACAGTGACGACAGTGATCAGATGCAATGCCATCTGATCTGGGTCTACACTGTTTGCCAAACCCAACATGTGATTCCAATCCAGATCTGATCTCAAAGTGACTATTTTCTAATAATAACCATTACCTGGATTTCATATAAATACATGTAGTAACAGTCACTTGGACATCAACACAAGGAGCCACTTGTGCTTAGTAACTTTGGGGCGATTGACAAGGCTCAACTCAAAAGGTTTTTTTTGCAAGCTAAGGCCCTGATCAGACCCAGCATCTGATAAGATTCTGACCTGGGTCGAACTGTTTTTCAGTGTTTGTTAACATCATATAAGCACGCCTATTCAAATATATTGAAAGTTTTACCACCAAAAAATGAAAAGTTTCAGATAAAAAAGTCTGATATTTTCATATTTCTGCTCAAAACATGGATTGTGGGAACTCCTTAGAACCTCCTCATCGATAATTTATACCCCTGTAATCCTGTTTTACAATATGAAAGTGGGGTTATAGGATGTATAAACTGTATAGGTTTGTTTTCGTGATGTAAACTTATTAATTTTAAATAATCTAATTGATTAAAGAATAAATGCAAGTGGTCAGGTAGAGGTCTAGCTTGGTTGATATGAACTTTGTTGCAGACTTTGTTAATCATGGTTGATATTAATCTTGTTGCTGACTTTGTTAATCATGGTTGATATGAACTTTGTTGCAGACTTTGTTAATCATGGTTGATATGAACTTTGTTGCAGACTTTGTTAATCATGGTTCATATTAACCTTGTTGCAGAGTGCAGACTTTGTTAATCTTGGTTGATATTAACTTTGTTGCAGACTTTGTTAATCATGGTTGATATAAACCTTGTTGCAGACTTTGTTAATCATGGTTGATATTAACCTTGTTGCAGACTTTGTTAATCATGGTTGATATTAACTTTGCTGCAGACTTTGTTAATCTTGGATGGTTTGAGCTTTGTTGCAGAATTTGTTAATCTTGGTTGATATATGACTTTGTTAACTTTATTCGTACAGATAAATTATTTATTTGCTTATTTATATGCAGTATTTGTGTTGCTTTTGAACAAATAAAATAAAAATTATTACATATCTGTGCTGGTTTGTCATATATTTGGTGGAATCCCATATTGAAATAATGCAACAAATTTTTATTTTACAGTTAACAATACAAAGCTTATCATGCTAGTTAACCCACACAGTTAACTTGTATATTATCAGGAAAATAACCTTGTCAGTGGTTATATGTTGTACAATGTCAATTTGTCATATAACGAATTTTGTACTAGAAACCCCAAAACAGGTATCCTAGTAAACAGTGCAGACCCAGAATGCAACATCTGATCAGGGCCTACACTGTTTGCCAAAAGGTCAGCCATTTTCCAAACAAATTTTGAAGAAAACTCAACCTGACACCCCTAAATTTCAAAATGGACTCCTGCTATAAATAAGGAGGAAGATTCCATTTGTTACAAAAAGGGTTAAGGGGTGTCAGGTCTATTTTTTCATTCTTATTCTGATTTAGATGGAAAATCCTGATAGCAAAAAGTGGACCCTGATCAGATACCAAATTATGTGGCATCTGCACTGGGTCAGCAATGTTTGTCTATGTCCCTATTACGGGTTTGCAGGTAAGACTGGATTAAAATCACATATCCCAGCCCGTTTTTCTACATGTAAGTTCAGTGATGCCTATGGTCATCTTTATGATCAACACTCCTGTAAATTTCACTTTATTTTAATGACAAAATAAGATCATTTGAGTCCCAACAAGCGAATTTGTGTCTTCGAGCATTCCGTCATGACAAATTTTAACTGCGCATGCCCAGCCATTCAGAGGGGCCAGGGATATGGCTTTCTGTCGGAAGGTTCCTCTTCATTCACTGCTTGTATGAGCGAGCAGCGAAGGTTTTGGCGAGACTGCGTGGATGCGCAGGCTCGCCTGAACCTTCGCTGCTCGCATAGGCGATAAGTACCAAAATCGCTTGACGGGGCCCATTTGGGGGTCTACATTATTTTCCTTATGTTTGCTCTGGAAACTCACAAAATAGAAGTGACGGCAATGGTCAAGCTTAGCTTCTGTTAGCAGTTTACCATTACTCGTGTACGGTCGGATTCAGATCTGCGTGGAAGCATCATGCAGCCCATCTATTTCTTCAAGCCCTGATGGGCGGGGGCCAACGGGGTTAATTTGAACAGATAATATGGCATGTTTTGGACAGAATGGGAAGTACTGTAAAAAGCCTAAAAATGGACACCTTGAGGACTTGCTGTAATTCACCTAAAATTTTAACAAATTTGTTTCACGATCAAGCAAGGAGCACAAAAATTGCAGACAGAAACTGTGTAGAACCTGATCAGACTGCTCCTTTACTTAGGTCTATCTGTCCCAATACTAAGAATCAATAAGGTAGTTGCATGGCCATCATGTTCCTGTTATTTGCCTCCAGTTGGCATGTGATAGCTCAGTGGTTAGTGCACTTGCCTCTGATGCTAGAGGTCCCGGGTTCGATCCCCAGCAGCAGTGATAAAATTTCGGTGTCCGAACACACTCCACTGGCATCATTTGCAGGGATGAATGCCATAAAGTGCACCGTCCTTCGGATCAGGACATTAACTGGAGGCCTCCTGTGCAGGAAGAACCATCTCCTGTACAGATTAAAGATCCCTACCGTAAGTACATGGTTATATATACTGTGCAGGCTTTCATCCTGCAAATCTGGAGTGTACGTAATGCACACCTGCTGATAATCCCCACCAGGGCGTAGGCAGTATTCGAGGACAAATAGATCGACAGTTGATGTTCAAATATTTATGACAAACATTACGAAACACCTCTATACAAATACATTGTAACCGGTATCGCCGAAAATATGAAAATTTTAGATGAACTAGAAATGTGTCAATACAACACAAATGCCCCCGCCCAGGGACCTACCTCCCCACCCTGCAATCACCTTAAGGTCATGCGGCAGGGGCGGGGTTATGGCTGAATGAAACTTTTGACATGTATCTATCATCATTCCAAATATGTAGCAAATCCATCATATGGTTAAAGAAATATGAGCTCTCAAAAATATAATATAAAAAATTTCTATGTCTGTGACCTTGACCTTCAGTTAAGGGGTGAGGGGTATGGCTCAATGAAACTTTGGACCTGCAACTATTGTCATACCAAATATGAAGCAAATCCATTATAGAGTTTGGAAAATATAAGCTATTAACATACTTAATTTTGAAAATTTCTACGTCTGCGACCTTGCCCTTGAAGTCATAGGCATGGTTGGGGATATCACTGAATAAATCTTTGGACCTGCATCTATCATTAAACCAAATATGAACCAAATGAATCATAAAAAATAAAAGTTCAACGTGGTAAAAATACCTTAACCTGAGTGTTAAACATTAAAAATTTCTAAGTCCGTGATCTTGACCTTGAGACCATGGGTAGGTGTGGGGGTATTGCTGGATAAAACTTTGGACCCATATCTATCATCATACTAAATATAAACCACATCCATTGCATGGTTTGAAAAATATGAGCTCAAGTTCTACCCTGACCCAAAACCTTAACCTGAGTCTTAAACATGAAAAATTTCTATGTCCGTGACCTTGACCTTGAGACCATGGGTAGGTGTGGGGGTATTGTTGGATAAAACTTTGGACCCATATCTATCATCATACTAAATATAAACCACATCCATTGCATGGTTTGAAAAATATGAGCTCAAGTTCTACCCTGACCCAAAACCTTAACCTGAGTCTAACAGGATTACGTACGTACGTACACACTTTCGTACATTCGGAGCACGTACGGACGCACGTACGGAAAACCTAAAAACTATATGCCCCCGGCATCATACGATGCGGGGGCATAAAAATTATGATCTTTTTAAAAATTCTTATTTCTGCTCAAAATAAAGATTGATGGTACTTGTTAGAACCGCCTCAATCAGTCGGTTCTAAAGAGTACCCACAATCTATATTTTTGAGCAGAAATAAGAACAAGAGGCCCAAGAGGGCCTGTCGCTCCACCGGCTAACTTCAGACAATTGTCATATTTATTACATTAACCAATTGTATACTAGTGGACTCTTCTATTGTTATATGTTGGACCAGTCCATTTGTCATATAAGGGGTGTCAGGCCTATTTTTTTCTATTTTTGATGGAAAATTCTGTTAGCAAATAGTGCAGGCCCTGATCAGACATGGTGACCTGTGGGGTTTGATCTGGGCCAGCACTGTTTGCCAAGGTACCCATTTAGGGTTTTCCCGCATGCAATGGGTAAACAAGAGGCCCATGGGCCACTATGCTCACCAGAGCTCAGGTGGGCACTGCCAAATTGCAGCCATTTATTTTAACATGATATCATTTTAATCTGCCAAATGAACCCCCATATCCAAATGAGCATCCATGTGGACTCAGTATATGAAACATTAGGCCTTTTATGAAGTAGAGGGGGTGGGGCATGGACCCAATGGAGCCCTGGTTGGTACACTAAATGTGTCTTATCACAAAGAACAAGAATATATATGGTTTAGCAGTGGGGATCTGCATGGCTGGAGATATAAGTGGAGGGGTTGGAGCATGCCCTGTTGTTCCCAGGAAAGCCCAAGACTGTTGTCCCTAAATGTGTCTCATCATAAGGACCAAGTATATATATGGTTTAGGGGTGGGAATCTGAACGGTTTCAAAGATATCCTTTCATGAAGTGGAAAGGAGAGGACTGGCCCCTGCGGACACCCCTACAGTAGGTGTGCTAATAATAAGGAACAAGAACATATATGAATATGGGGTGGGAATTTAATGGTTTCTGAAATATATGGCCTTTTATGAAGTGGAAGGGCGGGGCACATTGCCTCAGCACAAAGAGACCCCCAAGTTGGTAAGAATGAATGAGTCTTATCATAATTAGGAACAAGAATATATATGGTTTAGGGGTGGGGATCTGAACTATTTCTGAGATATGTGGCTTTTAATGAAGTCAGGCGGTGGAGCAAGGCCCGGACATGCCCCGGGGACTCACAAGCTGGTGTCAATGAATGTGCCTTATCATAAGGAAGATGAATATATATGGTTTAGGGGTGGGGCTCTGAACAGTTTCTGAGATATAAGGCCTTTTGTGAAGTGCAGGGGTGGGGCAAGGCCCAGGGAGACCCCCAGGTTGGTGTCAATGAAAGTGTCTTATCATAAGGTACAAGAATATATATGGTTTAGGGGTAGGGATCTGTAAGGTTTCCGAGATATTGTGATATTGTGAAATGGAGGGGGTGGGGCATGGCCCCAGCACATCCCTGGGGACCCCCAGGTTGGTGTCACTGAATGTGTCTCATCATAATGAACAAGAACATATATGGTTTAGGGGTGGGGATCTGAACAGTTTCTGAGATATATGGCCTTTTGTGAAGTGAAGGGGTGGGGCATGGCTCCGGCGCACCCCAGATGACCCCAATTTGGGGTCAATGAATGCGTCTTATCATAAGGAGCAAGAATATATATGGTTTAGGGGTGGGGATCTGTAAGGTTTCCGAGATATTGGGCCTTTTATGAAATGGAGGGGCGGGACATGGCCCCGGCGCATCCCGGGGGACCCCCAGTTTGATGTCACTGAATGCGTCTTATCATAAGGAACAAGAGTATATAGGGTTCAAGGGTGGGGATCTGAATGGTTTCCAAGATATTGGGCCTTTTATGAAGTGGAGGGGGTGGGGCATGGCCTCGGCACATCCCGGAGGACCTCCAGGTTGGTGTCACTGAATGCGTCTTATCAATAGGAACAAGAATATATATGGTTTAGAGGTGGGGATCTGTAAGGTTTCTGAGATATAAGTCATTTTATGAACTACTGGGGGCGGGGCATGGCCCCGGCACAACCTACTGGACCCCCAGGTTGACATAACAGCATTATGGCTGAGAGAAGTTTACTAAAGGAACATTTCTATGAAAGTTTTGTCAAAATATCTGCAAAGGCTTTGTAGTTAATGCCATTTTTCAATTTTCCCCATTATAAGTCTATGGAAAATCTAAGTTGCCATAGCAACCAAACTAAAGAGCCGAATTTCATAAAAAACACAAAACCTGTAAAGGCAAATATGGTGAATATTTCCATAAACTTTCAGCCTCATAGAGCATACGGTTTCTGAGGAGATGATTTTTAAGTATTTTTTTTTCTATTTTTTCATTTTGGTTTCCATGGCAACCAATACAAATGAGCAGTAGGCCTAAAATCATATGGCAGATAGTAGATTGCCTAAGGAATATTTCTATGAAAGTTTTGTCAAAATATCTGCAGTGGCTTGGCAGTAAATGCCATTTTTCAATTTTCCCCATTATAAGTCTATGGAAACTCTAAGTTGCCATAGCAACCAAACCAATGAGCCGAATTTCATAAAAAACACAAACTTTCAATCCCCCAACCCAAGGATGCTACAGATGAAATTTGGGCTGAATCGGCCCAGCGGCTTCAGAGGAGATGTCGTTTGAAAGTGTTGACGACGACGCAGACGCCGACGACGACGGACAAATGCCTATCCTATAAGCTCCCCCGGAGCCTTCGGCTCTGGTGAGCTAAAAAGAAACAAGTGATCCACCCAAGGAATGTCCATTCTATATTTTTTGGACCCCAGAGCCATGGTTGGCAGGATTTATGTGAGTGACCATTTGGCATTGCTCCGTTCTAAATATCTAAAGCTCTGGGCCTTATGATTTCAGAGAAGAAGACTTTTTTTAAGTTTTTCCTATTATAAGTCTATGGGAACTAATATGCCTCTGGGCGTGACCAATTTTTTACCCCAGGGGCATTGTTGGCAGGATTTATTTGAGTGACCACTTGACGTTGCTGCATACTTAATATCTAAGCTCTGGGCACCGATGGTTTCAGAGAAGATTTTTGTCAGTTTTTCCCAGTATAAGTCTATGGGAGCTTATGGGCCTCAGGGTGTGGCCAATTTGGACCCCAGGGGCATAGTTGGCAGGAATTTATGCAGTTGAATACTTCAAGTTGCTACATACTAAGCTCTTGGCCTTATGGTTTCAGAGGAGAAAAGTTTTAAGATTTTGTCATTATTAGTCTATGAGAGCTACTAAGCACCGGGGCGTTGCCAATTTGGACTCAAGAGTCATAGTTCGCAGGACTTAGTAGGTGACCACATAACTTTGCTACATAGTACAGTTCAACCTGTATTAAGCAAGTGCCTAAGGGATAGTCAAAATATGCTTGCTTAAGACAGGTTCTTGCTTAATACAGGTGAAATTTAACACATCTGCCTTTCTTGGGAACTGAATGCCTGCTTGCTTAAGACAGGTTGCTTGCTTAATAGAGGTGGCCACTAAGACAGGTTTTACTGTAAATGTCTTAGCTTTAGGCTTTATGGTTTCAGAGAAGAAGTTTTTCCGTTTATTGGTCTATGGAAGCTAATGAGCCAAAGGTGGTGGCCATGGCGGCCATATTTTTTGTCTGATCAAAATTTCTTCAATGAATCTGACAATGGTAGACACAAGGAACATTCATGAAAATTAAGAACGAAATCCATTTAGCGGTTTTGGAGGAGAAGATTAAAAAAAAAAACCAAGAGGGCCATGATGGCCCTGGATCGCTCACCTGATCCATAGAGTAACAAGTGGGCCCAGGAAAGGGCCATTATTGACCCCAGGGTTATAATGCGCATAATGTTGAGGGAGGTCTAAAAAGGTGAAGCTTCATACCAAATATCAACTAGAGCTGTCAGTGAAACTGACTATGGCCCTGGCAGCGCTATCAGAAATTTGTGGACGGACAGACGGACGGACGGACAGACAGACGGACGGACAGAGTGATTACTATAGGGCACCCACACTTTCAGTGCGGGGCCCTAACAAAGGCTATAAATTGAATAATCTTGGCAAAGGTCCAGTAATATCTAAGACCTGGTCCTTGCAGTTTCAGAGAAGAAGATTTTTTTAAAGATATTCCCTGCATAAGCCTATGTAAAACCAAATTGCCCCGGGGCTAGGTCCACTAGATGAAGCTTCACACCAAATAGACCTGGGCCTTGCTGTATCAGAGAAGAAGATTTTCAAAGATTATCCATATATATTTATAGGAACTGGCTGCTGACAACCGGTTGTCACCAGCCTGTGAGGCTACTGACAACCGGTTGTCACCAGCCTGTGAGGCTGCTGACAACCAGCTGATATAAAACCTGTTTAATAAATAGGATTTATTTTACATGATGTGAAAATAGAATTTTTATGTTATATTTGCTATCCTTTCACAAATTGGGGCTGATACTTGCTGCCTGAAGAACAGATTCAAATCAGGAGATGTGGAAAACTACTTGATATTCTGAAGGACATGTTTTCAATTTGGAACTGTGGCTTTTGTTTGTTTGGCAGTTATTTCTGAATGGCCTCTAGTGTTAAATAAGGTTTTGGATGGAAATGTATATGTATTTGCCAATAACCATAAAAACCAACAGTCAATCAGCCCATCGGGGCTTGAAGAAATAGACTGGACTGCATGGTGCTTCCACGCAGAGCTGAAACTGACCACGCAGGAATACTGGTAAACCACTCAGAAGGACTAAGCCTGCCCAGGTAAAGTGATGTGACTCAGACCGGCCAATGCTGATAAGCCTTTTGGTTTTATTGGGCAGCAGGGCTTGTGATGTGACTTCATCACAGTGTCGGGTAAAAGTCACACAAAATTTGAAGCAATGTCTCCAAAATGACCTAATTAGTGTTGATGGGGACATTAAACCTCAAACAAACAACAGTCAATCAGACTACCAGTATGCGTAGCTATCAGTTTGTTTCAAAGTTTGAGCCTGGAAAAAATATCTAACAAATGAAAGCACTGCCAGTTGGTGGCCAGTGGTGGATTGTTTATCTCTGAGTGAAAAATGGTTCTGAATTTTGACTTTAGACTGTTTCATTATATCATCTGCAATATATATACTGATTAATGGACTGAGTCAAATATTTGACCACCCTGGTACTCAAAAGACAAATTCACTAATCTAGCAACCTCGGGACCCCCCCACACACCTCTCCCCCGGGGATATGCCTTCTCAGAAACCATTCAGATCCCCACCCCTTAACCCCCTCCAGTTCACTATTGACTGAATAGCTTGGAAACTGTTCAGGTCAAGACTGCTAAACAATTTACATTGTATATTGTTGTTCCTTTTGATAAGATGCGTCCAGTTGTGCTGACAGGGGAATCCCCTTGGAGTGTGCCTCATTCCTCCAGTTCTATTAAAGCTTAATATCTTGGAAAACGTTTGGAAAATATTCAGATCCCCATGCCTAAATTGTAACTATTATTTCTCCTTATGACACCTCATTTACTTGCACTGACCAGGTCCCTAGATGCTACAGTATGCCCCACCCCATCCAGTTTAAATAAGGTTAATAGCTCAGAAACTGTTCAAATCTCCACCTCTGAAACATACACATGTATATTGTTCCTAATGATAATTTTAAGATGCACCAGGTTATGCGCTATCCCCTGCAGTTCATATAAAGCTGAATATCGCAGAAACCACTTAGATTACCATCCCATAACCATTCATTTTGTTGCTCATTTTAATTAGGCACATTTGGTGACAACAACCACGGGTCACCTAGGGG